>CM042151.1:115156071-115166071 GCA_023376005.1 Doryteuthis pealeii | reverse complement strand
TCTCTCTCTCTCTCTCGTCTGCAGACACATCTCTCTTTTTTTCTCTCTCTCTCTCTCTCCCTTTTTCTATCTCTCTCTCTCCCTCTCTCATGTCTGCAGACACATCTCTCTCTCTCTCATGTCTGCAGACACATCTCTCTCTTTTTCTATCTCTCTCTCTCTTTTTCTCTCTCTCTCTCCCTCTCTCATGTCTGCAGACACATCTCTCTCTCTCTCATGTCTGCAACACATCTCTCTCTCTCTCTCTCTCTCTCATGTCTGCAGACACATCTCTCTATTTTCTCTCTCTCTCTTTTTAAATTGTCTAATTCATATTTTCTCTCTCTCTCTCTCTCATGTCTGCAGACATCTCTCTCTCTCTCTCTCTCTCTCTCTCTCTCTCTCTCTCTCTCTTCTTAAGTTGTCTAATTCATATTCTCCCTCCCTCCCTCTCTCTTGTTCTATCTCCTTTTCATCTAAAAAAAAAAAAGAAAAAAAAAATTATGTTTCCTCTTCTCCCTACTACAACAATCCCTTTCATGCCTTTTGCTTTTTTATTCTTTTTTTTCTTTCTTTTTTTTCAAAATCTTTTCCCTCCTCTCTTTATTTTTCTTTAATTGGTTATGCCGGACTGACCCTCCTCTATTTAGTATAAATTTTCTCTTGTTAATTGTTTGTACTTATTTGTTCTGTGTTTGTATGTATCCGTTTGGAACTGGATGCTGGTGCTTAAGAAATGTATTAAGAACACCATTCTTCTGTGTATCTTTTCACCTCACAATACAACAAAAACGTATTACAGCACAAAATTCATGACATTCTCTATTTCATTGTTTTTATTCAATACAATGTAATTTTTCTAATTTAAAAAAACATAAAAAGAATTTGTTTTTTTTTGGAGGGGGGGGGGTCTGGAAGAGATTATTGGTATTTCAGTTTATTGATGTGATATACAAGAAAATTGATCTATGAGTGAAATGAATTGAACTCGTAAGTCAAGGTAGCACTATATGTATATATATATATGTGTATATATATATATATATATATATATATATATATATATATATATATACTAGCAAATATATGCACCCTCCGGGTGCAAGTATTTAAGTTTTAATGTAATAAAATATTGTATTAAATTAGAAAGGCTAATGAAACTAAATAAGAATACAGATAAAAAGATTTGAAACAGAGGGAGTATAATAAAAAATGGAACAACTGAAACTTACTCTTCCATCACTCTCGTCTTTCATTTTTATTTTTTCTAATTTAAGTATTTAGTTATAAGAGGAAGTGAATAATAAAATGACAGTTATTTTTTTAAGATTCATTGAAGAGATTTTTGCTTATATTCATTAAAATAAAACCAAACAGTTAGAAATCAATAATACTAAGCACATATTTATTAAATTCGATTTTTTAATATTAATATGCAAATTAGCCTTCCCGTTCACATTGTAAAGCGCTATTTTGTTGTATATATAAATATAATAGCATGTTGTTAGTATGTAGACATAGTTAACAGTATTAATAATGTAAGACAATTTTATTAATAATTGAGGTTTAGATAAAAATAAAATCATGGAGAATGTGATGTCAATAACTAAGAGAATTGTGACTTGAGTAGGAATATAGTTTCGGTTACAGACGGAAAAGCACACAATCTCCATTATAATAAGATATATATATATATATATATATATATATATATGTCATCCACAGACACCGAAGTTTTAAAACAAGGTTACACTGTTGTTCAAATGTTGAATGAAGCAACGTATTGTATTCTTTTTGTTTTTGTCTACACAAACCATTCTTCTTCTTCTTTTTCTTCTTTTTCTTCTTCTTCACTTCACCCCTTTTTCTTCTTCTTCTTTATTTTCTTCTTCTTCAGTGTAAATATTCCTGAGATGAGGACAGATGGTCTCGACTTCTTCTTAAAAGTTGGTAAAGTCTGAGCCCATGTTGTTTGGATCAACTTTTGCCTACGTCTTCTTCTTTATACGCGTTGGGTGTGGTGCAAATGGTTTTCTAACTATTTCTATTTTTCTCGGGCACAACGTTCAAATCCACTCACTTTTATCTTTTCGGAAATGCTGAGCTGTGGAATCGGCATGTAAAAATCCCACTTTGACATTACTTAGTAAATAGAACTGTATAGTTTTAAAAATTGTATTTGGAAGAGAGAGAGAGAGAGAGAGAGAATATAAATTAGATAACTTAAGAAGAGAGAGAGAGAGAGAGAGAGAGAGAGAGAGAGAAAGAGAGAGAATATAAATTAGACAACTTAAGAAGAGAGAGAGAGAGAAAGAGAGAAAAACAAGAGAGATGTGTCTACAGACATAAGAGAGAGAGAGAAAGAATATGAATTAGACAACTTAAGAAGAGAGAGAGAGAGAGAAAGAGACATGTGTCTGCAGACATGAGAGAGAGAGAAAGAGAGAGAAGATGAATTAGACAACTTAGATATCTCTCTCTCTCTCTCTTCTTGTGACACGGTTTGGTTGCTGGGGGTGGGTGGCTACTCATGTAGTGTGTCTTGGAGTTGGACATGAATATCCTCAGAGAGTCCATCTTTCTCCAGGTCTACAACTGGTTTAAATTTAGAGTTTTGCTTCTATTTTATTTGGTGGGAGAGAAAGAGAGAAACCTGAACCTGTCCTGGAGAATGAGACACAAAATTCTCTGGGACCTTGAGGTACAGATGGATCACCTAATCCCGGCCAGGAGACTGGACCTAATATTGATTGACAAGAAGAGAACCCGTCATCTCGTGGATTTTGCTGTCCTGCCGACCACCGAGTGAAAATGAAAGAAAGCGAAACGATAGACAAATACTTAGACCTTTCCCAGAGAACTGAGAAAACTTTGGAACATGAAGGTGAAGGTCATACCAATTGTAATTGGTGCTCTTGGTACGATCCCCAAAGTTCTGGAAAAGAATTTGGATGAATTGGAAATCAGAGGAAGAATCAAGACCATCCAAATTACAGCACTGTTGGGATCAGCTAGAATACTCAGAAGAGTTCTGGAAACCTGAGTAGACTTGGTTACTCAGCCTCCAGTGAACCACCGGCTACGGCATGTGTGAAAACCTCCATAATAATAATAATAATAATAATAATAATGAAGAAGAAGAATTGAGACCATCCAGACAACTGCATTGTTGAAATCGGCTAGAATACTCAAAAGAGTCGTGGAGACCTGAGGTGAATTTTTGTCACTCAGACTCCAGTGAAAGACTGCTGGTGTGAGAAACACTCACAATAATAATGATAATGATAATCAAAAAATTTTGACCATACAACAAAATGGTATAATTCTCAAGAATCTGTTCTTGAGAATAAAATGCAAAAAATTCTCTGGGACTTTGAGATAAAGACGGATTCACTTTTACAATTTCGGCATAAATTGGATCCTCCTTTTATGACCGTAATTTTGTTTTTTCATCGACGATGATTAAAATCTGACGTTTTTATTTTAGAGTACCAAAGCCAAAAAGAAAAGAAATAACAACAACAAAAAGTAATATTCAACTTTTTATTCATAAATTCCTACCATAAAATTAGGCTTGGGCATTTTATGGTAGGAATTTACGAGTAAAAAGTTGAAGTGTAAAAACGAACCCCACTTTAAAACTAACCATTTCACAAAATAAAAACTTTTAGAATATACACATTGAAGTGAATATTAAAATGAATAAATAAAATATATTTAGTATTGTAACATAACGGGTGCAAGAAAAATAAAACATTTATTGCAAAAACACGGACATAAAATGAGGGTTCAGTTTATTTTATGGTAGGAATAAACAAGAAAACTGTTCTTTTTTACCGAAAAGTCTGTCATGGTAATATCGGTGATGAAAGTGTCCTACAATCAGAACAATCAGATGATTTTCTTTTGTTGTTTTAACATGTAGTTACTTTGAAATTTGGTGAATCCGTGGCACAAAACCCTTGTGGTACAAGCAATCAGGTCGACTTTATATTGTCTTCCTGCTGATTAGGTTTCTCACAAGGCCAGCAAAGCAGCGCAGGTGAATGATAAGAATTTGAAATAAAACTTCTCTAATCAGCCGTTGCCAATTAGAAGCTTATAAATTTCCTACCAAGTGGTCGACCTCTGAACCCACGCACACTTAAAATAATGGCAGTAGGCTTTTTCGGTTTTCTCTTGTCTGAGTGTCTCTAATGGACTTAATTCACCCTGGGGTATTTTCGTTCTTTTTTTTATTTAATTTTAATTTTTTTTATTCCTGATTGGCTCAAAACCCAAGTAATTTGATCCATGGACTTCTGTAAGTTTACCTGAGTTTTATCTTGGCATTTTTTTTTATGTCAGGTTTATTTATGCTAGCTAAAGGGAATCTTGCTAATTCCTAAATGAATTGAATGAGTTTAACGTTGTGGTATCTGTTGTATTCACGATACCCAAAGCGATATATATTCACCGTACTAAAAATGTCTTCGGCACGTGGCGGTCATCTTGTTGATAGAAATTACAACGCGAGAAATATGTAGTCACAACTGCTAGCCTTTATTATCATGCTCGTCTAGTGGGTTCATGGGCTGTATCAGAGAGGAGGAAAGGCAGAGAGAGAGAGAGAACACTGTTAAATTACTGTGACCCCATACTAGGCACCAGAGGCCTGTCCGTTCCCCTACGCGTCCGAAAGCAAAAAGAGACCGGGACCTTTCTTCGTTGTTCCACGTCACCACGTGACTTCCGGTTCTGGTCAACACCCGAAACTTCCGGTTGACACTCAATTCTCCGTTCGGGGGTCACGCTCCGGTCAAATCATCGTTCATCCTGTTTTGTGCTCATCACTATTTTTCAAACCTTTACTCTCTCACTTATTTCTTTCTCCCCCCCCCCTTCCATTAATAGTCCTTGCCAAATGCAATCTTACTACATGAGTAAAAAAGTTTGTGAAAAGATACTTACGACTGCAGAAAGTTTTTGCGAATATATGTGGTCCGGGTGGTCCCCTTCCGCCATCACCATCTCTCTTGGTGACAATGTAAATTTCATATTCCGTACTCGGTCTAAGCTCGGGAATGTTGAAAGAACATACGCGCTTCCCGCGGCAAAATGTATGATAAACATAACCCATCATTCTAGAAAGTGAAAAAGAAAGAAAGAAATTACAGTTAGTTGGTTGGATTTTACGGCATGTCAAAACTTGTTGGGTTATTTTATGCCGAAGCTATTTTGTTTTATTCAATATTGTTGAGTATTCATTTTTTTAACTCAATTTTTTAAGCACATTTTTAAAACTCATTTTTGTTAATCAATTTAACCCATAGATGGGACCCTAACACATATTACCAATTTGGGTCAGGGTGGACCTGGGAGTAATGGTGATAGAGTGTACTAAGAAAATTGTGGATTCTTGCACATATCTTAAACATAACCCATCAATTAGAATGCACCGACTGCACCTCTGCACTCCCTCAAACCTGTTGGCCATGGGTGGCGACTCGTGATGCTTAAATAGAGCCCAGGTGGATTTCATGACTTGCAATACTCCACTATAGATCGGAGAGGCCCCCTCCGATCAATGGTCACGTCAAGCCCTAGCACCTATATGATTTTCCCAACCATATTGCCCTTATGGAGTACTAGGCGGTGGCTACGGTCTACATGTCCTGGAATGACCTTAAACTCTATCGGTGAGGTTCCAGTTCTGGAGATTAGGGAATGTGGAGCACCCCTTCATCACCATTGCTCCCTGGTCCACTCTGACCCGGAGTGGTAGTACCTGTTAGGGTCCCATCTATGGTTAAATAGAAAAACGTATCTTATAAAAAAATTGTATTATCCATTAAGAATTGATTTATTTCAAAACCTTATCGGCATTAAATGACCCACTGAGGTTGATGTGCCATAAAACAAAACTAACCAAACCAAACATAACCCATCATTCTAGAAAGTGAAAAAGGAAGGAAATTATAGTTTGTTGGTTGGATTTTTTTTTTCAAGTACCGTACTTGACGGCATATAAGACACACTCCCATTTCAGCAGGTCAGATTCAGGAAAAAAAAGTTTATAGTGTATTTAGGCATATATTGTTGAAAAAGTCTAGCTGTGCATTACACAAGCAGAAACATAGCTGTATAAAAGCAATTTGGCAGTTTAGAGTAGGTAAAAGTACTGAGTGTAAGCTGGGTTAGTGAGCATCACAGAGAAGATTAACCTAAGCTTACGGGAGGTCTCAAACATAGCTGTATAAAAGCAATTTAACAGTACAGGCAAGCAATATAAGCATACATAAGATATCTCAATAGCAGGAAATAATAATAATAATAATAATAATAATAATAATAATAAAATTAATATTGAGGTCAGTTAGCCTACTGTTGGTTTGAATAACAGCAGCTAACTAAGTGCAACTTATATTTGAAGTGAGCACACTCATGTACTCACTCCAAATTCTTTATTCAAAAAATAAGAAGTGAAATATATGAGTGTGTCATCACAACTCGGCATATAGCCGGAAGGTTTAGTTTGGGGGGGAGAGTAACAAAGCTGGTCATACAACTGCATGGATCTATTTAGCTAGGTTCACTCGCCGACCGATACATTCAAAAAATAAACCTGGCATTCTCTCCTTGCACAGCCTACTTGCACCAAAATAAACTTAAGCAGTGTCCAAGACAGTTGGTATATATAGAAATCAAGAATGATTCATCCATGAATCTGGGTGATTTGGGCGATTCCATTCCTTGAGTTCTGATTGGCTGCTTGATTTGAATGACATTGTGGAGTCTTATATATATCCTGTCATTCTGCAGTAGACTTTGTGACATTCGGGTTTGTATTTAAGTTACAACCGTTTGTTGCCTTGTCTTCCCAGTTTGACGGTAATTGGAACTTTGATTATTCTTCAATTAATAATAATAAAACAAATAATGAAATATAAAGAAAATATGATAAAGACGCAGGGCAATTTTTTTAGCCAAAATTTTGGGAAAAAAAAAGAAGTCCTATATGCCGTCAAATGCGGTACCTTTTTTAAAAAAAAAAAAAGACCCATGCTTATTGATGTAGATTTTTGCTGGTTGGCCTAAGACTGGTGTGTCCATGCGTAGTTGTCCACAACAGAATGTCACTTATAAATAAAATCATCATCATCATCATCATATCGAGCTGACTGCACAGATACCCATGATTCTCTCTTGCCAACCATCCCTATCAGTCATCACCCCTGGTAGGTCTTTCACACTACATCCAAAATCCCAAAGCACCCCTTCATCACCATTGCTCCCTGATCCACTCTGACCCGGAGTGGTAGTACCTGTTAAGGTCCCATTTATGGGTTAAATAGAAAATATGAGTTTATAAACTCCATTAAGAATGAATTTATTTCAAAACTTTATTGGCATTAAATGACCCACTGAGGTTGATATGCCATAAACCAAACCAAACCAAAATCATCCCTGGTAGGTCTCTCATTCAGCATCCAAAATCCCAAGCAATTTGATCTGTTGACTTCTGTAAATTTACCTGAGTTTTTTTTGTTTTTGTTTTTTTTGGGGGGGCTTCTTTTTTGGCTGAGAGATAACAAGAAAAGTCTTCTTCCTTTGACGATGATATCTGATATCGTTTGTTGCCTTTTTTTGGCGGGATTACCTTTCTCACTTTATTTGTGAGGGATAAGCGGCTCGGTTTCCAACTTTTCAAAAATCTGTCTTATCTACATTAGGGGCCAGGTTAGCTCAGTCGGTAGAGCGTTTGGCTAGAAACCACAAGGTTCCTAGTTCGATATCGGTCCCCGCCAACTCAGCGTATGTGTAGCACAGGGATCTGTGCGGTAAAGTAAGGAGCTGATGGTAGGTGTGGCGCTCCACCTCAGATGCTAAAAAACAATCTCCTTGGTCTAGCGCTATTGAAAAGGGGATAGACTCCCTCGCTGTATGGCTGATACCGACATTAGGCCACCCCGACGACTTTACTTTACCTTTTTACTTTTACATTTTCAAATACCATTTTTTTTTTTAAAGATCCATGCAGACTTGATTGATGTAGGTTTTTGCTGGGTGGCCTAAAACTGGTGTGTCCTGGTGTAGTTGTCCACAGCACAATGTCACTTATAAATAAAATCATCATCATCATCATCATATTGAGTTGACTGCACAGATACCTATGATTCTCTCTTGCCAACCGTCTCTATCAGTCATCACCCCCTGGTAGGTCTTTCACACTGCATCCAAAATCCCAAAGCACCCCTTCATCACCATTGCTCCCTGGTCCACTCTGACCCGGAGTGGTAGTACCTGTTAGGTCCTATCTATGGGTTAAATAGAAAACATGAGTTTAAATAGAAACAATTTAAATAGAAAACAAAATTGATTATCCATTAAGAATGAGTTTATAACAAAACTTTATCGGCATTAAATGACCCACTGAGGTTGATATGCCGTAAAACAAACCAAACCGAACCAAAATCTCAAGCAATTTGATGCGTTGACTTCTGTAAGTTTACCTGAGTTTTTTCTCGGCTTCTTTTTTGGCTGAGAAATAACAAGAAAAGTCTTCTTCCTTTGACGATGATATCTGATATCGTTTGTTGCCTTTTTTTGTCGGGATTACATGTCTCATTTTATTTGTGAGGGATTAACAGCTCAGTTTCCAACTTTTATCTGTCTTATCTACATTTTCAAATACAGTCTTTAAAAAAAAAAGAAAAATTCATTGTCTTCAGTATTTGTTCTTGTTTTCTTTTATTTTCTTCTCTCTCCCTCTCACTGGTTCCAACTTTACCCCCCCTCCTCTCTCTCTCTCTCTTTAAAAGTTAGTTTTTCATTCTTTCTGTCTTATGGTCTTTCTCTCTCACTCACTCTCTCTCTCTGTGGCATTCTTTCTCTCTTTAAAAGTCTATTTTTCATTCTTTCTGTCTTAGGGTCTCTCTCTCTCTCTCTCTCTCTCTCTCTCTCTCTCTCTCTTTAAAAGTCTATTTTTCATTCTTTCTGTCTTAGGGTCTCTCTCTCTCTCTCTCTCTCTCTCTCTCTCTCTCTCTTTAAAAGTCTATTTTTCATTCTTTCTGTCTTATGGTCTCTCTCTATCTGTCTCTCTTTAAAAGTTAGTTTTTCATTCTTTCTGTTTTATTGTCTCTCTCTATCTGTCTCTCTTTAAAAGTTAGTTTTTCATTCTTTCTGTTTTATTGTCTCTCTGTCTGTCTGTCTGTCTCTCTTGCATTCTCTCTCTCTTTAAAAGTCTTTTTCATTCTTTCTGTCTTATGGTCTCTCTCTCTCTCTCTCTCTCTCTCTCTCTCTAAGTTTATATATCTTTCTGTGATTTTTTCTCTTTTTTCTCTTTTTGGGATCCTTTCTCTGTAATTCTTTGTGTGTATGTGACTCTTTCTCTCTCTCTCTCCCCCCTCTCTCTCTCATCCCCTATCCTTTTCTCTATGATCATCTTTCTCTCTAGTCTTCTCTCTCTCTCTCTCTCTCTTAATCTCTCTCCTCTTTCTCCTTATCTCTCTAATTTCCTCTCTCTCTTTCAGCTATTTCCAGAGCCTTACCTCTCTACATTTGTCTTATCTATCTTTTCCCTTCTTATCTACCCCCCCCCCACCCAATTTGTCTTCTCTTAAAATAGATTTCTTTTTCTTTACTATTTTTAATCCCTGTCTTATTGATTTACCTTAAAAATAAAACCATTCCACCTGAAAACATCTTACTTATCAGACAGAACATCAGATGATTCTTTTTCAGTCTATCTTTTTCCCAGAGGAAATCACTTATATAATCATTATTGAGTCAGTCAACTGTTGGTTTGAAAAGACAGTTGGTATTTATGGAAATCAAGAACAGTCCATTCATGTATCTGGGTGATTCCATTCCTTGAGTTCTGATTGGCTGCTTGGTTTCTATGATGTTGTGGAGTTTCATAAATACCCTGTCATTCTGCAGTAGGGTTGCAGCAAGACAGGTTCGTATTTAAGTTACGATTACTTGTTGCCGTGTCTTACCAATTCAACTGTAATTGGAACTTAGTTTGATCTCTCTCTTT
>CM042151.1:115094919-115155971 GCA_023376005.1 Doryteuthis pealeii | reverse complement strand
AAGAGTTAGAGATTTCGGAGTGGAAGTTCGAGTTCACGTACAGAGACGATGGCGGGTATGGCATTTCATCCCGTGAGCTTATACCTTGGGGGAAATGGTAATAGAGAATCAAACATATATCAGTGTTTTCGTCCAGCTCGCTGAACAGCTTTGGTGTTATAAATAGTCACGCGAGTTTGATTCCAATTAAAGGAGCTAGAACCTGGGCTCTTAGATAACCGTAATGGTTAGATTATAGTTGCAATACGTGTTTTGTCGCAGATAATAGGAGAGGGATAACTCTGATTCAAAATTCCTGAGGTCAGTCGATGTTTGGGTTCGTGGCATTCCTTGATGCACCAATTCTTTCCTATCGACTGTGCCAAAAAGTGTGGAATGGTCCTACACAAGCCTTCACCACTATAAACAAATCATTGTGTTGGTTGTTCACTAGATGACGAGAGAGTCCATTATATATATATATATTATATATATATATATTTATTATTATTATAATGGAGATTGTGTATTTGTCTGTCTGTAACCGAAACTTTATCACTACTCAAGTCACAATTCCCTTTGTTATTTACGTCACGTTCTCCATGATTTTATTTACATTTAAACCTCAATTATTAATAAAATTGTTTTTCGTTATTAATACTGTTGGCTTTATCTACATACTAATAACATGCAATTATATTTATATATACAACAGAACAGTGGTTTATAGTGTGAATGGGAAGGCTAATTTGCATATTGATATAAAAAATTTGATTTATTAAATATGTGCTTAGTATTATTGGTTTCTAATTGTTTGGTTTTATCTTAATGAACATGAGCAAAAATCTCGGGAATAAATCTTAAAAGAAATCCATTAACAAGAAGAAATAACTGCCATTTTATTCTTTACTTCTTATTTTAACTAAATAGTTAAATTAGGAAAATTTAGCAATGAAAGACGGGAATGATGGAAGAGTAAGTTTTAGCTGTTCCAAACCCTTTTTATCTGGATTCTTATTTAGTTTCATTAGCCTTTCTAATTTAATATACTATTTTATTACATGAAAACTTAAATACGTGCACGCGGATGGTGCATATATTTGCTAGTATATATATAAACAAGATGAACATCCTCTAAGTGTGCCAGTTCCATAATTTCTTCCCAGGAATGGGAGACGTAATATCGTTCCATCTTCATGGATTAATGTGATATTATTAGATATCTTTTTTTTATCATATTTATTATAGTGAATTTACTGTTAGGCGGAAATGCTGTTCGACCGACAGCATTATTCACATAGACGCATGTACACAAATAAACCCAAGAGCAAAAGACAACATATGGTCCGAGGACGACACCCAAACATTGATATTTAAAACAAGTACCCACTCAAAGACGCCACTGCGTTGCCAACAGTTCTCAGTTGAACAGATAAGATTTGAGCTCCGATATCCTGCAAAAAGAAGTAAAAGAAAAAAAAAATCCGGTTTAAATAGCTTTATCAGATTGTTCTACACTAAAAACTATGGCATTTTTTGGGCTTAATCCCTTATTAACCACTTGCGACTATCATATTTTTATATAACGTCAGGTAATGAAGGACTATTTGCTCGTAAATTCCTACCATAAAATAAACCGAACCCCATTTTATGTCCGTGTTTTTGCAATAAATCTTTTATTTTTCTTGCACCCGTTATGTTACAATACTAAATATATTTCCTTTATTTATTTTAATATTCATTTCAATGTGTATATTCTAAAAGCTTTTATTTTATGAGAATGTTTAGTTTTAAAGTGGGGTTCGTTTTTACACTTCAACTTTTTACTCGTAAATTCCTACCATAAAATGCCCAAGCCTAATTTTATGGTAGGAATTTACGAGTAAAAAGTTGAATATTACTTTTTGTTGTTATTTTTTTTCTTTTTGGCTTTGGTACTCTAAAAATAAAACGTCAGGTTTTAATCATCGTCGACGAAAAAACAAAATTACGGTCATAAAAGGAACATTCTCACAAAATAAAAACTTTTAGGATATACATATTGAAGTGAATATTAAAATAAATAAAGCAAATATATTTATTATTGTAAAATAACGGGTGCAAGAAAATAAAACATTTAATACAAAAACACGGACATAAAACGGGGGTTCAGTTTATTTTATGGTAGGAATTTACGAGAAAATAGTTACGGATTACCCTTTATACGTTGTTTGGGACCCATACATTTTCCTGGGGACTCAATCAAAGCAAAAATTAAAAAGCGATCAGTATCACTGCATAATTCTGCGCGTGGTCTTGAGCAAGTCGTGGAAACAGCACCCCACAAGGAAGCAGCTGTACGGCCACCTGCCCCCTCTCTCACAAACTATCTAAGTGAGACGGACAAGGCATGCTGGACACTGCTGGAGGAGCAAGGACGAACTCATAAGCGGCATTCTCTGTGTTAGTTGTTAACCCCAGATCATAAATAAAACCCTACAATCTATTAAGATACTTTAGTTGGGACATAAATTTTCCCGGGGACTCATTCAGAGCAAATATGAGCGTCCCATGACGCACTAGATTAAAACCGCCCTGTCGGCTGGGGCGTTAGAATGCACCGACTGCACCTCTGCAGAGGGGTAAAACTCCCAACAAATGGGGCCACCTGTTGGTCGTGGTGGCAACCCGTGATTTATTCAAATATTTAAGGACGGAGTCTTGGTGGATGAGCAGTCTATGACCTGCAACACTCCACTTAGGCTAGACGGGCGGTCAGAGAGGCCCCTCCGATCAATCGGCTGGTTACGTCAAGTCCTAGCACCTATATGATTGCCCCAACCCTATTGCCTTAATGGCAAGCCCCAACCCTTTTTATCATATGGGTGCTAGAAGGCGGTGGGTCTACATGTTCTGGGGATGACGTTAAACTCTATCTGATGGTGAGGTTCCAGTTTTTGGAGGTTTGGGGAATGTGGAGCACCCCTTCATCACCATTGCTCCCTGGTCCACTCTGAACCGGAGTGGTAGTACCTGTTAGGTCCCATCTATGGGTTAAATAGAAAAATGCATTTATAAAACAAAATTGAGTATCCATTAAGAATGAATTTATTTCAA
Organism: Doryteuthis pealeii; assembly: GCA_023376005.1. Lineage (NCBI taxonomy): Eukaryota > Metazoa > Mollusca > Cephalopoda > Myopsida > Loliginidae > Doryteuthis > Doryteuthis pealeii. The sequence goes on along the minus strand of CM042151.1, from coordinate 115,152,896 downwards.
AACTTTATCGGCATTAAATGACCCACTGAGGTTGATATGCCGTAAAACAAAACAAACCATCTATCTGATGGTGATGTTCCAGTTCTAGAGGTTTGGGAATGTGGAGCATCCCTTCATCACCATTGCTCCCTGGTCCACTCTGACCCGGTGTGGTAGTACCTGTTAGGGTCCCATCTATGGGTTAAATAGAAAAATGTGTTTATAAAAAAAATTGAGTATCCATTAAGAATTGATTTATTTCCAAACTTTATCGGCATTAAATGACCCACTGAGGTTGATATGCCGTAAACGAAACGAAACCAAACCTAAATTAAAAAGCTATCAGTATCACTACATATATATAGTCGCATTTCATAAGAGATCGACCTTGTGATCATGCACTTAATTGTTCAATATTTTTTCTTCGGTTTAATGTGTATGTTGTGCATTGAAAATCATTAAGTTTTGTTTTTTTCTCCTTTCTTTTGTCTGATTGTATCAATTTGTTAAACAGACCACTTGAAGTGTCCATTTGTTTGTCATTAGATTTTGATTGGCAATTAGCGTTTGATAAATAAACATTTTTTTTTATTGCAGCCAACAGCATAATAACTCGTTTAAGAGCTAATAAATACCTATCTTCCTAGAGAGAGAATAAGAGAACTTGTTGTACTACAATTATATATACTAGCAAATGTATGCACCCTCCGGGTGCAAGTATTTAAGTTTTAATGTAATAATATATTATATTAAATTAGAAAGGCTAATGAAACTAAATAAGAATGCAGATAAAAAAATTTGTAACAGAGGGGGATATAATCGAAAAATAGAACAACTGAAACTTACTCTTCCATCACTCCGTCTTTCATTGTTATTTTTTCTAATTTAAGTATTTAGTGAAAAGAGGAAGTAAAGAATAAAATGACAGTTATGTCTTCTTGTTAATGTATTTTAATTTAAGATTCATTGAAGAGATTTTTGCTTATATTCATTAAAATAAAACCAAACAATTAGAAATCAATATACTAAGCACATATTTATTAAAATCATATTTTTAATATCAATATGCAAATTAGCCTTCCCATTCACACTGTAAACCGCTATTTTGTTGTATATAAAATATAATTGCATGTTATCAGTATGTAGATATGGTCAACAGTATTAATAATGTAAAGCAATTTTATCAATAATTGAGGTTTAATAAAATAAAAAATCCTGGAGAATGTGATGTCAATAACTAAGGGAATTGTGACTTGAGTAGTAATATAGTTTCGGTTACAGACAGAAAAACACACAATCTCCATTATAATAAGATATATAATAGAGATGTTCGTTTGATTTTTTTTCTCACTAGGATGAAAGAGACATTTTTTAACGAGAGAGAGAGAGAGAGAGAGAGAGAGAGAGAGAGAGAGAGAGAGATATTTGTTTGATTTTTGCACCAGAGAGAGAGAGAGTTTTTTTGGGGGGGTAACAAGGATGACAGAGAGAGAGAGAGAGAGAGAGAGAGAGAGAGAGCTTTATTTGATTTTTGCACCAGAGAGAGAGAAGGGGGGGAGATTTGTTTTATTATTTGGAAAAACGTTCAGAGAGAGATAGAAAGTGAGATAGAGAGAGTTTTTTGGGGGTAACAAGGATGACAGTGAGAGACAGAGAGAGAGACACACAGAGAGCTTTTATTTGATTTTAGCACCAGAGAGAGAGAGACGGGGGGAGGGAGAGATTTGCTTTATTTTTTGGAAAAGGTTGAGAGAGAGAGAGAGATTTGTTTGATTTTTGCACGAGAGAGAGGGGGAGGTATTTGTTTGATTTTTGCACGAGAGAGAGAGAGATTTTATTTGATTTTGGCACCAGAGAGGGGGGAGGGAGAGAGATTTGTTTGATTTTTGCACCAGAGAGAGAGAGGGAGAGAGAGAGAGAGAGAGAGTTTTTGGCGTAACAAGGATGAGAGTGAGAGACAGAGAGAGTCAGAGAAATTTTATTTGATTTTTGCATCAGAGAGGGGGGGAGTGGCAGAGAGATTTGTTTGATTTTTTGGAAAAAGGTTGAGAGAGAGAGAGAGGGGGGGAGAGAATTTCTTTATCAGATTTTTGCGAGAGAGATTTCTGTTTGATTTGTCCCAAGGGTCATAAGGTATTTATTACCTATTAATGGACGGACAGAGAGGCGGGGAGGGGGTGGGGGTGGTTGTTGATTTTTTTTAGTTTCTGCTATTCTTCTTTGTTGTTGTTATGTCACATACAACTGTTTTTATTTATCGTCAGTTTTTTTCTGTGCATAAAGCTCTCTCTCTCTCTCTCTCTCTCTCTCTCTCTGTATATCTCTCATTTCTTTGTTCTCTTCTCTCTTCTCTCTCTCTCTCTCTCTCTCTCTCTCTCTCTCTCTCTGTCTGTCTATATATCTCTCATTTCTTTGTTCCTCTCTTCTCTCTCCCCCTCTCTCTTTCTCTCTCTCTATATATATCTCATTTCTTTGTTCGTCTCTCTCTCTCTCTTTCTTTCTGTCTCTCTCTCTCTCTCTTTATATCTCTCATTTTTGTTCGTCTCTCTCCCCTCTTTCTCTCTCTCCCCCTCACTTTGTCTTTGTATCTCTCATTTCTTTGTTCGTCTCTCTCTCTCTCTCTCTCTCTCTCTCTCTCTCTATATATATATATATATATATATAAAATGTTGTTCTGGTTCCAACGGGAGAAAATTCAATATATCATAAAAAAGAAGGTCGCAAAAATGTATTATGTTTTTAGAAAAAAATTTAAAAAATTCTTTTTATCTTACATATGCAACACGTGTTTCAGATCTTCTGGCATCTTTGCTTTGATCAATAATATGAAATTTTCATATTATTGACCAAAGCCTAAAGAAGATACCAGAAGATCTGAAACACGTGTTGCATATGTAAGATAAAAATAATTTTAAATTCTTTTCTAAAAACATAATACATTTTGCGACCTTTTATATATATATATATATATATATATATATATATATAATCATTTCTTTGTTCGTCTCTCTCTCTCTCTCTTTCTCTCTCTCTCTCTCTCTCTCTCTCTCTCTCTCTCTCTCTCTCTCTCTATATTACAGAATGTTTTCCAGAAACGATTATGCAAAGAATAATAAATTATCTCGTGCCATTTTGAACCCAGTGGTTCCCGAATTTAATTCACCTTGGCTACTCAAAATAATCCCTTTTATTTCCATACAGAACCGGTATCGGCCTTTTTTTTTTTTTAACATCTTACAGATTGATGATAAATTTACCTTCGTTTAAAGAAACAATGGTGATAAATTTGCCTTCGTTTAGCTTTTTATTTTTTAATTGAAATTATATTTTGAATATTTTCCTGAAGAAAATTTGTAAATGGATCATTTTAAGGTAATGTTTTCTTTCGCTACGCTATCAGATTATATTTCAAATACACGATTCTCATTGGCTAATTCTGATTTCGGAGCTACTCCGTTTTTTATACGTATTTTCTACAAAGTAACCCGTTTAAATGGTACTTTTCGCATAATATCAAGGTACGGTACTGATTGCGAAAAGTTTTTATTAGCCTTTTTTGATTTTTAATTAATAATTACGTTAAAATGATTTTCAGAGCTTGTTTAGCTACGTAATTCGAAAACTAAGCCTCTTTTGACGCCTGGGACTGTAGCCTATGAGGGACAAAATTTTAAAAAAAAACTCCTTTCGGACAAAAATAAAGTGTGGATTTTATTGAATTTTGGTCTTTGCTGGTCTCCACCAATTTTCCTTTATAAAAGGACGTGCGCTCGGTCGTTGTACAAACAAACACACAGACAGACGGTAAGACCCCCCCAAGAGTTTTCTTGGGTATGACACTAAACTACATCTGAGGGTTGGGATTTAATACTGGAGATCTGCGGAGTACCCATTCATTGTCATTACTCCCAGGTCCACTCTAATATGGGGTGTTAGTATCTGTCAGCGTCCCATCTATGGTCTCCATCTTTATAGTTATCTGTACAGCGTTTCGGTCGATATGCCCTCCGACCTTCTTCAGGTATTTCTTTTCGAACTCGGAACCTTCTTTTCGAACTCGGGAACCTTTCTTTTCGAACTCGGGAACTTTCTTTTCGGACTCGGGAACCTTCTTTTCGAACTCGGGAACCTTCTTTCGACTCGGAAACTTTCTTTTCGGACTCGGAACCTTCTTTTCGAACTCGGGAACCATCACGTAACTTGAACCTAACCCTTTATTCAGTCCACGGGGGTATCCTGTTCTCATTTCGCTAACCATAGCTGGGGTAGGAGTTGTGTTAATTATTTTTCTATGTTACTGCCGCCTCTCAGGATTGAACCCGGAATCCAGAGATAACTGTCACTTAGAACTGTCTTAACCTAACTACCTTATCCACTAGGCCATGTGTCCAATAGAATAGAATAGTTACTTGGAGCAATAGTTGTTTACTAAAGATTATTATTATTAGTTACGTGAAACCAAATAACTGAAAATTTAATTGGATTCATCAAGGAAAAATAGCGATCGAAAATGGCTACTAAGATACAAACCCCGTCCAGTAAACAGGGCTGACTGTATCCACTAAAGAGGGTTAAGAATCCTCAAAAAAGGGGGGTCCTATGTATGACACTACATCTTTCTCTGATGGTGAGGCTCCAATTTTGGAGCTCTGTGGAATGGGGAGTGCCACTTCCTTGCCATTAATCACAGGTTCACTCTGACCCGGAGTGTAGTACCTGTTAGGGTCCCATCTATGAGCCGCCCTGTCAGTGGGGCGTTAGAATGCACCGACTGCACCTTTGCAGAGGGGTAAGACTCCCCCAATGGGGCCACCTGTTGGCCATGGGTGGCGACCCGTGATGCTTAAGGATAGAACCCAGGTGGTTGAGCAATCCATGACTTGCAATACTCAACTTTGGCCCTTACTTAGGCTAGACGGGCGGTTGGAGAGGCCGCCTCCGATCAATCGGCTGGTCATGTCAAGCCCTAGCACCTATATGATTGCCCCAACCCTATTGCTCTTATAGTAAGCCCCAACCCCTTTTTATCATATGGGTGCTAGAAGGCGGTGGCTGCGGGTCTACATGTCCTGGGAATGACATTAAACTCTATCTGATGGTGAGGTTCCAGTTTTGGAGGTTTGGGGAATGTGGAGCATCCCTCCATCACCATTGCTCCCTGGTCCACTCTGGCCCGGAGTGGTAGTACCTGTTAGGGTTCCATCTATGGGTTAAATAGAAAAATGTATTTATAAAAAAATTGTATTATCCATTAAGAATTGATTTATTTCAAAATTTTATCGGCATTAAATAACCACTGAGGTTGATATGCATCTATGAGCACTTGGTACCATATAACCGTGAAGCAATAGTTGATTACACTTGAAACCAAATAAATGTGAGCAAATAAATGCCTATTAAACAATGCTAATATTTATGATTTATGATGTTCCTATGGAAATAATAAAATCCTGGTATCATTGATTTAGAAGAAAACTAGAAGTGGCTATAGAACAAAAACTTAGTCTCGCAGATCCATTATTACTAAATCGTGAATTAGATCATCGCAGGATGCCCCATTAAAATCCCTACGTAAAAACAAAGAAGATTTAGTGTTGATCTGGCCTGGTGGGGCGTTAGAAAAAAAAATACACAGTCTGAAAAAAAAAAATTAATGTCTCCTATTTAAAATAGTCGATGCAAAAAAAAAAAAAAAAGAATTCCATGCTGTTACCATTTAATTTTTATTCTGTAATCATCTTCACGAATATAACTCAAATCTTCATTATTTTTGCTCAAAAACCAAGCCCTGGTGATATTTAATGTGTATATATATTTACTTTGTTGTTAATTGTTTTATTTTTGAAGTTTCCTGCTCCCCATCCCCTAGGATTGAGCACTCTGGGGGGGGGGATCTCGCTGACGACCGCCAACTCAAACGTAAACGCAACGCTCTTCTATATAAGGAATGGAGCACTCTGTGACGGCCTTTACACACAAAGCGATGTGTGTATTAAAACAGTTAAAATCCCCTTCCCATTCTGTAAGTGAAGACAGCCTAATCGTTAAGGTGCCGGACTGACACCCAACCGACCGGAGTTCAATTCCGGCTATAGGTAGCTTGCAAAATGTCTAGCCACACTGAAGAGACTTGATAAGTCGAAACACATGACCCTGTATAGAATAGATAGATGTATTTTTTTTTTTCAATCTAGAAAAAAAATTATTTAAGGTGTACTTATTTATGGGCGTTATTATATATAAGCCTGTCGTTTATGCGCAACACATGAAACTCCGAGTAACGGACCAGATTGAGCGGGAACACAATTTTAATCTATTAATATAAGTGACTCCCCCTCCCCGTCCTCCCCTCGTATGACCCCCCCCCGGTCCTCCTCTCAACTGTCAACACACGTAAGCCACACACGGATTACCCTTCAATTCAATTTTTGACGGTGACCCAAAATAACCCAGCTTAAAGTATTAAGTAAAGTTCCTTAATGAATGTCAAGCGGTCATGCATGAAAACCCTCCCCCATGACATTGGGTGGGGGTGGGGGGTTCATTTCCTTTCTTTCCAAGCAGTTACTTGTAATGATAACAGCTTGTGAAAGTAACAACCTTATCCAAATATAGCCCAGATTGTTGAACTTGTTTTCCTAACACCTGGTTCACAGGTGACATAATTACTATCGACATCGATCGACCTAATTTATTTCACGGCACATTGAAACATACCTGTGATCTAACGGGGACGTTCCATCGTGGTGTAATGGTTAGCAAGCTAGTCTCGCATATCCATTTTTTTTAAAAAAAAACCAAAAGAAACTTCCCTTGCGGTCAAGTCACGTTGAAAGAACCGGTATCCACTAGGTAGGCACACACATACACACACCCAAAAAGTATAAATTTAAGTAGAAAAACATAGAATGTCTTCAGAACAAAAAAACAAATTACAAACACACACACCTGATATATCAAATGAACATCTGATGAACTTTATCAAGACAACCCAAATAAAAAAAAGTAATAAAAAAAGTAATAAAAAAAGTTATAAAAATTCAGCTAATGACTTTATTAGTAAACCACCCCAAAAAAAAAACACCTGTTTAAAAGACTAATGTTAAAAATGAAATTCCATTCCACTCCCACAAAAACAGGAAGAGGAGGTGAAATACTCATGTGTATGTATATATATACATATGCATGTAAAAATTCATTATCATATTATCAATCAAAGCCTGAAGAAGATACCAGAAGATCTGAAACACGTGTTGCATATGTAAAACAAAAAGAATTTAAAAAATTTTTCTGAGAACAAAATACATTTTGCGGACCTTCCTTTTTTAAATAAAATATTGAATTTTCTCCCGTTGGAACCAGAACAACATTTATATATATATATATATATATATATATATATATATATGAAAGGTTAAATAGATATGAATCCGACAATATGTGTAGAAAGTTTGTAGAAAAAACAAGATGTTAAAAGTTTTGCTGACAGAAATCTGTTTCGACCATATAAAGCGGTCTTTATCAAAGCAACTATGTATAATAGGAAAGACGAAATAAATAGATCGTTAATCACGAGGCACAAAATGCTCTCGATCTGGGCCGGAATTTTTTTTAAATTTCAAAATGCGTATTCTATGTTAAAAATAAAATAAAATAAATAAATTTTATTTTTAAAATTAGAAGCATTTTTATCATTAAAAAAGCTCAAAAGAGTTTGATGTAAAAGTGTATATAAATATAAAAAAGTTCAGGAAAATGGAACATTTTCCTGACTTTTTGATATTTACAATAATGATAAAAATGCTTATAATTTAAAAAAAAAAATTAATTTTATTTTTAACATAGAATACACCTGACCGAAACCCGTGTAAGTAAAATTGATTAAAATATTCCTATTTTATCCATTCAATACTTTCTTTCCTTTGTTTCTCTTTTCAACATACCGTCGGATTCACTTCCATTTTCATTTTACACACACACACACACACACACACACACACACACACACATATATATATTATATATATATATATTATATATATATAATAAGATTTTTGGATTTTTTTAGAAGCATTGTTGGATAAAGTATATATTATTATTTATATTTTTGCTTGAAGGCAATTACAATGCGTATATCGCATAAAATTGGATCGGGGGAAATCGTTAGTATACATTGCTGATGAGACTTAATAAAGTTGAAACAGTCTGTACGATGTTCTACACACCGAATAATTCTTTACCGAAATTCACTTGTCATTATTATCTTCTATAATTATCGAATTTTATGCGATATACGCATTGTAATTGCCTTCAAGCAAAAATATAAATAATAATATATAATATATATATATATAAAAGTATTGGCATATAAACACTAAACAAACCACCGTTTTTTTTAAATCTTAAAATCTTGACATTTGTCAGTCTCGTCTGATGATTGCAGTAAGCATGAAACTAAGAGTAACGAGATATTAAAATCCATAATATTAATATTTGATTATATATATATATATATATATATATATATATATATATATATATATTTGGGAGAATATGTGCTTAATTGAAGTCGTACCTAATTTTGAAAGTTAATTAATTAGTAATTAATTAATTAGGCGGGCATACCTATTTAAATGTAAGGCTAAACAAATCGAGAAAAATCATCTCTGTATGTACATTTCGGCCTATTAGGCCTCATCAGCAGAGCTATAGACAGGAAGACCGCCTTGTGCGTGATCCGAAACCCGGGTTTCTCGATTTTTCTCGATTTGTTAGCCTTACATTTGAATAGGTATGCCCGCCTAATTAATTAATTATTAATTAATTAACTTTCAAAATTAGGTACGACTTCAATTAAGCACATATTCTCCCAAAATTGTCGGCTAAAAAAAGCCATATCATAAACACACCGCGTGTGTATTTAATTCTCATATATATGTGTGTGTGTGTGTGTGAAGAAAGGAAGTGAATCCGATGGTATGTAGTATATTAAGAAAATGAAAAAACACAGGTTTAAATGGGTTAAGTGGTGAGTTTATTGGCCGACGCTGCAGTGTTTCGATCTATTAATTAGATCATCTTCAGGGCATTTGTTGGTATATGGAAGGTGATAAGAAATTATTTATCACAGAATAGTGAGAAAAAGCGAGTGGTAGTCCTTGTTATTCAGTCCGTTAAAATTTTTTTGAGGTTTATTCTGTGATAAATAATTTCTTATCACCTTCCATATACCAACAAATGCCCTGAAGATGATCTAATTAATAGATCGAAACACTGCAGCGTCGGCCAATAAACTCACCACTTAACCCATTTAAACCTGTGTTTTTTTCATTTTTCTCAATATACTTACATACATATATATATATATATATATATATATATATATATATATATATATATTCATACGAGAAAGTCGCTGGTGTTTGCGTTGTTTCAAATCTTTTGGTGAATAATTTGTTTGAAAGTCAAACGTTGCAAACTGAAAAGCTAAAATTCCGCCGAATGTCTGAAATTATTTTGCTATGAGAAAAGGAAAAAAGAAAGAAGAAAAAACGGTGTTAATTTATCTGTTGTGATCTCCTTCTATTCTTAGTAAAAGGTCTTGTTTACGGAAGGGAAATCTAAACTTGTCACCGGCTGTTTTAACTTCAAAATAGAATTTTTGACGGCATTCACTTGGAGTTGTTTAGGAAAAACGTGTAAGCAAACGGGCAAATTGCTGTGGTGGGAAATGTTAACCAGCTATACTCTCAGATCAGTTACTACCGAGTAGTGAGTTCGATTCTCACTGAGTACTCTATACGGCTAAACTTGGAGGTGCGTGGTCAAATGGTTAGAGTCGTAGGAAATGGACTCGTCGACCCGAGTTCAATTCCTGGACGAAGCTGTTTGCATTTCATATAGCGCTAATACCCTTGGGAAAGGTATGAATCCAATTCTCCTCCAGCTATGGGTAAATAGCAGGGCAGACTGGGCTCTTTAACCATGGCTAGGTAACCAGTCTAGGAGAAGGAAAACTCCGAATTCAAACCTGTTAAACTCCGCTTAAGAAATTGACCTTGTGTCACATCCTGCTTGTGCGGAGGGGTTGGTAAATACATATACGACCAAACTTGCAAATCGGTCAGAAAATTAGGGTGACCCAGAAAAAACAGATACCCACAAATTTTGTAATACAACTGTTCATTTTAACTAGGGGTGTTAGGATTTAGGGTTGGGGTTTAGGGTTAGTTTAATGGGAGAATAAATAAATAATTTGGGTTCTGTTTTTTCTGGGTCACTATGTATACAGGGTGACCCAGAAAAAACAGAACCCACACATTTTGTAATAAAACTGTTAATCTTAAATAGGGGTGTAGGGTTAGGGTTTAGGGTTAGTTTAATGGGAAAATAAATAAATAATTTGGCTCACCCTGTAATATGTTTTAATTTTCCGACCGATTTGCAATGAAGGCGCGTGGTGTGATGGTTTCCGTAGCAGAAAATGGACACGGCGAGACGAGTTCAAATCCTGGATGAGACTGTTTTCACTTCGCATAGCGATAATACCATCGGGAAAGGTATGAACCCAAAGGTATGCCCTACTTTTTATCCATAGCTGGGGAGAATATTTAGATTTTATCTTTTCCAGTGGTATTGGCACTATATGAAATGCACAGACTCGTCTAGGATTCGAACTCAGCGATAACTGTTTTCGACAACGATGACTGTTACGCCACAGACGCCTCTATGATTATGATTAGTAAGCTAGTTTCACAAACTATCTATCTATCTATTCTATCTATGTATATAAAAGGAAGTTTGGTATGTACATGTCGACGTATAACTCCAAAACAGGAAGTCACTCAAATTTGAAATCTTGCATACACCTTAATATCCTTCTAACTAAGAAACACGCCAGATTTGGTTATTGATTTTTGCTGATTAAGGGATATAATTAATTAGACCAAAATCAAACGATTTGTCCGTATACTGCTGCTGCTGCTAATAAAATATTGTTCGCTGCCTACTTTCTATTATAGCTATACCAGCAGTTTAGTTTAATTTTAGTGAACAAAATCGCAGTCTAACCCATTCAGCTCAGAATCTCTCGCCTACTTATGGTCCATTCTTCATATATAGTCCGGTTATGGACCGGCTACTTTTGCTAGTACATATATAAAGGACAGTTTGTGTGTACGTATGTCCGGAGGAAACTATGAAAATAAAGCAATTAATGACAAAGTAAATATATATACACATTCACTATCACCAGACCTTGCTTTTTGAGCAAAAATAATTAAGATTTTATCTATTTTCGTGGAGATAATTAAAAAATAAAATTTAAATAGTAACAGCATGGATTTTTTTGCATTTAATATTTTAAATGGGAGACATAAATTTTTTTTTCAGAGTTTCTGTGCACTTTTTTGTTCTGACACCCCCACCAGGCCAGATCAACGCAAGGTCTTTTTTTACATAGGGATTTTAATGGGTCATCCTGCGAGGATCCAACTCGTGATTCACTAATAATGGATCTCCGTGAAATTTTTGCCTCCTCTCTACCTTAGGCGATGCCGGATAGCTGCTTCTAGTTGTTAATAAGATCGGATCTGCTCGTCTTGTGTCATCTATCTATCTATCTATCTATAAAGGGCAGTTGTCTGAATCTGTATGTCCGGAGGAAACTTCGAAAATAAAACAATTGACAACAAAGTAAATATATATATATACACATTAAATATCACCAGGGCTTGGTTTTTGAGCAAAAATAATGAAGGTGTGATTTATATTCGTGAATATAATTTTAAAAAAAAATTAGATGATAACAGTCTAGATTTTTTTAATTTAATATTCTAAATAGTAGATATTGTTTTTTCTTTTCAGAGTGGCTGGATCAATGCAAGGTCTTTTTTAAATGGGGATTTTAATGGGGGCATACTACCAGGATCCAACTCACGATTCAATAATAATGGATCTGTGGGACTAACCTTTTTTACATCCCCTCTACCCAGGCGACGCCGGGTAGCCGCTTCTAGTACATATATAAAGTGCAGTTGTGTGAATCTGTACGTCCGGAGTAAACTTCGAAAATAAAACAATTGACGTCAAAGTAAATATATATATACATTAAATATCACCAGTGCTCGGTTTTGAGCAAAATAATAAAGATTTGATTTATATTTGGGAACAGGATTAAAAAATAGAATTCAAATGATAACAGAATGGAATATATTTTTGCATGTAATATTTTGAATAGTAGACATTAACATTTCTTTTCAGAGTGGCTGGATCAATGCAAGGTCTTTTTTTACATGGGGATTTTAATGGGGCATCCGGCGAGGATCCAACTCACGATTGAGTAATAATGGATCCACGGGACCAACTTTAAAAAAAAATTCCCCCTTCTACCCTAGCGATGCCGGGTGGCCGCTTCTAGTACTAAGCTAAGCTGAGTAAAAGACAACTAGTGAATAGTGAGTTCGATCCTCGGCGGTTATCCCATAATTGTGGCATTCTAATTTAAGCTAACCCGCCAAAATCATCGAAGTTAAGCAACGGTTTGTTTATTCAATTCTTTGATGGGTGACCATTTAGTGACAGCAGGTTGTGCAAATAACATAAAACATGTGTGCCAAAGCTTAAATAACAACAATTTAAAAAAACAGAAAAAACAAAAAACAAAACGAAGATTCCTGGAAATAAACGTAAACATTTTCTTTCTTCTGCGTCTGACTTTTATGACGTCTTTGGAAACCTAATGAAGACAGTCTGCAAGGTGATAAACCATCGTCCTCTTCAGTTTCGCAACTCCGCCCCCGCTAACATCTAACGACGCAGTTCTTTCCATATTTCATCTAGAACAAGTAAAAGCTAATTGACTGATACGTTGAAAGCAATAAACGGAGAAAAAAAATGTACATTCGTTCTGACAGATTCTTCAGTGCTCTTCCAATATGTGATCTACCGAAGGTTTGTGATCTACTATTGATCTACTATTCATGGTATGTGATCTACTAGGAAAAAAGAAGACAGGGTTAGAGTTAGGGTTAGGGTTTAGGGTTAGTTTAATCGAAAAAATAATGGTTAGTTAATGGGTAGATCACATATTGGAATGTAAACAACTCAGTAGATCACATATTAGATTAGAAACCATTAGAAAATAAGGTGCTCTTCCAATATGCGATCTACCGAAGGTTTGTGATCTACTATTGATCTACTATTCATGGTGTAGGAGTTATTTTCGTATTTGCCTGGGGAGTTGTCTGCCCGTTTAGTGTCGCTGGTTCCCGCTAGGGGCCTCGTGTATTTAAGCGGCTGATTTGAACTTCTCTCTCTCTCTCTTTGTCCGCTGCTCGCTACGAGACCACATGGGTTAGACAATTGTCATTCCCTTCTCGTTGGGGCTTCGGCCCTCAACGCCGGACTTGTCACTGTAAGTGATTTATACAGCATGGACTATTCTTAGTCTCATGTCTGTACCTATATATTATGTGACTTTTATGTATGTTTATGTACACTATTCTGTCTTCTATTCTTTATGTATCTCGTCATATCCAAGTGTCCCTCAACCTTTGTCGGAGTTTGTTTGCGTTCCAACGAGTTATGACTTTGTCATAACCTTTGAATCTTACAATGGCATGTGATCTACTAGGAAAAAAGTAGACAGGGTTAGGGTTATAGGGTTAGGGGTTAGTTTAATGGGAAAATAATGGGTAGTTAATGGGTAGATCACATGTTGGAATGTAATGAAAATGGCTGTCAATTCGTGTTCTAGTAAGACCATCTCTTTTTTATTATTTTTTTATCATACTTGAGTGCCAGTAGCATTTGACACTCTATCCTTGTGTTTTCGCAGATGACTCACCAGGCCAGCCTTGGTGAGACATACTCATCCACATAAACTACATGCTGGAACTTCTTCACTTTTAAAATTGCTGGGCTGAAAATTACCCTTTCTAATAGCCCGCTTCAATTTTTTGTGTTTAATTCGGTTGGACTCAAATTCTTCCACAGACAGGTAGATGGTGGCTCTCCAGCCAGTCTATTACAAGCTAGCTTCTGCCAGTCCTCCACAGCAATAGCAGTGTTCTTCAGAGTGTCCTTGAGGCAGTCCTTAAACCTCAATTTGGGTTTGCACCGACGACGTTTGCCAGTTGAGATTTCCCCGTAAAATAGTTGTTTTGGGAATTGGCAATCATTCATGCGAACGAGATGACCAGTAAACAACTCGGTAGATCTCATATTGGAAGAGCACTGATTCCTCCTCCTTCTCAAAAAGATTCCGGTATTTTATTGTCTCAGTTTCTCTTTCTCTTAAATCGTTTTATGCATTTCTTGTTTCTCACTTCTTCCTCATCCAATTGTCACGCCATCTTTCTTTCTTCTCTTGTCCTCTTTCTTTCTTTCTTGGCTTCCCCCTCTTTCTGTTCTCTCTTTTCTTCCAAATTTCTCTATTCTCTTCTTCCATTTTTATCTTCTTCCTTCCAAGTTATTTACACCCCCTCTCCGATTTTCTCATTTTATCCCTCCCCCTCTCCTCTTCGATTCGCTCATGGTACTTAGTTCGATACCGGCCCTCGTCGACTCAGCGTATGAGTAGCACAGGGATCTGTGCGGTAAAGTAAGGGGCATATGGTAGGTGTGGCGCTTCACTTCAGACCCAAAACCAATCTGCTTGGTCTCGCGCTTGTGAAAAGGGGATATACTCCTTACTGATTGGCTGATATCGACTTTAGGCGACGACTTTTACGACTCCTCTTCGATTCTCTCATTTATCCCTCCTCCTTCCTCTGCGATTTTCTAATTTTATCCTTTCCTCACACTACTCCTTCGATCCTCTTATTTATCCTTTCTCCCTCTACTCTTTGATTCTTTCATTCATCCCCTCCCTCCCTCCTCTATGATGTCCTGTTTTTCCCCCCCTTCCAAGGTCTTTAATTTTTTCTTTCATTTTTTTCTACCCCCCATCTCTCATTTATCCCTCCCTTCTTCTACTCCTATTCTGTTAGCTTCTTAATATCCACCCTCCCTCTCTATCTCTCTCCTCGCCCCATCTCTCTTACAACTTTTGATTTCACCCTCTTTCTCTTAAATTTCTTTTCTTAAATAATTTTTCTCTTCTTTATTTCTCCTGTTTCCCACTTCATGCTTGTTCTTTTGTCACCTCATCTTTTTCGTTCTTCTCATTCTTTGTTTCCTTCTGTTAAGTATCTGGCCGCCATCCTTGGCCAGTTGTAAAGAACTTAAAGTAAATAAGTAAGTCCTGAGTTATAGAATCCTTTGGTAAGTGAATAAGTCCTGTGATATAGAATCCTTTGGTAAGTGAATAAGTCCTGTGAGTGAATAAGTCCTGTGATATAGAATCCTTTGGTAAGTGAATAAGTCCTGTGATATAGAATCCTTGGTAAGTGAATAAGTCCTAAGTTTTGGAATCCTGTGTAGTGTCAAAGGTCCAGTGATATGATCCGTCGTCCACGAAGATCCAAGTAATTATGAGTAGCTAAGATTTGAACAGCCGGTATAAGTAACAACATCAGCAGCAGAATACTGCCAGTGGTTGGTCAATAGGTTGGTCACATGGTTATCGGCGAGTCTATAAGTAGAAGTGACCATTTACCACACGCCTTATATATTAAAAACGCCAACACCTTCGCTTTCCCTTCCTCCTCCAATTCATCTCTCGTTTATCCTTTTCTTCCTGATTTCTCTATCACCAGTTTAGAGTACGCTGACTATATCCCCTGTAGAGGGGTAGGAGTGTCCTGGGTTTGACACTGAACTGCATTTGCGCCGAGGCTCTAGTTCTGGAACTCTGGAGAGTGTAGAATACCGCTTTATTTTAGTACCTGTGAGGGTCCCATCTATGAATCAACTACTGTATTTGACGGCATATAGGATGCACTTTTTTCCCAAAATTTTGGCTCAAAAAATTGCCCTGCGTCTTATACATCGTAGGTAAAGTTTGAGACCTCCCATAGGCCTAAGCTAATCTTCTCTATGATGCTCACTAACCCAGCTTACACTCAGTACTTTTACCTACTCTAAACTGCCAAATTGCTTTTATACAGCTATGTTTCTGCTTGTGTAATACACAGCTAGACTGTTTTCAACAATATATGCCTAAATACACTAGAATTTTTTTTCCAGAATCTGACCTGCTGAAATGGGGGTGCGTCTTATATACAGTCAATTGGACTGTATATAAGACCATGGAGGCGCGTGGTCTTATGGTTAGAGCCGTAGGACATGGACTCGTCAACGCGAGTTCAATTCCTGGACGAAGCTGTTGGAATTTCACATGGCGCTAATACCCTTTGGAAAGGTATGAATCCAATTCTCCCTCCAGCTATGGATAGGTAATCAGTCTAGGAGAAGGGAAACTCTGAATTCAAACCTGTTAAACTCCGCGTAAGAAATTGACCTTGTGTCGCATCCTGCTCGTGCGGAGGTTGGTAAATATATATATATATACCGTCAAATTCGGTAGATCCGTTTAAATTTGTGTACACCCCAACAAAACTCTTTAAGAAACAACTACACAAAAAATCTGAATATTAAGTACAATGAACGCGATTCCTTAACTTCTGGGCATAAAATAACCCTAGACGGTTTGACATGCCGTTAAAATCAATCATTTCTCTTTTGCTCCTTTTCCGGTTTTTATCTTTTTTCGTTGCAAGTTATTTCATGTTTTTTTTTTTTACTTCCTTCTTCAAAAATCTGTTATTTTCCTCTCCCCCTTCTTCCTTGTTTCCACTGGCTTCTCTTTCTTTCACCACTCCCCCCCCTTTCTTCAACCTTTTGATCCCCCTTTCTTCATCGTCCCACTGTTTTATTTCTCTCCTCCCCCCCTTCTTTCCGTACATGTATCTTCATCTTTCTTTTTTCTCTTTTCTGCGAATACTTCTGCTCTCTCTCTCTCACTCTTCTTCGCCAGTTTTCTTCTTCTTCTTTTCTTTTCCAATTTTTCTCTTCTTCTTCTTCTTCTTTCTTTTTCCAATTTTTCTTCTCTTTTCTTCTTCTTTCCTTTCCAATTTTCTTCTTCTTCTTTCCTTTTCCAATTTTTTTCTTCTTTCTTCTTCCTTTTTTCTTCTTCTTCTTTCCTTTTTCCAATTTTTCTTCTTCTTCTTCTTCCTTTCCAATTTTTTTCTTCTTATTTCCTTTTTCAATTTTCTTCTTTTTCTTCTTTTCCTTTTCCAATTTTTCTTCTTCTTCTTATTTCCTTTTCCAATTATTCTTCTTCTTCTTTCCTTTTTCCAATTTTTTTTCTTCTTCTTCTTCTTCTTCTTCTTCTTCTTCTTCTTCTTCTTCTTTTTTTTTTTTCTTCTTATTTCCTTTTCTATTTCTTCTTCTTCTTCTTCTTCTTCATCTTTTTCTTCTTCTTTTCCTTTTCTTCTTCTTCTCTTTCTTTTTCTATTCTTCTTCGTCATCTTCTTCTTCTTCTTCTCTTTCCTTTTCTTCTCTTTCCTTTCTATTTCTTCTTCGTCACCTTCTTCTTATTCTTCTTCTAGAATATTAATCAAAACCAGGAAATTATAAGGACCACTTCCCGACAGACTTGGAATTCTTTACCTAACCTGTTTCGCTTACACCATACACTTCCCTTCTTACCCACATTCTTGGATTAAACAAATACAAATTTGCCACACATACACACACACACACACTCACTCACGCACACACACATATATATATATACCCGCAGAGAAAAAGAGAGAAAAAACTAACCAGTTTCTCCCCCCCCCAGTCTCCCAGAACGACGTATACCCTAAACTTTCGTGTAGGTGTAGTTGGTATCCATTCCATCCGGAGCAGCGAAGAGAGGAGGAGATAAGATACAGTAAGTGGGCAGTTCGCTATATGAACAGTGTGCCTTAAGTTGAGATGAGGTCGTTTGTGATGAGGCTTTCAATGTACATACCTGGTAATGTAGGTGAGAAGCAGCTTAAGTCCCACCCACTGCGACCCGCCGACAACGCTCAGTCACGCTAGTACGCGAGGGTCTACGTAGATTTAATACTTTATTTATTTATTTGCACGGTTTAATATAACACGTTCTCCTTAAATGGCAATAGGCGCTTTTCAGAATATACAGATTTCGGGATATACCTTATCCGAAATGCCTCGGAGGAAGGCAAACATGTCGGAATTTAAGGATTCTTTCCTACTTGCCAAATACCTATATATACATATGCCAACCCCTCCGCACGAGTGGGATGTGACACATATTCAATTTCTTAAGCGGAGTTTAACAAGTTTGAATTCAGAGTTTTTCTTCTCCTAGACAATCGACCTAACCAAGGTTAAAGAGCTCAGTCTGTCCTACTATTTACCCATAGCTGGAGGGAGAATTGTTGGTGCCGTTATAGTATGTGGCCTACCCGGTTTTAATGTGGCCTACCTCAGTAAGAGTATATATATATATATTTACCAACTCCCCCGCACGAGCAGGATACGACACAAGGTCAATTTCTTAAGCGGAGTTCAACAGGTTTGAATTCAGAGTTTTCCTTCTTCTAGACTGGTTACCTAGCCATAGTTAAAGAGCCCAGTCTGCGCTGCTATTTACCCATAGCTGGAGGGAGAGTAGGATTCATACCTTTCCCAAGGGTATTAGCGCTAAGTGAAATGCAATTACCACGTCCAGGATTTTGAACTCGTGGCGACGAGTCCATTTCCCATGACTTTAACCATTACACCACGCACTTCCTATTTATATATTTATAGATATAAGTAGTAGGAAATTTATTGAAACTAATTATTTTTCATATATATTCAATTTCAAGAAATGCAATTCACTCATAAGCTGTATATAATAATTAAGAATAATTAAAAAAGAATTTATCCATAATTTACATGAATCAGAGATCTATTTAATTCTGAAATATTCTAAAATTCTGAAATAGAGTTAGGGTTAGGGTTAGCAGTTATTATTATAACCTTATGCTTTTTATGGTAGGCCACATACTATAAGAGAAACATGGTTTCATAGGCCACATACTATAAGAGAGACATGGTTTCATAGGCTACATACTATAAGAGAGACACATAGGCTACATACTATAAGAGAGACATGGTTTCATAGGCCACATACTATAAGAGAGACATGGTTTCATAGGCCACATACTATAAGAGAGACATGGTTTCATAGGCCACATACTATAAGAGAAACATGGTTTCATAGGCCACATACTATAAGAGAGACATGGTTTCATAGGACCACATTACATAAGAGAGACATGGTTTCATAGGCCACATACTATAAGAGAGACATGGTTTCATAGGCCACATACTATAAGAGACATGGTTTCATAGGCCACATACTATAGAGAAACATGGTTTCATAGGCCACATACTATAAGAGAAACATGGTTTCATAGGCACATACTATAAGAGAGACATGGTTTCATAGGCCACATACTATAAGAGAGACATGGTTTCATAGGCCACATACTATAAGAGAGACATGGTTTCATAGGCCACATACTATAGAGAGACATGGTTTCATAAGCCACATACTATAAGAGAGACATGGTTTCATAGGCCATACATACTATAAGAGAGACATGGTTTCATAGGCCACATACTATAATGGCACTGTTGGGATTATCTCCCCTTTGTCTGGAAGAGTTATCTTCCCGCTGGGGTTTCCGTACCGACCACGTAATTAAGAATAATTAAAAAAGAATTTATCCATAATTTACATGAATCAGAGATCTATTTAATTCTAAAATATTCTAAAATAGGGTTAGGGGTTTGGGTATAATGGTTAACTTTTAATGCTAATTTAAATATATACCTTCACTACATAACTGAAAAATAAATCAGGGCTGTTGAGCCAAGCAATTTTAAAGCTATTTAATTATAAAATAGGGTTAGGGTTAGCAGTTATTATTATAAGCTTATAATATGCTTTTTGTGGTAGGCTACATACTGTAAAGACACACATGATTTCGTAGGCCACATTCAAAAGGTAAGCCACATGCTATAATGGTACCCAATTGTTGGATGCATATCTTTCCAAAGGGTATTAGTGCTATGTGAAATGTAAATAGCCTCGTCTAGGATTTGAACTCGTGTCGACGTGTTCATTTATATGACCATTACACTACGTTCCTCCATAAAGACCTGTTGGTTAGTTGAATTTTATGGCATGTCAACCCTTATTGGGTTATTTTATGCCAAATACGTTTTTTGTTTTATTTGTTCTTGTTTGGTATTCCAAAATGTTTTAAAACACTTTTTTAAAACTCATTCTGATCTATTTTGGTTTAGTTTTGTTTTTACGGCATATAAACCTCAGTGGGTTATTTAATGCTGACAAAGTTTAGAAATAGATTCATTCTTAATGTATACTCAACTTTTTTTATAAAGTCGTGTTTTTCTATTTAACCTATATATTGGACCCTAACAGGTACTACCACTCCGGGTCAGAGTGGACCTGGAAGCAATGGTGATGAAAGGGTGCTCCGCATTCCCCAAACCTCCAGAACTGGAGACTCACCATCAGATAGAGTTTAACGTCATTCCCAGGACATGTAGACCCTCAGTCACCACCTTCTAGCACCCATATGATAAAAAGGGTGTTGGGGCTTGCCATAAGGGCAATAGGGTCGAGTCAATTATATAGCTGCTAGGGCTTGACGTGACCAGCCGATTGATCGGAGGGGGGCTCTCCGACCACCCGTCTAGCCTAAGTAAGGGTCTAAGTGGAGTGTCCGATAGATGGGACCCTAACAGGTACTACTTATGGTCAGAGTGGACCTGAGATTAAAGGTAATGAAGGGGTACTCCACACTCCCCAGAGCTTCAGAATCGGAACCTCACCACTAGATTCAATTTAATGTCATACCTGGAACACTAAAATACCTGTGTATAAGTCTTTAGTATATAAAAGCAAATTAATATTGCACTGTCAGGGTTAATGCGTGGTGTAATGGTTAAAGTCATGGGAAATGGACACGTCACCCCGAGTTCAAATCCTGGATGTGGTAATTGCATTTCACTTAACCCTAATACTCTTGGGAAAGGTATGAATCCTACTCTCCCTCCAGCTATGGGTAAATAGTAGGGTAGACCGGGCTCTTTAACCTTGGTTAGGCAACCGGTCTAGGAGAAGGAAAACTCTGAATTCAAAACTGTTAAACTCCGCTTAAGAAATTGACTTTGTGTCGCATCCTGCTCGTGCGGAGGGGTTGGTAAATATATATACGCGTCCTGCATCCCTGACGCATAAAAAATCTCAAAGGACGCAGAAAAATCGTATCCATGCATCGCAGTGTTTTTTTTCTTCATCCACTATTTCCAGCTAACTGTAAATACATTTCAATAATTTCTTGGAAACGAATTACACCGTATGGGGTACAAGGTAGGGGTTAGACGGCTTTAGTTGTTCATAGATGGAAAAAAAACTCTGCAATTTATTATGAAACTTTAGTTGGGACCCTTCAAATTTCCCGAGGAATCATTCAAATCAAATCTGTGCGTTCGAGGACGCACTAAATCAAAAAGCTATCAGCATCACTGGAGGTTAAGGAATTGCGTTCATTTTTCGTTTATATTTACATTTTGTGTGTCGTTGTTTCTTAAGAGTTCTTTTTGCGCAGTTATATGATATCAAGTATTCCTATTTAATTCTTTCTATTAATAATGGAGATTGTATTTCTGTCTGTAACAAAAACTACGTCACAGCTCTACGTCACAATATTCTTATGCTATATACACCCAAAATTTGAGTAAGCAATTTTAAAAATTGTTTTTTATTCTCGTCCTTTTTTTTTTTTTTTACAGTAACAAGAAGTTAACTAAAAAGTTTACAAATAAATAAATACCCACGATTTTGTGTAAAATTGATGTGGAAAATATTCAAAATAATTATTTGATTATTACATGCACGCAACATTTTATTTGAGAGGGACGGGGCTCAGTTTTCATTTCAAATTGTTTTGTTTTTTTGTTTTTTGTTTTTTCTTTTTCTCCTTTTAATAAATATGAGGATTTGTCTTACTTATGATACAAACCTCTGACATTGAATTTTTAACTCCCACCCTCTCAGGCAACGTCTTTCAAAAATTAATTTTTACAACGCCCGGAGGGTGTTTTCTGTTGCTAGTACAAATAATTTTTACACAGTTATTTAATCCATGGTTTTAAGTAATTATTTCTATTTCGTAATAATCACCCCCCTTTTTTTTGAGGGAGAGATCGTACCACTTTGTAGGAGATACTGTTAGAGTATTCTAAGCCCGCCGACACGGTGGGTAGAATTATAACGAACAACAAAATAATTGTGTTAGATAGTTGATTTAAAAAGGTATTAAATATTGATAAAGTGATATCGAACGTATAAAATATTTAAGGCGTGATATCAAACGTATTAGATATTTCAGGTGCGATAACAAACGTATTAAATATTTCAGGTATGATATCAACCGTATTGGATATTTAAGGCGTGATATCAAATGTATTGAATATTTCAGATGTGATATCTAACGTATAAAATATTTCAGGTGTGATATCAAACGTATTAAATATTTCAGGTGTGATATCAAACGTATTAAATATTTCAGGTGTGATATCAAACGTATTGGATATTTCAAGCGTGATATCAAATGTATTAAATATTTCAGGTGTGATATCAAATGTATTAAATATTTCAGGCGTGATATCAAACGTATTAAATATTTCAGGCGTAATATCAAACGTACGAAATATTTAAGACGTGATATCAACCGTATTGGATATTTAAGGCATGATATCAAATGTATTGAATATTTCAGATGTGATATCTAACGTATAAAATATTTCAGGTGTGATATCAAACGTATTAAATATTTCAGGTGTGATATCAAACGTATTAGATATTTCAGGTGTGATATCAAACGTACGAAACATGTCAGGCATGTTGTATATGGATATTTACCCAGCCAACCCGTCCGTCACGGGTAGAATGTGACACAAGTTCCCAGGTATGAAGCATGCAGCAAGTACCAAACTCGCTTTTCAGTGGTAATGGATCTGCGAGACTAACTTGCTAATCATCACGCTACGATGGGACGTCCGTGCCGTACGTATGCGTCCTCAGTTGGAGACAAATAATGTCGGGGTGGGGTGGGGGCTGTTGTATTGTTTTGCACCATCCTGGATAAATAATGTCACCCTGGTTCCCATACACGAAATAACTACGCCAGGAGGGGGGGGGGTCACAGACACGCTCAGTAAATGATACTCCAATTTCGTTTATTTGACACTCATTATTTGTCAGTTGTTTGACTCTTGGGCCGAAGATCCACTAATTTGATTTTCTTTGAAGTGGCTTAACCCCACCCGCCACCACCCTCACCATTACCACCCGCCGCCACCGCTTAATCGAGCCCGGACAATAACCTTTCACTCCGGTCAAATGACGTAACGTTTTTATTTTCGTGTCAATTCTTTCCTTTACATGAAAGAATATTTGTTTCAAGGTCAACCCTCTTCTTCTCTTAGTGGAAGGACTTCTCAAAGTGGATTCATATACAGGGGGGGGGGGAGTGGGGTGCACAAGTAGGTATACAGTAGTGTCACCTCAGTGAAATTAGTATCATATTATACTGGCGGGAAAGTGACATATCGTAAGTAATAAGAATGTATGTACTAGGCAGCTAGGAGTTTTAAAAGCGAATTAAGAATAATTAAATCTATTGTTTAAGGTCAAACTTTGTCTAAATCAATAAGTAGTAACATACTGACCATCATTAAAAAAGAAAATATCATTACATATGCAGTTTATTTTTAAATAGATTTAAAACCATTTGTTTTGGTCAATTTCGATCCGATCCGCAATTCAGCCTCGTTTTCGATGTTTTTAAGTGCTTGTTTACAATTTTACTGTAACATTCGCGATTGCAAAAAAAGTTACCAAAAATCAGGTAATTATCCGATTTTAATGAAATTTTCAGTATTGATTTAACAATTAATGAATTTTATAATGCGTCAGTTATTTTATTTCAAAACTTTAATTTAGTATTTTTGCTATGAAAAATTAATATATAAAATTCATTTAAAATATGAAAATCCTGATGTTAAGTTTAAAATGTTATATATTTAGATTCTAAAAATAAATATCTACTTAATGCAAACCTTATTTTAGGCGCCAAAAGTAATAAGTTTTGAAGAAAAACTCGATTGAAAATGTCCCCTCCCCTTTTTAAGCAGAAAAAACATCGATGTATAATTTTTCTTTTATAGAATAATAGCCAATTAAATAATTATCGAAATGAGTAAAAAAGAAATCTCCAAAAAATTAATTATTTATTTTTTTTTACATTTTATTTTTCGATTTTCGGTACTTATTTTCTCATAGAAAAGCCACCGTAATAAAAAAAAAATTTTTTGTTTCTATTCATAACTTTGGTCTTTTATCTCTTTATTTATACTGTAATTAGTATCAGGTAAGGACCAACATAAAACAATTTTACGCCCCCAAGGGGGGTCAAAATTAAGTGACCTGAAAAAAATGAGAAAGTTTTGAAATAAAACAAATAATGCATTATAAAGATCATTCATTGCTAAATAAACACTGAAAATTTCATTAAAATCCGATAATTCCCTGATTTTTGGTAAATTATTTTCTGTAGGGGGGGGGGGCTAAAGTCATTTTGTCAAAAACGCATTTTAGGCTCCGTTTGACAGTCCCTAGTATGTACATTAGCTCAGTCGGTAGAGCGTTCGGCTAGAAACCACATGGTTCCCAGTTCGATACCGGTCCTCGCCAACTCAGCGTATGAGTAGCACAGGGATTTGTGCGGTAAAGTAAGGAGCTGATGGTAGGTATGTGTTGGTTATTTCTGATATAAGATGTGTGCCAGATGTACACTTCTACTTATAGACTCGCCGATAACCATGTGACCAACCTTTTGTCCAATCACTGGCAGTGCTCTGCTGCTGATATTATTATTTATACTGGCTGTTCTGGTCATACCTAATCATTACTACTTGGATCTTCGTGGACGACGGATCATAGGATTATATCACTGGACCTTTTGACACTACGTAGGATTCCAAAACTTAGGACTTATTCACTTACCAAAGGATTCTATAACTCAGGACTTACTTACTTATTTACTTTAAGTTCTTTACAACTGGCCAAGGATGGCGGCCAGATACTTAACAGTATGGCGCTCCACCTCAGATGCCAAAACAATCTCCTTGGTCTAGCGCTAGTGAAGAGGGGATAGACTCCCTCGCTGGTTGGCTGATACTGACTTTAGGCCGCCCCAACGACTTTTATTCACTTCAGGTAAATTGGCAATTTGTGGGAGGGGCTCTGTAAAGGATACGGTTTTCTCACGCAAGCCCGCACTGTTGAAGACCTGATTCAGTTCATTTTGGAGGCTTGTCAGGAAATTGATGCTGATAAAGACCTTTGTCTCAGAGTGAGCATGAGTGTCTGTTCTCGATTAGAGGAGTGTGTGAACTCTGAAGGCAATTTGAGTACCTGGGGGATTAGAGCTTCTTACTGCACGTGACTTCTTATTACATGTACAAATATATGCACCCTCCGGGTGCAAGTATTTAAGTTTTAATGCAATAAGATATTATGTTAACTTAGAAAAGCTAATGAAACTAAATAAGATGCCGATAAAAAGATTTGAAACAGAGGGGGAGCAACTAAAACTTGCTTTTTCTTCATTCCCGTCTTTCATTGCTAAATTTTCATAATTTAACTATTTACTTAAATTAGGAAGTAAAGAATAGAATTACTGTTAATATTGCTAATGGATTTCTTTTAAGATTTATCTCCGAGGTTTTTGCACATATTCATTAAGATAAAACCAAACAATTAGAAATAAATAATACTAAGCACATATTTATTAAAATCAAATTTTTGATATCAATATGCAAATTAACCTTCCCATTCACACTACAAACCGCTTTTGTTGTATATATAAATACAATTGCATGTTATTATTATGTAGATATGGTCAACAATATTAATAATGTAAAACAATTTTATTAATTAATGAGGTTTAAATATGAATAAATTCATGGAGAATGTGATGTAAATAACTATGTGAATTGTGACTCGATTAGTAATATAGTTTCGGTTACAGACAGAAAAACACACAATCTCCATTATAATAAGATATGTAACATTTGTTTGTTTGAGACCAAGTTACCTTTAAGCACCCCATGGGCAACCTGGATTCAGAAGGACATGTTTCGCTTTGCACCGTCAACATCCGGTTGTTTGTTAGGGTTAGTAGTCAGTTCATTTTGGAGGCTTGTCAGTGTAGCAAGATTGAATTTAGCAAGGACTACTAATGGAAGGAGGAGGAAGAAAGAAATAAGTCAGAGAGTAAAGGTTTTAAATAGAGTAATGAACACAAAACTTTTTTACCGGAGCGTGACCTCCCGAATGGAGAATTGAGTGTCAACCGGAAGTTTCAGGTGTTGACCTGATACGAGCCCACGAGACGAGGACGATAATAAAGGCTAGCAGTTGTGACTACATATTTCTCGCGTTGTAATTTTTTATCAACAAGATGACCGCCACGTGCGAAGACATTTTTAGTACGGTGAATATATCGCTTTGGGTACTGTGACCAGATATACACAACGTCACAGTCAGAAAATTGATGCTGATAAAGACCGTTGTTCCAGAGTGTCCACGAGTGTCTGTTCTCGATTAGAGGAATGTGTGAACTCTGAAGGCAATTTGAGTACTGAGAGATTAGAGCTTCTTACTACATGTGCTTCATATTACATGTATATGTAACATTTGTTTGTTTGAGACCAAGTTACCTTTAAGCACCTCAGTGGCGACATGGATTCAGAGGACATGTTTCGCTTGCACCGTCAACATCCGGTTGTTTGTTAGGGTTAGGGTTAGTAGTCAGTTTTATAATTTAAAAAAAAAATGCGTCTAAAAATCGTCTGGTAACAAACAACCGGATGTTGACGGTGCAAAGCGAAACATGTCCCTCTGAATCCAGGTCGTCCGTGGGGTGCTTAAAGGTAACTTGGTCGCTTTGTATAATAAATACAATGAGTAATGTATGTGTTTTCCCTTTTTTATAACTGTATACTAACTTTTGCACCCCGCCCTGTCGGCTGGGGCGTTAGAATGCACCGACTGCACCTCTGCAGATGGGTAAGACTCCCCCAATGGGGCCACCTGTTGTCCGTGGGTGGCGACCCGTGATGCTTACGGATAGAACCCAGGTGGATGAGCAATTCATGACATGCAATACTCCACTTTGGCCCTATCTTGGGCTAGACGGGCGGTCGGAGAGGACCCCTCCGATCAATCGGCTGGTCACATCAAGCCCTAGCACCTATATGATTTTTCCAACCCTATTGCCCTTATGGCAAGCCCCAACCCCTTTTTATCATATGGGTGCTAGAAGGCGGTGGCTGCGGGTCTACATGTCCTGGGAATGACGTTAAACTCTATCTGATGGTGAGGTTCCAGTTTTGGAGGTTTGGGGAATGTGGAGCACCCCATTCATCACCATTGCTCCCTGGTCCACTCTGACCCGGAGTGGTAGTACCTGTTAGGGTCCCATCTATGGGTTAAATAGAAAAATGTATTTATAAAAAAAATTGTATTATCCATTAAGAATTGATTTATTTCAAAACTTTATCGGCATTAAATGACCCACTGAGGTTGATATGCCGTAAAACAAAACAAACAAACCAAACTTTTTCACCCCCTGTAGACTGTGGCTGAACAAAAGGGGAGGTAGAGAGGGATAGCTTTAGGTGGGGAGGTGGCGCAAAATCGTCCTAACCTAAAAGCCTTTGCGTTGCTATAACATTGAAATACACCGACAGTAGTAGGATTGGGGTACTTACTATTCACATAAATCCCCAAATGGGTTTGACGGGGCTCCCTAGCCTTGGTCAGCAACCCATATAAGAGAAGGAATAGTCTGATACAAAACCTCCGCTGCCTAGCAGCTTTACCCCATCCAAAGGAAAGGCTAGGGGAGTAAACTCCGAAAAAAATCAGGAGCCGGAGTCCGTAAGGTGGTGTGATGCTGAAATCCACTGCTACCCAGTAGTTCCTGCAACACTACCGTTGCCAAACTGCATTGGCTCCTTACCTTTCCTTTGGATCACAGCGACAGTGTGGGGAGGGGGATTTGCAGCTTGGGCAACAGTTCATTCTCCATATGAATCCGCCCAGGCTACGTAGCTAAAAAAAAAAAAAAAAAAAAATTGGACACTACTCCATTGTCTCTCGTAGACGAAAGGATGCCAACTTCTTAACTATGAATGCTTAGAATTTAAAAGTAGGCGGGCTGGTGAAGCTTTGAACAATCTGAATAAATATTCATTGGCGACTGGGTGGGTCGCTGGGCCGAATTGCCCTCCCTGGATCACGACGTTGGCATGCCACTGCATATAGATATTGCTGTGGGGTGAACAGAATTTTGGCAGGGTGAATAAAAAGTACAGTGGTCCACGGTGAGTGAATTGATTAGTTTGCCTTTATAAATCCCTTTTCTTGACAGGACAATGAAATTCGCTGGACCGTGAAAATTGGTTCCCCGATATCGTACATCTAGCACAGGGGTCATCAAACCACGGTATTTGAATGTTGCGTTCTTTTGTTGTATACTCTCTTTCCTTACTTTCTTACTTCTATTATTCTTCTTCCAGCGTCTCTTCTAGCGTCTGGACTTCGTCTTGGGGACTTCGTGTCTGGTCTTCCATTGGGGATTTCTCTTCATCAGAAGCCCTGTGTCATTGGTAGTTTTTAGATAATAACACAAGACTTCGATTTAACTTAGATCATATTTTATTCTGAAATCCCCACCAGACTACCTGCGCAGATTGAGTCGGCACCGTGCATAACACGACTTACCACCGTCGTGGTGTTGGCCGATCTGACTAAAACTCTCTCTAACCCTAACCGGAAGAGGGTCTTCTCCACCGATTCTCACGGTATCCACCGGAAGGATCAGGACTGAGGTCAAGCCTTGTCATTCAATCCTTCAAGGCCGTGGGCTGCAACTTATAACAGCCATTTTGGTTTCTACACTACTGTACATAAATATTAGGAAGCTAATAATTATGTAACACTTTGATAATGTTTTGAAAATAAATATGTTGGTTGAATTTGTTTTCGTGCATCTTATGCCACTCATTCATGAATATAACAAGGAAAGATACATTTTGTTTTACATCTTTTTCTCGGAGCTTTCGTTCTGGCTAGCAAATATTGGACACAATAATAATGTGGCCCGGGATCGTAATTTTTTTCAACTATCCGGCCCACCGTGAAAAAAAATTGGTTGCCTGGGCGGATTCATATGGAGGATGAACTGTTGCCCAAGTAGCAACCTCCCTCTCCACACTGCCGCCATGATCCAAAGGAAAGGTAAGGAACCTATGCAGTTTGGCAGCGGTAGTGTCGCAGGAGTTGCTGGGTAGCACTGGGTTTCATTCTATCAGAATGCCTGATTGGGCCACTATTGAGGTATCGTTCACATATGACCCGTTCAAAACGTACAGGTCATTTAAGTGAACGAAAAGTACAGGAAAAAGGGTACTGCCGGAAAAGTGAAGGTTTTTAGTGTAAATTTAAAGAAGTATTTATTGAAATGACTTCCGATCTTGAAGCGAAGTCTGTGTAAACATTTAAAGGAATTTGCCATTAACTGGATGAACAAAAAAAAATGTAGCTAAAAACTACAAACTTTGTGCAACTGTTGTGCTCATTTTACTTGCTTACGTATATGGAGAAATCTGGGTTGAGCCATGTGCATTATTTACTTAGCAAACAGGGAAACACTTTGAATCTAGCACGTGGGGATTTGTAACCCAAACACACAAATCTGCAATCTAATATTCGTGATCTCTTCAGTGCTCACCAAACCCACCCTTCCTATTAAAAGCTAATTCCGAGAATTAAAGGTGCGCTTGCATTTATAATTTACTGATTTTGTAAATTAAGAACTAGTAAATTAGTTATGTTTTGTAATTTAATATTAAATTGATTTATTTGGGGGTGAATGGAATTTAGATTTGGTCACAAAGGAGTGCATCGAGTAAAACATTTTGAAAAGCCCTGATATAGACCGAAAGATGCGTATCGATAGGGACAGAGTGTATGTATTTACTCAATCCCTACATCCCCGGCCATCTCCAACACGTCACGAGAAACGCGTGACTAGATTTAGATTCAGTTTCGACCTGAAAATGGAAGCAGAGTAGATGTGCTCTGCTGAGGTCGAATCTCCCCGTGCGGAAGAACATGGGCAGAAATAAATCTTGATCAAGAAAATAAAAGTCTCGTGAGTTTATTATTTCACACAATCCCTACATCACTGGCAGCATGTGACATAAGGTTAATTCTTAAGCGAAATTCTACAAACTTTAGAGCAACTGTGGAGCCCATTTTACTACCTTTTCCAAGTTTGTCTACGGTGGAATCTGGGTTTAGCCATGTGCATTATTTACTAAGCAAACAGGGAAACACTTTGAATATAGCACGTAGTGATTTGTAACCCAAACACACAAACCTGCAATCTAAAATTCGCGATCTCCTCAACGCCCACCAAACCCATTAAAAATAAAGTGGTCCACTCTGACCTGGAGTGGTAGTACCTGTTAGGGTCCCATCTATGGGTTAAATAGAAAACATGAGTTTATAAACAAAATTGTATTATCCATTAAAAATGAAATTATTTCAAAACTTTGTTAGCGTTAAACATTTTTTTTTACCAATAGAAGTATTCGGCATAAAATAACCCAAGGGGTTGACATGCCAAAAACCAACCAACCAAACCTAAAAATAAAGTGCGTTTGCATTTATAGTTTACTGATTCTTTTCTAATGTACATCGTATTAAACACTGGTCAGTGATGCTGATAGCTTTTTGATTTAGTGCGTCCTAGGATGCACATATTTGTTATGAATCAATCCCGGGGAAAATTTTGGGTCCCAACTAAAGCCGTCTAACTCCTACCTTGTAACCTATCCTAGGTAATTCATTTCTAAGAAACTGTTGAAATGTATTTACAGTTAGCTTGAAATGGTGAGCGAAGAAAAAGAAAAAACACTGACACATGGATACGATTTTACTGCGTCCTTTTAGATTATTGTGCGTCAGGGACACAGGACGTGTACCTATCAGCATCTCTGACTGGTAAATTAGTTATGTTTTGTCATGTAATATTCAATTAACTTTTTTTGGGGGGAGGGGTGAATGGAAATTAAATTTGGTTACAGGGGAGGGGGGCATCAAGTAAAAAGTTTGAGAAGCCCTGGTTTAGTGGGTTTTTTTCATTGACTTCAGACCAATGAAGGGTACTCCAGACTCTTTGGAACTGGAGCCTCACCATTGGACGCAGTTTAGAGTCATACGCAGGACTCCCCCTCCTTTTAGTGTAGGGGAATCGTACCCCTATGCAAGGAATAGTCTGATACAAAACCTCCGCTGCCTAGTAGCTTTACCTCATTCCAAGGGGAGTAAAACCCGAAAACAAATCCGGAACCGAACTCGCTAAGATGGTGTGATGCTGAAATCCAGTGCTACCCAGCAACTCCTGCGACACTACCGCTGCCAAACTGTATTGGTTCCTTACCTTTCGTTTGGATCACAGCGGCAGTGTGAAGAGGGGGGATTTGCTGCTTGTGCAACAGCTCATCCTCCATATGAACCTGCCCAGGCTACATAGTTTAAAAAAATAATAATTGGACACTACTCCATCGTCTCTCCTAGTCAGAAGGATGCCAACAACAATGAATGTTTAATCTATTAATAATGGAGATTCGTTTCTGGTTTTTGTCTGTAACTGTAGTTAAAAAAAAAAATTGGACACTACTCCATTGTCTCTCGTAGACGAAAGGATGCCAATTTCTTAACTACGAATGCCTAGAATTTGAAAGTAGGCGGGCTGGTGAAGCTTTGAAAAATCTGAATAAGTATTTATTGGCAACTGGAGGAGGCGCTACAGTCAGCGTATTCTAAGCCCCACCGACAGGCCGGAGAACAAGATTGAAAATTGCGTTAGATTGTCCTCAGCGTTTATTGTTTGCACGCATCAGGTACTAATATCTAATCTTATTATAATGGAGATTGTGTGTTTTTCTGTCTGTAACCGAAACTATATTACTACTCAAGTCACAATTCTCTTAGTTATTTACGTCACGTTCAACAGGATTTTATTTTTTTTATTTAAACCTCAATTATTAATAAAATTGTTTTACATTATTAATACTGTTGACAATATCCACATATTAATAACATGCAATTTTATTTATATATACAAAAAATAGCAGTTTACAGTGTGAATGGGAAGGCTAATTTGCATATTGATCTTAAAAATTTGATTTTAATAAATATGTGCTTAGTATTATTGATTTCTAATTGTTTGGTTTTTATCTTAATGAATATGAACAAAAATCTCGGGGATAAATCTTAAAAGAAATCCATTAACAAGAAGAGATAAGTGTAATTTTATTCTTTACTTCCTAATTTAACTAAATAGTTAAATTAGGAAAATTTAGCAATGAAAGGCGGGAGTGAAATGAAAGAATAAGTTTCAGTTGTTCTATTTTTCGATTATTCCCCTTCAGTTTAAATTTTTTTTTATCTGCATTCTTATTTAGTTTCATCAGCATTTCTAATTTGATACAATATTTTATTACATTAAAACTTAAATACTTGCACCCGGAGGGTGCATATATTTGCTAGTACAAATAATTTGCACTCAGTAGTATTATATCAGGTATACACGTCTAATACCAATAATTTATACACAATTATATGGTTTCAAGTATCTATTTATATTTAGTTATAAAGGCGTACACAAATAAAGCCTTTAAATTGGTAGCTAAATTGAGGAACACACTTTATGAAGAGAGAGAGAGAGAGAGAGAGAGAGAGAGAGAGAGAGAGAGAGAGACTTATGAGGATCATGTTGCCTGTATTATCGCCGATCCCGTAGAGATAGAATTGAAGTCTATAAATATACACGTAGTAGTCTTTTTACGCGCCAAATCCCAACCTGCTCAATCAAGGAAGTATTACTAGGGGACATAAACTCAGACTTCCGAAAAGATAGTGAAAGACAACAGATAGACAAATCTTTCTTTTTTTAAAATTATAGACGGGCCTTTCGGGGCCTTTCGGGGCCTGTGTCTATTAATGAAATTAACGGGGTGATCCCAGGGGGTCATCACTCCAGGCAACACCTGCCCCCTCGATTTAAAGGGTATGGTTAGGTTTATTACCCAGTGCCTGAGGCGCCCCCTTGAGGGTGATGCCGACGGGAACCACGCACTTTTTGCACCTGCCACCCATGAGCTTCGGTTCGTGGGTGGTCCCACTTTAATAGGGCCTTGTGCCTAACCCGTACACGTGATAAATACAAACTGCTATTAGTTGTGGTAAATGCCCCCCCCCCCCGATTCATTAAATTCTTTTAACTTTACTAGCAAAAATATGCACCCTCCGGGCACAAGTATTTAAGTTTTGATATAAAGAAATTATTAAATTAGAATGAGGGCCGGTTTAGTTCAGTCGGTAAGGTTCCTGGTTCTATACCGGTCCTCGCCAATTCAGCGTATGGGTAGCACAGGGATTTGTGCGGTAAAGTGAGGAGCTGGTGGTAGGTGTGGCGCTCCACCTCAGACGCCCAGACAATCTCCTTGGTCTAGCACTGGGTGGGAAGGGGATTGACTCCCTCGCTGATTGGCTGATACCGACTTTAGGCCACCCGACGACTTTACTTTTTTTTAAATACTGTAGTTGAATATTAAAAACGATTGTTCTTCTTTCTTTCTTTTTTTTCCTTTTTTTTCTTTCTTTCTTTTTTTTCGTAAGAATAAATAAATATCCTTCCGTTTCTATTTTATCTGACCATGTCTTCTCGTTTTGCACAAACGTTGTAGAAAGATTCGAGTCCTATTACATTGGTGGGCAGATTTCACTTGCTGTAGAAATTCTGCGTTGAAAGGAATGGTTGAAAGTTTGGATTAAAAGAAATAAAAACTAACATAAAAAAAAGTTAATTAGCTTCCATCTCACGTGACCGTTGTTCACCTTTTTGGCTGACTACAATATTCCGATTTGAAAACGATCTTTCAATACTTCGTTTCATTTTCTATTACGTTCTCTGTGGGTAACTTAATATTTGCTTTGGGAATTCTTTTTTCTTTTCTTTCTTTTCTTTTCTTTCTTTCTTTCTTTCTTTTTTTTTTCTTTTTTTTTCTTTCTTTTTTCTTTCTTTCTTTTTCTTTTTTTTTTTTCTTTTTTTTCTTTCTTTTCTTTCTTTTTTCTTTCTTTCTTTCTTTCTTCTTTCTTTCTTTTCTTCTTTTCTTTCTTTTCTTTCTTTTTTCTTTCCTTTTTTTCTTTTTTTTTTTCTTTCTTTCTTTTCTTTCTTTCGTTTTTCTTTCCTTTTTTCTTTTTCTTTTTTCTTTCCTTCTTTTCTTCTTTTCTTTCTTTTTTCTTTCCTTTTTTCTTTCTTTTTCTTCCTTTTTCTTTTTTTTTCTTTCTTTTTTTCTTTCTTCTTTTTTCTTTCTTTTTTCTTCTTTCTTTTTTCTTTCTTTCTTTTTTCTTTTTCTTTTTTTTCTTTCCTTCTTTTTTCCTTCTTTTTTTCTTCTTTTTTTTCTTTCTATCTTTCCTTCTTTTCTTCTTCTTTTCTTTTCTTTCTATCTTTCCTTCTTTCTTTCTTCTATCTTTCCTTCTTTCTTTCTTTCTTCTTTTCTTCTTTTCTTTCTTTTCTTCTTTTCTTTCTTTCTTCTTTTTCTTTCTTTTTTTTTCTTTCTTTTTTCTTTTTTCTTTCCTTTTTTCTTTTCTTTTTTTCTTCTTTCTTTCTTTTTTCTTTCTTTTGTCTTTTTTTTACTGTCTTTCTTTTTTTCTTTCTTTTTTTTTTTTTTTCTTTCTTTTGTCTTTCTTTTTCTTTCTTTTTTCTTTTTTTTTTTTTTTTTTTTCTTTCTTTTTTTCTTTTTTCTTTTTTTCTTTCTTTTTTCATTTTTTCTTTCATTTTTTTCTTTCTTTTTTCTTTTTTTCTTTCGCATCTTCCTCCTTCCTTTTTTTCTTCTCTCTTTCATCTTCCTCCTTCGTCTTTTCCTTTTTTTCTTTCCGTTTTTTCCTTTCTCTCTTAAATGTTCCTATCTTGTCTTTCTCTTTTCGTTACTTATAATATTTTTTCTTTCGCTTCTCTTTTTATCTTCCAACTCGTGTCTATCATTTTCCCTCTCTTCATCCTTCTATAAATAATACCCTTTATTCATTTCCAATTACCATTACCATCTATGTTTCTCCTTTTTTAGTTCACTTAACTTAAACATTTCTTGACGACATCCAAATCTACTCCATTTTCCATTCTCAAATTCTCGAGGTTTTCAAGCATTTTCTTTGACTAAAGACTAATCAACGCACTTTTCTGTTTATTCAAAAACTACACAGTACATTCCTAAGTAACTGCACATAAAACCAATATTAAGAATAGGTTCGCCGAATTAGTCATTCATCATTTGATTTTTTATTTGATTTTTTTTTTCTAAATTCACAGTATGAACAAATTGTAACTTAGTGACGAACTGGGGGCCAACAGTATCAATTATGGTTATTGTGCGTAGCGGTATTATTAACTGTAGTTTACGAACTCCCAAATTCATCTGATGATGATATGAACGAAGCCGTTTTTTATTTATTTAATAAAAGACCATTAATGAAGTGATATGAAAATTTAGAACAGAAATCTTTTTTTTTCTTCCCTTTTTATTTTTCTGTAGAACAGATTATTGTTAAGTTGTTTCTTACATTGAAATTTAAAAAGAAATGCAATTCTAAGGCATTTGTGGAGATTGGGAGAGGAAAGAGTTCTAATCCTGTGATGTAGGTTTAGGCCCGGAATGATAGGGTTTTATTCACGAATCTTTGTTTAGGTTTAGGCCCGGAATGATAGGGTTTCATTCACGAATCTTTGCTTAGGTTTAGGCCCGGAATGATAGGGTTTCATTCACGAATCTTTGCTTAGGTTTAGGCCCGGAATGATAGGGTTTCATTCACGAATCTTTGCTTAGGTTTAGGCCCGGAATGATAGGGTTTCATTCACGAATCTTTGCTGGGGTTTAGGCCCGGAATGATAGGGTTTCATTCACGAATCTTTGCTTAGGTTTAGGCCCGGAATGATAGGGTTTCATTCACGAATCTTTGCTGGGGTTTAGACCCGGAATGATAGGGTTTCATTCACGAATCTTTGCTGGGGTTTAGGCCCGGAATGATAGGGTTTCATTCACGAATCTTTGCTGGGTTTAGGCCCGGAATGATAGGGTTTCATTCACGAATCTTTTCTTAGGTTTAGGCCCGGAATGATAGGGTTTCATTCACGAATCTTTGCTTAGGTTTAGGCCCGGAAATGATAGGGTTTCATTCACGAATCTTTGCTTAGGTTTAGGGCCGGAATGACTGGGTTTCATTCACGAATCTTTTCTTAGGTTTAGACCTAGAATGACAGGGTTTTATTCATTAATCGTTGCTTAAGTTTAGGCCCGGAATGACAGGGTTTCATTCACGAATCTTTGCTTATGTTTAGGCCCGGAATGATAGGGTTTCATTCACGAATCTTGGCTTATGTGTAGGCTTAAGTTGCCTGTTACTTTTACTTAAACCTGTATGAATATGATATATTGAAAAAACAAAGGATGTTTACAAATGCATGGGCTCATTAGGAGAGAATGTGCAAACCGTTTCGGGGCCTTCCTCTCGACGGTTTTAAAAAGCAACACCGGCCCTACCTCACTGTACATTCTCTCCTGATGAGCCCATGCATTTGTAAACATCCTTTGTTTTTCAATATATCATATTCACACTGTCGGATTAATTTCCATTTTATTTTCACATACATTAAACCTGTATGTAATTTATACTTTTTTGAATTTTTTTTCTGTTTATTCTATATAAAAAAAATCTCTTAAAATAGAGGTGTACCTTTTTATACAATGAAAATTTTACAGAAAAAGAAAATAAGTTATCTTGTACAAATAATCAGAGATTAGGGCGCAATTCACTTTTAATACCGTATAGATGCTGTTTCTTTTCTTTTTTTTTTTGTTTAAATCCTCTTATCTGCGTTGATAACATTTATACTTTGTCTTCTTTGAAATCTCAGTCTGCACCCAACTACTATGCACCTTGCTGTCGACAGTTCAAATTCAATTAGCCACCCACACCCAGCCAACCTCGACAGAATTATTTTCCTGTTGCTAGGTAGGTGGTTTCTGTTTACACGTGAAAAGACTTCGCTTCTCTGTTTACAAACCTTGACTCTTCGGTATCCGAGTTATTCAAAGGCCATAGGAAAAAAATACCTACTAAGAAACACTGGTTCATATAGAGAGGATGGGTTGAATGTAATACAGGAATCATTAGCAACATTAGAAGTATTTATGGTTTAGTCAATGAAGTTAAGCAATGATGAGCCTGTTCAGTTGATGGGTAACCAGTAGATACTGTAAGCCACCTGAGGCCTATATGCTTATTAAAATAAATCTTTGTAAAATTTTGGACTTAAAATCATCAGTTCTCACCAGATCACTGAAGTTAAGCAATGAGGAATCTTTTCTGTACTTAGATGGGTGACCACATATGAATAATAGGTACTATGAGTAATCTGAGGTCTATGTGCTTTTTTAAATAAAGCTTAGTAGAATTTTGGACTTAAAATCATCAGTTCTCACCAGATCACTGAAGTTAAGCAATGAGGAATCTTTTCTGTACTTAGATGGGTGACCACATATGAATAATAGGTACTATGAGTAATCTGAGGTCTATGTGCTTTTTTAAATAAAGCTTAGTAGAATTTTGGACTTAAAATCATCAGTTCTCACCAGATCACTGAAGTTAAGCAATGAGGAATCTTTTCTGTACTTAGATGGGTGACCACATATGAATAATAGGTACTATGAGTAATCTGAGGTCTATGTGCTTTTTTAAATAAAGCTTAGTAGAATTTTGGACTTAAAATCATCAGTTCTCACCAGATCACTGAAGTTAAGCAATGAGGAATCTTTTCTGTACTTAGATGGGTGACCACATATGAATAATAGGTACTATGAGTAATCTGAGGTATATGCTTTTTTAAATAAAGCTTAGTAGAATTTTGGACTTAAAATCATCAGTTCTCACCAGATCACTGAAGTTAAGCAATGAGGAATCTTTTCTGTACTTAGATGGGTGACCACATATGAATAATAGGTACTATGAGTAATCTGAGGTCTATGTGCTTTTTAAATAAAGCTTAGTAGAATTTTGGACTTAAAATCATCAGTTCTCACCAGATCACTGAAGTTAAGCAATGAGGAATCTTTTCTGTACTTAGATGGGTGACCACATATGAATAATAGGTACTATGAGTAATCTGAGGTCTATGTGCTTTTTTAAATAAAGCTTAGTAGAATTTTGGACTTAAAATCATCAGTTCTCACCAGATCACTGAAGTTAAGCAATGAGGAATCTTTTCTGTACTTAGATGGGTGACCACATATGAATAATAGGTACTATGAGTAATCTGAGGTCTATGTGCTTTTTTAAATAAAGCTTAGTAGAATTTTGGACTTAAAATCATCAGTTCTCACCAGATCACTGAAGTTAAGCAATGAGGAATCTTTTCTGTACTTAGATGGGTGACCACATATGAATAATAGGTACTATGAGTAATCTGAGGTCTATGTGCTTTTTTAAATAAAGCTTAGTAGAATTTTGGACTTAAAATCATCAGTTCTCACCAGATCACTGAAGTTAAGCAATGAGGAATCTTTTCTGTACTTAGATGGGTGACCACATATGAATAATAGGTACTATGAGTAATCTGAGGTCTATGTGCTTTTTTAAATAAAGCTTAGTAGAATTTTGGACTTAAAATCATCAGTTCTCACCAGATCACTGAAGTTAAGCAATGAGGAATCTTTTCTGTACTTAGATGGGTGACCACATATGAATAATAGGTACTATGAGTAATCTGAGGTCTATGTGCTTTTTTAAATAAAGCTTAGTAGAATTTTGGACTTAAAATCATCAGTTCTCACCAGATCACTGAAGTTAAGCAATGAGGAATCTTTTCTGTACTTAGATGGGTGACCACATATGAATAATAG
Source organism: Doryteuthis pealeii (assembly GCA_023376005.1). Taxonomy (NCBI): domain Eukaryota; kingdom Metazoa; phylum Mollusca; class Cephalopoda; order Myopsida; family Loliginidae; genus Doryteuthis; species Doryteuthis pealeii. The sequence continues at coordinate 115,113,836 of CM042151.1, read as the reverse complement.
GTACTATGAGTAATCTGAGGTCTATGTGCTTTTTTAAATAAAGCTTAGTAGAATTTTGGACTTAAAATCATCAGTTCTCACCAGATCACTGAAGTTAAGCAATGAGGAATCTTTTCTGTACTTAGATGGGTGACCACATATGAATAATAGGTACTATGAGTAATCTGAGGTCTATGTGCTTTTTTAAATAAAGCTTAGTAGAATTTTGGACTTAAAATCATCAGTTCTCACCAGATCACTGAAGTTAAGCAATGAGGAATCTTTTCTGTACTTAGATGGGTGACCACATATGAATAATAGGTACTATGAGTAATCTGAGGTCTATGTGCTTTTTTAAATAAAGCTTAGTAGAATTTTGGACTTAAAATCATCAGTTCTCACCAGATCACTGAAGTTAAGCAATGAGGAATCTTTTCTGTACTTAGATGGGTGACCACATATGAATAATAGGTACTATGAGTAATCTGAGGTCTATGTGCTTTTTTAAATAAAGCTTAGTAGAATTTTGGACTTAAAATCATCAGTTCTCACCAGATCACTGAAGTTAAGCAATGAGGAATCTTTTCTGTACTTAGATGGGTGACCACATATGAATAATAGGTACTATGAGTAATCTGAGGTCTATGTGCTTTTTTAAATAAAGCTTAGTAGAATTTTGGACTTAAAATCATCAGTTCTCACCAGATCACTGAAGTTAAGCAATGAGGAATCTTTTCTGTACTTAGATGGGTGACCACATATGAATAATAGGTACTATGAGTAATCTGAGGTCTATGTGCTTTTTTAAATAAAGCTTAGTAGAATTTTGGACTTAAAATCATCAGTTCTCACCAGATCACTGAAGTTAAGCAATGAGGAATCTTTTCTGTACTTAGATGGGTGACCACATATGAATAATAGGTACTATGAGTAATCTGAGGTCTATGTGCTTTTTTAAATAAAGCTTAGTAGAATTTTGGACTTAAAATCATCAGTTCTCACCAGATCACTGAAGTTAAGCAATGAGGAATCTTTTCTGTACTTAGATGGGTGACCACATATGAATAATAGGTACTATGAGTAATCTGAGGTCTATGTGCTTTTTTAAATAAAGCTTAGTAGAATTTTGGACTTAAAATCATCAGTTCTCACCAGATCACTGAAGTTAAGCAATGAGGAATCTTTTCTGTACTTAGATGGGTGACCACATATGAATAATAGGTACTATGAGTAATCTGAGGTCTATGTGCTTTTTTAAATAAAGCTTAGTAGAATTTTGGACTTAAAATCATCAGTTCTCACCAGATCACTGAAGTTAAGCAATGAGGAATCTTTTCTGTACTTAGATGGGTGACCACATATGAATAATAGGTACTATGAGTAATCTGAGGTCTATGTGCTTTTTTAAATAAAGCTTAGTAGAATTTTGGACTTAAAATCATCAGTTCTCACCAGATCACTGAAGTTAAGCAATGAGGAATCTTTTCTGTACTTAGATGGGTGACCACATATGAATAATAGGTACTATGAGTAATCTGAGGTCTATGTGCTTTTTTAAATAAAGCTTAGTAGAATTTTGGACTTAAAATCATCAGTTCTCACCAGATCACTGAAGTTAAGCAATGAGGAATCTTTTCTGTACTTAGATGGGTGACCACATATGAATAATAGGTACTATGAGTAATCTGAGGTCTATGTGCTTTTTTAAATAAAGCTTAGTAGAATTTTGGACTTAAAATCATCAGTTCTCACCAGATCACTGAAGTTAAGCAATGAGGAATCTTTTCTGTACTTAGATGGGTGACCACATATGAATAATAGGTACTATGAGTAATCTGAGGTCTATGTGCTTTTTTAAATAAAGCTTAGTAGAATTTTGGACTTAAAATCATCAGTTCTCACCAGATCACTGAAGTTAAGCAATCATCTTTTCTCATCTTTTCTGTACTTAGATGGGTGACCACATATGAATAATAGGTACTATGAGTAATCTGAGGTCTATGTGCTTTTTTAAATAAAGCTTAGTAGAATTTTGGACTTAAAATCATCAGTTCTCACCAGATCACTGAAGTTAAGCAATGAGGAATCTTTTCTGTAACCACATATGAATTACTATGAGTAATCTTTTTTTAAATAAAGCTTAGTAGAATTTGGACTTAAAATCATCAGTTCTCACCAGATCACTGAAGTTAAGCAATGAGGAATCTTTTCTGTACTTAGATGGGTGACCACATATGAATAATAGGTACTATGAGTAATCTGAGGTCTATGTGCTTTTTTAAATAAAGCTTAGTAGAATTTTGGACTTAAAATCATCAGTTCTCACCAGATCACTGAAGTTAAGCAATGAGGAATCTTTTCTGTACTTAGATGGGTGACCACATATGAATAATAGGTACTATGAGTAATCTGAGGTCTATGTGCTTTTTTAAATAAAGCTTAGTAGAATTTTGGACTTAAAATCATCAGTTCTCACCAGATCACTGAAGTTAAGCAATGAGGAATCTTTCTGTACTTAGATGGGTGACCACATATGAATAATAGGTACTATGAGTAATCTGAGGTCTATGTGCTTTTTTAAATAAAGCTTAGTAGAATTTTGGACTTAAAATCATCAGTTCTCACCAGATCACTGAAGTTAAGCAATGAGGAATCTTTTCTGTACTTAGATGGGTGACCACATATGAATAATAGGTACTATGAGTAATCTGAGGTCTATGTGCTTTTTTAAATAAAGCTTAGTAGAATTTTGGACTTAAAATCATCAGTTCTCACCAGATCACTGAAGTTAAGCAATGAGGAATCTTTTCTGTACTTAGATGGGTGACCACATATGAATAATAGGTACTATGAGTAATCTGAGGTCTATGTGCTTTTTTAAATAAAGCTTAGTAGAATTTTGGACTTAAAATCATCAGTTCTCACCAGATCACTGAAGTTAAGCAATGAGGAATCTTTTCTGTACTTAGATGGGTGACCACATATGAATAATAGGTACTATGAGTAATCTGAGGTCTATGTGCTTTTTTAAATAAAGCTTAGTAGAATTTTGGACTTAAAATCATCAGTTCTCACCAGATCACTGAAGTTAAGCAATGAGGAATCTTTTCTGTACTTAGATGGGTGACCACATATGAATAATAGGTACTATGAGTAATCTGAGGTCTATGTGCTTTTTTAAATAAAGCTTAGTAAATTTTGGACTTAAAATCATCAGTTCTCACCAGATCACTGAAGTTAAGCAATGAGAATTTTCTGTACTTAGATGGGTGACCACTAGGATAAGTAACCTGAGGCCTATGTGCTTTTTTAAATAAAGCTTAGTAGAATTTTGGACTTAAAATCCCAGTTCTCACCAGATCACTGAAGTTAAGCAATGAAGAATCTTTTCTGTACTTAGATGGGTGACCACATAGGAATAATAGGTACTATGAGTAACCTGAGGCCTATGTGCTAGTCTAGTTAAATAAAGATTGGTAGAATTTTGGACTTTAATGTTTATTCATTTTTGGGATTTTTTTAAATAAAAAATGTAATCCTAAACTTGTGAGTGTTTTGAAACATAATTTTTTTTTTTTTATGTCTACATTTAAGATATTATTTTAAAAAATGTAATCCTAAACTTGTGAGTGTTTTGAAACATAATTTTATTTTTCTAAAAACGTTTTTTTTTCATAAGACAAAAACTTAACACAAAGTCGTTACTTACCACTGTATGCAACATGAAGTCTTTGTGCTAGATTAAGCAAAACTTAATCAAATTTTTTTACTCATGTCTAATCATAGTCATGCACTACTTCCCATGAAATCTCGTAATCTGTTATTTAAGTCCATAAAGTGGTTAAATACCAAATTACAATATTTTACACGGTTTAGCTCAGTCGGTAGAGCATCTGCCTAGGAACCACAAGATTCCGGGTTTGATACCGATACTCACCAACCAGCACATGAGTTACACAGCTTGGATCTGTGCGGTAAAGTAGGGAACTGATGCCAGATGCGGTACCCCACCTCAGATGCAAAAACAATCTCTCAGGTCTACCGCTAGTGAAAAGGGGATAGACTCACTCACTCTCCGGCTGATACTGAAAATAGACCATTTTACCTTTTTTTTGGTAATCTTCAACTTTTTCCTCGTAAATTCCTACCATAAAATAAACTGAACCCTCATTTTATGTCCGTAATACTGGTGCATTATATTGTTTATTCATTAATATATCAACACTGAAAATTTCATTAAATTCGGTTAATTCCTTGATTTTTAGTATTTTTTTCTTTCGGCGGTGACATACGATGTCCGTTAATTCGGATTTAACCAATTTTATACTATGTCAACATTTGGGTCATTTATTCGGTAATCCGTAACTATTTTCTCGTAAATTCCTACCATAAAATAAACTGAACCCTCATTTTATGTCCGTGATACTGGTTCATTATATTGTTTATTCATTAATATATCAACACTGAAGTTAATCCGTAACTATTTTCTCATAAATTCCTACTATGAAATAAACTGAACCCTCATTTTATGTTCGTGTTTTTGCAATAAATGTTTTATTTTTCTTGCACCCGTTATTTTATAATACTAAATATATTTCCTTTATTATTTTAATATTCACTTCAATGTGCATATTCTAAAAGTTTTTATTTTGTGAGAATGGTTAGTTTTAAAAACGATTTTTACACTTCAACTTTTTACTCGTAAATTCCTACCATAAAATGCCCAAGCCTAATTTTATGGTAGGAATTTATGAGTAAAAAGTTGAAGATTACCTTTTGTCATTATTTCTTTTCTTTTTTTTTTGGCTTTGGTACTCTAAAATAAAAACGTCAGATTTTAATCATCGTCGACAAAAAAAAAAATTACGGTCATAAAAGGAGGATCCAATTTATGCCTAAATTGTAAAACGAGCCCCCACTTTAAAACTAAACATTCTCACAAAATAAAAACTTTTAGAATATACACATTGAAATGAATATTAAAATAAATAAAGGAAATATATTTAGTATTGTAAAATAACGGGTGCAAGAAAAATAAAACATTTATTGCAAAAACACGGACATAAAATGAGGTTCAGTTTATTTTATGGAAGGAATTTACGAGGAACAAGTTTAGGATTTACCTTCTTTTTTTTTTTTATAAGTAACCTAATCAAATTGGAAATGTCAAGCTGCAATTTAAAAGAACTAAGTAAAAATAATAAAATTTAAACAACAGGTCATAGACAGGAATGACTTAATTCAAACAATCTGTTTTTAATCAACTTTTTACTTGATCTTACTTGGTTATGTTTGAGTTCAATCCCACCCAACGTATTTCATAACCTCAATTGATTTATATTTCGCCCATTGATTCTCTCTCTTGATTAGCATACAGCTGTGTTGCAAACTGATTATGTTCTGAGGATCCAGACATGGTAGGTGGTTTAAATAACAGGTTGGGCTATTCCACTTGAGTATCTTGGCCAAGTCCATTTCCAGGATTCTCATTGAGTGTTGAGTGACCAGTACTCGGCTGTGTTGCAAGCTGAGTATGTACTGAGTATCTAGACTTGGTAGGTGGTTCAAATAGCAGGTTGGACGATTCCACTTGTGTATTTGGGTCAAGTTCACTTCCTGGATCCTCATTAGCTACTGGTTTTAAGGTGGACACTTTCATCCATATATACTGAACATCTGACTGTGTTCAGGCAGTTAGTACAGAGTTTATTTGGTTATGTTCTCTATTTGTCTGGTTACTGGATGCTAGTAACAGCCTTCCAATGGAGGTGAGTATGATGTTTATTTTACAATACTTATTTGAACTACCATATTTCTTCCATCCAGAAACCTGACCCTGTCAGCTGGGGCATTAGAATGCACTGACTGCACCACTGCAGAGGGGTAAGACTCCCCTGTTGGCCGTGGGTGGCGACCCGTGATGCTTAAGGATAGAGCCCAGGTGGATGAGCAGTTCATGACATGCAATACTCCACTTTGGCCCTATCTTGGGCTAGACGGTCGGTCGGAGAGGCCCCCTCCGATCAATCGGCTGGTCATGTCAAGCCCTAGCACCTATATGATTTTCCCAACCCTATTGCTCTTATGGCAAGCCCAACACTTTTTATCATATGGGTACTAGAAGGTGGTGGCTGCAGGTCTACATGTCCTGGGAATGACGTTAAACTCTATCTGATGGTGAGGTTCCAGTTCTGGAAGTTTGGGAAATGTGGGAGCACCCCTTCATCACTATTGCTCCCTGGTCCACTCTGACCCGGAGTGGTAGTACCTGTTAGGGTCCCATCTATGGGTTAAATAGAAAAATGTATTTTATAAAAAAATTGTATTATCCATTAAGAATTGATTTATTTCAAAACTTTATCGGCATTAAATGACCCACTGAGGTTGATATGCCGTAAAACAAAACAAACCAAACCAAACCAGAAACCTGACATCGTTCAAGAGCATTAACCAGTCACACATGCAATTATATAAGGCGAGCGCACCAAGGTCACTTCGTCTCCAACAACCTCTGGGTTGTCACCCATCAATCAAACTTAGATGACCCAACAGGTTTTTCTTGTGTCCGTTTTAAATTATTGAACGAATAAAATAGAGCAAAGTCGGCAGAGTGGCCTATTTTTACTCTAATCCGAGCAGTGAGTGAGTCTAAACCCTTTTCACTAGCACTAGACCAGTGAGATTAATTAGCGTCTGAGGTAGAGCGGCACAACTACCATCAGCTCCCCACTAAGTATCCTAGATGTGCGCTGAGGTGGCGATGGCCAGTATCGAACCCAGAACCCTGGGTTCCAAGGTAAATGCTCTACAGACCGAGCTAAGCAGAGTTTGGTTTAAATCAGTCGATAGAGCGTGTGCCTATGAACTACAAGGTTCCAGTTTCGATATCTGTACGGTAAAGTGGGGAGCTGACGGTAGGTGTAGTCCTCCATCTTAGACGCAAAAACAATAATTTGTCTTTAATAGATTTTTCCAATCTATCATGTAACAAAATTTACAATCAAAATTGTTCTTTTTGAATGAAGTTTAGTGTTAAGTTTCTAACCGTCATCCTTGGCCAGTTGTAAAGGACTTTAAGTAAGTAAGTCCTGAGCTATAGAATCCTTTGGTAAGTGAATAAGTCCTTAGTTATGGAATCCTACATAGTATCAAAGGTCCAGTGATATAATCCTATGTTCCGTCGTCCATGAAGATTCAAAGCAATGTGCGTAGGTATGACCAGAACAGCCGTATAAATAACAATATCAACAGCAGATTACTGCCAGTGATTGGCCAAGAATATGGTCACATGATTATCGGCGAGTCTATAAATAAGAGTAGGCATCTAGGACACACCTTATATCCAGAAAAGTCAACATTTAGCCTAAATGCTCCTAATGCCATCTAACAACCGCAACAATGAATTTTAGAGGTAACTTTACAAATGGTGTAGAAACGAAAGATAATTCTGACCTTAATATAAAGTGATAGTCAAAACTGCGTTTGACAGTGAACTGTGCGTGGGTGGGTGGTCGGTCATTGTGACCTTGTATTGTTTACAGAAATGAAACATTTACTGGTGTCCTACTTGATGTATATATATACAGATAAGACACTGTAAATTACTTCTACTTTTATTTCTCTTAATAAATTATAAAAAAATCTTAAAAACGATACTTAAAAAAAACAAAAAAACTCCTACAATTCTAATATTATTTTCATTAAATGAAGTAATCAAAGAAAAGCTTTTATTTTAAATTTTAAATTTGTTTTTAGTTCATGCAAAGAAAATAAATGACCATCTTCACATTGCATCAATGAAGTGTTTCCTTTCTTTCAGTTTATGCATAAATTTATCATTTTAAAACTTTTTCAGGAGCTAGTTGAATTTTCCAATTAACTTTATATATACTAGCAAATATATGCACCCTCCGGGCGCACGTATTTAAGTTTTAATGTAATGGAATATGTTAAATTAGAAATACTAACGTAACTAAAAAAAGAATGCAGATAAAATGATTTAAAAACAGAGGAGGTTATAATCGAAAACAACTTTGAAACTAACTCTTCCATCATTTCCCTAATTTAACTACTTAGTTAAAATAGGAAGTAAAAAATAAAATTGCAGTTATATCTTCTTGTTAATGGATTTCTTTTAAGATTTATCCCCGAGATTTTTGCTTATATTCATTAAAATAAAACCAAACAATTAGAAATCAATATTACTAAGCAAATATTTATTAAAAATCAATTTTTTAATATCAATATGCAAATTAACCTTCCCGTTCACACTCCAAAATGCTATTTGTTGTATATATAAATACAATTGCATGTTATTAGTATGCAGATATGGCCAACAGTATTAATAATGTAAAATAATTTTATTAATAAATAAGGTTTGAATGAAAATAAAATCATGGAGAATATGACAAAATAACTAAGGGAATTGTCACTTGAGTAGTAATATAGTTTCGGTTACAGACAGAAAAACACACTATCTCCATTATAATAAGATATATATATGTATAGGTTAGGAGGTTGATTTAGAAGGCTATCACAATGCAGTTTGGAATAAATAAAAAATAATAATACGGTAACAATGGTGTTGTGTGTTGACCTGTATTTTTATTATTTCTTGAATTTTCGAGGTAATACCTCTTTATCAAAAGAATTGAACTGAAGCAGTCAAACTATGGCATTTCTTCCCAAATTAATTTTTTTTTTTTTTTTTTGAAAATGATGTTATTTTTTAAATAACTGTATTCTCATGTGAGCGTGAATGCGTTTATTTTTGTTTGTACGTGTGTGTATATTGTAATGCGCGTGACATTGAAAATGCGTGTTGGTTGTGACGTTAAGACTGTATCCTAGCGCGGGATTTTGTACGTGTGTGTGTGCGAATGAAAAAGCGTATTTGTGTTTTGTGGCCATGGTGATGTATAATATTCGTGTTGGATGTAAAATCAATTTAATCATCTATTATTATTATTATTATTATTATTATTATTAAAATTAATATTATCATATTTATTTGTTTATTTACTTATTTATATCTAATTCAATTTATCTTTTTATATTTATAATATATTTTAAATATATATATATATATATATATTTAATTTATTTATTTAATTTTTTTTCCTTAACAACTAGTGTGCAATGGCTTGTGTGTTTGTATGTGTGGGCAGGATGTTGGGCTATAGATTAATATATATATAAAAGGTATCAAAGCAGAGATAAATTAATTTTCATGTTATACTCCAAAAGTTCAAAATTAACCACTGCATTGCCAAAGCTACCCATAACCAGAGGGGTAAGACTCCCCCAATGTTGCCACCTGTTGGCCGTGGATGGCGCCCATGATGAGCCGTTCATGACATGCAATACTCCACTTTGGCCCTATCTTGGGCAAGATGGGTGGTTGGAGAGGCCCCCTCCAATCAATCGGCTGGTCACGTCAAGCCCTAGCACCTATATGATTTCCCCAACCCTATTGCCCTTATGGCAAGCCCCAACCCCTTTTTATCATATGGGTGCTAGAAGGCGGTGGCTGCGGGTCTACATGTCCTGGGAATGACGTTAAACTCTATCTGATGGTGAGGTTTCAGTTTTGGAGGTTTGGGGAATGTAGAGAACCCCTTCATCACCATTGCTCCCTGGTCCACTCTGCGCTGGAGTGGTAGTACCTGTTAGGGTCCCATCTATGGGTTAAATAGAAAAATGTATTTATAAAAGAATTGTATTATCCATTAAGAATTGATTTATTTCAAAACTTTATCGGCATTAAATGACCCACTGATGTTGATATGCCGTAAAACAGAACAAACAAACCAATCACCCACATTTCTTAAAAATCTAATTGATATTAAAGATTTCAAATTACCATATTTGACGGTATGATGGTAAACTTTTAATGCTAATTGAAATGGTAGCTACAGTATATAACTGTAAAAAAAAAAAAAAAAAGAAAGTGCGGCTGTTAAGCCAAGCAATTTGGTGTGGGGGTGGAGTTGATAAAAAACGCAATGTCTCTAACTTCTAATAAATTTAAATTGTGATTTAAATGATATTTAAATTTCCTCTTACACAGATTATTTGATTAGCCTATTATTATTATTATTATTATTATTATTATTATTCATTATTATTATCATTATTATTATTTATCTAAAGAATATTTTTTTTAGGTTATATTTTCAGGATATATTTGAATGTCAGGTTGTTGACAAATTTCAAAATGGTAGCCAAATCTCTGTTTTACCGACAAACAAAAATGAAGTTGTTGTAAATGTTCTCTTTTACCTTCTACAAGGCAGTGAAAAAGTGACTTCACTCCACCGAGTTCCAGAATTGGAATCTCTCTTTAACAATAAAACATAATAGCCATGATTCAATGTTGCTACTACGTAACTAATAATACAGGATTTAAGTTTGCAAACTGCGAATCATGTCAGTGAGGCTTAGAATATACTGACTGTATCCTCTGCAACAGAGATTGCCATTCAAAATCGGTCTGTTCAGCCACTCACGCTATTGCAGATAAAAAAATGGACGCTACGCCATCGTCTTTAGTAGACGGAAGGTTGCCAACACAAAACATATTGAAGTATTTTGCTATAGCTCATACTGTGCTATTTCAACAGGTCTTGCTAGTCTCCTATAATGATGTAGAGAATAAAGCAATTTCCAGCACAGTGTGCAACATTCCTGAATGATAATGTGGGAATATTAATATTATCATAGACTGCTATTATAATGAGTAACGTTAAAATACATATATCAAACGATGTAATAATTATCATACTGTAGTATATCTACAGGTCCTCTTAGTTAAGTATTATTAGAGGCTCATCGAAGCTTAGCTTCGGTGATTTAGCGGGAACCAATGCCTTCAGTGCAACTCGGCCGTAACCAGGCAACTCCAGGTATCCCTGCTAGTATATGTAAATGTACGTATGTGTGTGTGCGTATCTTCAACCCTATAAAAGAAAAAAAGAACGGGTGTCCTGAATACGAAATTAAACTGCAACTGGTGGTTAGAATTCAGTTCTGGATCTCTGGCCAATATGGAGTGCCTTTTTCCTGGCCCGTACGTTCAGGTCGGAACCAAAGTATAGTTCAAGTAGATGCGTTTGAAAATGATTTGTATTAGAAATACTTGAAACTGTAGAATGATACTGAGTCCAATTACCGTCGAATTGGCAAGACAAGACAGCAAGCAGTCGTAACTGAAATATGATTCTGGTTTGCTACAAAGACTACTGCAGAATGGCAGGATTTATGGAGCCTCAGAGGATCATACAAACCAAGCAGCCAATCAGGACTCAGGGAATGGAATCACCCAAATGCATGAGTGGACTGTTCTGAATTCCCATAAGTACCAGTTGTCTTGACACTGGTTCAGTTATGCTTGGCCAGTCACATTGTTCAAACCAATTGTTGACTGACTGACTGACTGACTTCAATAGAAACAATATAAGTCTAAGCAAATTAATTTTGTTATGAATGGTTACTTGAATCTATAATTGTTTACTAAAATGATTATAATTAACTTGAAATTGTAAAGAAATTACTAGCATTATATAAGGATGCTTGATACCATAGAGCTATGTGCAAATTATTTGTATTAAATGAGAAGTACTTAGTACCATATAATTTTTAAAAATCGCTTATGTTACATTAATTTTGTAAACGTGCCATTTTTAAAGAGCGTTTATGGCCGAACGCGATTGAAATTGACCAAAAAATTTGTTTTAAATGTATTAAAAATGAATTAAATGTGTAATATTATTTTGCTTTTTTATTCATGGTCATTACGTTACTACTTATCGATTTAGACAAAAGTTTGACCTTAAATAATCGATTTAATTAATTTTAATCCGTTTTTAAAAAACATTAGCAGACGATTTTTGTGTATTCCTAATATATATATATATATATATATATATATATATATATATATATATATACATATAGATATATATACATATAGACTATTATATATATATATATATATAATATAGAGAGAGAGAGAGAGAGAGAGAGAGACTCATCATATAGACTTATATATATATATATATAGAGAGAGAGAGAGAGAGACTCATCATATATATATATAGTCTCATTATATATAGACTCATTATATATATATATAATATATATATATAACTGTGTAGAAACAATAATGTTTATTTTATTTTACATCTGCAAATATATTCTCAGTTTATAATTAGATATCGGATTGATCAGAATCAATATTTAAATGTAGGTATTTACATAACCCGTTCTCCACGGATAGGATGTGACACAACGTCGCAAGTATAAGGCATCCACCGAGGATCAAACTCGCTATTCAGCAGTCATGCACTTGCGAGACTAGCTTGCTAACAATTACACAACTATGGGACGCTCTTATTCTTTACACAAATTGTTCGCCACGCATAGTATGTGTACACGTGATCACAAATATGGAGAATTCAGCTGGGATCAAATTCCTTATTCAGTTGTAATGGTTCAGCCAGTGTATCTTGGTCACTATTACACCCGATAGAATGCGCTTTTAAAACCAACCTGTGTTACATACTGAGGTTTTCACGGTACCAAATCGTTATATGTTGTATACCCTTTCTTTACTTCTTTACTTCTTACTTGCTTCTATATCTTGGACATCTATTCTTCTGGTCGGCTTTGCTATTCTGATCGTCTATCATCTTGGTCTGGTCTAGCGTCTGGTGTTGACTTGGGGATTCCGGTCTAGTCTTCTATGGGAATTTCTCGTTATCAGAAGCCCTGTGTCATTGTTAGTTTTTAGGTAATAAACACAAGACTTCGATTTACTTTTGATCTTATTTTATTGTTAAATCCCCAAACCAGACGTCTGCGCAGTGAGACTCACATCTTACAAGCTCGGCTTCTAACTTCTAACTGACTGAGTTACTTCTATCCTTAAACCGGAAGACAGGTTTTTCTATGCCTTCCGGTTCTCACGATTTATCCCCGGAAGGCAAGGTGAGAGTGAGGACAAGTGCTGTCACTCACCCTCAAGGCCATCAGCTGCACTAATCACCATTATGATTTCTACACTATTGCCATAAATATTAGGTGACTAATAATTATGTAACACCTGTTCATCATATAAGGGTATGACACAAGTGAGGGGCATACTGCGAAAATCAAACTAAAAAATTAGAAATTTGAACTAAATCAGTGAAATCAACTGCAAATAATAACAATAACATACTAACGGAAGAAGTTGACAATATAGTAAAGGATGAGCTTAACAGGTTTCAGGTGAGCTTTTGTCAATGAGTGGCTTCTCTCAGCTTAGTTTCTTGGAGAAGCTGAAGGGTTTAGCAATGAAAGGGGGCATATGTTCAAGGATCTACAAGAATCTTTAATCATGACTTTAATATACTGTACATTAAATTTGTTTAAATAATCTGAGTCGTACAAATAAAAAGGTTCAATGAAAAATAAATGAAATGAACATTGATTATAGTTATCATTGTAATAAAACATTAGAAATAAATAAAATTTTGCATTAAATAACCCTTGATGTGGTATGCCGTTAAATATACCAAACCCAGGTTTGAAAGGCAAATCACAATCTGACCATGTGGATAAAGGACAAAAATCCCTGAAGCCATTTGTTAGCTGAGATTGATGCAGGGAGTGCTGACAAACAAATACGTTGGATGCCGGCTGAGATATGATCAATCTCGACTGGGTCAATTTAGCGAGCGGGTATGATGCTGAAAGGACCCGAAACTCCCTATGGACTAAAGTCAATCACTGATGATGCATCCAACCATATCTTAGTGATGTGTTTTGCAACATTACAATAAATGTAAACATAACAATTTTGTCTCTTGCTAAATTACAGTTAAATGAACAAATAGGAAGATGGAGAGGTTATGATTATTCCCGTTTACACTTTGATGCAGGAAGTGCTGAAAAAACAGTTATGCTGGATGCAGGCTGATGAGACATGATCAACCTTGGCTGGGTCACTTTAGTGAGGGGGTTATGATATTTGAAAAGACCCGAAACTCCCTATGGACTAAAGCCAATCACTGATGTCTCTTTGCTAAATTACAGCTAAATGAACAAATAGGATGACAGAGAAGTTATGATTATTTCTGTCTACATTTACATTCTAATGTTTTCAACATGTCATCATGAATTTCTGAGGCAGTCATGCCTTTCAAATGCAAGACCCGAAACTCCCTATGGACTAAAGCCACTGATGTCTCTTTGCTAAATTACAGTTAAATGAACAAATAGGAAGACAGAGAGGTTATGATTATTCCCATTTACACTTTGATGCAGGAAGTGCTGAAAAACAGCTATGCTGGATGCAGGCTGATGAGACATGATCAACCTTGGCTGGGTCACTTTAGTGAGGGGGTATGATGTTGAAAGGACCCGAAACTCCCTATGGACTAAAGACAATCACTGATGTCTCTTTGCAAAGTTACAGCTAAATGAACAAATAGGAAGACAGAAGTTATTATTTCTGTATACACTTACACTTAATAGGGCCAGTTTAGCTCAGTTGGTAGAGTGCTCAGCTAGGAATCACAAGGTTCTTGGTTCAATACCGGCCATCGCCAACTCAGCTTATGAGTAGCGGTAAAGTAAGGAGCTGATGGTGCTCCACCTCAGATGCTAAAAGGCAATGAATGATAAAGTTGGCGAGAGATTGTCATGGATATCCGTGCTAATTGCGCGACATGATGATGATGATGATGATGATGATGAATTCCATCTTGCAGCAGCATAGCCTCCTATTGTTTATGTTAGAGATTCCCTCTTGATAAGAATTCACATTTTTCACAGCTAACAAAAAATATTATATTGAAACTTTTCTAATGGTTCAGAAAAAGTTATTTGTTAGCTGAGAGCGACGCAGGCTGGGACGTGATCAATCTCGGCCGAGTCACTTTAGTGAGGGGGTATGATGTAGAAAAGACCCGAAACTCCCTATGGACTAAAGCCAATCACTGATGTCTCTTTGCTAAGTTACAGTTAAATGAACAAATAGAAAGACAGAGAAGTTATGATTATTCCTGATTACACTTACATTCTAATGTTCTCAACATGTCATCATCCAGCGTGTGACTGTCGCATATGAAGGGACACTCTCTGCTAATGTTCTCAGCATGTCATCATGAATTTCTGAGACAGTCATACCTTTGAAATGCAGGTACTTAATGATTGCACAAAATTTCTGTTTTCTCCATTTTTCACTGAATCCCTGACTTTAGCTTATTTAAAAATCTGGAGAAAAAAAATAATGTTGGAATCTCAAAATTTGTCAGGAATAGTTACAAAGGTTGTACTTTCAAAAAAATCATAGGTTTGACCATGCGTCAACGCTCTTATACACGATGCTTAAAACTTTTCATAGACCCATCGTACGCCACAATGACTTCATTATAAAAGTTATCCACAAAAAGTTGTTTATGTATGGAGATAAAAAAAGAAATTAAAAATAAATAACAGTTTATTCCTTTTTAATTTCATTTTTTTAAATCTTCATAAATAAATATTCTATCTTCATAAATTATTTGGTACTTGTGGTATACTAAAACAGAAGCACCGTTTCTACCATTGTTTTGTTCTGAAACGGAAGTACTGTTTCAGCCATCTTGTTTTGTTGCAAATAAAAGGCGGAAGTGATCACTTCTTGCAGTTAACGTCAACTGGACTACACATTTTTTATTATTTGCTAAGCGCGTTACAACAATTGGCAGACGAGGAACCTCTTTCACTCAAGAAAATGCCATTACTCGGACATAGTCACATCATCATCATCTGTAGCCTCTGGAAATTCCTGAACAGTACCATTATAGTTTGTGGCCTATCTTTTAAATGTGGCCTACAAAATCATGTCTCTCTTATAGTATGTGGCCTACCATAAAAGTATATTATAAAGCTATAATAATGATAATAACTGCTAATACTAACCTTAACCCTATTTCAGAATTTTAGAATTAAATAGATCTCTGATTCATGTCAATTTTAGATAAATTTTTAAAAATTTATTCTTAATTACTATATACAGCTTATGACTGAATTGCATTTCTTGAATTTGAATATATGTGAAAAATGATTAGTTTCAATAAATTGCCTACTACTTATATCTATAAATATACTCTTACTGAGGTAGGACACATTCAAACTGGGTAGGCCACATACTATAACAGAATCAAAAAGTAGGCCACATACTATAACGGCACCAATTATTTTATGTTCATACCAACAATTATTTATGAAAACCAGCTTTTAAAAAACCTTATGCAAATTATGTTGAATATCGGTTGAGCGGAGACCTTTATCCTTATTTCCACCGTGTCGCGAGGGGAGGGGAATAACATAAGCAAAAAAATCCGAGCCGAGTGGAACGACAGGGGTGGCCAACCAGAAAGATAGGCATGATTACTCGGTGTTGCGAATCTGAGTGGGTGTCATGCCAGGAGAGGTACGACCCGGAGAAGTTGTGTAGGCATTGCGACAAGAGACGCGTGAATACTTGAAGTTGCTTGAGTGTCCTAATTGCTATAAAAGTAAAGTCGACGGGGGCAGCCTAAAATCGGTATCAGCCAGTCAGCGAGGGAGTCTATCCCCTTTTCAATAGCGCTAGACCAAGGCGATTGTTTTTAGCATCTGAGGTGGAGCCCACACCTACCATCAGCTCCTTACTTTACCGCACATATCCCTGTGCTACTCGTACGCTGAGTTGGCAAGGACCGGTATCGAACTAGGAACCTTGTGATTTCTAGCCGAACGCTCTACGACTGAGCAAACCCGGCCTCAGCTATATAACCAGTCTAAATTTTGATCTTAACTAGAGTCTGACTGAAGGTGTTCATAATTTTGTGGGTTGCCTACGAATTATGACTGTAGTATACTAAAATTTAAATAATGGTATGGTAAATGGAAAGTTACTGGTAATCTGAACATTTGCTACATAAATGAGAGTAACCTCTCCCTGTTTATTTCACTTTGAGGAAGCCGTATGTTTTGGTCAGCCATTTTCATTTCACTGTAAATCTACACTGAAAATACGAATTTGTTTCGAATCAATACAACTGCATGTTTTAACACGAAAATATCATAAAATGTGTTCTTGATAACAATTAAGTTCATTTCCAATAATGCGCAAGCACAATTAAGAACACATTTATGTGTGTGTGTGTAAGAATTTGTATGTGTGTGTGTGTGTGTGTGTGTGTGTGAATTTGTATGTGTGTGTGTGTGAATTTGTATATATGTATGTGAGTGTGAGTGTGTGTGTGTATGAGAGTTTGTATATATGTGTGTGTGTGTGTGTGTATGAGAGTTTGTATATATGTGTGTGCATGTGTGCTTGAATTTGTATACATGTTGTGCGTGTGTGTGAGAATTTGTATATATGTGTGTGCGTGAGAATCTATGTCTATATATATATGTGTATGAATATGTCTATATGTGTGTATAAGTGAAAATTTGTATGACTGTGTGTCTCCATCAATAGCGCTTGGTTACTGTCAGTTTCTCACCTATGCAATCATCAGACCAAGGGGTTTGCATTTTGTGGTGTGAGGTAAGATAGTAAGGGTGATCTAGTTCATACATTAATTACAACCTAGCTGAACACAACAGCTTGTGCAATCTAGTCAAGTGTTCACCCACTAATGTTATCGTGCATCTAGCACCAGCTATAATGTGTGGCTTTCTGACTTGTTTAACTTTGCAGTTCTTCATCTGTTGCCCTCCCCCACAATTATACACATTATAGAATGGATTTTATTTGATTAAATTTCAAGTTAAACCCTTTAGTTTTATTTGAAAGATACAATTTTTTATGTTATACTTTTTCAAAACTGATATTGTTATATCATACTAAACAATTAACGGGTGGGGGACATGAAAGAAATTTGTGAAAAAAAGTGGGGGCCATGGTACTAAAATCGTTGGAACCACTGGTCTATTGTCTAATTTGTTGTTGTTTATTTATCTATGTTTATCTTATCATAATGGATATTGTGTGTTTGTCTCTCTGTAACCGAAACCATATTACTACTCAAGTCACAATTCCCTTAGTTATTTACATCACATTAGCCATAATTTTATTTTATTTAAACCTCAATTATTAATATTTTTTTTTTTTACATTATTAATACTGTTGACCTTATCTACATGATATTTTCCACGTACCCCACTTGTACGGGTCAGGCACAAGGCCCTATTTATGTGGGACCACCCACAAGCCAAGACTCATGGGTGGCTGGTGAAAAATTGCGTCGATCCGTCGCATTCCCCTCAAGGGGCGCCTCAGGCGCTGGGCAATAAACCCAGCCCCGCCCCTTTAAATCAAGGGGCAGGTGTTGCCTGGGGGGATGGACCCCTGGGATCGACGCAGTTAATCATAGCAATGGTCCAGAGGCCGAAGCCACCGTTGACCATATCTACATTCTAATAAAATCACAATTGTATTTATATTTACAACCAAATTGCGGTTACAGTGTGAACGTGAAGGCTAATTTGCATATTGATATTAAAGAAATGATTTTAATAAATATGTGCTTAGTATTATTGATTTCTAATTGTTTGGTTTTATCTTATTGAATATGAGCAAAATCTCGGAGATAAATCTTAAAAGAAATCCATTAATAAGAATAAATAACTGTAATTTTATTCTTTACTTTCTATTTAACTAAATAGTTAGATTAGGAAAAATTAGCAATGAAAGACAGGAGTGAAGGAAGAGTGAGTTTCAGTTGTTCTATTTTTCGATTATACCCCCCCCCTCTGTTTCAAATATTTTTATCTTCATTCTTATTTAGTTTCATTAGCCTTTCTAATTTAATATATTTCATTACATTAAAACTTAAATACTTGTACCCCGAGGTGGCATATATTTGCTAGTTTTTATAATATATATATATATATATATATATTATATATATATATAG
>CM042151.1:115044996-115094819 GCA_023376005.1 Doryteuthis pealeii | reverse complement strand
TTTATGAGTTAATCTTGGTCTATGGCTTTTTTAGAATAAGACTTAGTAGAATTTTTGAGCTTAGTTGAAATCATCCAGTTCTCACTCCAGATACTGAAGTTATAGCTAATTGATGGAATCTTTTTCTGTATCTTAGATGGGTGACCACATATGAATAATAGGTACTATGAGTAATCTGAGGTCTATGTGCTTTTTTAAATAAAGCTTAGTAGAATTTTGGACTTAAAATCATCAGTTCTCACCAGATCACTGAAGTTAAGCAATGAGAATCTTTTCTGTACTTAGATGGGTGACCACATATGAATAATAGGTACTATGAGTAATCTGAGGTCTATGTGCTTTTTTAAATAAAGCTTAGTAGAATTTTGGACTTAAAATCATCAGTTCTCACCAGATCACTGAAGTTAAGCAATGAGGAATCTTTTCTGTACTTAGATGGGTGACCACATATGAATAATAGGTACTATGAGTAATCTGAGGTCTATGTGCTTTTTTAAATAAAGCTTAGTAGAATTTTGGACTTAAAATCATCAGTTCTCACCAGATCACTGAAGTTAAGCAATGAGGAATCTTTTCTGTACTTAGATGGGTGACCACATATGAATAATAGGTACTATGAGTAATCTGAGGTCTATGTGCTTTTTTAAATAAAGCTTAGTAGAATTTTGGACTTAAAAATCATCAGTTCTCACCAGATCACTGAAGTTAAGCAATGAGGAATCTTTTCTGTACTTAGATGGGTGACCACATATGAATAATAGGTACTATGAGTAATCTGAGGTCTATGTGCTTTTTTAAATAAAGCTTAGTAGAATTTTGGACTTAAAATCATCAGTTCTCACCAGATCACTGAAGTTAAGCAATGAGGAATCTTTTCTGTACTTAGATGGGTGACCACATATGAATAATAGGTACTATGAGTAATCTGAGGTCTATGTGCTTTTTTAAATAAAGCTTTAGTAGAATTTTGGACTTAAAATCATCAGTTCTCACCAGATCACTGAAGTTAAGCAATGAGGAATCTTTTCTGTACTTAGATGGGTGACCACATATGAATAATAGGTACTATGAGTAATCTGAGGTCTATGTGCTTTTTTTAAATAAAGCTTAGTAGAATTTTGGACTTAAAATCATCAGTTCTCACCAGATCACTGAAGTTAAGCAATGAGGAATCTTTTCTGTACTTAGATGGGTGACCACATTGAATAATAGGTACTATGAGTAATCTGAGGTCTATGTGCTTTTTTAAATAAAGCTTAGTAGAATTTGGACTTAAATCATCAGTTCTCACCAGATCACTGAAGTTAAGCAATGAGGAATCTTTTCTGTACTTAGATGGGTGACCACATTGGAATAATAGGTACTATGAGTAATCTGAGGTCTATGTGCTTTTTAAAATAAAGCTTAGTAGAATTTTGGACTTAAAATCACCAGTTCTCACCAGATCACTGAAGTTAAGCAATGAGGAATCTTTTCTGTACTAAGATGGGTGACCACATAGGAATAATAGGTACTGTGAGTAACCTGGGGCCTATGTGCTAGTCTAAATAAAGATTGGTTAATACATTAGATGTATTTATGGTTTAGTCAATGAAGTTAAGCAATGATGAGCCTGTTCAGTTTATGGGTAACCAGTAGATACTGTAAGCCACCTGAGGCTTATATGCTAATTTTAATAAATCTTTGTAAAATTTTGGACTTAAAATCATCAGTTCTCACCAGATTATTGAAGTTAAGCAATACTGAACTTTTTTGTACTTAGATGGGTGCCCATTTAGGCAGCAGGTTGCTTACATTACCTATCATTACAACATACTAGTCTAAATAAAGCTTGGTAAAATGTTGTACTTAAAGTCACCAGTTCTCATCAGATCACTGAGGTTAAGCAATAATGAGCATTTTCTGTACTTGGATGGGTGACCATTTAGTAACAGTAGATACTGTAAGCAACCCGAGGCCTATGTGCGAGTTTAAATAAAGCTTAGTAGAATTTTGGACTTAAAATTACCAGTTCTCACCAGATCACTGAAGTTAAGCAATGAAGAATCTTTTCTGTACTTAGATGGGTGACCACATAGGAATAATAGGTACTGTAAGCAACCTGAGGCCTATGTGTTAGTCTAGTTAGATAAATATTGGTAAAATTTTTGACTTTAATGTTTATTCATTTTTGGGATTTTTTTATTTTTTTTATGTCTATATTTAAGATATTATTTAAAAAAAATGTAATCCTAAACTCGTGAGTGTTTTGAAACAATTTTATTTTTAAAAGTAATTGGTAATTTGCTTGAAGCATTGTTAAGTATGTTATAAAATAATAAAATTCGAAGGCAATACAATGCGTGTTGTGTCACAAATAAAAAAACATAAGCACGTCATTTCTGAAAATACACTCTGATGATGAAGCTTTGCTTTGAAATCGATTAGACATATAAAACATCTTTTTGTCTTTATTTTTTACGCATTGTATTGCCTTCGAATTTTATTATTTTATAATTTTATTTTTTTTTTAACTTTTTTTTTTACATAAGACAAAAACTTAACACAAAGTCATTACTTACTTACTGTATGCAACATGAAGTCTTTGTGCTAGATTAAGCAAAACTTAATCAAATTTTTTTTACTCATGTCCAATCATAGTCATGCACTACTTCCCATCAAATCTCGTAATCTGTTATTTAAGTCCATAAAGTGGTTAAATACCAAATTACAATATTTTACACGGTTTAGCTCAGTCGGTAGAGCATCTGCCTAGGAACCACAAGATTCCGGGTTTGATACCGATACTCACCAACCCAGCACATGAGTTACACAGCTTGGATCTGTGCGGTAAAGTAGGGAACTGATGCCAGATGCGGTACCCCACGTCAGATGCAAAAACAATCTCTCAGGTCTACCGCTAGTGAAAAGGGGATAGACTCACTCACTCTCCGGCTGATACTGAAAATAGACCATTTTATCTTTTTTTTGGTAATCTTCAACTTTTTCCTCGTAAATTCCTACCATAAAATAAACTGAACCCTCATTTTATGTCCGTAATACTGGTGCATTATATTGTTTATTCATTAATATATCAACACTGAAAATTTCATTAAATTCGGTTAATTCCTTGATTTTTAGTCTCTTTTTCTTTCGGCGGGGTGACATACGATGTCCGTTAATTCGGATTTAACCAATTTTATACTATGTCAACATTTGGGTCATTTATTCGGTAATCCGTAACTATTTTCTCGTAAATTCCTACCATAAAATAAACTGAACCCTCATTTTATGTCCGTGATACTGGTTCATTATATTGTTTATTCATTAATATATCAACACTGAAGTTAATCCGTAACTATTTTCTCATAAATTCCTACTATTAAATAAACTGAACCCTCATTTTATGTTCGTGTTTTTGCAATAAATGTTTTATTTTTCTTGCACCCGTTATTTTATAATACTAAATATATTTTCTTTATTCATTTTAATATTCACTTCAATGTGTATATTCTAAAAGTTTTTATTTTGTGAGAATGGTTAGTTTTAAAAACGATTTTTACACTTCAACTTTTTACTCGTAAATTCCTACCATAAAATGCCCAAGCCTAATTTTATGGTAGGAATTTATGAGTAAAAAGTTGAAGATTACCTTTTGTCATTATTTCTTTTCTTTTTTTTTTTTTTGGCTTTGGTACTCTAAAATAAAAACGTCATATTTTAATCATCGTCGACGAAAAAACAAAATTACGGTCATAAAAGGAGGATCCAATTTATGGCTAAATTGTAAAACGAGCCCCCACTTTAAAACTAAACATTCTCACAAAATAAAAGCTTTTAGAATATACACATTGAAGTGAATATTAAAATAAATAAAGGAAATATATTCAGTATTGTAACATAATGGGTGCAAGAAAAATAAAACATTTATTGCAAAAACACGAACATAGTTTATTTTATGGTAGGAATTTACGAGGAACAAGTTTAGGATTTACCTTCTTTTTTTTTTTTATAAGTAACCTAATCAAATTGAAAATGTCAAGCTGCAATTTAAAAGAACTAAGTAAAATAATAAAATTTAAACAACAGGTCATAGACAGGAATGACTTAATTCAAACAATCTGTTTTTAATCAACTTTTTACTTGATCTTACTTGGTTATGTTTGAGTTCAATCCCACCCAACGTATTTCATAACCTCAATTGATTTATATTTCGCCCATTGATTCTTGTAGAGACTCGTAGAGTGATTAGCATACAGCTGTGTTGCAAACTGAGTATGTCCTGAGGATCCAGACTTGGTAGGTGGTTTAAATAACAAGTTGGGCTATTCCACTTGTGTATCTTGGCCAAGTTCATTTCCAGGATTCTCATTGAGTGTTGAGTGACCAGTACTCGGTTGTGTTGCAAGCTGAGTATGTACTGAGGATCCAGACTTGGTAGGTGGTTTAAATAACAAGTTGGGCTATTCCACTTGTGTATCTTGGCCAAGTTCATTTCCAGGATTCTCATTGAGTGTTGAGTGACCAGTACTCGGCTGTGTTGCAAGCTGAGTATGTACTGAGGATCCAGACTTGGTAGGTGGTTTAAATAACAGGTTGGGCTATTCCACTTGTGTATCTTGGCCAAGTCCATTTCCAGGATTCTCATTGAGTGTTGAGTGACCAGTACTCAGCTGTATTGCAAGCTGAGTATGTACTGAGTATCTAGACTTGGTAGGTGGTTCAAATAGCAGGTTGGGCTATTCCACTTGTGTATCTTGGCCAAGTCCATTTCCAGGATTCTCATTGAGTGTTGAGTGACCAGTACTCGGCTGTGTTGCAAGCTGAGTATGTACTGAGTATCTAGACTTGGTAGGTGGTTTAAATAACAAGTTGGGCTATTGCACTTGTGTATTTGGGTCAAGTTCACTTCCTGGATCCTCATTAGCTACTGGTTTTAAGGTGGACACTTTCATCCATATATACTGAACATCTGACTGTGTTCAGGCAGTTAGTACAGAGTGTATTTGGTTATGTTCTCTTTTGTTTTTGTCTGGTTACTGGATGCTAGTAACAGCCTTCCAAATGGAGGTGAGTATGATGTTTATTCTACAATACATATTTGAACTACCATATTTCTTCCATCCAGAAACCTGACATCGTTCAAGAGCATTAACCAGTCACACATGCAATTATATAAGACGAGCACAAGGGTCACTTTGTCTCCAACGACCTCTGGGTTGTCACCCATCAATCAAACTTACCCAACAAGTTTTACTTGTGTCCGTTTTAAATTATGCTATCTGTCTTTAATAGATTTTTCCAATCTATCATGTAACAAAATTCACAATCAAAATTGTTCTTTTTGAATGAAGTTTAGTGTTAGGTTTCTGACCACCATCCTTGACCAGTTGTAAAGGACTTTAAGTAAGTAAGTAAGTCCTGAGCTATAGAATCCTTTGGTAAGTGAATAAGTCCTTAGTTATGGAATCTTACATAGTATCAAAGGTCCAGTGATATAATCCTATGTTCCGTCGTCCACGAAGGTTCAAAGCAATATGCGTAGGTATGACCAGAACAGCCAGTATAAAAAGCAATATCAGCAGCAGAGTACTGCCAGTGATTGGCCAAGAATATGGTCACATGATTATCGGCGAGTCTATAAATAAGAGTAGGCATCTAGGACACACCTTATATCCAGAAAAGTCAACATTTAGCCTAAATGCTCCTAATGCCATCTAACAACCGCAACAGAATTAATTTTAGAGGTAACTTTACAAATGGTGTAGAAACGAAAGATAATTCTGACCTTAATATAAAGTGATAGTCAAAACTGCGTTTGACAGTGAACTGTGCGTGGGTGGGTGGTCGGTCATTGTGACCTTGTATTGTTTACAGAAATGAAACATTTACTGGTGTCCTACTTGATGTATATATAGACAGATAAGACATTGTAAATTACTTCTACTTTTATTTCTCTTTATAAATTATAAAAAAATCTTAAAAACGATACTTAAAAAAAACAAAAAAACTCCTACAATTCTAATATTATTTTCATTAAATGAAGTAATCAAAGAAAAGCTTTTATTTAAAATTTTAAATTTGTTTTTAGTTCATGCAAAGAAAATAAATGACCATCTTCACATTGCATCAATGAAGTGTTTCCTTTCTTTCAGTTTAGGCATAAATTTATCATTTTAAAACTTTTTCAGGTGCTATTTGAATTTTCCAATTAACTTTATATATACTAGCAAATATATGCACCCTCCGGGCGCACGTATTTAAGTTTTAATGTAATGGAATATGTTAAATTAGAAATACTAACGTAACTAAAAAAAGAATGCAGATAAAATGATTTAAAACAGAGGGGGTTATAATCGAAAACAACTTTGAAACTAACTCTTCCATCATTTCCCTAATTTAACTACTTAGTTAAAATAGGAAGTAAAAAATAAAATTGCAGTTATATCTTCTTGTTAATGGATTTCTTTTAAGATTTATCCCCGAGATTTTTGCTTATATTCATTAAAATAAAACCAAACAATTAGAAATCAATATTACTAAGCAAATATTTATTAAAAATCAATTTTTTAATATCAATATGCAAATTAACCTTCCCGTTCACACTCCAAAATGCTATTTTGTTGTATATATAAATACAATTGCATGTTATTAGTATGCAGATATGGCCAACAGTATTAATAATGTAAAATAATTTTATTAATAAATAAGGTTTGAATGAAAATAAAATCATGGAGAATATGACGAAAATAACTAAGGGAATTGTCACTTGAGTAGTAATATAGTTTCGGTTACAGACAGAAAAACACACTATCTCCATTATAATAAGATATATATATGTATAGGTTAGGAGGTTGATTTAGAAGGCTATCACAATGCAGTTTGGAATAAATAAAAAAATAATAATACGGTAACAATGGTGTTGTGTGTTTACCTGTATTTTTATTCTTTCTTGAATTTTCGAGGTAATACCTCTTTATCAAAAGAATTGAACTGAAACAGTACAGCTATGGCATTTCTTCCTAAATGAATTTTTATTTTTTGTTGAAAATGATGTTATTTTTTAAATAACTGTATTCTCGTGTGAATGTGAATGCGTTTATTTTTGTTTGTATGTGTGTGTATGTTGTAATGCGCGTGACATTGAAAATGCGTGTTGGTTGTGACGTTAAGACTGTATCCTAGCGCGGGATTTTGTACGTGTGTATGTGCGAATGAAAAAGCGTATTTGTGTTTTGTGGCCATGGTGATGTATAATATTACGTGTTGGATGTAAAATCAATTTAATCATCTATTATTATTACTAGCAAATATATGCACCCTCCGGGTGCAAGTATTTAAGTTTTAATGTAATAAAATATTGTATTAAATTAGAAAGGCTAATGAAACTGAATAAGAATGCAGATAAAAAGATTTGAAACGGGGGGGGGGGTATAATCAAAAAATAGAACAACTGAAACTTACTCTTCCATCACTCTCGTCTTTCATTGTTATTTTTTCTAATTTAAGTATTTAGTTAAAAGAGGAAGTAAAGAATAAAATTACAGTTATTTCTTCTTGTTAATGGATTTCATTTAAGATTTATTGAAGAGATTTTTGCTTATATTCATTAAAATAAAACCAAACAATTAGAAATCAATAGCACTAAACACATATTTATTAAAATCCCATTTTAAATATCAATATACAAATTAGACTTCCTGTTCACACTGTAAACCGCTATTTTGTTGTATATATAATTGCATGTTATTAGTATGTTGATATGGTCAACAGCATTAATAATGTAAAACAATTTTATTAATAATTGAGATTTAAATAAAAATAAAATCATTGAGATTGTGATGTCAATAACAAAGGGAATTGTGACTTGAGTAGTAATATAGTTTCGGTTACAGACAGAAAAACACACAATCTCCATTATAATAAGATTATTATTATTAAAATTAATATTATCATATTTATTTGTTTATTTACTTATTTATATCTAATTCAATTTATCTTTTTATATTTTATAATATTTTTTAAATATATATATATATATTTAATTTATTTATTTAATTTTTTTTCTTAACAACTAGTGTGCAATGGCTTGTGTGTTTGTATGTGTGTGCGGGATGTTGGGCTATAGATTTATATATATATATATAAAAGGTATCAAAGCAGAGATAAATTAATTTTCATGTCATACTCCAAAAGTTCAAAATCAATACAACAACGCTTTTGTTCATTATGGATCATGCATTGTTGATTAAAAAAAATTAAAAATTACTTTTGACCTGTGTCTCCAAGATGAATGGTGATCTGGTCACTCAAGTAATCAGCTGACAGTGAAGAATTAATGATAACATTAACTGTTAACATCCTGTTGAGAATTTTCTAAGTCCAGAGCCCCATTCCTATAAGGATATATAGAAATGGATAAAAATGGACTTTTCATTTAAAGTTACCTATTATTTCCCGTAAATCAAAGACTTCTAAATATGTTTAATATTACATTTAAACAAAGGCTATTTTTGGGGGTAGATTAAGAAAACAAAGGTGACTTCCAGCCAGGTGGAATGAGGCGGTATAGGAGTTTAAGAGTTAATGGAGACTCATTCAGAAACAAACATTGTAGAGTGGTGTAAAAAAAACAAAAAAAAATGGGTGGTAGCTGAAGAATAAGTTCCAATTACCGTCGAACTGGGAAGACAAGGTAGCAAGCGATTATAACTTAAATACAAACTCGAGTGCTACAAAGTCCACTGCAAAATGACAAAGTATATATAAGACTCCACAATGTCATTCAAATCAAGCAGTCAAGCAACCAATCAGAACTCAAGGAATGGAATCACCCAAATCACCCAGATTCATGAATGGACCATTCTTGATTCCTATTTATACCAGCTGTCTTGGACACTGCTGGAGTTCTACTTAGCTGCTGTTATTAAAACCAACAGTAGACTGACTTCAATAGTAGCCATACTATCTCTTAATAGTGGAGATTCAGTCTCTATTTGTCTGTAACTGAAACTATGTCACTGCTTACAATACATTACCCAAAATCGTCAATACATATGATAAAGAACAACCTTGTTTGAATTAATTTGAATTTAACTGTGAGAAACTTGATTTTATTAGTAAGATTTGGTTTGGTTTGTTTTATGGCATATCAACCTTGGTGGGTCATTTAATGCTGACAAAGTTTTGAAATAAAATTAATTCTTAATGGATACTCACAATTTGTTTATAAACTCATGTTTTTCTGCTTAACCCATAGATGGGACCTTAAGAGGTACTACCACTCCGGGTCAGAGTGGACCAGGGAGCAATGGTGATGAACGGGTGCTCCACATTCCCCAAACCTCCAAAACTGAAACCTCACCATCAGATAAAGTTTAACGTCATTCTTAGGACATGTAGACCCTCAGCCACCGCCTTCTAGCACCCATATGATAAAAAGGGTTGGGGCTTGCCATAAGGGCAATAGGGTTGGGGCAATCATATAGGTGCTAGGGCTTGACGTGACCAGCCAATTGATCAGAGGGGGCCTCTCCAACCGACCGTCTAGCCCAAGATAGGGCCAAAGTGGAGTTTTGCAAGTCATGAACTGCTCAACCACCTGGGTTCTATCCTTAAATGTCACGGGTTGCCACATATGGTCAACAGGTGGCCCCATTGGGGGAGTCTTACCCTTCTGCAGGTATTAGTAAGAAAACATTTATTTGAATTTTGACAGGAAAACTATTTTTTATGTCTATTATTAAAAAAATATAAGATTTCAAAGATCTGTTTACATTTTTCTAATGAAAAATAGTGACAAAAACTCCTTTTACTTACTTTTGGATGTTGATAACATTGAGATAAAATTTAAAAAAAAAAAAAATTTTTTTACACTAAAATTAAAATATTCAATTTCAATAAAATTTTGTAGAATTGAGTGTATTTAAAAAACAAAAAACATTGTTGACTGTCATAAAACAAAACAAACTACAATCCCCTTAAGTAATATCTTTCAATAATTAATTTTTACACCGCCCCGAGGGTGTTTTTTTTTTTCCTTCCTTTTTTCACTAGTATATATAATGATGATAAATGTGAATTTCAATATGTTAGTGTATCACATTTTTCAAATTTACTCCTAGAGGCTGTAGACTAACATATACTATTTCAGAATCCTGGTCCACTCTGTGAGCAATTCAAAAATATTTCTGTCTGAAGTTTTATCCTACCGATCGGCACGTGTGTTACGTCGGCCGTCGCCACGGCTATCCCGTCCAGTACGAGAGGAACCGCGGGATCGGAGCAACGGCTCGCGTGCTCGCTCAAACGAGCGATAACGGCTGAAAGCCTCTAAGCCGGAACCGCGACCAGTGTTGCCACGGTATTACAAAAGGCGTCTCCTTTCGTTCCGCTGGAGCCTGGCTGAATCTGGGCTTGCAATCCTGAAATTTTGAAATAT
The DNA here is from genome assembly GCA_023376005.1 of Doryteuthis pealeii. Lineage (NCBI taxonomy): Eukaryota > Metazoa > Mollusca > Cephalopoda > Myopsida > Loliginidae > Doryteuthis > Doryteuthis pealeii. The sequence goes on along the minus strand of CM042151.1, from coordinate 115,084,399 downwards.
AGGTGCTAGACCTTGACGTGACCAGCCGATTGATTGGAGGGGGCCTCCCTGACTACCTGTCTATCCTAAGTAAGGGCCAAAGTGGAGTGTCATGGACTGCTCAGTGACTAGGATTTTGTCCTTAAGCATCACAGGTCACCACCCATGGCCAACAGTTGGCCCCATTGGGGGGGATTTTACCTCTCTCTGGCGGGGTACAGTCGGCATATTCTACAGTACCAGCGGACAGGTTGGGTTGTGTTTGGGTGCAGATTCTATGCTTCCAAAATAACCACTTCTTCAAGTTTCTCATCTGATGATATGCTATATAATTTGACAAAATGTTGCAAAACCCGAAATCTGTTACGATACTGGTGTAACATCACTAATGACCTCCTTTAGTGCATTAAGGCGATGTTTAACAAAACTATAAGCTCACCTACATTTTCCGCCCTGTCGGCTGGGGCGTTAGAATGCACCGACTGCACCTCTGCAGAGGGGTAAGACTCCCCCAATGGGGCCACCTGTTGGCCGTGGGTGGCGACCCGTGATGCTTAAGGATAGAGCCCAGGTGGATGAGCAGTTCATGACTTGCAATACTCCACTTTGGCCCTATCTTGGGCAAGATGGGCGGTCAGAGAGGCCCCCTCCGATCAATCAGCTGGTCACGTCAAGCCCTAGCACCTATATGATTTCCCCAACCCTATTGTCCTTATGGCAAGCCCCAACCCCTTTTTATCATATGGGTGCTAGAAGGCGATAGCTGAGGGTGTACATGTCCTGGGAATGACGTTAAACTCTATCTGATGGTGAGGTTCCAGTTTTAGAGGTTTGGGGAATGTGGAGCACCCCTTCATCACCATTGCTTCCTGGTCCACTCTGACTCGGAGTGGTAGTACCTGTTAGGGTCCCATCTATGGGTTAAATAGAAAAATGTATCTATAAAAGAATTGTATTATCCATTAAGAATTGAATTTATTTCAAAACTTTATCGGCATTAAATGACCCACTGATGTTGATATGCCGTAAAACAGAACAAACAAACCAATCACCCACATTTTCTTAAAAATCTAATTGATATTAAAGATTTCAAATTACCATATTTGAGGGTATGATGGTAAACTTTTAATGCTAATTGAAATGGTAGCTACAGTATATAACTGTAAAAAAAAAAAAAGAAAGTGCGGCTGTTAAGCCAAACAATTTGGTGTGGGGGTGGAGTCGATAAAAACGCAATGTCTCTAACTTCTAATAAATTTAAATTGTAATTTAAATGATATTTAAATTTCCTCTTACACAGATTATTTGATTAACCTATTATTATCATTATTATTATTATTATTATTATTATTATTATTATTTATCTAAAGAATATTTTTTTTAGGTTATATTTTCAGGATATATTTGAATGTCAGGTTGTTGACAAATTTCAAAATGGTAGCCAAATCTCTGTTTTACCGACAAACAAAAATGAAGTTGTTGTAAATGTTCCCTTTTACCTTCTACAAGGCAGTGAAAAAGTGACTTCACTCCACCGAGTTCCAGAATTGGAATCTCACACTTTAACAATAAAACATAATAGCCATGATTCAATGTTGCTACTACATAACTAATAATACAGGATTTAAGTTTGCAAACTGCGAATCATGTCAGTGAGGCTTAGAATATACTGACTGTATCCTCTGCAACAGAGATTGCCATTCAAAAATCGGTCTGTTCAGCCACTCACGCTATTGCAGATAAAAAAATGGACGCTACGCCATCGTCTTTAGTAGATGGAAGGTTGCCAACACAAAACATATTGAAGTATTTTGCTATAGCTCATACTGTGCTATTTCAACAGGTCTTGCTAGTCTCCTATAATGATGTAGAGAATAAAGCAATTTCCAGCACAGTGTGCAACATTCCTGAATGATAATGTGGGGATATTAATATTATCATGGACTGCTATTATAATGAGTAACGTTAAAGTACATATATCAAATGATGTAATAATTATCATACTGTAGTATATCTACAGGTCCTCTTAGTTAAGTATTATTAGAGGCTCATCGCAGCTTAGCTTCGGTGATCTAGCGGGAACCAATGCTTTCAGTGCAACTCAGCCGTAACCAGGCAACTCCGGGTATCCCTGCTAGTATATGTAAATGTACGTATGTGTGTGCGTATTTTCAACCCTGTAAAAGAAAAAAAAACCCGGGTGTCCTGAACATGAAATTAAACTGCAACTGGTGGTTAGAATTCAGTTCTGGATCTCTGGCCAATATGGAGTGCCTTTTTCCTGGCCAGTAGGTTCAGGTCTGGGCCATCCTGCAATACTCCCATCCTAGTTATTGGTCTATCCCTGGCACTGTTAAATATCTGGCAGCCATCCTTCGTTCCAGATGTAATGAATAAGTAAGCGAGCCAATAAGAATCCAGTGTTAACGTATTCCTTGTAAGTCCTTCGTCCGAGAGAATCCAAATGTCAATGAAATAACTCAGAATGGTATGTCTATTAATACAGCATAAGCAGCAGCAGCAGTGCCAGTGATTGGACAATAGAAATGTCTTCTCAGGTCACGTGTTTATAGGCGAGTCTATAAGTAGAAGTGACCATTTGCCTGATGCCTTATATCAAAAAATCCAACAGGCACAACTCCTATTCCACCGCTGTAGAATAATACTAAGTCCAATTACCGTCGAATTGGCGAGACAGGACAGCAAGCAGTCGTAACTGAAATACGATTCTGGTTTGCTGCAAAGACTACTGCAGAATGGCAGGATTTATGGAGCCTCAGAGGACCCTACAAACCAAGCAGCCAATCAGGAATCAGGGAATGGAATCACCCAAATGTATGAGTGGACTGTTCTGAATTCCCATAAATACCAGTTGTCTTAACACTGGTTCAGTTATGCTTGGCCAGTCACATTGTTCAAACCAATAGTAAACTGACTGACTGACTTACTTCCTTCAATAAGGCTGGAATTGGCTGATGTATTTGCCATAAGGGGAGATGTAGAATAATCATACCAAGTCCAATTACCGTCGAATTGGCAAGACAAGACAGCAAGCAGTCGTAACTGAAATACGATTCTGGTTTGCTGCCAAGACTACTACAGAATGGCAGGATTTATGGAGCCTCAGAGGATCCTACAAACCAAGCAGCCAATCAGGACTCAGGGAATGGAATCACCCAGATGCATGAGTGGACTGTTCTGAATTCCCATAAGTACCAGTTGTCTTGACACTGGTTCAGTTGTGCTTGGCCAGTCACATTGTTCAAACCAATTGTTGACTGTCTAACTGACTGACTTCAATAGAAACAATATAACTCTAAGCAAATTAATTTTGTTAGGAATGGTTACTTGAATCTATAATTGTTTACTAAAATGATTATAATTAACTTGAAATTGTAAAAAAATTACTAGCATTATATAAGGATGCTTGATACCATAGAGCTATGTTCAAATTATTTGTATTAAATGAGAAGTACTTAGTACCATATAATTTTTTAAAAATAGCTTATGTTACATTAATTTTGTAAACACGCCATTTTTAAAGAGCGTTTATGGCCAAACGCGATTGAAATTGACCAAAAAATTTGTTTTAAATGTATTAAAAATAAATTAAATGTGTAATATTATTTTGATTTTTTATTCATGGTCATTATGTTACTACTTATTGATTTAGACAAAAGTTTGACCTTAAATAATCGATTTAATTAATTTTAATCCGTTTTTAAAAAACATTAGCAGACGATTTTTGTGTATTCCTAATATATATATATATATATATATATATAGACTTATATATATATAGAGAGAGAGACTCATCATATATATATATAGACTTATTATTATATATATATATATATATATATATATATAAGCCCTGTGTCATTGTTAGTTTTTAGGTAATAAACACAAGACTTCGATTTACTTTTGATCTTATTTTATTGTTAAATCCCCAAACCAGACGTCTGCGCAGTGAGACTCACATCTTACGAGCTCGGCTTCTAACTTCTAACTGACTGAGTTACTTCTATCCTTAAACCGGAAGACAGGTTTTTCTATGCCTTCCGGTTCTCACGATTTATCCCCGGAAGGCAAGGTGAGAGTGAGGTCAAGCGCCGTCACTCACCCTCAAGGCCATCAGCTGCACTAATCACCATTATGATTTCTACACTATTGCCATAAATATTAGGTGACTAATAATTATGTAACACTTGTTCATCATATAAGGGTATGACACAAGTGAGGGGCATACAGCGAAAATCAAACTAAAAAATTAGAAATTTGAACTAAATCAGTGAAATCAACTGCAAATAATAACAATAACATACTAACGGAAGAAGTTGACAATATAGTAAAGGATGAGCTTAACAGGTTTCAGGTGAGCTTTTGTCAATGAGTGGCTTCTCTCAGCTTAGTTTCTTGGAGAAGCTGAAGGGTTTAGCAATGAAAGGGGGCATATGTTCAAGGATCTACAAGAATCTTTAATCATGACTTTAATATACTGTACATTAAATTTGTTTAAATAATCTGAGTCGTACAAATAAAAAGGTGCAATGAAAAATAAATGAAATGAACATTGATTATAGTTATCATTGTAATAAAACATTAGAAAGAAATAAAATTTTGCATTAAATAACCCTTGATGTGGTATGCCGTTAAATATACCAAACTCAGGTTTGAAAGGCAAATCACAATCTGACCATGTGGATAAAGGACAAAAACCCCTGAAGCCATTTGTTAACTGAGATTGATGCAGGGAGTGCTGACAAACAAATACGTTGGATGCCGGCTGAGATATGATCAATCTCGACTGGGTCAATTTAGCGAGCGGGTATGATGCTGAAAAGACCCGAAACTCCCTATGGACTAAAGACAATCACTGATGATGCATCCAACCACATCTTAGTGATGTGTTTTGCAACATTACAATAAATGTAAACATAACAATTTTGTCTCTTTGCTAAATTACAGTTAAATGAACAAATAGGAAGACAGAGGAGTTATGATTATTCCCGTTTACACTTTGATGCAGGAAGTGCTGAAAAACAGCTATGCTGGATGCAGGCTGATGAGACATGATCAACCTTGGCTGGGTCACTTTAGTGAGGGGGTATGATGTTGAAAGGACCCGAAACTCCCTATGGACTAAAGACAATCACTGATGTCTCTTTGCTAAGTTACAGCTAAATGAATGAATAGGATGACAGAGAAGTTATGATTATTTCTGTATACACTTACACTTAATAGGGCCAGTTTAGCTCAGTTGGTAGAGTGCTCAGCTAGGAATCACAAGGTTCTTGGTTCAATACTGGCCATCGCCAACTCAGCTTATGAGTAGCGGTAAAGTAAGGAGCTGATGGTGCTCCACCTCAGATGCTAAAAGGCAATTAATGATAAAGTTGGCGAGAGATTGTCATGAATATCCGTGCTAAGTGCGCGACATGATGATGATGAATTCCATCTTGCAGCAGCATAGCCTCCTATTGTTTATTGTTAGAGATTCCCTCTCGATAAGAATTCACATTTTTCACAACTAACAAAAAAATATTATTTTGAAACTTTTCTAATGGTTCAGAAAAAAGTTATTTGTTAGCTGAGAGCGACGAAGGAAGTGCCAACAAACAATTACGTTAGACGCAGGCTGAGACGTGATCAATCTCAGCCGAGTCACTTTAGTGAGGAGGTATGATGTTGAAAGGACCCGAAACTCCCTATGGACTAAAGAACATCCCTGATGATTATTAGTTACAGCTAAATGAACAAATAGGAAGACAGAGAAGTTATGATTATTCTTGTTTACACTTACGTTCTAATGTTCTCAACATGTCATCATCCAGCGTGTGACTGTCTCATATGAAGGGACACTCTCTGCTAATGTTCTCAACATATCATCATGAATTTCTGAGGGGGTCATACCTTTCAAATGCAGGTACTTAATGATTGCACGAATTTCTGTTTTCTCCATTTTTCACTGAATCCCTGACTTTAGCTTATTTAAAAATCTACAAAAAAAAAATAATGTTAGAATCTCAGAATTTGTCAGGAATACTTACAAAAGGTTGTACTTTCAAAAAATCATAGGTTTGACCATGCATCAACACTTCTTATATACGATGCTTAAAACTTTCCATAGACAATGCCAGATATTTCATATCGAATGAATTTCCAAATATTTTACAATAAACAAAAAAGAAAGAAAGAAACAGAAAAGTATTAAGAAAGAAAGAAAGAGTAAACAAGAAATAAAGAAAGAGGCCTAAAACGTCTTACCAAGGAAAGAAAGAGAGAAAGAAAGAAAGAATAAACAAAAAAGAAAGAAAGAAAGAAAGAGGCATAACACGTCTTACCAAAGACTTCATTATAAAAGTTATCCACAAAAAGTTGTTTATGTATGAAGATATTAAAAGGAAATTAAAAATAAATAACAGTTTATTCCTTTTTAATTTCATTTTTTTTAAATCTTCATAAATAAATATTTTATCCTCATAAATTATTTGGTACTTGTGGTATACTAAGAAACGGAAGCACCGTTTCTACCATTGTTTCGTTCTGAAACGGAAGTACTGTTTCAGACATCTTGTTTTGTTGCAAATAAAAGGCGGAAGTGATCACTTCTTGCAGTTAACGTCGGCTGGACTACACATCTTATTATTTGTTAAGCGCGTTACAACAATTGGCAGACGAGGATCTGTTTCACTCAAGAAAATGCCATTACTCGGACATAGTCACATCATTATCATCTGTAGCCTCTGGAAATTCCTGAACAGTACCATTATAGTTTGTGGCCTATCTTTTGAATGTGGCCTACAAAATCATGTCTCTCTTATAGTATGTGGCCTACCATAAAAAGCATATTATATGGTTATGATAATATGATGATAACTGCTAACCCTAACCCCATTTCAGAATTTTAGAATATTTTAGAATTAAATAGATCTCTGATTCATGTAAATTTTAGATAAATTATTTTTTTAATTATTCTTAATTACTATATACAGTTTATGACTGAATTGCATTTCCTGAAATTGAATATATGTGAAAAATAATTAGTTTCAATAAATTGCCTACTACTTATATCTATAAATATACTCTTACTGAGGTAGGACACATTCAAACCGGGTAGGCCACATACTATAACAGAATCAAAAAAGTAGGCCACATATTATAACGGCACGAATTATTTTATGTTCATACCAACAATTATTTATGAAAACCAGCTTTTAAAAAACCTTATGCAAATTATGTTGAATATCGGTTGAGCGGAGACCTTTATCCTTATTTCCACCGTGTCGCGAGGGGAGGGGAGGGGAATAACATAAGCAAAAAAATCCGAGCCGAGTGGAACGACAGGGGTGGCCAACCAGAAAGATAGGCATGATTACTCGGGTGTTGCAAATTCGAGCGGGTGTCATGCCAGGAGAGGTACGACCCGGAGAAGTTGTGTAGGCGTTGCGACAAGAGAGGCATGAACACTTTAAGTTGCTTGAGTGTCCTAATTGCTATATAAGTAAAGTCGACGGGGTGGCCTAAAATCGGTATCAGCCAGTCAGCGAGGGAGTCTATCCCCTTTTCAATAGCGCTAGACCAAGGAGATTGTTTTTAGCATCTGAAGTGAAGTGCCACACCTACCATCAGCTCCTTACTTTACCGCACATATCCCTGTGCTACTCATACGCTGAGTTGGCGAGGACTGGTATCGAATTAGGAACCTTATGGTTTCTAGCCGAACGCTCTACCGACTGAGCTAATCCGGCCCCTGCTATATAACCAGTCTAAATTTTGATCTAACTAGAGTCTGACTGAAGGTGTTCATAATTTTGTGTGTTGCCTACGAATTATGACTGTAGTATACTAAAATTTAAATAATGGTATGGTAAATGGAAAGTTACTGGTAATCTGAACATTTGCTACATAAATGAGAGTAACCTCTCCCTGTTTATTTCACTTTGAGGAAGCCGTATGTTTTGGTCAGCCATTTTCATTTCACTGTAAATCTACACTGAAAATACGAATTTGTTCGAATCAATACAACTGCATGTTTTAACACGAAAATATCATAAAATGTGTTCTTGATAACAATTAAGTTCATTTCAAATAATGCGCAAGCACAATTAAGAACACATTTATGTGTGTGTGTGAGAATTGTATATATGTGTGTGTGTGTGTGTGTGTGTGTGTGTGAATTTGTATATATGTGTGTGGTGAATTTGTATATATGTGTGTGTGTGTGTGTGTATGAGAGTGCGTGTGTGTGAGAATTTGTATATATGTGTGTGCGTGAGAATCTATGTCTATATATATATGTGTATGAATATGTCTATATGTGTGTATAAGTGAAAATTTGTATGACTGTGTGTCTGCGTCAATAGCGCTTGGTTACTGTCAGTTTCTCACCTATGCAATCATCAGACCAAGGGGTTTGCATTTTGTGGTGTGAGGTAAGATAGGAAGGGTGATCTAGTTCATACATTAATTACAACCTAGCTGAACACAACAGCTTGTGCAATCTAGTCAAGTGTTCACCCACTAATGTTATCGTGTATCTGGCACCAGCTATATGTGTGGTTTCTGACTTGTTTAACTTTGCAGTTCTTCATCTGTTGCCCCCTCCCCCCCCCAATTAATACACATTATAAAATGGATTTTATTTGATTAAATTTGAAGTTGAACCCTTTAGTTTTATTTGAAAGATACAATTTTTTTATGTTCTACTTCTTCAAAACTGATATTGTTATATCATACTAAACAATTAATGGGTGGGGGGATATGAAGAAATTTGTGATAAAAAAGTGGGGCATGGTACTAAAATGGTTGGGAACCACTGGTCTATTGTCTAATTTGTTGTTGTTTATTTATCTATGTTTATTTTTTATGTTTATCTTATCATAATGGATATTGTGTGTTTGTCTCTCTGTAACCGAAACCATATTACTACTCAAGTCACAATTACCTTGGTTATTTACATCACATTAGCCATAATTTTATTTTATTTAAACCTCAATTATTAATATTTTTTTTTACATTATTAATACTGTTGACCTTATCTACATTCTAATAAAATCGCAATTGTATTTATATATATATACAACAAAATAGCGGTGGTTTACAGTGTGAACGTGAAGGCTAATTTGCATACTGATATTAAAAATTTGATTTTAATAAATATGTGCTTAGTATTATTGATTTCTAATTGTTTGGTTTTATCTTAATGAATGTGAACAAAAATGTTGGGGATAAATCTTATAAGAAATCCATTAATAAGAAGAAATAACTACAATTTTATTCTTTACTTCCTATTTTAACTAAATAGTTAAATTATGAAAATTAGCAATGAAAGACGGGAGTGATGGTAGAGCAAGTTTCAGTTGTTCTATTTTTCAATTATATCCCCCCCTTTGTTTGAGATCTTTTTATCTGCATTCTTATTTAGTTTCATTAGCCTTTCTAATTTAATATATTTCATTACATTAAAACTTAAATACTTGCACCCTGAGGTGGCATATATTTGCTAGTTTTTATAATATATATATATATGTTTTGTTGATGACCGACCCACGTGCGGTCGATGCATGGTATTGCGAGGGTCCTCATATTAATGAGGATGGGCCGGTGTTGCTTTTTAAACCGTCGAGTGTTAGTATTGTAACATAATGGGTGCAAGAAAAATAAAACATTTATTGCAAAAACACGGACATAAAATGGGGGTTCAGTTTATTCTATGGTAGGAATTTACGAGCAAATAGTCCTTTATTACCATATATATATGTGTGTGTGTGTGTGTGTGTGTGTGTGTGTGTGTGTGTGTGTTCAGTGATATATCTTTTTATGAAGCTGAATAACAAAACTTGGCATATTTACATGTGAAAAATGCCCTAATGTCAAATAGCATTTTCATCTTCTAAAATGATAGTGTTGGGTCAAGCTGTGTGTACGCATGCGTGCGTAGACTGGACCCCCCCCCACACACACACAGACAGACACACCCAGACATACCGAAACCAATAGATTTGTAAGACGATAAACAAACGTGACTCATAGTTTTATAGTTAAGGAAGCACCAGCTGCTTATTGATGAGTTTGATGTGACCCTCTTGGAGAATAGCTATCACCCCCACCCCCTGCCTGTAAACCCCTCCCGTTACCCCAAAAAGAAAAGAAGGGCCTAGAAAATGATATTTATTCAAGAATTCAAGAGATTGTGTTGTTGAATTGAGTTCATTATTGAAGAAGGAAATTATTCATTTTTATGGTTCTTGAAATTCGTACGTTTTATGGAGTGTTGTGTATGTGGGGTGGGTTGGGGGGGATAGCGTTGAGCTTGTTTTGAAAAGGAATTTTCGTCGGTTAAACTTGCCAATCGTCGTCAAAATTAAAACGGAAACTTATTTGGTAAAATCGGATAATTACCTGATTTTTGGTAAATTCTTTTGCAATCGCGAATGTTACAGTAAAATTGTAAACAAGCACTTAAAACCATTGAAAAAGAGACAGAATGGCGGATCGCGTCGAAATTGACCAATACAAATCGTTTTAAATATATTAAAAATAAACTGCATATGTAATGATATTTTTCTTTTTTTAATGATGGTCATTATGTTACTACTTATCGATTTAGACAAAGTTTGACCTTAAATAATAGATTTAATTATTTTTAATTCGCTTTTAAAACTCGTAGAAGCTGATTTTTTTTGCCAGTCCCTAACTTATTCCAATTCAAATGTTGATTGCAAACATCGCACTTTAAAATCTCCAACTGTTGTCTCTTTCAGCAGACTCTCAAATGTTTACCAATCGTTTTTGGCTTTGAGGAAAAGGTTAAACTTGCAAATCGTCCTCAAAATTAAAACGGAAAGTTTTTTGGTGGTCCCCATGACAGTTTAACTAGAGTGTATGAATGAACTTTTTTGCGAATTTGGTTACGGTTTAGGTGTTTGGGGATTAAGGTTGTTTTTAATTACGTATTATTTAAAAAAAACGCAAATTACTATACATTTAATTAACCATTGAAATTAATTATTGAATCCAACGGTAGACACATTAGTCTCAGTTGTTTGTGTTAGTATTGCAATGTATAATTTCAATTAAACTTGATTTAAAGAAAATTATTTTTCAACATTAAATGTATAGTAATTTTGTTTTTTTTTGTTTTTTTTTAAAGCAATACGTAATTAAAAACAACCTTAATCCCCAAACCCCTAAACCGTAACTGTAATTTTGAAAGTCCAGCTGAGTATTCGATAATCTTGGACTTATAGTTTCTTATACGATCAAAAACAAACAATTTCTTCAAGGCCAAATTAGGGAATCTTGTGACAGGTGTAATCGATTTCCCGTGTTGAGATGGATCAAAGTTTCGGATCGGTCCAGAGTTGAGGAATTGGAAATGCGAGTCCACGTTGTTGTCATCAAACGTTGAAGAGTTCTTCAGCATCTTGGTGATGATATATTTACTCGTTGGAATCTATTTCAGAGAAGTTATCAGAAGAAAATTCGGCAGTCTTTTGATTTGTTTTCGGTTGAGCGGTGTTAAGTGATTTTTGTACCCGAAAATTATAGCTTACAATAAATTTTCGGCTGACTTCCGAAGACGGTCGGAAAATTAAAACGGAAAGTTTTTTGGTGGTCCCCAATGACAGTTTAACTACAGTCTATGAATTAACATTTTGCGAATTGGGTTACGGTTTTAGGGGATTAAGGTTGTTTATAATTACGTATTGCTTAAAAAAAAAACAACAACAAAAAAACCCAAATTAACCCAAATTACTATACATTTAATGTTGAAATTTTTTTAAAAAACTAAGTTTAATTGAAATTATATATTGCAATACTAACACAAACAACTGTCTCAATAATAGATTCAATAATTAATTTCAATGGTTAATTAAATGTATAGTAATTTGGGTTTTTTGTTGTTTATTTTTTTTAAGCAATACGTAATTAAAAACAACCTTAATCCCCTAAAACCGTAACCCAATTCGCAAAATGTTAATTCATAGATTGTAGTTAAACTGTCATTGGGGACCACCAAAAAACTTTCCGTTTTAATTTTCCGACAGTCTTCAGAAGTCAGCCAAATTTTCTACCAACTTTTCACCGCCTTGTCGGATGGGGCGTTAGAATGCACCGACTGTACCTCTGCAGAGGGGTAAGACTCCCCCAATGGGGCCACCTGTTTACCGTGGGTGGCAACCCGTGATGCTTAAGGATAGAGCCCAGGTGGATGAGCAGTTCATGACATGCCCCCTCCGATCAATCGGCTGGTCACGTCAAGCCCTAGGACCTATATGATTTTCCAAACCCTGTTGCCCTTATGGCAAGCCCCAATCCCTTTTTATCATATGGGTGCTAGAAGGCGGTGGCTGCGGGTCCCATCTATGGGTTGAATAAAAAAATGTATTTATAAAAAAATTGTATTATCCATTAAGAATTGATTTATTTCAAAACTTTATCGGCATTAAATGACCCACTGAGGTTGATGTGCCGTAAAACAAAACAAACCAAACCAAAACCAACTTTTCATATTTCCATAATTTTTCATACTTTTTTTAAAATCATGAATTAGTTCACCTTCATTGACATGGTTCGAGTGTGCTTGTGAGTGAAAGGTTGAAAATCCGAGGTTCATTAGCTAAATTGGCTCTCAGAGAATTGCACGCCTCAGGAAAGATCAAACTTGTGTCCAAACATCATGCACAGATAATTTTACACCAGATCCACACAAGAGGAAGCTGCATAAAAAATGTTTATGAATAAATGTTTTAAATGATTCCTTAAAAAAAAAATAATACAAAGTGAAATACAAACAGTCACCTTCAAGTTAGTTTCGTGGTTTTTGTTCATAAATAAGTACACTTCTATGAATTTTTCACGAAAAGCACATTTTATTTTTTACAACTAAAAATAAAAAATAAATAAAAAAAAAAAATGGAAAATTAGAGAAAGGAGGGAAAGAAAAAGAATAGAAACAAAGAGGGGAAGAGAAATAAGATAAAATAAAAGCTAAGCATAAGAATTTTCCTACGTGACCGTTTCTTTTTTTAATTGTACATGGCTACATTGTTGCAATATTCACCGGATGACATCGATGAAAGCCTTTTTGTAAGACAAAAGTATAATAGGAGTAGATTAACCAAACAACAGTGGATTTTCGGGGGGGGGGATATGCCGCGAGACAAGACATACATTTCTGTATTCAGTTCCAAACAGAACTGCAGCTTCTCTACTCCCTATTATCGAACAGTCTATCCCTCCAGGTTCCACGATAATATTCAACCAGTGGGCAGCCTCCAATTTCATTAATCAGTTAAGAAGAACACATCTACAACAAAATCTAAAAATCTTCCCCCCCCCAAAAAAAAAAAATGAAAACACAAAAAAATATATGTTAAAAAAATCATCTAAAAGTTTCATTCACAAAAAATATGTAAAAAAAAAAACCTTTAGAAAATTAAACATTATCACCAATTCATTTCAAAAACGTAGTCGGCATTAAATGACCCATTGAGGTTGATATGCCGTAAAACAAGAACAAAATCAAATAAAATCTAATCAGTTGCTAAACTGTTACATTCACCAGCGTATGAACCATTTTTACAGAACACCACTCCAAAAGGACACAACCGATCATAAATCAAAAGTGAAAGGGTCGACAAAGTTCAAGAGTGCCGTAAATTCATCCATAGAAAACCGAGAAGCATTAAGATTACAACCTTCTGTACTTAAGGCAACTGCAGACGCAGGAAATTACAATTTTTATCCATATGGACAGCATGGAGACGTGGATAAATCACTTTTTACTTGAGATTTAAGATCATCATTCAAATTTAGCCTATAGTAGAGAATTTGTAGCCATATTCTTCTCCAATAATAATTGCGTGTGTCACATTTTCCCCCAACTTGACTCCTAGAGGTCGTAGCCCAATATGTCATATCATTTTGGAATCGGACCTGCTCCGTGAGTAAATTAAAAACATTCCGGGTCGAATCGGGGCCCGCAATCCTGAAATTTTGAATTCCTAAGTTTTGATTACTGTAATTGTTTTCGACCATTTTTTTTTTTACGTAATTTTTCACGACAAATTTTCTTGCACGATGACAATTTTTATAACTAAATAAATTTTTGAAAGAATTAGTTGACTTCTAAATATGTTACTAAGTGGTACACAAAAATGTAACAGATTTGGCGGATAAGAAGTGACAACTGACTAGTCTAACGATGGCATCCATTGGCCAGAATTCTGGTTTGGTTTGGTTTGGTTTTACGGCATATCAACCTCGGTGGGTCATTTAATGCCGACAAAGTTGTGAAATAAATTCATTCTTAATGCATAATACAATTTTGTTTATAAACTCATGTTTTTCTATTCAACCCATAGATGGGACCCTAACAGGTACTACCACTCCGGGTCAGAGTGGACCAGGGAGCAATGGTGATGAAGGGCTGCTCCACATTCTACAAATATCAACCTCAGTGGGTCATTTAATGCCGATAAAGTCTTGAAATAAAGTCATTCTTAATGGATACTCAATTTTTTTTAATAAACACATTTTTCTATTTAACCTATAGATGGGATCCTAACAGGTATTACCACTCCGGTTCAAAGTAGACCAGGGAGCAATGGTGATGAAGGGGTGCTCCACATTCGACAAACCTCCAAAACTGGAACCTCACCATCAGATAGAGTTTAACGTCATTCCCAGGACATGTAGACCCTCAGTCACCGCTTTCTAGCACCCATATGATAAAAAGGGATTGGGGATTGCCAGAAGGGTAATAGGGTTGGGAAAATCATATAGGTGCTAGGGCTTGACGTGACCAGCCGATTGATCGGAGGGGGCCTCTCCGACCGACCGTCTAGCCCAAGATAGGGCCAAAGTGGAATATTGCATATCATGAACTGCTCATCCACCTGGGTTCTATCGCCAGTATTCTGGTTCCTCCATATGCCACCAAAGTGACTGTACCATTTACTATTCCATATTTATTTGCCACAGACACCTTGAGACGATGTTCCCGTTGTACCCAGTCACTGTTTGAAGAGGCATAACCTACGAGGTAGTAATGGTAAGTTTATCTCTTTAACTTAAGTAGCGACGATCCTACTAATGTCGTAGGAAGTGAATTTATCTAGATGTTTTGTAATTAAATGTTGTTTTATGGCACTAGTATCGGAGAGATGGTATGTAAAGCTTTATAAGTGGGAGTGTTGTAGTGTTATGTCCAATGTAGGTGTTGATATTTAATATTTGCAGCCGAGTAAATGTAGTTAAATGACGTTTGCAAAAAGTATCGCGACTGAAACTGTATTTACCAAGACAGAAATGAACAATGAATGAAACATAATTTTCTTCCAAATATGAGGTGTGTTCAAAAAGTATTAAGACTGAAACGAACAATGAATGAAATATCAATTTTTTTTTCAAAATATGAGGTGGGTTAAAAAAAAATGTCAAATCTTAAGCTGTATTTACCAAGACAGAAATGAACAATGAATGAAACATTAATTTTCTTCAAAATATGAGGAGTGTTCAAAAGGTGTCGTGACTGAAACTGTATTTACGAAGACAGAAATGAACAATGAATGAAATGTTCATTTTCTTAAAAATAGTTTCCTCAGCATTCAACGCACTTATTCCAGTGAGTTTTCAATTGGTTGAATCACCTCTGAAGCTCCTCTTTTTATATAGTGAGAAGCTGTTTAAAAAAAAAAAGAATTTTTTTTTAATGTCTTCCACAATATTAGTTTTGAGATGAACTTTCAGTTTACGAAACAAAAAGTTGCATGGCTCTAGGTCTGGGGGAGCATGGAAGGTGTTGCACTTGCACAATCTTGTGTCTTGCTGAACATTAACGGAGTACACTAGAGTTTGACAGGTCTAACTTCACAGTGAAGTGATGCTCCGTCGGCATACTACAGGATCTTTAAAATAAAAAAAGAAAGATTTTGTCGATTCGCATTAAAATTGTTAATTAAAAACGAACGTGTACAGAGTTTAACTCAATCGCAAAGATAAAAATCGTCCTCATCCGAAACAGCCTCCCGAAAAATCATCCTAATTTGACATCTTATTATAATGGAGATTGTGTATTTGTTTGTCTGTAACCGAAACTAAATCACTACTCAAGTCACAATTCCCTTAATTATTGACGTCACATTCACCATGAATTTATTTTTATTTAAACCTCATTTAATGATAAAATTCTTATAGCTTATTAATACTGTTGGATTAATCTACGTTCTAATAACATAAAAGTATATTTATATATTCAAGAAAATAGCGATTTACAGTGTGAACGAGAAGGCTAATTTGCATATTGATATTAAGAATTTGATTTGAATAAATATATGCTTAATATTATTCTAATTGTTTGATTTTCTCTTAACGAATCTGAGCAAAAATCTCGGGGATACATCTTAAAAGAAATCCATAAACAAGACGAAAGAACTGTAATTTTATTAAATACTTCATAATCTTACTAAATAGATAAATTAGGAAAAATGAAAGACGGGAGTGATGGAAAATGATGGAAGAGTTAGATTTAAAGCTGTTCTATTTTTTATCATTTTCTCAATAGTTTATAAGTTGATACAATATTTGATTACATCAAAACCTAAATACTTGCACCCGGAGGGTGCATATATTTGCTAGTAATAAAAATAAAAAAAAGAATTTCAAATCCTAAAAACTAAAAATAACAAACTGAAAAAAAAAAAAAAATAATGTCGTCGTTTGAAAAAGAAAACTCTAATCATTTGCAGTTAGGGTTCGCATCACACACAGAGCGGCTTCGACTCTATAACTCTGCTGATGAGGCATAATAGGCCGAAATGTACATACAGAGAATGAGTTTTTCTCGATTTGTTTACGCTCTACATTTGAACAGATATATTCGCCTAATTCATTAATTATCAACTAATTAATTTTCAAATAAGGCCTGACTTCAATTAAGCACATATTCTCCAAAGAATTGTCGGCATAGCTATATCAAACAAATTGTTTGCGTACTTTCACATATATATATATATATATATATATATATATATATATGGCATAAGTGAATTGAGACCCATCTGATGAGGCGAAAATTTGGGGAGCCGGTTTAAATCAACTTAGATTTATATGGGCCCCAATTTTCGTCGAAATAAATTTATTATGGGATTACTGTATTGAGTTCTTCCTTTATTGATATATATATATATATATATATATATATATATATATATATATTATTTCGAGAGTACCTCTCAGAAAACAAATATCAAATATCAACACCTACATTGGGCATACCACAACAACACTCCTTGTCGCTTTACATACCATCTCTCCGATACTAGTGCCATAAAACAACATTTAATTACAAAACATCTAGATAAATTCACTTCCTACGACATTAGTAGAATCGTCGCTAATTAAGTTAAGGAGATAAACTTACCATTGCTACCTTGTAGGTTATGCCTCTTCAAACAGTGACTGGGTACAATGGGAACATCGTCTGAAGGTGTCTGTGGTAAATAAATATGGAATGGTAAATGGTATAGTCACTTTGGTGGCATATGGAGGAACCAGAATACTGGCGATAGAACTCAGGTGGATGAGCAGTTCATGACATGCAATACTCCACTTTGGCCCTATCTTGGGCTAGACGGGCGGTCGGAGAGGCCCCCTCCAATCAATCGGCTGGTCACATCAAGCCCTAGCACCTATATAATTTTCCCAACCCTATTGCCCTTATGGCAAGCCCCAATCCCTTTTTATCATATGGGTGCTAGAAGGCGGTGGCTGCGGGTCTACATGTCCTGGGAATGACGTTAAACTCTATCTGATGGTGAGGTTCCAGTTTTGTAGGTTTGTGGAATGTGGAGCACCCGTTCATCACCATTGCTCCCTGGTCCACTCTGACCCGGAATGGTAGTACCTGTTAGGGTCCCATCCATGGGTTGAATAGAAAAACATGAGTTTATAAACAAAATTGTATTATGTATTAAGAATGAATTTATTTCACAACTTTGTCGGCATTAAATGACCCACCGAGGTTGATATGCCGTAAAACAAAACAAAACCAAACCAAACCAGAATACTGGCCAATGGATGCCATCGTTAGACTAGTCAGTTGTCACTTCTTATCCGCCAAATCTGTTACATTTTTGTGTACCACTTAGTAAAATATTTAGAAGTCCTGAGAGACTGAATGGTGTGTGGGTGTGGGTGGCGCCATCTGTCTTATCTTAATCTGCAAGGCATATTGGATATAGAGTTTCTGCAGGAACGTTATAGGCCAGGGATCCCCAACCTTTACACCCCTAGGACCACTAAGCTTGGCTTGAAACTATATAATTGTGTATAAATTATTAGTATTAAATTGAGATAGTTGAAACGGCTAAACTTGCAAATCGATCGGAAAATTAGAGGGACCCAGAAAAAACAGAACCCACAAATTTTGTAATAAAACTGTTAATTTTAACTAGGGTGGTTTAGGGTTAGGGTTAGTTTAATGGGGAAATAAATAATTTGGGTTCTGTTTTTTCTGGGTCAACCTGTAATATGTTTTAATTTTCCGACCGATTTTCAAGTTCAGCCCTTGAAACTATGCAACTGTGTTCTGACTATTGGTATTTTATAGGGATATTTGATATCATATACCTGCAAGTAAAAAAGTATTTAAAAAAAACGACTACACTACCAGTGATGCTGATAGCTTTTTGATTTAGTGCGTCTTGGGATGCACATGTTTGCTTTGAATGAGTCCCAGGAAAAAAAAATTCTGGGCCCCAACTAAAGCCGTCTAACTCCTACCTTGTAACCTATCCTGTGTATTTCATTTCTAAGAAACTATTGAAATGTATTTACAGTTAGCTTGAAATGGTGAGGGAAGAAAAAACGAAAATCACTGTGACGCATGGATATGATTTTAGTGCGTCCTTTTCGATTTTTATGCGTCAGTATTCAGGACGCGTACCTATCAGTATCTCTGTGGAGGTGTGTGTTGTGTAGTGGTTATCGTAGTAAACGGACACGGTGATCCGAGTTCAAATCCTGGATGAAACTGTTGGCATTTCACAAAGCACTAATACCCTTGCTGGATCATGTAGACTAGTCTGCTAGGTGTACTATTTCTTAACCGCCCTGTCGGCTGGGGCGTTTGAATGCACCGACTGCACCTCTGCAGAGGGGTAAGACTCCCCCAAATGGGGCCACCTGTTGATCGTTGGTGGCGACCCGTGATGCTTAAGTATAGAACCCAGGTGATTGAGTAATCCATGATTTGCAATACTCCACTTTGGCCCTTTTTAGGGGGCTAGACGGGCGGTCGGAGAGGCCCCCTCCGATAAATCGGCTGGCCACGTCATGCCCTAGCACCTATATGATTGCCCTTATGGCAAGCCTCAACCCCTTTTTATCATATGGGTGCTAGAAGGCGGTGGCTGAGGGTCTACATGTCCTGGGAATGACGTTAAACAGAGGGGTAAGACTCCCCTAATTGGGGCCACCTGTTGATCATCGGTGGCGACCCGTGATGTTTAAAGTTAGAACCCAGGTGATTGAACAGTCCATGACTTGAAATACTCCACGGCCGAAACGTTGTACAGATAACAATGAAGATGAGGACAATAGTCTGAATAACGCAGATAATACTAACGTTAATTAACTATGAAATAATTAGAAATCTTTATCCAGTCTTAAATAGAAGCATCAGTATCATCAGGGACCGCTGTTACAGCTGGAACTCAACGAATTCATGGGTCATTCATCTAGTGTTTTTTTTTTCTTTCTTTTTTTTAATTTTTTATTTACCCTTTTACGTTTAACACACACGAGTTTAAAACATTCTTGTTCCCGAAAGACAATTTCGATGTTTGGAAACTTGTAAATTCTTTATGTGAGACTTAATGTCTTTTTTTTTTAAATGATAGGGGTTGGTCTGTGGGTAGGATTGTCCTTTTTTTTTTTTTGTTCGGGGTGTTGGGGTAGTGATGGTGGAATCTTGAATGTTTGGCATTTGTTTTGCCGTGTGTAAGCATGCAGGGTCTGTTTTCTTAAGGTTAGCACCTCTAAGGGTTTACTTTGACGGGCTTGTTTTTGCTGTTTCCCTATGAAAAAACTTTCAATTCTATACGCTATTTTTCTTTGCTTCTTTTTCTTTTTCGTGATGTGGTAAGCATTACAAACTTCCATTTTTTCCCCTCTTAGAATCTCCAAGAACATTGTACTTTTATTTTTATTATTTTTAGTTTATTTTTTATTTATTATTATTTTTTTTTTTTTGCCTGGAATTACAGGAGAACAGATTTTTTCTCGATGAGTTGGTAATAGGGCCCAACTCGCCATTTTGAAGGAATCCTGGCTTCCTTTGGTGTTTGAGAGAATTGTATTTCGTTGGTGTCAAGTTAACAATGGATATAGCAGCCTTTTTGTTGTCTTGCTTTTACCACATAGGAAGTTAATATCATCATCATCATTATTGAAGTCAGTCAGTCAGTATACTATTGGTTTGAACAATGTGACTGGCCAAGCACAACTGAACCAGTGTCAAAACAACTGGTACTTATGGGAATTCAGAACAGTCCACTCATGCATTTGGGTGATTCCATTCCCTGGGTCCTGATTGGCTGCTTGGTTTGTATGATCCTCTGAGGCTCTATAAATCCTGCCATTTTGCAGTGGTCTTTGTAGCAAACCAGAATCGTATTTCAGTTACGACTGTTTGCTGTCTTGTCTTGCCAATTCGACGGTAATTGGACTTAGTATTATTCTACAATCATTATGCCGCGCTAGCAGTGCGGATATCCATGACAATCTCTCGCCAACCATCCCTATCATTCATTGACCCCGGGAGGTCCTCCGCACAGCATGCAGTATCCGTTGTTATATACCCATGTTGCGGGTATATAAACAATGAGTTATTTTTGTGTGTGTGTATGAGAGAGAGAGAGAGAGAGAGCGAGAGAGAGAGAGAGAGAGAGAGAGAGAGACTAGAAGTTTGTTGTTTTGTCGTTGATTCTCTCTCTCTCCTGAGAGAAAGCGAGAGAGAGAGATAAAGAGAGAGAGAGAGAGAGAGTAGAATTTTGTTGTTTTGTCGTTGATGCTTTCTCTCAGCAGAGAGAGATAGAGAAAGAGAAAGAGAGAGAGAGATAGAGAGAGAATGTGTGTGTGTGTGTGTGTGTGTGAGAGAGAGAGAGAGAGAGATAGAGATAGAGAGAGAGAGAGATACATGTTACTCACTTGCCTATCTTCGTCTAATCGGGGTACATTTGTGATTACCCTCATACATAAATAAAGAATTATTATTAATAGATTTGTTTATCCTAATGATTGGGCAATGTCTTGACCAATTTAGATTCAGAAAAGATGTAATTTCAAGTCACGTTGGAAGGCTACATCTTTATTCCTAGCTTCCATTATTGAAAGTCTCTTGACCAAGAATATTGTGATTCCCCCCAAAAAACCCAGCAAAATGAATAATATAATTGTAAAAAACATTAATGATCTTCCTTCTTTGACAATAAACAATTAAGTGAAACTTACAATCCATACAAATTTTAAATGGTTTGTTTATCCGCCCTGTCGGCTGGGGCGTTAGAATGCACCGACTGCACCTCTGCAGAGGGGTAAGACTCCCCCAATGGGGCCACCTGTTGGCCGTGGGTGGCGACCCGTGATGCTTAAGGATAGAGCCCAGGTGGATGAGCAGTTCATGACATGCAATACTCCACTTTGGCCCTATCTTGGGCTAGACGGGCGGTCGGAGAGGCCCCCTCCGATCAATCGGCTGGTCACGTCAAGCCCTAGCACCTATATGATTTTCCCAACCCTATTGCCCTTATGGCAAGCCCAACCCCTTTTTATCATATGGGTGCTAGAAGGCAGTGGCTGCGGGTCTACATGTCCTGGGAATGACGTTAAACTCTATCTGATGGTGAGGTTCCAGTTTTGGAGGTTTGGGGAATGTGGAGCACCCCTTCATCACCATTGCTCCCTGGTCTACTCTGACCCGGAGTGGTATTACCTGTTAGGGTCCCATCTATGGGTTAAATAGAAAACATGAGTTTATAAACAAAATTGTATTATCTATTAAGAATTGATTTATTTCAAAACTTTATCGGCATTAAATGACCCACCGAGGTTGATATGCCGTAAAACAAAACCAAACCAAACAAAGGAGAGCCTCATGTCCAAAAATAATTGAGAAGGCGCTGTTATAGAGCAGCCGTGGAAGAAAGTCCAAGTATATATTTACCAACCCCTCCGCACGAGCAGGATGTGACACAAGGTCAATTTCTTAAGCGGAGTTCAACCGGTTTGAATTCAGAGTTTTCCTTCTCCTAGACTGGTTGCCTAACCAAGGTTAAAGAGCCCAGTCTGCCCTACTATTTGTCCATAGCTGGAAGGAGAGTAGGATTCATACCTTTCCCAAGGGTATTAGCGCTAAGTGAAATGCAATTACCACATCCAGGATTTGAACTCGGGGCGACGAGTCCATTTCCCATGAATTTAACCATTACATCACGCGCAAGTATGTAATTACCAACTCCACGGTATGAGCAGGATATGACACAAGGTTAATTTTTAAGCGGAGTTTAGTTATCGGAGTGACCTAAAGTCGGTATCAGCAAGACAGCGAGGGAGTCTATCCCCTTTTCACTAGCGCTAGACGAAGGAGATTATTTTAGCGTCTGGGGTGGAGCGCCACGCCACACCTACCATCAGCTCCTCCCTTTACCGCACAGATCCCTGTGCAACTCATACGCTGAGTTGGCGAGGGCCGGTATAGAACTAGAAACCTTGTGGTTCCTAGGCGCACGCTATACTGACTGAGAGGTTTGAATTAAGTGTTTTTTTCCTTCTAGAGTGGTTACCATACCAAGTTTAAAGAGCCCAATCTGCCCTATTATTTACCTATAGCGTCTGGGTTGGAGCGCCACAGCTACCATCAGCTCCTCACTTTACCGCACAGATCCCTGTGTTACTCATACGCCGAGTTGGCGAGGGCCGGTATAGAACCAGAAACCTTGTAGTTTCCAGGCGCACGCTATATTGACTGAGAGGTTTGAATTAAGTGTTTTTTTTTCCTTCTAGAGTGGTTACCATACCAAGTTTAAAGAGCCCAATCTGCCCTATTATTTACCCATAGCGTCTGGGGTGGAGCGCCACACCTACCATCAACTCCTCACTTTACCATACCAATCTGCCCTATTATTTACCCATAGCTGGAGAGACAATAATTGAATTCACTCTTTTTCTAATTGTATCAACTCTATGTGAAATGCAAACAGCCTCGTCCAGGATTTGAACTCTGTGCGCCGTGTCCATTTTCTACGTAAATAACCGTTACACCACCGTGCATCCTAAGGTTCAAATAGGCCTCATCTTTTAAACTAACAACACGAATGACTAATCCATTGTTGATATACCAAACGAGCTCGTCCTCTTCCTCCTCGTTAGGATGTTTAATAATCGTAGGGGCTGGCAAAAAATAAAAATCGGATACTACGAGTTTTAAAAGCGAATTAAGAATAATTAAATCTATTATTTAAGGTTAAACTTTGTCTAAATCAATAAGTAGTAACATAATAACCATCATTAAAAAAAATGAAAATATCATTACATATGCAGTTTATTTTTAAAAGATTTAAAACTATTTGTTTTGGTCAATTTCGACGCGATCCGCCATTTTGGCTGTTTTTAAATGGTTTTAGGCGCTTATTTACAATTTTAACGTAACATTTGGGATGGAAAAAAAATTATCAAAAATCAGGTAATTATCCGATTTTAATGAAATTTTCAGTATTGATTTAACAATTAAAGAATTTTATAATGCATCAGTTATTTTATTTAAAAACTTTAATTTAGTATTTTTGCTATGAAAAAGTAATATATAAAATTAATTTAAAATACGAAAATCCTGATGTTAAGTTTAAAATGTTATATTTTTAGATTCTAAAAATAAATATCTATGTAATGCAAACCTTATTTTTTCGAAAAAAGTATACGTTTTGAAGAAAAACTCGATTGAAAATGTACCCCCTCCCCTTTTTAAGCAGAAAAAAACATCGATGTATAATTTTTTTCTTTTATAAAATAATAGCCAATTAAATAATTATCGAAATGAGTAAAAAAGAAATCTCCAAAAAATAAATTATTTATTTTTTTTACATTTTATTTTTCGATTTTCGGTACTTATTTTCTCATAGAAGCGCAACCGTAATTTTTTTTTTGTTTCTATTCATAACTTCGGTCTTTTATCTCATTATTTATACTGTAATTAGTATCGAAAATGACCAACTTGCAAAACATTTTACGCCCCCAACATAAGGGGGGTCAAAATTAAGCGACCTGAAAAAAATGAGAAAATTTTGAAATAAAATAAATAATGCATTATAAAGATCATTCATTGATATATAAACACTGAACATTTCATTAAAATCCGATAATTCCCTGATTTTTGGTAAATTATTTTCGGGGGGTGGGGCTAAAGTCATTTTGTCACAAACGCATTTTAGGCTCATTTTGCCAGTCCCTAGGCAAAGGATAGGCCTTTTTTAATGTTTTTTGTTTTTTGTTATTTAAAGTTTTTGATGGTGATGTAAAAATTCATCTCTTCTTCATCGGGTTTTCCCCCGACGATTTTTTATAAAAGCCGCCTCTGTTAGCAGCCGATTTCATTTTTGTGTCCGAGTTGCTCGTTGTGTTAAAATGCTGTGGCGGGGCGAGATAGGTAAGGTATAAGAGATGAGCAGATAACTTCTCGCCGGTCGCTATGGTATCCCCCCCCCCCATAATGCAACTCGGGGCTGCTGCTGCTGATTATTATATTTTATGCTCAGAACCTTTTTCAGCAAGGTTTACTTTATTTTTTTTCTTTCTTATTATTTCTTGTTGCTAAATACATCTTTCTTTTAAAACTGGATTATATCTGGGGTTTTTTTTAAAATTAAATTTCATTAAAAAATTGGGTAATTTATGAGAAAGTGCGTCCCGGTCTCCTGCCTCAAAAATTGCTACCTGGTGACTATCAAAATAACAACCCCCAGCTCGTCGTAATTCTTGTTTATTTATCGTAATTTATCGTAATTCTTGTTTGGATATGAATTTTGTTTGTTTGTTTTGTTTTACGGCATATCAACCTCAGTGGGTCATTTAATGCCGATAAAGTTTTGAAATAAATCAATTCTTAATGGATAATACAATTTTTTTATAAACACATTTTTCTATTTAACCCATAGATGGGACCCTAACAGGTACTACCACTCCGGGTCAGAGTGGACCAGGGAGCAATGGTGATGAACGGGTGCTCCACATTCCCCAAACCTCCAAAACTGGAACCTCACCATCAGATAGAGTTTAACGTCATTCCCAGGACATGTAGACCCGCAGCCACCGCCTTCTAGCACCCATGTGATAAAAAGGGGTTGGGGCTTGCCATAAGGGCAATAGGGTTGGGAAAATCATATAGGTGCTAGGGATTGACGTGACCAGCCGATTGATTGGAGGGTGCCTCTCCGACCGCCCGTCTAGTCCAAGATAGGGCCAAAGTTGAGTATTGCATGTCATGAACTGCTCATCCACCTGGGTTCTATCCTTAAGCATCACGGGTCGCCACCCACGGCCAACAGGTAGCCCCATTGGGGGAGTCTTACCCCTCTGCAGAGGTGCAGTCTAACGCCCCAGCGACAGGGCGGTGTTTAGATATGAAGATGGATATATAGTTTTGAATAGACTGAGATAGATAGATAGATAGATAAACAAACAAAATAATATAGATAGATACGAACAAATGGAGATAGATATTTTCGACAAGTAAATGTATTGGGGGGGGGGGTCGCTTCTTTTTTTGTCGTAATTCTTTTTTTATTTAAACTAAAAACAAGACATTAAACAAACATGAATAAAAAAACCTTAGTATTTAAAGTAATATAGATAAGATAGATGGATAGATAGATAGATATGAAGATGCATAGTTTTGAATAGACTGAGCTGAGGTCGTTATTTTAATAGTCATCGGGTAGGTATTTTTGAGGCAGGAGACCGGGACGCACTTCCTCATAAATTACCAAAAATTGCCTTTTCTTCGCACCCTTTTTTAATTTCACGTTTATTAGCGGGCTTAAAAGAATAATTTTAACATGAACAATATGCGTTCTAAAAATGAATAGAGACATTATTTATTTATTATCATAACAATGTCTTTTTGTGTTCCGTTATTATTATTATTATTATTCATTGTTATTGTTATCATTGCTTTAATAGGAAAACCCAAAACTGGTTTGAATGGAAAAAAAAAATTTAAATTAAAATTTAAAAAAATAAATATATATTTATGTATTTAGTAAATACTATTTATCAACCCCACGAGCAGGATGCGACACATGGTCAATTCTAGGTTAAAGAGCCCAGCCCGCCCTAGTATTTATCGATAACTGGTGGAAGAATAGTTGGATGCATACCTTTCCCAATAATATTAGCGCTATATGAAATTCAAACAGCCTCGTCCGGGATTTGAACTCGTGACAATAAACATTACAAAACGCGCCTCCACTTTTTAAAAACCTATTTATTTCAGCTTTCTACTTTTGCTACATTTTGTTCACGTGTTCCACGAAGACTTTATTTTATTTTATTTTTATTTATTTAATTTTTATTTTTTTAGATTTACAGAATAGAAGAAGAAAAAAGAATGAATATACTTTAAAATGTTTTCGGTAATTGTTTGAAGAGGTGGTCCCAAGTTGACTAACCGCCTGGGGGGTGTCATGGGTAAGACACAAATGAAGGAGTACACCTTCATTGCCATTACTCTCAGGTCCACTCTGACTCAAAAAGTACCTTTTAGTGTCCAATATATAGGTAAAATAGATCTATTTAAAAATCATTCGTATTCGTTACCGCCCTGTCGGTTGGGGCGTTAGAATGCACCGACTGCACCTCTGCAGAGGGGTAAGACACCCCCAATGGGGCCACCTGTTGGCCGTGGGTGGTAACCCGTGGTGCTTAAGGATAGAACCCAGGTGGATGAGCAGTTCATGACTTGCAATACACCACTTTGGCCCTATCTTGGGCTAGACGGACGGTCGGAGAGGCCCCCACCAATCAATCGGCTGGTCACGTCAAGCCCTAGCACCTATATGATTTTCCCAATCCTATAACTCTTATGGCAAGCCCCAACCCCTTTTTATCATATGGGTGCTAGAAGGCGGTGACTGAGGGTCTACATGTCCTGGGAATGACGTTAAACTCTCTCTGATGGTGAGGTTCCAGTTTTGGGAGGTTTGGGGAATGTGGAGCACCCCTTCATCACCATTGCTCCCTGGTCCACACTCTGATCCGGAGTGGTAGTACCTGTTAGGGTCCCATCTATGGGTTAAATAGAAAAATGTGTTTATAAAAAAAATTGAGTATCCGTTAAGAATGAATTTATTTCAAAACTTTATCGGCATTAAATGACCCACTGAGGTTGATATGCCGTAAAACAAAACCAAACCAAACCAAATCGTATTCGTTAGGACCGCGTGCAAAAAACAAAAAACAAAACTCTAAGGAACCAACTACAAAAAAAGTAAATATGAACGCGATTCCCTAAACTTAACTTAAGCAACAGTAGGTACTATAAGCAACCTGAGTCCTTTGTTTATCAAAACTGACTTGATTCGGCATTAAATGACCCAAAGAGGGTTGATATGCCATAAAACCAAACAACCAGCCAACTTAAGCAACAGTAGGTACTGTAAGCAACCTGAGTCTTTTGTTTATCAAACTGACTTGATTCAGCATTAATGACCCCAAAGGGTTGATATGCCATAAAACCAAACAACCAGCCAACTTAAGCAACAGTAGGTACTGTAAGCAACCTGAGTCCTTTGTTTAATAAAACTGACTTGATTCGGCATTAAATGACCCAAAGAGGGTTGATATGCCATAAAACCAAACAACCAGCCAACTTAAGCAACAGTAGGTACTGTAAGCAACCTGAGTCCTTTGTTTATCAAAACTGACTTGATTCAGCATTAAATGACCCCAAAAGGGTTGATATGCCATAAAACCAAACAACCAGCCAACTTAAGCAACAGTAGGTACTGTAAGCAACCTGAGTCTTTGTTTATCAAAACTGACTTGATTCGGCATTAAATGACCCAAAGAGGGTTGATATGCCATAAAACCAAACAACCAGCCAACTTAAGCAACAGTAGGTACTGTAAGCAACCTGAGTCCTTTGTTTATCAAAACTGACTTGATTCAGCATTAAATGACCCAAAAAGGGTTGATATGCCATAAAACCAAACAACCAGCCAATTTAAGCAACAGTAGGTACTATAAGCAACCTGAGTCCTTTTGTTTAATAAAACTGACTTGATTCAGCATTAAATGACCCAAAGAGGGTTGATATGCCATAAAAACCAAACAACCAGCCAACTTAAGCAACAGTAGGTACTGTAAGCAACCTGAGTCCTTTGTTTATCAAAACTGACTTGATTCAGCATTAAATGACCCCAAAAGGGTTGATATGCCATAAACCAAACAACCAGCCAACTTAAGCAACAGTAGGGTATGTAAGCACCTGAGTACTATATGGGAATTCAGAACAGTCCACTCATGCATTTGGTGATTCCATTCCCTGGGTCCTGATTGGCTGCTTGGTTTGTATGATCCTCTGAGGCTCTATAAATCCTGCCATTTTGGCAGTGGTTTGTAGCAAACCAGAATCGTATTTCAGTTACGACTGTTTGCTGTCTTGTCTTGCCAATTCGACGGTAATTGGACTTAGTATTATTCTACAATCATTATGCCGCGCTAGCAGTGCGGATATCCATGACAATCTCTCGCCAACCATCCTATCATTCATTGACCCCGGAGGTCCTCCCGCCACAGCATGCAGTATCCGTTGTTATATACCCATGTTGCGGGTATATAAAACAATGAGTTATTTTTGTGTGTGTGTGTATGAGAGAGAGAGAGAGAGAGAGCGAAGAGAGAGAGAGAGAGAGAAGAGAGAGAGACTAGAAGTTTGTTGTTTTGTCGTTGATTCTCTCTCTCTCCTGAAGAAAAGCGAGAGAGAGAAGATAAAGAAGAGAGAGAGAGAGAGTAGAATTTTGTTGTTTTTGTCGTTGATGCTTTCTCTCAGCAGAGAGAGATAGAGAAAGAGAAAGAGAGAGAGAGATAGAGAGAGAATGTGTGTGTGTGTGTGTGTGTGAAGAAGAGAAGAGAGAGAGAGATGAGAGATAGAGATAGAGAGAGAGAGAGATACATGTTACTCACTTGCCTATCTCGTCTAATCGGGTACATTTGTGATTACCCTCATACATAAATAAAGAATTATTATTAATAGATTTGCTTTATCCTAATGATTGGGCAATGTCTTGACCAATTTAGATTCAGAAAAAGATGTAATTTCAAGTCACGTATGGAAGGCTACATCTTTATTCCTAGCTTCCATTATTGAAAGTCTCTTGACCAAGAATATTGTGATCCCCCAAAAACACAGCAAAGATAATATATATTGTAAAAACATTAATGATCTTCCTTCTTTGACAATAAACAATTAAGTGAAACTTACAATCCCATACAAATTTTAAATGGTTTGTTTATCCGCCCTGTCGGCTGGGGCGTTAGAATGCACCGACTGCACCTCTGCAGAGGGTAAGACTCCCCAATGGGGCCACCTGTTGGCCGTGGGTGGCGACCGTGATGCTTAAGGATAGAGCCCAGGTGGATGAGCAGTTTCATGACATGCAATACTCCACTTTGGCCCTATCTTGGGCTAGACGGGCGGTCGGAGAGGCCCCCTCCGATCAATCGGCTGGTCACGTCAAGCCCTAGCACCTATATGATTTTCCCAACCCTATTGCCCTTATGGCAGCCCCAACCCCTTTTTTATCATAATGGGTGCTAGGAAGGCAGTGGCTGCGGGTCTACATGTCCTGGGAATGACGTTAAACTCTATCTGATGGTGTAGGTTCCAGTTTTGGAGGTTTGGGGAATGTGGAGCACCCCTTCATCACCATTGCTCCCTGGTCTACTCTGACGCCGGAGTGGTATTACCTGTTAGGGTCCCATCTATGGTTAAATAGAAAACATGAGTTTATAACAAAATTGTATTATCTATTAAGAATTGATTTATTTCAAAACTTTATCGGCATTAAATGACCCACCGAGGTTGATATGCCGTAAAACAAAACCAAACCAAACAAAGGAGAGCCTCATGTCCAAAAAATAATTGAGAAGGCCGCTGTTATAGAGCAGCCGTGGAAGAAAAGTCCAAGTATATATTTACCAACCCCTCCGCACGAGCAGGATGTGACAACAAGGTCAATTTCTTAAGCGGAGTTCAACCGGTTTGAATTCAGAGTTTTCCTTTCTCCTAGACTGGTTGCCTAACCAAGGTTAAAGAGCCCAGTCTGCCCTACTATTTGTCCATAGCTGGAAGGAGAGTAGGATTCATACCTTTCCCAAGGGTATTAGCGCTAAGTGAAATGCAATTACCACATCCAGGATTTGAACTCGGGGCGACGAGTCCATTTCCCATGAATTTAACCATTACATCACGCGCAAGTATGTAATTACAACTCCACGGTATGAGCAGGATATGACACAAGGTTAATTTTTAAGCGGAGTTTAGTTATCGGAGTGACCTAAAGTCGGTATCAGCAAGAACAGCGAGGGAGTCTATCCCTTTTCACTAGCGCTAACGAGGAGATTATTTTAGCGTCTGGGGTGGAGCGCCACGCCACACCTACCATCAGCTCCTCCCTTTACCGCACAGATCCCTGTGCAACTCATACGCTGAGTTGGCGAGGGCCGGTATAGAACTAGAAACCTTGTGGTTCCTAGGCGCACGCTATACTGACTGAGAGGTTGAATTAAGTTGTTTTTCCTTCTAGAGTGGTTACATACCAGTTTAAAGAGCCCAATCTGCCCTATTATTTACCTATAGCGTCTGGGTTGGAGCGCCACAGCTACATCAGCTCCTCACTTTACCGCACAGATCCCTGTTACCATACGCCGAGTTGGCGAGGGCGGTATAGAACCAGAAACCTTGTAGTTTCCAGGCGCACGCTATATGACTGAGAGGTTTGAATTAAGTGTTTTTTTTTTTCCTTCTAGAGTGGTTACCATACCAAGTTTAAAGAGCCCAATCTGCCCAATTATTTACCCATAGCGTCTGGGTGGAGCGCCACACCTACCATCAATCCTCACTTTACCATACCAATCTGCCCTATTATTTACCCATAGCTGAGAGAACAATAATTGAATTCACTCTTTTTCTAATTGTATCAACTCTATGTGAAATGCAACAGCCTCGTCCAGGATTTGAAACTCTGTGCGCCGTGTCCATTTTCTACGTAAATAACGTTACACCCACCGTGCATCCTAAGGTTCAAATAGGCCTCATCTTTTAAACTAACAACACAAATGACTAATCCATTGTTGATATACCAAACGAGCTCGTCCTCTTCCTCCTCGTTAGGATGTTTAATAATCGTAGGGGCTGGCAAAAATAAAAATCGGATACTACGAGTTTTAAAGCGAATTAAGAATAATTAATTATTAATTTTAAGGTTAAACTTTGTCTAAATCAATAAGTAGTAACATAATAACCATCATTAAAAAAAAAATGAAAATATCATTACATATGCAGTTTATTTTTAAAAGAATTTAAAAACTATTTTGTTTTGGTCAATTTCGACGCGATCCGCCATTTTGGCTGTTTTTAAATGGTTTTAGGCGCTTATTTACAATTTTAACGTAACATTTGGGATGGAAAAAAAATTATCAAAAAATCAGGTAATTATCCGATTTTAATGAAATTT
Source organism: Doryteuthis pealeii (assembly GCA_023376005.1). Lineage (NCBI taxonomy): Eukaryota > Metazoa > Mollusca > Cephalopoda > Myopsida > Loliginidae > Doryteuthis > Doryteuthis pealeii. The sequence goes on along the minus strand of CM042151.1, from coordinate 115,052,621 downwards.
TCAGTATTGATTTAACAATTAAAGAATTTATAATGCATCAAGTTATTTTATTTAAAAACTTTAATTTAGTATTTTTGCTATGAAAAAGTAATATATAAAATTAATTTAAAATACGAAAATCCTGATGTTAAGTTTAAAATGTTATATTTTAGATTCTAAAATAAATATCTATGTATGCAAACCTTATTTTTTCGAAAAAAGTATACGTTTTGAAGAAAAAACTCGATTGAAAATGTACCCCTCCCCTTTTTAAGCAGAAAAAACATCGATGTATAATTTTTTTCTTTTATAAATAATAGCCAATTAAATAATTATCGAAAATGAGTAAAAAAGAAATCTCCAAAAAATAAATTATTTATTTTTTTACATTTTATTTTTCGATTTTCGGTACTTATTTTCTCATAGGAAAGCGCAACCGTAATTTTTTTTTTGTTCTATTCATAACTTCGGTCTTTTATCTCATTATTTATACTGTAATAGTATCGAAATGACCAACTTGCAAAACATTTACGCCCCCAAACATAAGGGGGGTCAAAATTAAGCGACCTGAAAAAAATGAGAAAATTTTGAAATAAAAATAAATAATGCATTATAAAGATCATTCATTGATATATAAACACTGAACATTTCATTAAAATCCGATAATTCCCTGATTTTTGGTAAATTATTTTCGGGGGGTGGGGCTAAAGTCATTTTGTCACAAACGCATTTTAGGCTCATTTTGGCCAGTCCCTAGGCAAAGATAGGCCTTTTTTAATGTTTTTTGTTTTTGTTATTAAAGTTTTGATGTGATGTAAAAAATTCATCTTTCTTCATCGGGTTTTCCCCCGACGATTTTTTATAAAAGCCGCCTCTGTTAGCACCGATTCATTTTTTGTGTCCGAGTTGCTCGTTGTGTTAAAATGCTGTGGGCGGGGCGAGATAGGTAAGGTATTAAGAGATGAGCAGATAACTTCTCGCCGGTCGCTATGGTATCCCCCCCCCCATAATGCAACTCGGGGCTGCTGCTGCTGATTATTATATTTTATGCTCAGAACCTTTTTTCAGCAAGGTTTACTTATTTTTTTTTTTCTTATTATTTCTTGTTGCTAAATACATCTTTCTTTTTAAAAACTGGATTATATTCTGGGGTTTTTTTTAAAATTAAATTTCATTAAAAATTGGGTAATTTATGAGAAAGTGCGTCCCGGTCTCCTGCCTCAAAAATTGCTACCTGGTGACTATCAAATAACAACCCCCAGCTCGTCGTAATTCTTGTTTATTTATCGTAATTTATCGTAATTCTTGTTTGGATATGAATTTTGTTTGTTTGTTTTGTTTTACGGCATATCAACCTCAGTGGGTCATTTAATGCCGATAAAGTTTTGAAATAAATCAATTCTTAATGGATAATACAAATTTTTTTATAAAAACACATTTTTCTATTTAACCCCATAGATGGGACCCTAACAGTACTACCACTCCGGGTCAGAGTGGACCAGGGAGCAATGGTGATGAACGGGTGCTCCACATTCCCCAAACCTCCAAAACTGGAACCTCACCATCAGATAGAGTTTAAACGTCATTCCCAGAACATGTTAGACCCGCAGCCACCGCCTTCTAGCACCCATGTGATAAAAAGGGGTTGGGGCTTGCCATAAGGGCAATAGGGTTGGAAAATCATATAGGTGCTAGGGATTGACGTGACCAGACCGATTGATTGGAGGGTGGCCTCTCCGACCGCCCGTCTAGTCCAAGATAGGGCCAAAGTTGAGTATTGCATGTCATGAACTGCTCATCACCTGGTTCTATCCTTAAGCATCACGGGTCGCCACCCACGGCCAACAGGTAGCCCCATTGGGGGAGTCTTACCCCTCTGCAGAGGTGCAGTCTAACGCCCCAGCGACAGGGCGGTGTTTAGATATGAAGATGGATATATAGTTTTGAAATAGACTGAGATAGATAGATAGATAGATAAACAAACAAAATAATATAGATAGATACGAACAAATGGAGATAGATATTTTCGACAATAAAATGTATTGGGGGGGTCGCTTCTTTTTTGTCGTAATTCTTTTTTTATTTAAACTAAAAACAAGACATTAAACAAACATGAATAAAAAACCTTAGTATTTAAAGTAATATAGATAAGATAGATGGATAGATAGATAGATATGAAGATGCATAGTTTTGAATAGACTGAGCTGAGGTCGTTATTTTAAATAGTCATCGGGTAGGTATTTTTGAGGCAGGAGACCGGGACGCACTTCCTCATAAATTACCAAAAAATTGCCTTTTCTTCGCACCCTTTTTTATTTCACGTTTAATTAGCGGGCTTAAAAGAATAATTTTAACATGAACAATATGGCGTTCTAAAAATGAATAGAGACATTATTTATTTATTATCATACAATGTCTTTTTGTGTTCCGTTATTATTATTATTATTATTCATTGTTATTGTTATCATTGCTTTAATAGGAAAACCCAAAACTGGTTTGAATGGAAAAAAAAAATTTAAATTAAAATTTAAAAAAATAAATATATATTTATGTATTTAGTAAATACTATTTATCAAACCCCACGAGCAGGATGCGACACATGGTCAATTCTAGGTTAAAGAGCCCAGCCCGCCCCTAGTATTTATCGATAACTGGTGGAAGAATAGTTGGATGCATACCTTTCCCAATAATATTAGCGCTATATGAAATTCAAACAGCCTCGTCCGGGATTTGAACTCGTGACAATAAACATTACAAAACGCGCCTCCACTTTTTAAAAACCTATTTATTTCAGCTTTCCTACTTTTGCTACATTTTGTTCACGTGTTCCACGAAGACTTTATTTTATTTTATTTTATTTATTTAATTTTTATTTTTTTAGATTTACAGAAATAGAAGAAGAAAAAAGAAATGAATATACTTTAAAATGTTTTCGGTAATTTGTTTGAAGAGTGGTCCAAGTTGACTAACCGCCTGGGGGGTGTCATGGGTAAGACACAAATGAAGGAGTACACCTTCATTGCCATTACTCTCAGGTCCACTCTGACTCAAAAAGTACCTTTTAGTGTCCAATATATAGGTAAAAATAGATCTATTTTAAAAATCATTCGTATGTCGATTACCGCCCTGTCGGTTGGGGCGTTAGAATGCACCGGACTGCACCTCTGCAGAGGGGTAAGACAACCCCCAATGGGGCCACCTGTTGGCCGTGGGTGGTAACCCGTGGTGCTTAAGGATAGAACCCAGGTGGATGAGCAGTTCATGACTTGCAATACACCACTTTGGCCCTATCTTGGGCTAGACGGAACGGTCGGAGAGGCCCCCACCAATCAATCGGCTGGTCACGTCAAGCCCTAGCACCTATATGATTTTCCCATCCTATAACATCTTATGGCAAGCCCCCAACCCCTTTTTATCATATGGGTGCTAGAAGGCGGTGACTGAGGGTCTACATGTCCTGGGAATGACGTTAAACTCTCTCTGATGGTGAGGGTTCCAGTTTTGGAGGTTTGGGGAATGTGGAGCACCCCTTCATCACCATTGCTCCCTGGTCCACTCTGATCCGGAGTGGTAGTACCTGTTAGGGTCCATCTATGGGTTAAATAGAAAAATGTGTTTATAAAAAAAAATTGAGTATCCCGTTAAGAATGAATTTATTTCAAAAACTTTATCGGCATTAAATGACCCACTGAGGTTGATATGCCGTAAAACAAAACCAAACCAAACCAAATCGTATTCGTTAGGACCGCGCTGCAAAAAACAAAAAACAAAACTCTAAGGAACCAACTACAAAAAAAAGTAAATATGAACCCGCGATTCCCTAAACTTAACTTAAGCAACATAGGTACTATAAGCAACCTGAGTCCTTTGTATTCAAAAACAAACTGACTTGATTCGGCATTAAATGACCCAAAGAGGGTTGATATGCCATAAAACCAAACAACTCAGCCAACTTAAGCAACAGTAGGTACTGTAAGCAACCTGAGTCTTTTGTTTATCAAAACTGACTTGATTCAGCATTAAATGACCCAAAGGGTTGATATGCCATAAAACCAAACAACCAGCCAACTTAAGCAACAGTAGGTACTGTAAGCAACCTGAGTCCTTTGTTAATAAAACTGACTTGATTCGGCATTAAATGACCCAAAGAGGGTTGATATGCCATAAAACCAAACAACCAGCCAACTTAAGCAACAGTAGGTACTGTTAAGCAAACCTGAGTCCTTTGTTTATCAAAACTGACTTGATTCAGCATTAAATGACCCAAAAGGGTTGATATAGCCATAAAACCAAACAACCAGCCAACTTAAGCAACAGTAGGTACTGTAAGCAACCTGAGTCCTTTGTTTATCAAAACTGACTTGATCGGCATTAAATGAACCAAAGGGGTTGATATGCCATAAAACCAAACAACCAGCCAACTTAAGCCACAGTAGGTACTGTAAGCAACCTGAGTCCTTTGTTTATCAAAACTGACTTGATTCAGCATTAAATGACCCAAAAAGGGTTGATATGCCATAAAAACCAAACAACCAGCCAATTTAAGCAACAGTAGGTACTATAAGCAACCTGAGTCCTTGTTTAATAAAACTGACTTGATTCAGCATTAAATGACCCAAAGAGGGTTGATATGCCATAAACCAAACAACCAGCCAACTTAAGCAACAGTAGGTACTGTAAGCAACCTGAGTCCTTTGTTTTATCAAAACTGACTTGATTCAGCATTAAATGACCCCAAAAGGGTTGATATGCCAAAAACCAAACAACCAGCCAACTTAAGCAACAGTCAGGTACTGTAAGCAACCTGAGTCCTTTGTTTATCAAAAACTGACTTGATTCGGCATTAAAGACCAAAGAGGTTGATATGCCATAAAACCAACAACCAGCCAACTTAAGCAACGTAGGTACTGTAAGCAACCTGAGTCCTTTGTTTTATCAAAACTGACTTGATTCAGCATTAAATGACCCAAAAGGGTTGATATGCCATAAACCAAACAACCAGCCAATTTAAGCAACAGTAGGTACTATAAGCAACCTGATGTCTTTTGTTATCAAAACTGACTTGATTCGGCATTAAATTGACCCAAAGAGGGTTGATATGCCATAAAACCAAACAACCAGCCAACTTAAGCAACAGTAGGTACTGTAAGCAACCTAGTCCTTTGTTTATCAAACTGACTTGATTCGGCATTAAATGACCCAAAGAGGGTTGATATGCCATAAACCAAACAACCAGCCAACTTAAGCAACAGTAGGTACTGTCAGCAACCTGAGTCCTTTGTTTATCAAAACTGACTTGATTCAGCATTAAATGACCCCAAAGGGTTGATATGCCATAAAACCAAACAACCAGCCAACTTAAAGCAACAGTAGGTACTGTAAGCAACCTGAGTCCTTTGTTTAATAAAAACTGACTTGATTCGGCATTAAATGACCCAAAAAGGGTTGATATGCCATAAAACCAAACAACCAGCCAACTTAAGCAACAGTAGGTACATGTAAGCAACCTGAGTCCTTTGTTTAATAAAACTGACTTGATTCGGCTTAAATGGACCCAAAGAGGGTTGATTTGCATAAAACCAAACAACCAGCCAACTTAAGCAACAGTAGGTACTGTAAGCAACCTTGAGTCTTTTGTTTATTCAAAAACGACTTGATTCGGCATTAAATGACCCAAAAAGGGTTGATATGCCATAAAACCAACAACCAGCCAACTTAAGCAACAGTAGGTACTGTAAGCAACCTGAATAGTCCTTTGTTATCAAAACTGACTTGATTCGGCATTAAATGACCCAAAGAGGGTTGATATGCCATAAAACCAAACAACCAGCCAATTTAAGCAAACAGTAGGTACTATAAGCAACCTGAGTCTTTTGTTTATCAAAACTGACTTGATTCGGCATTAAATGACCCAAAGAGGGTTGATATGCCATAAAACCAAACAACCAGCCAACTTAAGCAACAGTAGGTACTGTGTAAGCAACCTGAGTCCTTTGTTTATCAAAAATGACTTGATTCGGCATTAAATGACCCAAAAAGGGTTGATATGCCATAAAACCAAACAACCAGCCCAACTTAGCAACAGTAGGTACTGTAAGCAACCTGAGTCCTTTGTTTAATAAAACTGACTTGATTCGGCATTAAATGACCCAAAAGAGGGTTGATATGCCATAACCAAACAAACCAGCCAACTTAAGCAACAGTAGGTACTGTAAGCAACCTGAGTCCTTTGTTTATCAAACTGACTTGATTCAGCATTAAATGACCCAAAAGGTTGATATGCCATAAAACCAAAACAACCAGCCAACTTAAGCAACAGTAGGGTACTGTTCTGCTTAAGTGGGCTGGTTGTTTGGTTTTATGGGCATATCAACCCTTTTTGCGTTCATTTTAATGCCAATCAAGTCATTTTTGATAACAAAGGACTCAGGTGCTTTACAGTACTACTGTTGCTTAAGTTGGCTGGTTGTTTGGTTTTTTGCATATCAACCCTCTTGGGTCATTTAATGCCGAATCAAGTCAGTTTTGATAAAAAAAAGACTCAGGTTGCTTATAGTTACCTTACTTGTTGCTCTTAAATTGGCTGCGTTGTTTGGTTTTATGGGCATATTCAAACCCTCTTTGGGTCATTTTAATTGCCGGAATCAAGTCAGTTTTTGATAAACAAAGGACTCAGGTTGCTTACAGTACCTTTACTTGATGCTTAAGTTGGCTGGTTGTTTGGTTTTATGGCAATCAACCTTTTTGCGGCATTTAATGCCGAATCAAGTCAGTTTTGATAAACAAAAGACTTACCAGTTGGCTTACAGTACCTTACTGTTGCTTAAGTTGGCTGGTTGTTTGGTTTTATGGCATATCAACCCTCTTTGGTCATTTAATGCCGGAATCAAGTCAGTTTTTTATTAAAACAAAGCACTCAGGTTGCTTACAGTTACCTTACTGTTGCTTAAGTTGGCTTGGTTGTTTGGTTTTATGCATAATCAACCCTTTTTGGGTCATTTTAATCCGAAATCAAAGTCAGTTTTAATTAACAAAGGTCTTCAGGTTGCTTACAGTACCTACTGTTGCTTAAGTTTTGCTGGTTGTTTGTTTATGCATATCAACCCTTTTGGGGTCATTTTTAATGCTGAATCAAGTCAGTTTTTGATAAACAAAGTGACTCAGGTTGCTTACAGCTACCTACTGTTGCTTAAAGTTGGCTGGTTTGTTTTGGTTTTATGGCATATCAAACCCTCTTTTGGGTCATTTAATGCCGGAATAAGCAGTTTGATAAAACAAAAGGAGACTCAGGTTGCTACAGTACTACTGTTGCTTAAGTTGGCTGGTTGTTTTGGTTTTATGCATATCAACCCTCTTTGGGTCATTAATGCCGAATCAAGTCAGTTTTTGATAAACAAAGGACTCAGGTTGCTTATAGTACTACTGTGCTTAAATTGGCTGGTTGTTTTGGTTTTATGCATATCAACCCCTTTTTGGGTCATTTAATGCTGAATCAAGCATTTTGATAAACAAAGGACTCAGGTTGCTTTACAGTACCTACTGTTGCTTAAGTTGGCTGGTTGTTTGGTTTTTATGCATATCAACCCTTCTTTAGCGTCATTTAATTGCCGAATCAAGCATTCTGATAAAACAAAGAGGACTCAGGT
>CM042151.1:115020839-115044986 GCA_023376005.1 Doryteuthis pealeii | reverse complement strand
AAAAGAGAGAGATGAAATATACTAGCAACTAAGTCCCTACCATGATCCAAGCAGGGTATAAGTGCTTAAAGGGTGTGAAATGCTAACATAGTTTCATGCAGGATTTGAACTCGGGGATCACCGTGTCCATTTTACTACGATAACCACTACACAAACACCCACCACAGAGATACTGATAGGTACGCGTCCTGCATAACTGATGCACAAAAATCTAAAAGGACGCAGTAAAATAATATCCATGCGTCACAGTGATTTTCGTTTTTTTCTTCCCTCATCATTTCAAGCTAACTGTAAATACATTTCAATAGTTTCTTAGAAATGAAATACACAGGATAGGTTACAAGGTAGGAGTTAAACGGCTTTAGTTGGGACCTGTAAATTTTTCCGGGGACTCATTCAAAGCAAATATGTGCATCCCAGGACGCACTAAATCAAAAAGCTATCAGCATCACTGGTAGTGTAGTCGTTTTTTAAAATACTTTTTTACTTACAGGTATATGATATCAAGGTTTGGTTTGGTTTGTTTTGTGGCATATCAACCTCAGTGGGTCATTTAATGCCGATAAAGTTTTGAAATAAATCAATTCTTAATGGATAATACCATTTTTTTATAAATACATTTTTCTATTTAACCCATAGATGGGACCCTAACAGGTACTACCACTCCGGGTCAGAGTGGACCAGGGAGCAATGGTGATGAAGGGGTGCTCCACATTCCCCAAACCATATGATAACAAATATCCCTATAAAATACCAATAGTCAGAACACAGTTGCATAGTTTCAAGGGCTAAACTTGAAAATCGGTCGGAAAATTAAAACATATTACAGGTTGACCCAGAAAAAACAGAACCCAAATTATTTATTTTCCCATTAAACTAATGTTACATAATTATGGATCCCTAATATCTTTTTAAGGTAGTATAGAAATCCTTATGGCGATCAGTACAGCTGATGGCCTTGAGAGTGAGTGACAATGCTTGACCTCACTCTCACCTTGCGTTCTGGGGATGGAACGTGAGAACGGAAGTCAATAGAAGCCCTTCCGGTTTAAGGTGTAAGCAAAGTTAGAGTTAGGACTTAGAAGCGAAGCTAGTAAGATGTGAGCTGACTGCGCAGTTGTCTGGTCTGGGGGATCTGGAATAAAGTAACATCAAAAGTAAATCGAAGTCTTGTTGTTATTACTAAAAGCTAACAATGACACAAGGCTTCTGATAAGAAATGATCCCCGACAAAGACCCGGAGTCCCCAAGAAACACCACGACAAGACCAGACCAAGATAGAAGATAGATGATAGACGATCAGAAGACGGCCGGAAGAATAGACCAGAGTAAGACGTAAGAAGTATACAACGTATAGATATTTAGTGCCGTCAAAGAAAAGGCACTACGTAACATATATCTATTTGGTACCGTGACGACGCCGCTACGTTACACTAACCCTAACCCTAAACCACCCTAGTTAAAATTAACAGTTTTATTACAAAATTTGTAGGTTCTGTTTTTTTCTGGGTCACCCTAATTTTCCGATCGATTTGCAAGTTTAGCCGTTTCAAGTATCTCAATCTAATACTAATAATTTATACACAATTATATAGTTTCAAGCCAAGCTTAGTGGTCCTAGGGGTGTAAAGGTTGGGGATCCCTGGCCTGTAACGTTCCTGCAGAAACTCTATATCCAATATGCCTTGCAGATTAAGATAAGACAGATGGCGCCACCCACACCCACACACCATTCAGTCTCTCAGGACTTCTAAATATGTTACTAAGTGGTACACAAAAATGTAACAGATTTGGCGGATAAGAAGTGACAACTGACTAGTCTAACGATGGCATTCATTGGCCAGTATTCTGGTTTGGTTTGGTTTGTTTTACGGCATATCAACCTCAGTGGGTCATTTAATGCCGACAAAGTTGTGAAATAAATTCATTCTTAATGCATAATACAATTTTGTTTATAAACTCATGTTTTTCTATTTAACCCATAGATGGGACCCTAACAGGTACTACCACTCCGGGTCAGAGTGGACCAGGGAGCAATGGTGATGAATGGGGTGCTCCACATTTCCCAAACTTCCAGAACTGGAACCTCACCATCAGATAGAGTTTAACGTCATTCCCAGGACATGTAGACCCTCAGTCACCGCTTTCTAGCACCCATATGATAAAAAGGGGTTGGGGCTTGCCATAAGGGCAATAGGGTTGGGGAAATTATATAGGCGCTAGGGCTTGACGTGACCAACCGATTGACCGGAGGGGGCCTCTCCGACCGCCCGTCTAGCCCAAGATAGGGCCAAAGTGGAGTATTGCATGTCATAAACTGCTCATCCACCTGGGTTCTATCGCCAGTATTCTGGTTCCTCCATATGCCACCAAAGTGACTGTACCATTTACTATTCCATATTTATTTGCCACAGACACCTTCAGACGATGTCCCCGTTGTACCCAGTCACTGTTTGAAGAGGCATAACCTACAAGGTAGCAATGGTAAGTTTATCTCTTTAACTTAGATAGCGACGATTCTACTAATGTCGTAGGAAGTGAATTTATCTAGATGTTTTGTAATTAAATGTTGTTTTATGGCACTAGTATCGGAGAGATGGTATGTAAAGCGTTATAAGTGGGAGTGTTGTAGTGGTATGTCCAATGTAGGTGTTTATATTTGATATTTGTTTTCTGAGAGGCACTCTCGAAATAATATATATATATATATATATATATATATATATATATATATGAAAGTACGTAAACAGTTTGTTTGATATGGCTATGCCGACAATTTTTGGGAGAATATGTGCTTAATTGAAGTCATACCTAATTTGAAAATTAATTAGTTGATAATTAATGAATTAGGCGAATATATCTGTTCAAAGGTAAAGCGTAAACAAATCGAGAAAAACTCATTCTCTGTATGTACATTTCGGCCTATTATGCCTCATCAGCAGAGTTATAGACTCGAAGCCGCTCTGTGTGTGATTCGAACCCTAACTGCAAAGCGGCTTCCAGTCTATAACTTTGCTGATTAGGCATAATATGCCGAAATGTACATACAGAGAATGACTTTCTCGGCTTGTTTACACTTTACATTTGTACAGATATATTCGCCTAATTCATTAATTTTCAAATTAGGTATGACTTCAATTAAGCACATATTCTCTCCCCCCACCACCACAAAAATATATATTGGTTTGGTGGTTTGTTTTGAAGGCTATCACAATGCAAGTGTAAAGAAAAGGAAGGTAACTATGGTGTTGTTTGTTAACCTGTCATTTATTCTTAATATTTCGAGATGAAAATATCTTCTACAGAAAATTTCTGAAACTGAAGCTGTTTCTAGCGACTGTACAAGCAACAGCTTCAGTTTCGAAAATCTTCTGTTGAAGAGATTTTATCTCGAAATATTGAGAATAAGAATAAATGACAGGTTAACAAACAACACCATAGTTACCTTATTTTTCTTTACACTCGCATTGTGATAGCCTTCAAAACCAACCACCAAACCAATATAAACACAATGCTTCGAGCAAATTATAAAACACACACATATATATATATATATATATATATATATAATATATATATGTGTGTGTGTGTGTGTGTGTGTGTGTGTGTGTGTAGAAAGTGTAAAAAAAACAAGATGTTAATAGTTTTGCTGACAGAAATCTGTTTCGACCTTATAAAGCAGTCTATATCAAAGCAACTCTGTATAATAGGAAAGACGAAATGAATAGATCGTTAATCACGAGGCACAAAACGCTCTCGGTCAAGGCGGGAATTTTTAAAAAATTTAAAAAATGCGTATTCTATGTTAAAAATAAAATAAATTTTATTTTTAAAAATTAGAAGCATTTTTATCATTAAAAAAGCTCAAAAAAGTTTGAAGTAAAAAGTGTATACAAATATACATATATTTCTTGTTTTTTCTACAAAACTTTCTACGCATAATGTCGGATTCATATCCATTTTACTTTTCATATATATATATATATATATTATATATATATATATATATATATACAAATGTTGTTCTGGTTCCAACGGGAGAAAATTTGATATTTTATAAAAAAGAAGGTCTGCAAAATGTATTATATTCTCAGAAAAAATGTTTTATTTTTTATTTTATATACGCGACACGTGTTTCTGATCTGTTGTCTTCTTCAGGCATTGAGTTATTAATTTGGCAGAATATGTCCGATATTTCATAGGTTGTGTTTATATATATATATATATATATATATATACACGGGAGAAGGAAAGTTATGTTTGGTTTTTTTGAAAGGGAGATAACTCGTGAACTATTTTCCGAGGAACGCAGGTGGTTGCGGGAAAATGGCAATTAATTTGTCGCTGGAAATGATTAAAGTTTTCTTTTTTCAAACGACAACATTTTTTTTTTTTTTTTTCAGTTTGTTATTTTTAGTTTTTAGGATTTGAAATTTTTTTTTATTTTTATAACTAGCAAATATATGCACCCTCCGGGTGCAAGTATTTAGGTTTTGATGTAATCAAATATTGTATCAACTTATAAACTATTGAGAAAATGATAAACTGAGGGGGTGTACTCGAAAAATAGAACAGCTTTAAATCTAACTCTTCCATCATTTTCCATCACTCCCGTCTTTCATTTTTCCTAATTTATTCTATTTAGTTAGATTATGAAGTATTTAATAAAATTACAGTTCTTTCGTCTTGTTTATGGATTTCTTTTAAGATGTATCCCCGAGATTTTTGCTCAGATTCGTTAAGAGAAAACCAAACAATTAGAAATCAATAATATTAAGCATATATTTATTAAAATCAAATTCTTAATATCAATATGCAAATTAGCCTTCTCGTTCACACTGTAAATCGCTATTTTGTTGAATATATCAATATACTTGCGTGTTATTAGTATGTAGATTAATCCACCAGTATTAATAAGGTATAACAATTTTATCAATAATTGGGGTTTAAATAAAAATAAATTCATGGTGAATGTGATGTCAATAACTAAGGGAATTGTGACTTGAGTAGTGATTTAGTTTCGGTTACAGACAAACAAATACACAATCTCCATTATAATAAGATGTCAAATTAGGATGATTTTTCGGGAGGCTGTTTCGGATGAGGACGATTTTTATCTTTTCGATTGAGTTAAACTCTGTACACGTTGGTTTTTAATTAACAATTTTAATGCGAATCGACAAAATCTTTCTTTTTTTATTTTAAAGATCCTGTAGTATGCCGACGGAGCATCACCTTCACTGTGAAGTTAGACCTGTCAAACTCTGGTGTACTCCGTTAGTGTTCAGCAAAACACAAGATTGTGCAAGTGCAGCACCTTCCATGCTTCCCCAGACCTAGAGCCATGCAACTTTTTGTTTCGTAAACTGAAAGTTCATCTCAAAACTAATATTGTGGAAGACATTAAAAAAAAACTTTTTTTTTTAAACAGCTTCTCACTATATAAAAAGAGGAGCTTCAGAGATGCTTCAACCAATTGAAAACTCACTGGAATAAGTGCGTTGAATGCTGAGGAAACTATTTTTAAGAAAATTAACATTTCATTCATTATTGTCTTCGTAAATACAGTTTCAGTCACGACACCTTTTGAACACTCCTCATATTTTGAAGAAAATTAATGTTTCATTCATTGTTCATTTCTGTCTTGGTAAATACAGCTTAAGATTTGACACTTTTTTTTAACCCACCTCATATTTTGAAAAAAAAAAATTGATATTTCATTCATTGTTCGTTTCAGTCTTAATACTTTTTGAACACACCTCATATTTGGAAGAAAATTATGTTTCATTCATTGTTCATTTCTGTCTTGGTAAATACAGTTTCAGTCGCGATACTTTTTGCAAACGTCATTTAACTACATTTACTCGGCTGCAAATATTAAATATCAACACCTACATTGGACATAACACTACAACACTCCCACTTATAAAGCTTTACATACCATCTCTCCGATACTAGTGCCATAAAACAACATTTAATTACAAAACATCTAGATAAATTCACTTCCTACGACATTAGTAGAATCGTCGCTACCTAAGTTAAGGAGATAAACTTACCATTGCTACCTCGTAGGTTATGCCTCTTCAAACAGTGACTGGGTACAACGGGAACATCGTCTGAAGGTGTCTGTGGCAAATAAATATGGAATGGTAAATGGTACAGTCACTTTGGTGGCATATGGAGGAACCAGAATACTGGCGATAGAACCCAGGTGGATGAGCAGTTCATGATATGCAATATTCCACTTTGGCCCTATCTTGGGCTAGACGGTCGGTCGGAGAGGCCCCCTCCGATCAATCGGCTGGTCACGTCAAGCCCTAGCACCTATATGATTTTCCCAACCCTATTACCCTTCTGGCAATCCCCAATCCCTTTTTATCATATGGGTGCTAGAAAGCGGTGACTGAGGGTCTACATGTCCTGGGAATGACGTTAAACTCTATCTGATGGTGAGGTTCCAGTTTTGGAGGTTTGTCGAATGTGGAGCACCCCTTCATCACCATTGCTCCCTGGTCTACTCTGAACCGGAGTGGTAATACCTGTTAGGATCCCATCTATAGGTTAAATAGAAAAATGTGTTTATTAAAAAAAATTGAGTATCCATTAAGAATGACTTTCTTTCAAGACTTTATCGGCATTAAATGACCCACTGAGGTTGATATTTGTAGAATGTGGAGCAGCCCTTCATCACCATTGCTCCCTGGTCCACTCTGACCCGGAGTGGTAGTACCTGTTAGGGTCCCATCTATTGGTTAAATAGAAAAACATGAGTTTATAAACAAAATTGTATTATGCATTAAGAATGAATTTATTTCACAACTTTGTCGGCATTAAATGACCCACCGAGGTTGATATGCCGTAAAACAAAACAAAACCAGAATACTGGCCAATGGATGCCATCGCTAGACTAGTCAGTTGTCACTTCTTATCCGCCAAATCTGTTACATTTTTGTGTACCACTTAGTAAAATATTTAGAAATCAACTAATTCTTTCCAAATTTATTTAGTTATAAAAATTGTCATCGTGCAAGAAAATTTGTCGTGAAAAATTACGTAAAAAAAAAAAATGGTCGAAAACAATTACAGTAATCAAAACTTAGGAATTCAAAATTTCAGGATTGCGGGTCCCGATTCAACCCGGAATGTTTTTAATTTACTCACGGAGCAGGTCCGATTCCAAAATGATATGACATATTGGGCTACGACCTCTAGGAGTCAAGTTGGGGGAAAATGTGACACACGCAATTATTATTGGAGAAGAATATGGCTACAAATTCTCTACTATAGTCTAAATTTGAGTGATGATCTTAAATCTCAAGTAAAAAGTGATTTATCCACGTCTCCATGCTGTCCATATGGATAAAAATTGTAATTTCCTGCGTCTGCAGTTGCCTTACGTACAGAAGGTTGTAATCTTAATGCTTCTCGGTTTTCTATGGATGAATTTACGGCACTCTTGAACTTTGTCGACCCTTTCACTTTTGATTTATGATCGGTTGTGTCCTTTTGGAGTGGTGTTCAATAAAAAATGGTTCATACGCTGGTGAATGTAACAGTTTAGCAACTGATTAATGAAATTGGAGGCTGCCCACTGGTTGAATATTATCGCGGTACCTGAAGGGATAGGCTGTTCGATTATAGGGACTAGAGAAGCTGCAGTTCCGTTTGGAACTGAATATAGATAGGCATGTGCAAACCGGTGGCCATTTTTAAAGTCTGTTTACTTGTAAAAAATATCTTAAAACGTCAATAAAAAATGGAAAATTAACTTTTTAATGTTTTCTTTTACGTTTAATATAAAGAACAATTCCAAGTTTATGGGTTATAAAAAAGAAAAAACAAATTTCTCTCACATAAAACCTAAATTTGTGCATTTTAAAGTAAATCCGCGCAAGAACGCGCATTTGTTGACAAGTTATCGGATCTTGACGTGTGCACTTTTTCTTCGTATGGATGGGCACACGAATAAAAAAGATTTTCTGGAGCAAAAAACAAATTACTAATTTAGCATTTCCTTGATGCCTCACGATTTAACTCTTAATATTATTGAAAAAGAGAGTTGGGAAAATAAAAATTAGAATGTTAGAAATTATTTATAATAAAATTCTATAATAATATTCTTTTTTTTTCCGATACATCTATTAAATTATTATTAATAATTTAATAAAGTATATATTTATTAATAATTCATGAAAGTATATAAAACATTACATACCTTAAAGGTGAAGTTCTTTATTCAATTTTGTAGTTTTAAAAGTTTTTAATTTATTCCATGATGAAAAAAATCTCTATTTAAATAGTCTGCCCCTATTTCAAATTTTGTAAACTCGCAATCTTAAATAAAATAAAAAGTTAATTTACCTTCAGAATTTTGACTGAACGGTAATATCTGCTTTCTGTATATACACGGGAGAATTATTTGTTTCCAAATAAAATAATAAATTTCTTCAAACACTGTTTGGTTTCTCTTTCACGTCACAGAGTATAAATATGTACGCGTCACGTATTTGGACTTGTTTACCCATAACACATCAGTGAAAATGACAAATACGTTTTTTTTCCATTACAGGCTTCCGTAATCATTCTCACAACAACTTTTAATTCAAACATTATTTTCAAAAATTCATAAAAATAAGAATAGACATATATTATGTCATTATTTTTAGCGAGATATGTTTTATACAATATTTTCTTTGATTAATGAATACGATTTTGTTATACATTAAACAAAAGTATTTATTTTACATTTTATAAATTTTTGAAAATCTCTGAAAATCTCTGAAAAATAAAATAAAAATGTACACAATACGAACTTTTAATATAAAATTCTTTTGAAAATAATCTAACAATTAAAAAAAAAAAAAAAAAAAAAAAAAGATACATATTGTTTCTTATTTACGAGATTTTAAGTTTCAATGTTTAAGATGCCCTATTTCCAAAACCGATTTATTAGCGAATTATCTTTTTTTATATATGTTATGTCATTACATTGTCTTTATAAAATGTAAAATATATTTATATCCAAAAAAAAAAAAGAAAAAATATATTTGTTGGGGGGATCAATACGCGAAACAAAAACTAACGAAAAAAATTATTAGTCTTTTCAATTTAGTAAAAATTTATTTACAATAAAGTTCATCTTTTATTACTTCATAAACCGAAAGTTTTATTAGAATCGGATCGTTAGTTTAATTTATATGATTTTTAGAAGAATTTCCTGTGATCACCCTTTTATATAATAGGCGAGAATTTGCACATGGCTACATATAGAAATATATGTCTTGTCTCGCCGAATATCCCTCCGAAAATCCATTGTTGTTTGGTTAATCTACTCCTATTATACTTTTGTCTTACAAAAAGGCTTTCATTGATCTCTACGGTCATACCAAGCACACTCGAACCAGGTCAATGAAGGCGAACTAATTCATGATTTTAAAAAAAGTATGAAAAATTATGGAAATATGAAAAGTTGGTAGAAAATTTGGCTGACTTCTGAAGACTGTCTGAAAATTAAAACGGAAAGTTTTTTGGTGGTCCCCAATGACAGTTTATCTACAGTCTATGAATTAACATTTTGCGAATTGGGTTACGGTTTTAGGGGATTAAGGTTGTTTTTAATTACGTATTGCTTAAAAAAAATAAACAACAAAAACCCCAAATTACTATACATTTAATTAACCATTGAAATTATTGAATCTATTATTGAGACAGTTGTTTGTGTTAGTATTACAATGTATAATTTCAATTAAACTTGGTTTAAAAAAATATTTTTCCACATTAAATGTATAGTAATGTATTTTTTTTGTTGTTTATTTTTTTAAGCAATACGTAATTAAAAACAACCTTAATCCCCTAAAACCGTAACCCAATTCGCAAAATGTTAATTCATATACTGTAGATAAACTGTCATTGGGTACCACCAAAAAACTTTCCGTTTTAATTTTCAGACCGTCTTCAGAAGTCAGCCGAAAATTTATTGTAAGCTATAATTTTCGGGTACAAAAATCACTTAACACCGCTCAACCGAAAACAAATCAAAAGACTGCCGAATTTTCTTCTGATAACTTCTCTGAAATAGATTCCAACGAGTGAATATATCATCACCCAGATGCTGAAGAACTCCTCAACTTTTGATGACGACAACGTGGACTCGCATTTCCAATTCCTCAACTCTGGACCGATCCGAAACTTTGATCCATCTCAACACCGGAAATCGATTACACCTGTCACAAGATTCCCTAATTTGGCCTTGAATAAACTGTTTGTTTGTTTTTGATCGAATAAGAAACTGTATAGCTTCTGGCAAACTGAGCCTAAAATTCGTTTTTTGACAAAATGACTTTAGCCCCCCCCCCCCCTACAGAAAATAATTTACCAAAAATCAGGAAATTATCGGATTTTAATGAAATTTTCAGTGTTTATTTATTGAAGAACGATCTTTATAATGCATTATTTATTTTATTTCAAAACTTTCTCATTTTTTTCAGGTCACCTAATTTTGACCCCCATTGTGTTGGGGGCGTAAAATGTTTTGCGAGTTGGTCATTTTCGATACTAAGTACCGAAAATTGAAAAATAAAATGTAAAAAAATAATAAATGATTAATTTTTTGGAGATTTCTTGTTTACTCATTTCGATAATTATTTAATTGGCTATTATTTTATAAAAGAAAAAAATTATACATCGATGTTTTTCTGCTTAAAAAGGGGAGGGGGTACATTTTCAATCGAGTTTTTCTTCAAAACATATTACTTTTTGCGCCTAAAATAAGGTTTGCATTAAATAGATATTTATTTTTAGAATCTAAAAATATAACATTTTAAACTTAAAATCCGAATATTTTTATTTTAAATGAATTTTATATATTAATTTTTCATAGCAAAAATACTAAATTCAAGTTTTGAAATAAAATAACTGATGCATTATGAAATTCATTAATTATTAAATCAATACTGAAAATTTCATTAAAATCGGATAATTACCTGATTTTTGGTAATTTCTTTTTCCATCCCAAATGTTACAGTAAAATTGTAAACAAGCGTCTAAAACCATCGAAAAAGAGGCTGAATTGCGGATCGCGTCGAAATTGACAAAAAACAAATGGTTTTAAATCTTTTAAAAATAAACTGCATATGTAATGATATTTTTCTTTTTTTAATGATGGTTATTATGTTACTACTTATCGATTTAGACAAAGTTTGACCTTAAATAATAGATTTAATTATTTTTAATTTGCTTTTAAAATTCCTAACAGATGACAAAAATGCCTATCCCTAAAACTATAAGTCCAAGATCACCGAATACTCAGCTGGACTTTCAAAATTATAATTGCAAAATAAAACAAAAAAAAAAACAAAAAAAATGCAAGTTAAAGAGAGAGATTCCTGCACTTACTGGAGTTGACTCCTGGTACTAAATCTGGGATCTGATTCATTAGGGACCTCCAATTTGCCGTGTCAAATCTACCGCCCCCCCCCCCCGTATTTAACACAATGAAACTTGCATAAATTATCTTAAATTTTTTGGACAATTCAAAAGAAGAAACATTAAACAAATTCCTGATGATTTTTCTTTCTTTTTTTTATTTAAAAAAAATTTTTTTTTAGATTTTCAGCTTACGGAAATAATGAAAATTATGAACGAAAACAATGTTTACATTCTCGCACCGTTAAATTGATTGAAATTTAACGTAGCCAAAAACAAGTTATGGACACCAGCTTTTTAAAAATTCTATGAAAAATCAATTACTAGTCAAATTTTCACAAAAATTTCGGCAATTATTTACCTTTTGATGAGATTATGTTTGAAATAGGTTTTTCATAAAATATATTAGGGGAAATGTTTTTTGAATTGATTTAATGGTACGAAAATGTAAACATTGTTTTCGTTCATAATTTTCATTATTTCCGTAAGCTGATTTTTTTTAAAACATCCACTGGAGTTTTTTTTAAAGATAATATTAACTTTTATTCAAGTTTCATTGTGTTAAATGGGGCTGGGGGGTAAATTTGACAGGAGAAATTGTAGGTCACTATGGTTCCTAATAGCAAATTACGGCATATCAACTTATGGGCTATTTTATGCTGAAGACGTTTTGTTTTATTCATTCTTGGTATTAGATTTTTTTTAAACTCATTTTTTGATCTATTCAACCTACAAATGGGACTGCAACAGGCACCACTATTCCGTGTCATAGTGAAAAGGAGATAGACTCCCTCACTGTTTGATTGATACCGACAATAAACCACTTCGCTGAATACTTAATACTTATTCTAGCTACTGCCAAACTGAGCCTAAAATGCGTTTTTGACAAAGTGACTTTAGCCCCCCCCCCCTTACAGAAAATAATTTACCAAAAATCACTGAATTATCGGATTTTAATGAAATTAAAAGGGGTTTGGGGATTAAGGTTGTTTTTAATTACGTATTGCTTTTTTAAAAGACACAACAAAAAACCCAAATTACTATACATTTAATGTTGAAAAATATTTTTTTTTAAATCCAAGTTTAATTGAAATTATACATTGCAATATAAACACAAACAACTGAGACTAATATGTCTACCGTTGGATTCAATAATTAATTTCAATGGTTAATTAGATGCATAGTAATTTGCGTTTTTTTAAATAATACGTAATTAAAAACAACCTTAATCCCCAAACCCCTAAACCGTAACCCAATTCGCAAAAAAGTTAATTCATAGACTGTAGTTAAACTGTCATAGGGGACCACCAACAAACTTTCCGTTTTAATTTTGAGGACGATTTGCAAGTTTAACCTTTTCTTCTTTGTTAATACAAAGCCAAAAACGATTGGTAAACATTTGAGAGTCTGCTGAAAGAGACAACAGTTGGAGCTTTTAAAGTGCGATGTTTGCAATCAACATTTGAATTGGAATAAGTTAGGGACTGGCAAAAAAAATCAGCTTATACGAGTTTTAAAAGCGAATTAAAATTAATTAAATCTATTATTTAAGGTCAAACTTTGTCTAAATCGATAAGTAGTAACATAATAACCATCATTAAAAAAGAAAATATCATTACATATGCAGTTTATTTTTAATATATTTAAACGATTTGTATTGGTCAATTTCGACGCGATCCGCCATTCTGTCTCTTTTTCAATGGTTTTAAGTGCTTGTTTACAATTTTACTGTAACATTCGCGATTGCAAAAAAATTTACCAAAAATCAGGTAATTATCCGATTTTTACCAAATAAGTTTCCGTTTTAATTTTGACGACGATTGGCAAGTTTAACCGATGAAAATTCCTTTTCAAAACAAGCTCAACGCTATCCCCCCACCCCCACCCCACATACACAACACTCCATAAAACGTACGAATTTCAAGAATCATAAAAATGAATAATTTCCTTCTTCAATAATGAACTCAATTCAACAACACAATCTCTTGAATTCTTGAATAAATATCATTTTCTCGGCCCTTCTTTTCTTTTGGGGTAAGGGGAGGAGGTTTACAGCCGGGGGTGGGGGGGTGATAGCTATTCTCCAAGAGGGTCACATCAAACTCATCAATAAGCAGCTGGTGCTTCCTTAACTATAAAACTATGAGTCACGTTTGTTTATCGTCTTACAAATCTATTGGTTTCGGTGTCTGTGTGTCTGTGTGTGTGTGGGGGGGGGGGGGTCCAGTCTACGCACGCATGCGTACACACACAGCTTGACCCAACACTATCATTTAGAAGATGAAAATGCTATTGACATTAGGGCATTTTTCACATGTAAATATGCCAAGTTTGTTATTCAGCTTCATAAAAAGATATATCACTGAATACTCACACACACACACACACATTATATATATATTATATATATATATATATATAATATATATATATATATGGTAATAAAGGACTATTTGCTCGTAAATTCCTACCATAGAATAAACTGAACCCCCATTTAATGTCCGTGTTTTTGCAATAAATGTTTTATTTTTCTTGCACCCGTTTTTTACGATACTGAATATATTTTATTTATTTATTTTAATATTCACTTCAATGTGTATATTCTAAAAGCTTTTATTTTGTGAGAATGTTTAGTTTTTAAAGTGGGGGTTCGTTTTTACACTTCAACTTTTTACTTCGTAAATTCCTACCATAAATGCCCAAGCCTAATTTTATGGCAGGAATTTACGAGTAAAAAGTTGAATATTACTTTTTGTTGTTGTTATTTCTTTCTTTTTGGCTTTGGTACTCTAAAATAAAAACGTCATATTTTAATCATCGTTGACGAAAAAACAAAATTACGGTCATAAAAGGAGGATCCAATTTATGCCTAAATTGTAAAACGAGCCCCCACTTTTAAAACTAAACATTCTTACAAAATAAAAACTTTTAGAATATACACATTGAAGTGAATATTAAAATAAATAAAGAAAATATATTTTGTATCGATACATAACGGGTGCAAGAAAAATAAAACATTTAATACAAAAACACGGACATAAAATGGGGGTTCAGTTTATTTTATGGTAGGAATTTACGAGCAAATAGTCCTTTATTACCTATATATATATGTATATAATATAATATAAAGATTTTTGAAGGCAATTTACAAAGATGTGTTGAAAATTATATTTATTTAACTTTCTTTTTTTTTTTAATTCTAAATATTTTCGGAAATAAAATTCCATCATCAGAGTTATTAAAAGTACTAGGTATTTTTTTATATAATACTTATCCCACGGCGATGATATAATCATCTGTTGTTTTAAGAAGTAGAGGAACGCCGTATATTTGAAAATTTTTTCTTTTTCGGTTACTTCCGTGATGTTAAATTGGCTATTTCCGTGATGTTAAGTCGGTTCGGCTGCTCCTGCGCTCGTGGAGATTGTTCGATATTCTTTTAATTTTTACTATGAATTTAGCCTCACTCAGTGAAATAAAGGTTGTTTTTTTTTATAGTATGTTTGAAGCATTGTGCGTATGTGTAGTATAAAGATTTTTGAAGGCAATATAAATTAATATTTATATAAATATAAAAACAAAAAATCTTTATATTACACATACGCACA
Source organism: Doryteuthis pealeii (assembly GCA_023376005.1). Lineage (NCBI taxonomy): Eukaryota > Metazoa > Mollusca > Cephalopoda > Myopsida > Loliginidae > Doryteuthis > Doryteuthis pealeii. The sequence goes on along the minus strand of CM042151.1, from coordinate 115,029,954 downwards.
ATGCTTCAAACATTCTATAAAAAAAAAACTTTATATATATATATATTTGGGGGAATATGTGCTTAATTAAAGTCGTACTTAATTTTGAAAATTAATTAATTGTTAATTAAAAATTGTCGGCTAAAAAAGCCATATCAAACACATTGTCTGTTTGTTTACTTCTTATACTGTCGTGTCGCAAAGTCACCATAAGTGGAATATAACCTACTTCAAAACATACGGAAAATCTGAGAAGAACCCTGTCAGCTTGACAGTCAGGGTTCGAATCACACACAAAGCAGTCTTCCTGTCTATAGCTCTGCTGATGAGGCCTAATAGGCTGAAATGTACATACAGAGATTGATTTTTCTCTATTTGTTTAGCCTTACATTTGAATAGGTATGCCCGCTTAATTCATTAATTATCAATTAATTAATTTTCAAAATTAAGTACGACTTTAATTAAGCACATATTCTCCCAAAAATTGTCGGCTAAAAAAAGCCATATCAAACACATTGTCTGTTTACTTCTCATATATATTATATATATATATATATATATATATATATATAAAAACTAGCAAATATATGCCACCTCGGGTACAAGTATTTAAGTTTTAATGTAATGAAATATATTAAATTAGAAAGGCTAATGAAACTAAATAAGAATGAAGATAAAAATATTTGAAACAGAGGGGGGGGGTATAATCGAAAAATAGAACAACTGAAACTCACTCTTTCCTTCACTCCCTGTCTTTCATTGCTAATTTTTCCTAATCTAACTATTTAGTTAAAATAGAAAGTAAAGAATAAAATTACAGTTATTTATTCTTATTAATGGATTTCTTTTTAAGATTTATCTCCGAGATTTTTGCTCATATTCAATAAGATAAAAACCAAACAATTAGAAATCAATAATACTAAGCACATATTTATTAAAATCATTCTTTAATATCAATATGCAAATTAGCCTTCACGTTCACACTGTAAACCGCAATTTGGTTGTAAATATAAATACAATTGTGATTTTATTAGAATGTAGATATGGTCAACGGTGGCTTCGGCCTCTGGACCATTGCTATGATTAACTGCGTCGATCCCAGGGGTCCATCCCCCCAGGCAACACCTGCCCCTTGATTTAAAAGGCGGGGCTGGGTTTATTGCCCAGCGCCTGAGGCGCCCCTTGAGGGGAATGCCGACGGGATCGACGCAATTTTCACCAGCCACCATGAGTCTTGGTTTGTGGGTGGTCCCACATAAATAGGGCCTTGTGCCTGACCCGTACAAGTGGGGTACGTGGAAAATATCATGTAGATAAGGTCAAACAGTATTAATAATGTAAAAAAAAAAATATTAATAATTGAGGTTTAAATAAAATAAAATTATGGCTAATGTGATGTAAATAACTAAGGGAATTGTGACTTGAGTAGTAATATGGTTTCGGTTACAGAGAGACAAACACACAATATCCATTATGATAAGATAAACATAGATAAATAAACAACAACAAATTAGACAATAGACCAGTGGTTCCCAACGATTTTAGTACCATGGCCCCCACTTTTTTATCACAAATTTCTTCATGTCCCCCCACCCGTTAATTGTTTAGTATGATATAACAATATCAGTTTTGAAAAAGTATAACATAAAAAATTGTATCTTTCAAATAAAACTAAAGGGTTTAACTTGAAATTTAATCAAATAAAATCCATTCTATAATGTGTATAATTGTGGGGGAGGGCAACAGATGAAGAACTGCAAAGTTAAACAAGTCAGAAGCCACACATATAGCTGGTGCTAGATGCACGATAACATTAGTGGGTGAACACTTGACTAGATTGGCACAAGCTGTTGTGTTCAGCTAGGTTTGTAATTAATGTAAAACTAGATCACCCTTACTATCTTACCTCACACCACAAAATGCAAACCCCCTTGGGTCTGATGATTGCATAGGTGAGAAACTGACAGTAACCCAAGCGCTATTGATGGAGACACACAGTCATACAAATTTTCACTATACACACATATAGACATATCATACACATATATATATAGACATAGATTCTCACGCACACACATATATACAAATTCTCACACACACGCACACACATGTATACAAATTCAAGCACACATGCACACACATATAATACAAACTCTTATACACACACACACACACATATATACAAACTCTCATACACACACACACCACTCTCATACATATATACAAATTCACACACACACATATATACAATTCACAACACACACACACATACAAAATTCACACACACACACACACACACACACATATACAAATTCTTACACACACACACATAAATGTGTTCTTAATTGTGCTTGCGCATTATTGGAAATGAACTTAATTGTTATCAAGAACACATTTTATGATATTTTCGTGTTAAAACATGCAGTTGTATTGATTTCGAACAAATTCGTATTTTCAGTGTAGATTTACAGTGAAATGAAAATGGCTGACCAAAAACATACGGCTTCCTTCAAAGTGAAATAACAGGGAGAGGTTTACTCTATTTATGTAGCAAATGTTCAGATTACCAGTAACTTTCCATTTACCATACCATTATTTAAATTTTAGTATACTACAGTCATAATTTCGTAGGCAACCCACAAAATTATTGGAACACCTTCAGTCAGACTCTAGTTAGATCAAAATTTAGACTGGTTATATAGCTGAGGCCGGGTTTGCTCAGTCGGGTAGAGCGTTCGGCTAGAAATCACAAGGTTCCTAGTTCGATACCGGTCCTTGCCAACTCAGCGTACGAGTAGCACAGGGAATGTGCGGTAAAGTAAGGAGCTGATGGTAGTGTGGCGCTCCACCTCAGATGCTAAAAACAATCGCCTTGGTCTAGCGCTATTGAAAAGGGATAGACTCCCTCGCTGACTGGCTGATACCGATTTTAGGCTCTGCCCCGTCGACTTTACTTTATAGCAATTAGGACACTCAAGCAAACTTCAAGTATTCACGCGTCTCTTGTCGCAATGCCTACACAACTTCTCCGGGTCGTACCTCTCCTGGCATGACACCCACTCAGATTCGCAACACCCGAGTAATCATGCCTATCTTTCTGGTTGGCCACCCTTTTCGTTCACTCGGCTCGGATTTTTTGCTTATGTTATCCCCTCCCCTCGCGACACGGTGGAAATAAGGATAAAGGTCTCCGCTCAACCGTATATTCAACATAATTTGCATAAGGTTTTAAAAGCTGGTTTCATAAATAATTGTGGTATGAACATAAAATAATTTGGTCCGTTATAGTATGTGGCCTACTTTTTTGATTCTGTTATAGTATGTGGCCTACCCAGTTTGAATGTGTCCTACCTCAGTAAGATATATTTTATAGATATAAGTAGTAGGCAATTTATTGAAACTAATCATTTTTCCACATATATTCAAATCAAGAAATGCCATTCAGTCATAAGCTGTATATAGTAATTAAGAATAAATTTTTAAAAATTTATCTAAAATTGACATGAATCAGAGATCTATTTTAATTCTAAAATTCTGAAATAGGTTAAGGTTAGTATTAGCAGTTATTATCTTATTATAGCTTATAATATACTTTTTTATGGTAGCCACATACTATAAGAGAGACATGATTTTGTAGGCCACATTTTAAAAGATAGGCCACAAACTATAATGGTACTGTTCAGGAATTTCCAGAGGCTAACAGATGATGATGATGTACTATGTCCGAGTAAATGGCATTTTCTTGAGTGAAAGAGGTTCCTCGTCTGCCAATTGTTGTAACGCGCTTAGCAAATAATAAAATGTGTAGTCCAGTTGACGTTAACTGCAAGAAGTGATCACTTCTTTTATTTGCAACCAAAACAAGATGGCTGAAACAGTACTTCCGTTTCAGAACAAAACAATGGTAGAAACGGTGCTTCTGTTTCTTAGTATACACAAGTACCAAATATTTATTTGAAGATAAATATATTATTTATGAAGATTTAAAAAAAAAGAGAAATTAAAAAGGAATAAACTGTTATTTATTTTTAATTTCCTTTTTTATCTCCATACATAAACAACTTTTTGTGGATAACTTTTATAATGAAGTCATTGTGGCGCTACGATGGGTCTATGAAAAGTTTTAAGCATCGTGTATAAGAAGCGTTGACGCATGGTCAAACCTATGATTTTTTTTTGAAGTACAACCTTTTGTAACTATTCCTGACAAATTTTGAGATTCCAACATTATTTTTTTTCTCCAGATTTTTAAATAAGCTAAAGTCAGGGATTCAGTGAAAAATGGAGAAAAACAGAAATTGTGCAATCATTAAGTACCTGCATTTCAAAGTATGACTGTCTCAGAAATTCATGATGACATGCTGAGAACATTAGCAGAGAGTGTCCCTTCATATGCGACAGTCACACGCTGGATGATGACATGTTGAGAACATTAGAATGTAAGTGTAATCAGGAATAATCAAACTTCTCTGTCTTTCATATTTGTTCATTTAACTGTAACTTAGCAAAGAGACATCAGTGATTGGCTTTAGTCCATAGGGAAGTTTCGGTCTTTCTACATCATACCCCCTCACTAAAGTGACTCGGCCGAGATTGATCACGTCCCAGCCTTGCGTCGCTCTCAGCTAACAAATAACTTTTTCTTGAACCATTAGAAAAGTTTCAATATAATATTTTTTTATGTTAGCTGTGAAAAATGTGAATTCTTATCATAGAGGGAATCTCTAACAATAAACAATAGGAGGCTATGCTGCTGCAAGATGGAATTCATCATCATCATCATCATCATCATCATGTCGCGCAATTAGCACGGATATCCATGACAATCTCTCGCCAACTTTACTCATTCATTGCCTTTTAGCATCTGAGGGGAGCACCATCAGCTCCTTACTTTACCGCTACTCATAAAGCTGAGTTGGCGATGGCCAGTATTGAACCCAAGAACCTTGTGATTCCTAGCTGAGCACTCTACCAACTGAGCTAAACTGGCCCTATTAAGTGTAAAGTGTATACAGAAATAATAACTTCTGTCTTCCTATTTGTTCATTTAGCTGTAACTTTGCAAAGAGACATCAGTGATGTCTTTAGTCCATAGGGAGTTTCGGGTCCTTTCAACTCATACCCCCTCACTAAAGTGACCCAGCCAAGGTTGATCATGTCTCATCAGCTGCATCCAGCATAGCTGTTTTTCAGCACTTCCTGCATCAAAGTGTAAATGGGAATAATCATAACCTCTCTGTCTTCCTATTTGTCATTTAACTGTGAATTTAGCAAAGAACATCAGTGGCTTTAGTCCATAGGGAGTTTCGGGTCTTGCATTTGAAAGGCATGACTGCCTCAGAAATTCATGATGACATGTTTGAAAACATTAGAATGTAAATGTAGACAGAATAATCCAACTTCTCTTCATCCTATTGTTCATTAGCCTGTAATTTTAGCAAGAGACATCAGTGATTGGCTTTAGTCCATAGGGAGTTTCGGGTCTTTTCAATATCATAACCCCCTTCACTAAAAGTGACCCAGCCAAGGTTGATCATGTCTCATCAGCCTGCATCCAGCATAACTGTTTTTCAGCACTTCCCTGCATCAAAGTGTAAACGGGATAATCATAACCTCTCCATCTTCCTATTTGTTCATTTAACTGTAATTTAGCAAAGAGACAAATTGTTATGTTTACATTTATTGTAATGTTGCCAAAACACATCACTAAGATATGGTTGGATGCATCATCAGTGGATTGACTTTAGTCCCATAGGGAGTTTCGGGTCCTTTCAGCATCATACCCGCTCGCTAAATTGACCCAGTCGAGATTGATCATATCCAAGCCGGCATCCAACGTATTTGTTTGTCAGCACTCCCTTCTCAATCTCAGCTAACAAATGGCTTCAGGGATTTTTGTCCTTTATCACTCAATGGTCAGATTGTGATTTGCCTTTCAAACCTGGGTTTGTATATTAACGGCAATACCACATCAAGGGTTATTTTAATGCAAAATTTTATTATTTCTAAATGTTTTATTACAATGATAACTATAATCAATGTTTCATTTTCATTTATTTTTCATTGAACCTTTTTATTTGTACGACTCAGATTATTTAAACAAATTTAATGTACAGTAATATATAAAGTCATGATTAAAGATTCTTGTAGATCCTTGAACATATGCCCCCTTTCATTGCTAAACCCTTCAGCTTCTCCAAGAAACTAAGCTGAGAGAAGCCACTCATTTGACAAAAAGCTTCACCTGAAACCTGTTAAGCTCATCCTTTACTATATTGTCAACTTTTCTTCCGTTAGTATGTTATTGTTATTATTGCAGTTGATTTCACTGATTTAGTTCAAATTTTCTAATTTTTAGTTTGATTTTCGCAGTATGCCCCTCACTTGTGTCATACCCTATATATGATGAACAGGTGTTACATAATTATTGTCACCTAATATTTATGGCAATAGTTGTAGAAATCATAATGGTGATTAGTCAGCTGATGGCCTTGAGGGTGAGTGACAGCACTTGTCCTCACTCTCACCTTGCCTTCCGGGGATAAATCGTGAGAAACCGCGAAGGCATAAAAAACCTGTCTTCCGGTTTAAAGGATAGAAGTACTCAGTCAGTTAGAAGTTAGAAGCCGAGCTTGTAACGATGTGAGTCTCACTGCGCAGACGTCTGGTTTGGGGATTTAACAAAAAATAAGATCAAAAGTAAATCGAAGTCTTGTGTTTATTACCTAAAAAACTAACAATGACACAGGGCTTCTGATAACGAGAAATTCCCATAGAAGACTAGACCGGAATCCCCAAGTCACACACCAGACCGCTAGACCAGACCAAGATGATAGACGATCAGAATAGCAAAGCGACCAGAAGAATAAGATGTCCAAGATATAGAAGCAAGTAAGAAGTAAAGAAGTAAAGAAAGGATATACAACATAAACGATTTGGGTACCGTGAAAACCTCAGTATGTAACAACAGGTTGGTTTTAAAAGCGCATTCTATCGGGGTGTAATAGTGACCAAGATACACTGGATGAACCAATTACACTGACATAAGGAATTGATCCCAAGCATGAATTCTCCATATTTGTGATCACTGTCTGTACACATACTATGCGTGGCGATACATTTGTGTAAAGACATATAGAGCGTACCCATAGTTGTGTAATGTTTAGCAGTAGTCTCGCAAGTGAATGACTGCTGAATAGCGGTGTTGATCCTCGGTGATGCCTGCTTATAACTTGCGACGTTGCTGTCACATCCTATCCGTGGAGAAACGTTATTAAATACCCTACATCTTAAGATATTGATTCTGATCAATCGATATCTATATTATAACTGAGATAATATTTGCAGATGTAAAAAAAAATAAACATTATTTGTTTCTTACACAGTTAATATATATATATAATAATAATATATATATAATGAGCTCATATATATAATGTTGAGGACTAATATATCAGATTATGATGAGTCTCATCTCCTTCTCTCATCTCTATATTATAATATATATTTATAAGCATCTTATACTGATGAGTCTCTCTCTCCTCTCTCTCTCTCTCTCACTATATATAAATATTATTTATATATAATAAGTCATATAGTATATATAATCTATATTATATATTATAGTATATATATATATATATAGCTATACATAATATATATATTTATCAGGAACTACACAAAAATCGTCTGCTAATGTTTTTTAAAAACGGAATTAAAATTAATTAAATCGAGATTTAAGGTCAAACTTTGTTCTTAAATCGATAAGTAGTAACGCTAATGGACCCCATGATAAAAAAGAGCAAAATAATATTACACACTTAATCATCATTTTTAATAATTTAAAACAATTTTTTGGTCAATTTCAATTCGCGTTCGCCATAAACGCTCTTTAAAAATGGCACGTCTTACAAAATAAGATGTAACATTAAGCGATATTTTATAAAAAATTTAATATAGGTACTAGTACTTCTCATTTAATACAAATAAGTTGCACAACTAGCTCTATGCTATCAAGCTCCTGATATAAGCTAGTAATTTCCTTTACAATTTCAAGTTAATTCATAATCATTCTTAGTAAAACAATTATACGATTCAAAGCTAACCATTCATATACAAAAATTAATTGCTTAGACTTATATTGCTTTCTATCTGAAGTCAGTCAGCAGTCAGTCAACAAATTGTTTTGAACAAATGTGACTGGACCAAGCATAACTGAACCAAGTGTCAAGCACAACTGTACATTATGGGAATTCAGAACAGTCCAACTCATGCATTTTGGGTGATTCCATTCCATGAGTCTGGATTGGCTGCATTGGTTTAGTAATGATCCTCTGAGGCTCCATAAATCCATGCCATCTGCAGTAAGTCTTATGTCAGCAAACCGATCGTATATTTCAGTTACGACGCTTGCTGTCTTGTTCTTGCCATTCGTCGAGATAATTGGACTTCAGTATATCATTCTTCACAGTTTCAAGTCATTTTCTAATACAAATTCATTTATCAAACGGCAATCTACTTGAACATATACTTGGTCCGACCTGAACGTACGGGCCAGGAAAAAGGCACTCCATATGGCCAGAGATCCCAGGAATAATTCTAACCACCAGATGCCAGATTTAATATTCGTATCTTCAGAAGCACCCGTTCTTTTCTTTCTTTTATAGCGGTTGAAGATACGCAACACACATACTACTTTACAATTATACTAGCAGCGGAATACCTGAGTATGCCTGTTACGGCCCGAGTTGCACTGAAAGGCATTGAGTTCCCGCTACAATCACCCGAAAGCTAAGCTTCCGATGAGCCTCTTAATAATAACTTAAACTAACGAGGGACCTGTAGATATACACAGTATGCATGAATTATTACATCGTCTTGATATATGTATCTTTTACACGTTAACTCATATATATAGCAGTCTATGATACAATCTTATTCAATATTCCCACAATTATCAATTCAGGAAAGTTGGACACCCTGTGCTTTTACTGGAAACAATTGCTATATTTCATCCTACATTCTTTGCCCATATATAGAAGACTAGCAAAAGAAACCTGTTGACAATGTAGACACGCACCATATCAGCAAAAACACCTCTCTAAATAAATTTTTGCTATTGTTAGGGACCGAACCT
>CM042151.1:115009371-115020739 GCA_023376005.1 Doryteuthis pealeii | reverse complement strand
CCCCAATCAATTAGGCATAAACAAATCTATTAATTAATAATTCTTTATTTATGTATGAGGGTAATCCACAAAGTACTCCGATTAGACGAAGATAGACAAGTGAGTAACATGTCTCTACTCTCTCTCTCTCTCTCTCTCTCTCTCTCTTCTCTCTCTCACACACACACACACACACACACCACCATTCCCTTCTCTATCTCTCTCTATCTCTCTCTGCTGAGAGGAAAGCATCAACACAAAAAACAAAATTCTACCTCTCTCTCTCCTCCTCTCTCTCTCACACCACAATATCTCGCTCTCTCTCTCTCTCTCTCTCTTCTCTCTCTCTCTCTCTCTCACACACACACACACACACACAACATTCTCTCTCTCTCTCTCTCTCTCACACACACAAACACACATTCTCCTCTCTCTCTCACCACACACACACACACATTCTCTCTCTCTCTCTCCTCTCTCTCCTCTCTCCTCTCTCTCTCATACACACCCACAAAAAAAATAACTCATTGTTTATATACCCGCCAACATGGGTATATTAACAACGGATACTGCATGCTGTGCGGAGACATCCCGGAGTCAATGAATGCATAGGGGATGGTTGACGAGAGCATTGTCATGGATAATCGCACAGCATGCAGTATCCGTGTTATATACCCATTTGTTGCGCGGTATATAAACAATGAGTTATTTTTGTGGGGTCACTTAAGTGTATGAGAGAGAGAATGACGAGAGAGAGACTGCGAGAGACGAGAGAGAGATGAGAATGTTTGTGTGTGTGACTGTGAAGAGAGGAGAGAGAGAGAGAAATGTGTAGTGTGTGTGTGACGAGAGAGAGAGAGAGAGAGAATGTGTGTGTGTGTGTTGTGTGTGTGAGAGAGAGAGAGAGAGGAGAGGAGAGAGAGAGAGACGAGAGAAGAATTGTGTGTGAGAGAGAGAGATGAGAGAGAGAGAGAGTAGAATTTTGTTGTTTTGTCGTTGATGCTTTCTCTCAGCAGAGAGAGATAGAGAGAGATAGAGAGGAATGTGTGTGTTGTGTGTTGTGTGTGTGTGAGAGAGAGAGAGAGAGAGAGAGAGAGAGAGAGAGAGAGAGAAGACATGTTACTCACTTGTCTATCTTCGTCTAATCGGAGTACATTTGTGATTACCCTCATACATAAATAAAGAATTATTATTAATAGATTTGTTTATCCTAATGATTGGGCAATGTCTTGACCAATTTAGATTCAGAAAAGATGTAATTTCAAGTCCCGTTGGAAGGCTACATCTTTATTCCTAGCTTCCACTATTGAAAGTCTCTTGACCAAGAATATTGTGGTTACACCCCCCCCCAGCAAAATGAATAATATAATTGTAAAAAAACATTAATGATCTTCCTTCTTTGACAATAAACAATTAAGTGAAACTTACAATCCATACAAATTTTAAATGGTCAGATATTTGTTTATCCGCCCTGTCGGCTGGGGCGTTAGAATGCACCGACTGCACCTCTGCAGAGGGGTAAGACTCCCCCAATGGGGCCACCTGTTGGCTGTGGGTGGCGACCCGTGATGCTTAAGGATAGAGCCCAGGTGGATGAGCAGTTCTTGACATGCAATACTCCACTTTGGCCCTATCTTGGGCTAGACGGGCGGTCGGAGAGGCCCCCTCCGATCAATCGGCTGGTCACATCAAGCCCTAGCACCTATATTATTTTCCCAACCCTATTGCCCTTATGGCAAGCCCCACCCCTTTTTATCATATGGGTGCTAGAAGGCGGTGGCTGAGGGTCTACATGTCCTGGGAATGACGTTAAACTCTATCTGATGGTGAGGTTCCAGTTTTGGAGGTTTGGGGAATGTGGAGCACCCCTTCATCACCATTGCTCCCTGGTCTACTCTGACCCGGAGTGGTATTACCTATTAGGGTCCCATCTATAGGTTAAATAGAAAACATGAGTTTATAAACAAAATTGTATTATCCATTAAGAATTGATTTATTTCAAAACTTTATCGGCATTAAATGACCCACTGAGGTTGATATGCCGTAAAACAAAACCAAACCAAACAAAGGAGAGCCTCATGTCCAAAAATAATTGAGAAGGCGCTGTTATAGAGCAGCCGTGGAAAAAAGTCCAAGTATATATTTACCAACCCCTCCGTACGAGCAGGATGTGACACAAGGTCAATTTCTTAAGCGGAGTTCAACCGGTTTGAATTCAGAGTTTTCCTTCTCCTAGACCGGTTGCCTAACCAAGGTTAAAGAGCCCAGTCAGCCCTACTATTTGTCCATAGCTGGAAGGAGAGTAGGATTCATACCTTTTCCAAGGGTATTAGCGCTAAGTGAAATGCAATTACCACATCCAGGATTTGAACTCGGGGCGACGAGTCCATTTCCCATGAATTTAACCATTACATCACGCGCAAGTATGTAATTACCAACTCCACGGTATGAGCAGGATATGACACAAGGTTAATTTTTAAGCGGAGTTTAGTTATCGGAGTGACCTAAAGTCGGTATCAGCCAGACAGCGAGGGAGTCTATCCCCTTTTCACTAGCGCTAGACGAAGGAGATTATTTTAGCGTCTGGGGTGGAGCGCCACGCCACACCTACCATCAGCTCCCCCCTTTACCGCACAGATCCCTGTGCAACTCATACGCTGAGTTGGCGAGGGCCGGTATAGAACTAGAAACCTTGTGGTTCCTAGGCGCACGCTATACTGACTGAGAGGTTTGAATTAAGTGTTTTTTTTCCTTCTAGAGTGGTTACCATACCAAGTTTAAAGAACCCAATCTGCCCTATTATTTACCCATAGCGCCTGGGGTGGAGCACCACAGCTACCATCAGCTCCTCACTTTACCATACCAATCTGCCCTATTATTTACCCATAGCTGGAGAGACAATAATTGAATTCACTTTTTCTAATTGTATCAACTCTATGTGAAATGCAAACAGCCTCGTCCAGGATTTGAACTCTGTGTGCCGTGTCCATTTTCTACGTAGATAACCGTTACACCACCGTGCATCCTACGGTTCAAATAGGCCTCATCTTTAAAACTAACCACGCTCGCAACACGAATGACTAATCCATTGTTGATATACCAAACGAGGTCGTCCTCTTCCTCCTCGTTAGGATGTTTAATAATCGTAGGGACTGGCAAAAAAAAAAAATCGGATACTACGAGTTTTAAAAGCGAATTAAGAATAATTAAATCTATTATTTAAGGTTAAACTTTGTCTAAATCGATAAATAGTAACATAATAACCATCATTAAAAAAAATGAAAATATCATTACATATGCAGTTTATTTTTAAAAGATTTAAAACTATTTGTTTTGGTCAATTTCGACGCGATCCGCCATTTTGGCTGTTTTTAAATGGTTTTAGGCGCTTATTTACAATTTTAACGTAACATTTGGGATGGAAAAAAATGTTACCAAAAATCAGGTAATTATCTGATTTTAATGAAATTTTCAGTATTGATTTAACAATTAATGAATTTTATAATGCATCAGTTATTTTATTTCAAAACTTTAATTTAGTATTTTTGCTATGAAAAATTAATAAATAAAATTCATTTAAAATAAAAATATTCGGATTTTAAGTTTAAAATGTTATATTTTTAGATTCTAAAAATAAATATCTATTTAATGCAAACCTTATTTTTTCGGAAAAAGTATACCTTTTGAAGAAAAACTCGATTGAAAATGTACCCCCCCCCTTTTTAAGCAGAAAAAACATCGATGTATATATTTTTTTATTATAAAATAATAGCCAATTAAATAATTATCGAAATGAGTAAAAAAAGAAATCTCCAAAAATAATTTTTTTTTTTTTTTTTACATTTCATTTTTCGATTTTCGGTACTTATTTTCTCATAGAAGCGCAACCGTAGATTTTCTTTTTGTTTCTATTCATAAGTTCGGTCTTTTATCTCATTATTTATACTGTAATTAGTACAATATAAGACCAACTTAAACAAAATGTTACGCCCCCAACATAAGGGGGGTCAAAATTAAGTGACCTGAAAAAAATGAGAAAGTTTTGAAATAAAATAAATAATGCATTATAAAGATTATTCATTGATAAATAAACACTGAAAATTTCATTAAAATCCGATAATTCCCTGATTTTTGGTAAATTATTTTCGGGGGGTGGGGCTAAAGTCATTTTGTCAAAAACGCATTTTAGGCTCCGTTTTGCCAGTCCCTAGGCAAAGGATAGGCCTTTTTTTATGTTTTTTGTTTTTTGTTATTTAAAGTTTTTGATGGTGATGTAAAAATTCATCTCTTCTTCATCGGGTTTTCCCCCGACGATTTTTATAAAAGACGCCTCTGTTAGCAGCCGATTTCATTTTTGTGTCCGAGTTGATCGTTGTGTTAAAATGCTGTGGCGGGGCGAGATAGGTAAGGTATAAGAGATGAGCAGATAACTTCTCGCCGGTCGCTATGGTATCTCTCCCCCCCCCATAATGCAACTCGGGCTGCTGCTGCTGATTATTATATTTTATGCTCAGAACCTTTTCAGCAAGGTTTACTTTATTTTTTTTCTTTTCTATTATTTCTTGTTGCTAAATACATCTTTCTTTTAAAACTGGATTATATCTGGAGTTTTTTTTTAAAATTAAATTTCATTAAAAAATTGGGTAATTTATGAGGAAGTGCGTCCCGGTCTCCTGCCTCAAAAATTGCTACCTGGTGACTATCAAAATAACAACCCCCAGCTCGTCGTAATTCTTGTTTATTTATCGTAATTTATCGTAATTCTTGTTTGGATATGAATTTTGTTTGTTTGTTTTGTTTTACGGCATATCAACCTCAGTGGGTCATTTAATGCCGATAAAGTTTTGAAATAAATCAATTCTTAATGGATAATACAATTTTTTTATAAACACATTTTTCTATTTAACCCATAGATGGGACCCTAACAGGTACTACCACTCCGGGTCAGAGTGGACCAGGGAGCAATGGTGATGAAGAGGTGCTCCACATTCCCCAAACCTCCAAAACTGGAACCTCACCATCAGATAGAGTTTAACGTCATTCCCAGGACATGTAGACCCGCAGCCACCGCCTTCTAGCACCCATGTGATAAAAAGGGGTTGGGGCTTGCCATAAGGGCAATAGGGTTGGGAAAATCATATAGGTGCTAGGGATTGACGTGACCAGCCGATTGATTGGAGGGTGCCTCTCCGACCGCCCGTCTAGTCCAAGATAGGGCCAAAGTTGAGTATTGCATGTCATGAACTGCTCATCCACCTGGGTTCTATCCTTAAGCATCACGGGTCGCCACCCACGGCCAACAGGTAGCCCCATTGGGGGAGTCTTACCCCTCTGCAGAGGTGCAGTCTAACGCCCCAGCGACAGGGCGGTGTTTAGATATGAAGATGGATATATAGTTTTGAATAGACTGAGATAGATAGATAGATAGATAAACAAACAAAATAATATAGATAGATACGAACAAATGGAGATAGATATTTTCGACAAGTAAATGTATTTGGGGGGGGGGGTCGCTCTTTTTTTGTCGTAATTCTTTTTTTATTTAAACTAAAAACAAGACATTAAACAAACATGAATAAAAAAACCTTAGTATTTAAAGTAATATAGATAAGATAGATGGATAGATAGATAGATATGAAGATGCATAGTTTTGAATAGACTGAGCTGAGGTCGTTATTTTAATAGTCATCGGGTAGGTATTTTTGAGGCAGGAGACCGGGACGCACTTCCTCATAAATTACCAAAAATTGCCTTTTCTTCGCACCCTTTTTTTAATTTCACGTTTATTAGCGGCTTAAAAGAATAATTTTAACATGAACAATATGCGTTCTAAAAATGAATAGAGACATTATTTATTTATTATCATAACAATGTCTTTTTGTGTTCCGTTATTATTATTATTATTATTCATTGTTATTGTTATCATTGCTTTAATAGGAAAACCCAAAACTGGTTTGAATGGAAAAAAAAAAATTTAAATTAAAATTTAAAAAAATAAATATATATTTATGTATTTAGTAAATACTATTTATCAACCCCACGAGCAGGATGCGACACATGGTCAATTCTAGGTTAAAGAGCCCAGCCCGCCCTAGTATTTATCGATAACTGGTGGAAGAATAGTTGGATGCATACCTTTCCCAATAATATTAGCGCTATATGAAATTCAAACAGCCTCGTCCGGGATTTGAACTCGTGACAATAAACATTACAAAACGCGCCTCCACTTTTAAAAACCTATTTATTTCAGCTTTCTACTTTTGCTACATTTGTTCACGTGTTCCACGAAGACTTTATTTTATTTTATTTTTATTTATTTAATTTTTATTTTTTTAGATTTACAGAATAGAAGAAGAAAAAAGAATGAATATACTTTAAAATGTTTTCGGTAATTGTTTGAAGAGGTGGTCCCAAGTTGACTAACCGCCTGGGGGGTGTCATGGGTAAGACACAAATGAAGGAGTACACCTTCATTGCCATTACTCTCAGGTCCACTCTGACTCAAAAAGTACCTTTTAGTGTCCAATATATAGGTAAAATAGATCTATTTAAAAATCATTCGTATTCGTTACCGCCCTGTCGGTTGGGGCGTTAGAATGCACCGACTGCACCTCTGCAGAGGGGTAAGACACCCCCAATGGGGCCACCTGTTGGCCGTGGGTGGTAACCCGTGGTGCTTAAGGATAGAACCCAGGTGGATGAGCAGTTCATGACTTGCAATACACCACTTTGGCCCTATCTTGGGCTAGACGGCCGGTCGGAGAGGCCCCCACCAATCAATCGGCTGGTCACGTCAAGCCCTAGCACCTATATGATTTTCCCAATCCTATAACTCTTATGGCAAGCCCCAACCCCTTTTTATCATATGGGTGCTAGAAGGCGGTGACTGAGGGTCTACATGTCCTGGGAATGACGTTAAACTCTCTCTGATGGTGAGGTTCCAGTTTTGGAGGTTTGGGGAATGTGGAGCACCCCTTCATCACCATTGCTCCCTGGTCCACTCTGATCCGGAGTGGTAGTACCTGTTAGGGTCCCATCTATGGGTTAAATAGAAAAATGTGTTTATAAAAAAAAATTGAGTATCCGTTAAGAATGAATTTATTTCAAAACTTTATCGGCATTAAATGACCCACTGAGGTTGATATGCCGTAAAACAAAACCAAACCAAACCAAATCGTATTCGTTAGGACCGCGTGCAAAAAACAAAAAACAAAACTCTAAGGAACCAACTACAAAAAAAAGTAAATATGAACGCGATTCCCTAAACTTAACTTAAGCAACAGTAGGTACTATAAGCAACCTGAGTCCTTTGTTTATCAAAACTGACTTGATTCGGCATTAAATGACCCAAAGAGGGTTGATATGCCATAAAACCAAACAACCAGCCAACTTAAGCAACAGTAGGTACTGTAAGCAACCTGAGTCTTTTGTTTATCAAAACTGACTTGATTCAGCATTAAATGACCCCAAAAGGGTTGATATGCCATAAAACCAAACAACCAGCCAACTTAAGCAACAGTAGGTACTGTAAGCAACCTGAGTCCTTTGTTTAATAAAACTGACTTGATTCGGCATTAAATGACCCAAAGAGGGTTGATATGCCATAAAACCAAACAACCAGCCAACTTAAGCAACAGTAGGTACTGTAAGCAACCTGAGTCCTTTGTTTATCAAAACTGACTTGATTCAGCATTAAATGACCCCAAAAGGGTTGATATGCCATAAAACCAAACAACCAGCCAACTTAAGCAACAGTAGGTACTGTAAGCAACCTGAGTCCTTTGTTTATCAAAACTGACTTGATTCGGCATTAAATGACCCAAAGAGGGTTGATATGCCATAAAACCAAACAACCAGCCAACTTAAGCAACAGTAGGTACTGTAAGCAACCTGAGTCCTTTGTTTATCAAAACTGACTTGATTCAGCATTAAATGACCCAAAAAGGGTTGATATGCCATAAAACCAAACAACCAGCCAATTTAAGCAACAGTAGGTACTATAAGCAACCTGAGTCCTTTGTTTAATAAAACTGACTTGATTCAGCATTAAATGACCCAAAGAGGGTTGATATGCCATAAAACCAAACAACCAGCCAACTTAAGCAACAGTAGGTACTGTAAGCAACCTGAGTCCTTTGTTTATCAAAACTGACTTGATTCAGCATTAAATGACCCCAAAAGGGTTGATATGCCATAAAACCAAACAACCAGCCAACTTAAGCAACAGTAGGTACTGTAAGCAACCTGAGTCCTTTGTTTATCAAAACTGACTTGATTCGGCATTAAATGACCCAAAGAGGGTTGATATGCCATAAAACCAAACAACCAGCCAACTTAAGCAACAGTAGGTACTGTAAGCAACCTGAGTCCTTTGTTTATCAAAACTGACTTGATTCAGCATTAAATGACCCAAAAAGGGTTGATATGCCATAAAACCAAACAACCAGCCAATTTAAGCAACAGTAGGTACTATAAGCAACCTGAGTCCTTTGTTTATCAAAACTGACTTGATTCGGCATTAAATGACCCAAAGAGGGTTGATATGCCATAAAACCAAACAACCAGCCAACTTAAGCAACAGTAGGTACTGTAAGCAACCTGAGTCCTTTGTTTATCAAAACTGACTTGATTCGGCATTAAATGACCCAAAGAGGGTTGATATGCCATAAAACCAAACAACCAGCCAACTTAAGCAACAGTAGGTACTGTAAGCAACCTGAGTCCTTTGTTTATCAAAACTGACTTGATTCAGCATTAAATGACCCCAAAAGGGTTGATATGCCATAAAACCAAACAACCAGCCAACTTAAGCAACAGTAGGTACTGTAAGCAACCTGAGTCCTTTGTTTAATAAAACTGACTTGATTCGGCATTAAATGACCCAAAAAGGGTTGATATGCCATAAAACCAAACAACCAGCCAACTTAAGCAACAGTAGGTACTGTAAGCAACCTGAGTCCTTTGTTTAATAAAACTGACTTGATTCGGCATTAAATGACCCAAAGAGGGTTGATATGCCATAAAACCAAACAACCAGCCAACTTAAGCAACAGTAGGTACTGTAAGCAACCTGAGTCTTTTGTTTATCAAAACTGACTTGATTCGGCATTAAATGACCCAAAAAGGGTTGATATGCCATAAAACCAAACAACCAGCCAACTTAAGCAACAGTAGGTACTGTAAGCAACCTGAGTCCTTTGTTTATCAAAACTGACTTGATTCGGCAACAAATGACCCAAAGAGGGTTGATATGCCATAAAACCAAACAACCAGTCAACTTAAGCAACAGTAGGTACTGTAAGCAACCTGAGTCTTTTGTTTATCAAAACTGACTTGATTCGGCATTAAATGACCCAAAAAGGGTTGATATGCCATAAAACCAAACAACCAGCCAACTTAAGCAACAGTAGGTACTGTAAGCAACCTGAGTCCTTTGTTTATCAAAACTGACTTGATTCGGCATTAAATGACCCAAAAGGGTTGATATGCCATAAAACCAAACAACCAGCCAATTTAAGCAACAGTAGGTACTATAAGCAACCTGAGTCTTTTGTTTATCAAAACTGACTTGATTCGGCATTAAATGACCCAAAGAGGGTTGATATGCCATAAAACCAAACAACCAGCCAACTTAAGCAACAGTAGGTACTGTAAGCAACCTGAGTCCTTTGTTTATCAAAACTGACTTGATTCGGCATTAAATGACCCAAAAAGGGTTGATATGCCATAAAACCAAACAACCAGCCAACTTAAGCAACAGTAGGTACTGTAAGCAACCTGAGTCCTTTGTTTAATAAAACTGACTTGATTCGGCATTAAATGACCCAAAGAGGGTTGATATGCCATAAAACCAAACAACCAGCCAACTTAAGCAACAGTAGGTACTGTAAGCAACCTGAGTCCTTTGTTTATCAAAACTGACTTGATTCAGCATTAAATGACCCAAAAGGGTTGATATGCCATAAAACCAAACAACCAGCCAACTTAAGCAACAGTAGGTACTGTAAGCAACCTGTATCCTTTGTTTATCAAAACTGACTTGATTCGGCATTAAATGACCCAAAGAAGGTTGATATGCCATAAAACCAAACAACCAGCCAACTTAAGCAACAGCAGGTACTGTGAGCAACCTGAGTCCTTTGTTTATCAAAACTGACTTGATTCGGCATTAAATGACCCAAAGAGGGTTGATATGCCATAAAACCAAACAACCAGCCAACTTAAGCAACAGTAGGTACTGTAAGCAACCTGAGTCCTTTGTTTATCAAAATGACTTTATTCATCATTAAATGACCCGAAAAAAAAAAGGTTGATATGTCGTAAAACAAAACAACCAACCAACCTGACTCAAGTCATAAAATAACCCTAGATGGGTTGACATGCCGTTAAAATCAAACACCCAAGTGTAATGGGGGAACTGAGAAGTTCTAGGTCCAACCGAAAGGGGAATGACGCTTATTTTTATTTATTTATTAAGTTAAAGAAAATGGATAAACTGCGTACCGAGTGTATTGATTTAAAACTGCTGGATGAATGATGCAGAATAATACAATGTGTGTCTTGGTTATTTCTTTCTTGGTCGATCCAAAAACTTTTCAGCACCCCATTGGATATGCAGAGTCATTCTATTTTAGACACCTAGTACTAGGGACTGGCAAAACTGAGCCTAAAATGCGTTTTTGACAAAATGACTTTAGCTCCCTCCCCCCTACAGAAAATAATTTACCAAAAATCAGGGAATTATCGGATTTTAATGAAATTGTCAGTGTTTATTTATCAATGAATGAACTTTATAATGCATTATTTATTTTATTTCATAACTTTCTCATTTTTTCAGGTCACTTAATTTTGACCCCCCTTATGTTGGGGGCGTAAAATGTTTTGCGAGTTGGTCTTATATTGTACTAATTACAGTATAAATAAAGAGATAAAAGACCGAACTTATGAATAGAAGAAAAAAAAAATTTACGGTTGCGCTTCTATGAGAAAATAAGTACCGAAAATCGAAAAATAAAATGTAGAAAAATAATAATTTATTCTTTGGAGATTTCTTTTTTACTCATTTCGATAATTATTTAATTGGCTATTATTTTATAAAAGAAAAAATTATACATCAATGTTTTTTCTGCTTAAAAAGGGGAGGGGGTACATTTTCAATAAGGTTTGCATTAAGTAGATATTTATTTTTAGAATCTAAAAATATAACATTTTAAACTTAAAATCCGAAAATTTTATTTTAAATGAATTTTATATATTAATTTTTCATGGCAAAAATGCTAAATTGAAGTTTTGAAATAAAATAACTGATGCATTATAAAATGCATTAATTGTTAAATCAATACTGAAAATTTCATTACAATCGGATAATTAACTGATTTTTGGTAAAGTT
>CM042151.1:114986871-115004371 GCA_023376005.1 Doryteuthis pealeii | reverse complement strand
AAACAAATAGTTTTAAATGTATTAAAAATAAACTGCATATGTAATGATATTTTTCTTTTTTTAATGATGGTTTAATATGTTACTACTTATCGATTTAGACAAAGTTTGACCTTAAATAATTGATTTAATTAATTTTAATTCGCTTTTAAAACTCGTAGAAGCTGATTTTTTTGCCAGTCCCTACATACATTATTATCTACGTAGTGTCTACTACATCTATTTACGTAGCTTCGTTTGGCACAACTCCGAGGTATCCAGTGAGGATCGAACTTGCTACTCAGCAGTAATGATCTGTTCAGCTACTAAACTAAGTTAACATCGATGCGCTGAAAATGCGTTATATTATGTCTTTATTGACTGAGCTTAGTCTGGCAAAAGGTCACGAATATGGGGCATCCAGTGAGGATCCAATTCATCATAGTCGTCATGGACTACGAAACTAGCTGCTAACTAAAAAAGAAATCCCCTTTTGACTTCGAGGACAAGACCACGATAAAATCAGTCTGTGGAAGTTATTTTTTATTTTTAGGTACCACCAAAATACGCCACGTGATCAGTTTAGGCCATATTGAAGGAAGAAACATAAATATTTTTGAACTTTTTTTTAATCTCGTAAAAAAGAAATAACGAACATAAAGAGTTATTACAAAGAAAAACTGTTAATTCAAAGTTCAAATTATCCGATTGGGGAAAAATTACTCGCCGTTATCTTGAAAAAGAAGTAAAACAGTCCGTTTTTTTTACAACAGTGTCAATTTCTTTATTGATATTTTTTAGCAGAATTCTGTATTCATGGTTCTTTTACTAAAAGGCTTTAGCATCGAAACTTATGAAAATCTTCTGATATAATTATTCAGACTCTTATTTTTATAGAAAAAAAAAAGTCAAAATCGTCTTTTGTCGGTTCATTTTTTCATATTTCATAAAATAAAATAGACCTCGTAAAAAAATATTTTCCCTTACATATTTTATGAAAAAACTATTTCAAACTTGCTTTCATCAAAAGGCAAGTAATTCTGGAAATTTTCGTGAAAATCGGACCATTAATTGATTTTTCATAGAATTTTTTAAAAAGCCTCTAGTCATAACTTGCTTTTGGCTATGTTAAATTTCAATTGTGCAAAAATGTAAACCTTGTTTTTCGTTCGCAATTTTCATTTTTTCCGTAAGCTGAATTAAAAAAAAAATTATCAGGGTTTTTTAAAAAATGTTTCTTCTTTTGAATGGATAAATTTTTTCAAGATAATATTAACATTTATTCGAGTTTCATTGTGTTAAATCTAGGAGGGGGGTAAATTACACAGGGAAAATTGGTGGTACCTAATACACTCTCCTATTTTTATTGATCACTCTTACCCATTTTCTTCTTCTTCTTCTTCTTCTTCTTCTTCTTCTTCTTCTCTTTCTCTATAACACATAAGCCCCCCCTTTCCTCCCTCTCTCTCTCTCCATTTATTTTCTGTCTCCCCCTCCCTATCTACTCGTTGCTTTTCCCCCTCCTCTCTTTCTACTTGGTCATCCTTAGTTCCCTCCTTAAATCCTGTTGTTTTATTCCCTCGCCATATCTGTTATTTAAAGTGGATAAATTTGTAAGGTTTGTCGCTTAAAAAACCCCCCCAAAAAACAAAATCAAAACACGACTGACACAAGGCCATTAAATTTTGGGACCGCCTCGTGACGCATGCATTAAACTAGCGAACTTGACCGCCTTGTAATACACGTTGATGGGCGCCCAACAAGTCTCACTCGCTTTATAAACGTCAATATCTGTCTAGTAGTATCAGGTGCTCCAGTATCGTGATCTTATGCCAGACTGGGCTAACTACCGTGTACAGATCGAACTTTGAAAATTTACTTTTTAGAGAAAAAAATAACAAAAAGGTTCGACCTATACACGAGTAATAAAGTTAAAATTCAAATATAATATGAAGGGTTCTCGTCAACCTTTTGGCTTTAAAAATTCATAAGTCAATGACTTCGGGACTAATCCAGGGTCGACCTATACACGAATACACATCTAAATTTTTGTCTCTTTCTGGGCACCCCACGTAGTGTAATTAATTGTTAGCGAGTTAGATTAACAGGTTGTGAGTTCGATTCTCACTGAGCGCCCCATACTTCTGGCCTTGTGCCACATCTAAGCTAGGCATAGTAAATAACTATATTTTTGTAGTTAAAGTAGAAACAGGTTACTTTTATCTTCCTTGTTTTAACTGATTTTTCCCCCTCCCTCGTTTTGATAAGCACTTCTCTCGCTCACTCTCTCTTTAGAATAGAGAGTCGAGATTATAGAGAGAGAGAAAAGGACTCCCTAAATCCCCCCTCTCTATTTTAAAGGGTCTCTCTAAACCCCCCTCTCTATTTTAAAGGTCTCTTTCTCTCTATTTCCTTTCCTTCCTCTTTCGAACTTTGAAAACCTACTTTATAGAGATTTAAAAAAAAAATGCTATCGACTTTTACACGAGTAACAATTTTGTAAGGTGACATTATTTTTATTTATTTATTTATTTATTCATTTTTTTTATCGAAGAATCAATTTCATAAATTAATGATTTCGTAACTACTGTATCAAGGGTCGACCTATACACGAGTACTCATCTAATATTTCGGTCTGAGACCGACAGTCTCTTTTTCTACTTTCATCTTCCTTGTTTTAACTGATATTACCCCCTCCCTCTTCTTTGGTAAGCACTTCTCTCACTCACTCTCTCTTTAGAATAGAGGAGAAGCATTTAAAGAGAGAAAGACTCTCCCTAAATTCACCCTCTATTGTAAAGGTCTATTTCTCTCTCTCCCCCTCTCTCTCTCTTTCATACCTCCCTTCCTCCTTCTGTTTACATTAGACTTTTTCTACGTATTCTTTTTATATATTAAAGTATTTTGCTTGTAAAAAGAAAGAAAGAACGAAAGTCTACGTACTTTTTCAACAACCCCCTCTCTCTCTCTCTTTCTCTCTCTCACTCTCTCTTTTTTATTTTTCACCCTCTTTAATACTTTCTTTGTTTCTCTCTTCTTTCTGTACTCCCCTTCTTTTTGAAACATCAACAACCCTCTTTAAGAAATAAAAAAAACAAAAAAAAACTCACACACTTTTCACTCTCTAACATAACAGTATATCTTTCTTCTACCCCCTCTCTCTCTGTCTGTCTCTTTCTCTCTCTCTCTCTCTCTCTCTCTCTCTACCCCCATTTATCAGCACGTCTCACTCGCACGCTGACACCTACTTTCTTATTCACCCCTCTCTCAGTGTGTCTTTTAAACTCTCGCCCCTCTCTTTACATCCACTGCATTTCTCTCTTTACCCCCCATTACTTCGTCTGAGACCAACACAGATAAATAGATAGTGTTTTTCTACTCACTCTGCCATTGTCGGAATATCTGGCTTTGAGGTATGTAATTTTTTTTACCTACTCTCCTGTCGGTTCGATGATTTTTTTTTTAAATCTAAAAATATATACGTGTCGTT
The DNA here is from genome assembly GCA_023376005.1 of Doryteuthis pealeii. Classification (NCBI taxonomy): domain Eukaryota; kingdom Metazoa; phylum Mollusca; class Cephalopoda; order Myopsida; family Loliginidae; genus Doryteuthis; species Doryteuthis pealeii. The sequence goes on along the minus strand of CM042151.1, from coordinate 115,000,905 downwards.
AGTGGAAAGTACTTTGGCCAGGTAGCTTTCCGTTGTATATTGGTTTGTTTTATTTATCAATTTAATGTCGTGTGTAGTAAACGTGTCTTTGTTTTCAAATCGTTAACTTGCTAACAGCACGCACCGGTTGCTTCGTATATTTCTCAAACTGTCGGTTTTTATTAATAACTCCTCTTGAAACGATGACTAAGACCAGTAGACAAGACCACTAAAGACGAAGGGGGGGGGGGCGGTTATCTATCCTATCCTGATGTGGTAAGGAGACTCACCGATGCATCAGAATTTAGAAATCTGTTACCAAAACAAACCTAAACTATTAAGTACTCGGTAGTTTCATTTTTATAGATTTTCGTTTTATTATTTAAGATGTGAAGGGGGGGGGGCTGTAAGATATTGCGTGTTAACGTGCTTCATCAGTTCAACATCTTGAGTTCACGAATTTAAAAAAAAAAGTATATTTCTACTAGTTTTTTTTATTGTTTTTTTATTTTATTTTTTATTTTATTTTTAAAGTATATTATCTATCTTCTTATATTGATGTGGTAAGGAGGCTCACCGATCCGTCAGGATTTAGGAATCTGCTACCAAAACAAACCTAAACTTATAAAGTACTCGGTTTAATTCTTTTTTTTTTTTCCTTTTTTTTTTTTTTTTTTTTTTAGACTTTCGTTTTTATAATCTAAGACGTGAGAGGATATTGCATATGTGTTAACGGGCTTCACCAACCCAGCATCTGTTCGTGATAAGTTTTAAAAATACTTTCATAGTATGTTTTCACAAATTTAAAAGAAAATATATTTATAGTAGTTTTCTATTGTTTTTTTTTTGTTTTTTTTAATTTTTTTTTAAATTTTATTTTTAAAGTATGTTATAGATTAATGTAGTAATGAGACTCACCGATACGTCAGGTTTTGGTATTCTATTACCAAAAAAACAAAAAACAAACATTGAATTAGTTTAATTTTTTAAAGATTTTCGTTTTTATAATCTAATATGTGAGGGAGGATATTGCGTACGTGTTAACGAGTTTCACCAATCCAGCATGTTTGTGATAAGTTAAAAATTACTTTCATGATATGTTTCACAAATTTAATGTTTCTAGTAGTATTTTTTATTGTTTTTTTATTTAAATTTTATTTTCAAAGTATATTATCTTAGATTGAAATTGTAAGGAGGCTCACCAATACGTCAGGATTTAGGAATCTATTTCCCAAACAAACATAAATTTATAAAGTACTCTGTTTCATTTTTTTAAAAACTAGACTTTCGTTTTTATCATCTAAGATGTGAGAGAGGTTATGTATTAACGGACTTCACCAACCCAGCATCTGTTCGTGATAAGTTAAAAAACAAAAACTTTCTTAGTATGTTTCACAAATTTAAAAGAAAATATATTTCTAGTAGTTTTCTGTTTTTTTTTTTTTTAATTTTATTTTTAAAGAATGTTATCTCAGATTAAAATTGTAAGGAGACACATCGATACGTCAGGACAATCAAAACAAACATAAACTGGCTGAACTTGCACAAAGGTGTCAAAATTAGGGTGACCCAGAAAAAACAGAACCCAAATTATTTATTTATTTTCCCATTAAACTAACCTTAAACCCCAACACCAACCCTAAACCCTAACCCTAAACCCCCTCTAGTTAAAATTAAGTTTTATTACAAAATTGGTGGGTTCTGTTTTTTCTGGGTCACCAGTATACAGGTTGACCCAGAAATAACAGAACCCAAATTATTTATTCATTTTCCCATTAAACTAACCCTAAACCCCAACCCTACCCCTAGATCCCCATAGTTCAAATTAACAGTTTTATTACAAAATTTGTGGGTTCTGTTTTTTCTGGGTCACCCTAATTTTGACACCTTTGTGCAAGTTCAGCCCATAAACTTATTTCAAACTGTTTCATTTTTAAAAATTTTTTTAGACTTTCTTTTTATAATCTAAGATGTGAGAGGATATTGTGTACTGTACGTGTTAACGAGCTTCATCAACCCAGCATCTGTCTGTAATAAGTTTTTTTTTAAATAATACTTTCATAGTATGTTTGACCCATGAAAAAACTGATCACTATGAACAAGAAATGTTTTTATTTATTTTATTTTTTAAAGATCTATTTTTAGTAGTTTTCTATCGTTTTATTCTTAAAGTATGAAAATTAAATAATCAAAAAAGATTTCACATTTTAACCAGGTAATGCGGATAGATTACTAGACTGGTGGCCTAAAGTCGGTATCAGCCAGACCGAGAGGGAGTCTATCCTCTTTTCACTTGCGCTAGACCAAGGAGATTGTTTTTTAGCGCCTGATGTGGAGCGCCATGCCTACCATCAGCTACTCATTTTACCGCACAGATTCCTATGCTACTCATACGCTGAGTTGGCGAGGGCCGGTATCGAACCAGGAACCTAGCGATATCCAAGTCAAGTACTCTACCGACTAAGAGTAGAAAACTAACTCAAACTTTTTTTTTTTTCAAGAACTAGTTTTATCGATGTTAGTGAAAAGGGGATAGACTCCCTCGCTGATTGGCTGATACCGACTTGAGGCCACTTCACTTACAACTTAAAAGAAGACCCCCCTTCTTTTAATCGATATTTTTTGCCTGATAACCAGCATCACTAACCCGCTGAGGTGTAGGATATACTCTGATAATTTTTGTAAGTTTGTTGCAAAGTAGACAATTTCATAGGATTTTTTATTTTATTTTTATTTAAAAAAAAAGATTTTTTTGAGATTTTTTTTCTTCGTTGGGTTTGATTAGTGGTAACGTGCTTCACCGACTAGGCATCTTCATTGCATTATTAAATCTTGTTCTTATTATTCCCCAAACTAACGAAAGCCCTGATGATCTATTGAAACAGATCGAGACACTGCAGCGTAGGCGAAATAAACATTACTCGTTTATGAACGTGTTTTTTGTTTTTTTTTCAATTTTTCATATTCCATAATAATAGATTGGGTAAATCCGACAAGATGTGATTGAAAATAGAGGAAAAACGGCTAAAACACAAAACAACTTCATTCGAGGCGAAATATCAATTGGCTAAAGTTGTTTTGTGCTTTATCCATTTTTCCTCAATTTTCAATCACACACACACACACACACAGGTTGCATTCTTGATGACTAGACTGATCGTTAGGGAGGTTGGGTATTATTCACACATTTCAAGCAGTAGTAATATTAGTAAGTAATAAAAAAACCTGTTAAAGCTATATAGACGCACAAGGCGGTCTTCCTATCTATAGATCTGCTGATGGGGCCTAATAGGCCGAAATGTACATACAGAGATTGATTTTTCTCGATTTGTTTAGCCTTACATTTGAATAGGTATGCCCGCCTAATTAATTAATTATTAATTAATTAACTTTCAAAATTAGGTACGACTACAATTAAGCACATATTCTCCCAAAAATTGTCGGCTAAATAAAAGCCATATCAAAACACATCGTTTGTGTATTTACTTATATATATATATGTGGGAGATTATGTGCTTAATTAAAGTCATACCTAATTTTGTTAATTAATTAATTAATTAAAACTAAATGAATCGGTTTAAATGTAAAGCGTAAACAAATCGAGAAAAAGTCGATCTCTGTATGTACATTTCAGCCCATTAGGCCTCATCAGCAGAGCTATAGATAGGGCAGTGCTTTGTGCGTGATTCGAACCCTACCTGTCAGGCTGACATTCTAACCACTACACTAGCTGGCTTCCCCAGAATTTCTCGTTCGTTTTTAAACTGGTATGTATATCGCACTTTTTGGGTGACTTATGACACGGCAGTATGAAGTAGTCAAACAGTGCGTTTTTGAAAATGGCGAATGCCGACAATTTATCTGTATATATAAAGAAAAACGAATTTGAATAAGAAATTTTGTGTGTGATTATTTAAGATGGGTGAAGCAATATCTGCTTTTTTTTTTCTATTTTGACCGAGGAGGAAGCGAAAGAGGATCGATGTCTGGTTCGTGTGTGGGGGCGTCTACTGCCACCCGGCAGCTGACAACTCATCCCCCATTGCACTTAACAGGGTAAAAAGAGTCAGATTCAACCCCTGATGCCTGGGGGCGGCGTACAATGCCAACTACCGAGGGATCTAAAAGAATTTCGTCTCTCTACCCAAACGTATGCCGTAGGGTCACCCCCACCCGGGCCTTCTTCCACATCAAACCCGACCTTGTGTCACATCTTTACATTCACGTGGAGTTGGATAAAAAAACCCATATTTTTATTTTGGTGTTTTTTTTTGTTTTTTTTCTGTATGAGTCATTATTAGCAATTCAGCCCACGTAAAAGCTATAAAGATAAAAAAAATTATTAATGTAATAAAGATGCCGAGTCGGTGAAGCTCATTATCACTAACCGAATTCAATAAAGAAAAGAAAAGTTTTTAAAAAATTTTTTTCTTTAAATTCTGTTGTTATTATTATAATGTATATTATACATTATAATAATAACAACAGAATTTAAAGAAAAAATTAAAAAAAGCAACTTTTACATATACATTGTATAATAACAGAATTTTAAGGAAAAAATGTTAAAAAATAAAAACACGGACTCAACTCGCTAACCAGCTAACTAAAAGCTATAAAGATAAAAATTATTAATGTAATAAAGATGCCGAGTCGGTGAAGCTCATTATCACTAGCCGAATTCAATAAAGAAAGAAAAAAAAGTAAAAAAGAAACTTTTTTTTTTCTTAAAATTATGTTATTATTATAATAATGTATAATAACAGAATTTTAAGGAAAAAATGTTAAAAAAATAAAAACACGAACTCAACCCGCTAACCAGGATCGAACGTGAATCGTCGAAATGTTGGAACAGAGAAAGATTGTCATTTTTTTTTCTTCCTCATTTTATTTATTTATTTATTTTTTAACTGTGTATGGATGTTTTGTTTGTTGTTTTTTCTCTTTTCTCTCTCTGCATTTGAAGTGTGTTTGTGTGTTTAAGTATGCGTGCGTGGGTGGGAGAGGAGAAACACAAAAAGATTCAATTGTAATTTTGTACCAGTCGTTATTAAGTCTCTAAGGTCTGCGATTCAAATTCGCGGGTTACCGAACACCTTCATTAGGGGCTCCCGAGGAAAACAAAAACAAAAAACAAAAATCCTCTCTTAGATCCCCTGATTGGTATTAATTGCTTTCTTAATTTATAATTAAAACGATCGAGAACTTATATAGACTTATATTTACAGGCGTCGTTGCGTCGACAAATGGAAAGTGATTCATTTGCTAGCATGAATTCACTCACTGTTCGGTAACTGGGTAATGACCGGGAGGTAGCACATTTTCAATTGCCTATCTGCGGCCTGTGAACCTTTTGTCGTAACTAATTTTCGCCTAAAACTTGAGCATTTAATTAAACAAAAAAAATTCTTTTTTTTATTCATTCACATTGAGATTTTGTAGTAGTACTACTACTGCTATTGTAATTATTATAACTAGCAACAAAAAACGCTCTCCGGGCGACGTAAAAAATATTTTTTGAAAGTTATTGCCGGGGGGGGGGGTGGGTTAAAAATTCGGCTAAACTTGCAAATCGTCGTCAAAATTAAAAAGGAAAATTTTGACAACACCTCAAACTAAAGTCAGGTTAGTAATTGTTTTATTTCGTTTATTTAACGAATCTTGAAATGTTTTCTAAACTGCACATAAATATTTTAGTTAAGAAAATATTTCAAGATTCGTTAAATAAATGAAATAAAACAATTACTAACCTGACTTCACTAAAAAAATAAAAATAGTCAAGTATTTCGAATCGGATTTTTAATTTTAATCATTTTAACAAATGCTGACTTTTTGTAACCTATTTTTGTCCGCCCTGTCGGTGGGGCGTTAGAATGCACCGACTGCACCTCTGCAGAGGGGTAAGACTCCCCCAATGGGGCCACCTGTTGGCCGTGGGTGGCGACCCGTGATGCTTAAGGATAGAGCCCAGGTGGATGAGCAGTTCATGACATGCAATACTCCACTTTGGCCCTATCTTGGGCTAGATGGGCGGTTGGAGAGGCCCCCTCCGATCAATCGGCTGGTCATGTCAAGCCCTAGCACCAATATGATTTTCCCAACCCTATTGCCCTTATGGCAAGCCCCAACCCCTTTTTATCAAATGGGTGCTAGAAGGCGGTGGCTGCGGGTCTACATGTCCTGGGAATGACGTTAAACTCTATCTGATGGTGAGGTTCCAGTTCTGGAGGTTTGGGGAATGTGGAGCACCCGTTCATCACCATTGCTCCCTGGTCCACTCTGACCCGGAGTGGTAGTACCTGTTAGGGTCCCATCTATGGGTTAAATAGAAAAATGTATTTATAAAAAAATTGTATTATCCATTAAGAATTGATTTATTTCAAAACTTTATCGGCATTAAATGACCCATCGAGGTTGATATGCCGTAAAACAAAACAAAACAAACCTATTTTTGTCTGTAAAATGAGTTCTAGAGCTTCCCTACTTCTAAAAATTGATTTATAAAAGCATTTTAAATGTTAACAATTCACACCTGGAAAAAATTTCAGAAAAATTGAAGCAGGTGGGTGAAAATCTGACTTTTTTCTGGATGATTTGACATGAAATTATCCACTAATAATTTTCAAACAGACCAATGTGACCCAAACAGGTGCTAAAATTCCAGGCCAGAGTGGACCTGAGAGTAATGGCAATGAAAGAGTATTCCTCAGATCTGGGGCCTACCATAGCCAGGACACTGGAGGTTTCTTACCTCTCTGTAGAGGATGCAGTCAACATACTAAGCCTCGCCGACAGGGTTATCTATCTAATAATTCATATACAATTATATGGTTTAAAGTAACTATTTCTATTATTAGTGTTGTTCGGACTATTGTCCCCATCTTCATTGTTATTTGTACAACGTTTCGGCCGATATACCCTCCGGCCTTCTTCAAGTATTTCTTGTCGGACTTGGGAACCTTCTCGGACTCGGGGAACCTTCTTTTCGAACTCGGTTAGGCCAGAGGGTATATCGGCTGAAACGTTGTACAAATAACAATGAAGATGGGGACAATAGTCCGAACAATGCTAATAATACTAATCTTCAAGAAATAACTATTTCTGTTTAATAATAATCATTTGTTTGCACAGTTATATAGTTTCAAGTATTCTTATTTAACACCAATAATTTTCAAGCAATTATATGGTTTCAAGTAACTAAAAATAATCTGAGGTTTCAAGTCTTCCTAACATTAATAATTCTATCAAATAATAATTTATTTGTACACAGTTATATGATTTCTCATATTCTAAGACTTGCTGATAGGCCTACCTATCTAATAATTTTTGCACGCAGGTCGCATGCAGGTCACGTGCAAATCGCACGCAAGGATTGGCAAAAAATAACGTAGCATTCAACCGTTATTAAACAGCCATAACAGAAAAATTGCAGAAACACGCACAACCTATGTATATGTGTATATATATATATATATATATATATATATATTGATCAAAGCCTGAAGAAGATACCAGAATATCTGAAACACGTGTTGCGTATATAAAATAAAAAGAATAAAACATTTTTTCTGAGAACAATACATTTTGTGGACCTTCTTCTTTTTTATAAAATATTAAATTTTCTCCCGTTGGAACCAGAACAACATTTTTTATATATCTAATAATTTATATACAATTATACACTTAGCGCTAATACCCTTGGGAAAGGTATGAATCCTACTGCCCCTCAAGCTAGGGATAAATAGTAGGCCAGACTGAGCTCTTTAACCTTAATTAGGCAACCGGTCTAGGAGAAGGAAAACTCTGAATTCAAACCTGTTGAACTCCGCTTAAGAAATTGACCCTGTGTCACATCCTGCTCGTGCGGAGGGGTTGGTAAATATATATACCATAAAACAAAACGACTAACCAACTGAACAACACACACACACACACACACACACACACACACACAGATTACGGTCCAATCTCACTTAGAGCACCGGTCCCGGCAGATCACCAAAACAGTGATGAGCTGATTAATACTTATTTTGGTGACTACTTAAGCAACAGCAAGTATTGGGTTATTTCCTAGTTGAGTAACATGAATTAAGAAATTGACCTTGTGTCACATCCTGCCCATGCGGAGGGGTTGGTAAATATATATATATATATATATGTGTTCTTTGTGTGTGTATAATTGTCGATTTGCATGTGTGTGGCGTGGGTGTGTGTGTGTCTGTCAATTTGCATCTGTATGTATACATGTGTATGTTGGTTTGCACTGGCCTACATGTGTGCATGTCGGTCAGCATCTGTGTTTAATCACGTTCACTTCTGTATCTCGGCATTTGTTGTTTTCATTTTCCCGTGTTTGTACCCCCTCTCCTCAGCTTCTCGTCATTCTAATAACTAAATCTAAATAATGATTTTTGAAAAACACACCAAAGTTTCTGTGGTTTTGTTAACCTAGAAATTTTCAGCCTCTTGATTGGTCAAGAGTCTAAAGTGTTATGAAATGTCCATCAAAATACAGTTATCTTAATTTTTCTTAAATACTTATATTACTTATAAACATATGCATATCTGCCTGTACATCTACGCTAGCATCTGCTGTGTGTGGGTGTACATATGCAAATGTTCTCTGGGTTTAGCACATCTTTCTCTTTTACCAACCTATCCTTTTACACTTATCGCCACACCTTATAATATATTATATATATATATATACATATCTTATTATAATGGAGATTGTGGGTTTGTCTGTCTGTACCGAAACTATACTACTATAAGTCACAATTCCTTTCGTTATTTACATCACATTCTCCATGATTTTATTTTTTATTTAAACCTCAATTATTAATAAAATTGTTTTTTACATACTTACACTGTTGACCATATCTACATACTAATAACATGCAATTGTATTATATATACAACAAAAAAGAGGTTTACAGTATGAATGGGAAGGCTAATTTGCATATTGATCTTAACAATTGATTTTAATAAATATATGCTTAGTATTATTGATTTCTAATTGTTTGGTTTTATCTTATTGAATATGAGCAAAAATCTCTTCAATAATCTTAAAAGAAATCCATTAACAAGAAAGAAATAACTGTAATATTATTTCTTTACTTCCTATTTTAACTAAACAGTTTAATTAGGACATTTACCAATGAAAGACGGGAGTAACGGAAAATGATGGAAGAGTTAGTTTTCAAAGTTGTTCTATTTTTCAGTCATACCCCCTCTGTTCCAAATCTTTTTATCTACATTCTTATTCAGTTTCATTAGCCTTTCTGATTTAATATGATATTTTATTATAAAATTTAACTAAAATACTTGCACCCGGAGGGTGCATATATTTGCTAGTATATATATATGTATATTCAAAGTGTTACATAATCTATGCGGTTGCATAAGATTATTGTCAATCCCCTGTAATTCTGAGGGGATGACCCTTTTCATACCATGGCTGGGTCCTTCAATGGAAAATTCCAGAAGCCCGCCAAATATGTGAAGTCACGTGGGATCTGTTTGGTCCCCAGTTTTTCAGTTAGACGTCAGGCAGAGAAGTCGGCCATTTTAGGTCTTGCCTAAAACTGGAACTCACGCGCGCTATGTTAGTCAGATATTTAGTTACGTGAAATGTATAGTTAAGGAAATAAAAGTTTGTATAAGTAATATGTTCTTGTGGTTGATGAATGTCTTGGTAACAAGACTAAGAAATGAATCCAGGACGACCAGCCAGCAAGAACATAGCAACAGAAGACCTTAGAAGATTCCAGACCAAGACAAGATGTTATAAGATTCCAAAGACGGCCAGAAGAAGCAAGTAAGGGGGTATACAACAAAAGGAGTCTAATAATAGATGAGAAAACTTTCCTCTCAAAGTGTTTAATACTTTTGGAGAAGTGTCCTTGGAAGGAAGAGATAGCTCGCGACAGGGTTATCTATCAAATAATTACATATACATTATAGGTTTAAAGTAACTATTTACCTATTATTAGTGTTGTTCGGGGACTATTGTCCCCATCTTCATTGTTATTTGTACAACGTTTCGGCCGATATACCCTCCGGCTTCTTCAAGTATTTCTTGTCGACTTGGGAACCTTCTCGGACTCGGGGAACCTTCTTTTCGAACTCGGGAAGGCCGAGAGGGTATATCGGCTGAAACGTTGTACAAATAACAATGAAGATGGGGACAATAGTCCGAACAAGCTAATAATACTAATCTTCAAGCTATCAAACATAGAACTATTTCTGTTTAATAATAATCATTTGTTTACACAGTTATATGGTTTCAAGTATTCTTATTTAACACCAATAATTTTCAAAGCAATTATATGGTTTCAAGTAACTAAAAATAATCTGAGGTTTCAAGTTTTCCTAACATTAAATATTCTATAAATAATAATTTATTTGTACACAGTTATATGATTTCTCATATTCTAAGACTTGCTGATAGCCTACCTATCTAATAATTTTTGCACGCAGGTCGCATGCAGGTCACGGCAAATCGCACGCAAGGATTGGCAAAAAATAACGTAGCGTTCACCGTTATTAAACAGCCATAACAGAAAAATTGCAGAAACACAACAACCTATGTATATATGTATATTATATGTATATTTATATATATATGTATATATATATTATTGATCAAAGCCTGAAGAATACCAGAATATCTGAAACATGTGTTGCGTATTAAATATAAAAGAATAAAACATTTTTTCTGAGAACAATACATTTGTCGGACCTTCTTTTTATTAAAAATATTAAATTTTCTCCCGTTAGAACCAGAACAACATTTTTTATATACTAATAATTTATATACAATTAATACACTTAGCGCTATACCCTTGGGAAAGGTATGAATCCTACTGCCCCTCAGCTAGGATAAATAGTAGGCCAGACTGAGCTCTTTAACCTTATTAGGCACCGGTCTAGGAGAAGGAAAACTCTGAATTCAAACCTGTGAACTCTGCTTTTAAAGAAATTGACCTTGTGTCACATCCTACCTGCGGAGGGGTTGGTAAATTATATATGTGTTCTTTGTGTGTGTGTGATTGTTGATTTGCAAATGTGTGTGGCGTGTGTGTGTGTGTGTGTCTGTCAATTTGCATCTGTATGTATAACATGTGTATGTGGTTTGCACTGGCCTACATGTGTGCATGTCGGTCAGCATCTGTGTTTAATCACGTTCACTTCTGTATCTCGGCATTTGTTGTTTTCATTTTCCCGTGTTTGTACCCCCTCTCCTCAGCTTCTCGTCATTCTAATAACTAAATCTAAATAATGATTTTTGAAAAACACACCAAAGTTTCTGTGGTTTTGTTAACCTAGAAATTTTCAGCCTCTTGATTGGTCAGAGTCTAAAGTGTTAGAAATGTCCATCAAATACAGTTATCTTAATTTTTCTTAAAATACTTATATTACTTATAACATATGCATATCTGCCTGTACATCTACGCTAGCATCTGCTGTGTGTGGGTGTACATATGCAAATGTTCTCTGGGTTTAGCACATCTTTCTCTTTTTACAACCTATCCTTTTACACTTATCGCCACACCTTTTTATATATATATATATATATATATACATATCTATTATAATGGAGATTGTGGGTTTGTCTGTCTGTAAACGAAACTATATTACTATACAAGTCACAATTCCTTTCGTTATTTACATCACATTCTCCATGATTTTATTTTTATTTAAACCTCAATTATTAATAAAATTGTTTTACATTACTTACACTGTTGACCATATCTACATACTAATAACATGCAATTGTATTTATATATACAACAAAAAGAGGTTTACAGTATGAATGGGAAGGCTAATTTATATTGATCTTAAACAATTGATTTTAATAAATATTGCTTAGTATTATTGATTTCTAATTGTTTGGTTTTATCTTATTGAATATGAAGCAAAAATCTCTCAATAAATCTTAAAAGAAATCCTTAACAAGAGAAATAATCTGTAATATTATTCTTTACTTCCTATTTTAAACTAAAAGTTAATAAGGAACATTTACCAATGAAAGACGGGAGTAACGGAAAATGATGGAAGAGTTAGTTTCAAAGTTGTCTATTTTTCAGTCATACCCCTCTGTTCCAAATCTTTTTATCTACATTCTTATTCAGTTTCATTAGCCTTTCTGATTTAATATGATATTTTATTATAAAATTTAACTAAAATACTTGCACCCGGAGGGTGCATATATTTGCTAGTAATATATATGTATATTCAAAGTGTTACATAATCTATGCGGTTCCATAAGATTATTGTCAAATCCCCTGTAATTCTGAGGGGATGACCCTTTTCATACCATGGCCGGGTCCTTCAATGGAAAATTCCAGAAGCCCGCCAAATATGTGAAGTCACGTGGATCTGTTCGCGCCAGTTTCAGTTAGACGTCAGGCAGAGAAGTCGGCCATTTTAGGTCTGCCTAAAACTGGAACTCACGCGCGCTATGTTAGTCAGATATTTAGTTACATGAAATGTATAGTTAAGGAAATAAAAGTTTGTATAATTAATATGTTCTTGTGGTTGATGAATGTCTTGGTAACAAGACTAAAGAAATGAATCCAGGACGACCAGCCAGCAGGAACATGCAACAGAAGTAACCTTAGAAGATTCCAGACCAACCAAGATGTTAGAAGATTCCAAAGACGGCCAGAAGAAGCAAGTAAGGGGGTATAAACAAAAGGAGTCTAATAATAGATGAGAAAAACTTTCTCTCAAAGTGTTTTAATACTTTTGAGAAGCGTCCTTGGAAAGGATTTTTCATTTATCCCCCTCATTTCATTCATTTTTATTTCATCCATTCATTCATTTTACCATTAATTTTTAACATATATATATATATATATATATTTTGTGAATAAAAAGGCCTTAAATACATGGTTATCGTGATTATGGACCATTTCAAAAAGACGCTCAAAAAAAAAAAAAAAAAATTTCCACCAATCAAAAAGATGCTTGAAAGGAAAAAATACACATATATCGCCCCTGGAGGCGGGGAGAAATGTATAAATGTAAACTGAATTTGGCCATTTGCCTGTTTAAATAAAAGATAAATGTGGTCTGAGAAGCTTGTGGCCCACAATACCACGAGTGGAAATGGTCCATAACCACGATACCCTGGTATTTAAGGCCTTTTTATTCAAAAATAATTTGCTCTGTTTATAATAATTAAACATTGAGCTCTCATACGAAACCTGAACTCTACAACAAAACTGGTAGAGAATAGGACCAGCTAGGATCACCTTGTACCAGAAACTTGGTACCCACCAAGAATATATATATATTATATATATATATATATATTATATATATAATATATATATATAAATCAAAATTTACATATTTACCCAACCCCCCACATGAGTAGGAGGTGGTACAAAGTCACTTTATTAACAGATTTAACAGGTTTGAATTCAGAATTTTCTTTCTCTTAGACTGGTTGTCTAACCAAGGTTAAAGGAATCTTGGTGGTGAGCAGTCCATGACATGCAACACTCCATTTTGGCCCTTCTAGGCTAAACGTGAGATTGAGAAGCACCCTCCAATCAATCGGCTGTCACATCAAGCCCTAGCACCTATATGATTGTCCTGCTCTATTGCCCTTATGGCAAACCCCCAATCTTTTATCATATATTGTATAGAAAGCAGTAGCTGAGGGTCTTAATGTCCTGGGTATAACTTAAATGCATCTAATTCTGAAGCTCTGGGGAGTGTGGAGTACCCCTTTATCACATTACTCCCAGGTCTACCAATGGTAGTACCTGTTAGGTCCTTATCTATGGTTGAATAGAAAAAACATGAGTTTTTTTTTTTTTTAAAAGTCTAGTTAAAAAAATTGAATACCCATCAAATAAATAAAACAAATTGTTTGGCATAAAATAATCCAACAAGGTTGACATGTCATAAAATCTAACCTCTGCACTGAAAATGCAGTGTATGATAATGGTTGAACATGGTGTACTAATAAACAGACCAATTTTTGAATGGCAATCTCTGGTGCAGTGACTGCAAACGAACAGTGATGCTTGCTGGATTGCTGTT
>CM042151.1:114979671-114986861 GCA_023376005.1 Doryteuthis pealeii | reverse complement strand
GTCTCTCCTTCCTTTTGGCTCTCTTTTCTGCGGCAGCTACTTTCCTCTCTTTTTCACTCCTTTTCATTCCTTGTTTGATGATGAGGAGTCGCCAGGTCGCACTGTCTTCTGCACAAGCCTCCCATGTGTTGGTTTTAATGTGGCATGTCTTCATGTTTCTCTCACAGATATCTTTAAATGTGCTAGCTTACAGTGCTTATATCATAAGACTGAAGCAGTTAAAAACATGTAAGATACTTGGCTGGATTGGTAGTATCAAGATAGTTTGTGCACTAATACATTGTGCATTGCTTCAATCCATGTGGAATTTTAAAATTGCACAGATGAATATCCAACAGAGTCTAATTTGGGAACTATTGAAGTCAGTTAGTCTACTGTTGGTTTGAATAACAGCAGCTAAGAACAACTCAAGCAGTGTCCAAGACAGTTGGTATAAATAGGACTCAAGAATGATCCATCCATGAATCTGGGTGATTTGGGTCATTACATTCCTTGAGTTCTGATTGACTGCTTGACTTGAATGACATTGTGGAGTCTTATATATACTTTGTCATTTTGCAGTGGACTTTGTAGCACTCGAGTTTGTATTTAAGTTACAATCGCTTGCTACCTTGTCTTCCCAGTTCGACGGTAATTGGAACTTATTCTTCAGGAACTTATACTTTAACTTCAAACTTGACCATAACGCCACAGAAGCAGCCAAAATCATTTGTTGTGCGAAAGGTAAAGGTGCTGTTGATCACAGTAAAGTACCGTATTTGACGGCATATAAAACGCGCGGCCATATAAGATGCACCCCTATTTCAGCAGGTCAGATTCAGGAAAAAGTTTCCCTTCTCCTAGACTGGTTACCTAGCCATGGTTAAAGAGTCCAGTCTGCCCTCCTATTTATCCATAGCTGGAGGGAGAATTGGATTCATACCTTTCCCAAGGATATTAGCGCCATGTGAAATGCCAACGGCTTCGTCCAAGAATTGAACTCGCGTTGACAAGTCTATTTCCTACGACTCTAACCATTAGACCACGCACCTCCATGGTCTTATATACAGTCCAATTTGACTATATTTCAGCAGGTCAGATTCATGAAAAAAAAGTTTTTAGTGTATTTAAGCATATATTGTTGAAAACAGTCTAGCTGTGCATTACACAAGCAGAAACATAGCTGTATAAAAGCAATTTGGCAGTATAGGCAAGCAATAAGCATACACAAGACATCTCAATAGAAGGAAATAATAATAATAATAAAATCAATAATAATAAAACTTCAAACTTCACCTATGATGTATTAGACGTAGGGTGATTTTTGAAGCCAAATTTTGGGGAAAAGTGCATCCTGTGTGCCATCAAATATGGTAGCCAGATGGTTCAAGAAATTCTGCTTAGGTTGCAAGAATCTGAAGGATCAGGCAGAGTAAAGTAGTCCTGAAATTGTGAATTCTAAGGTTGTGCTCCAAGCCATAGAGGCAAATCTAATGAGTAGCATTTGGAGAGTATTAGGTGACTTGTGCGTCTCACAGTTCAGGGTGGTTTGTCACCTTCATAACATCAGCAAAAGTGTGAAGAGTAGGCTGCATTTGCAACTGTCAAATCCTCACTTTTTAAAAAATGTACTCCTTCTATTGACCTCTCCATTTAATTCTTCCATTGACCGCCCTGTCGGCTGGGGCGTTAGAATGCACCGACTGCACCTCTGCAGAGGGGTAAAACTCCCCCAATGAGGCCACCTGTTGGCCGTGGGTGGCGACCCGTGATGCTTAAGGATAGAACCCAGGTGGATGAGCAGTTCATGACATGCAATACTCCACTTTGGCCCTATCTTGGGCTAGACGGGCGGTCAGAGAGGCCCCCTCCGATCAATCGGCTGGTCACGTCAAGCCCTAGTACCTATATGATTTATGGCAAGCCTCAATCCCTTTTTATCATATGCGTGCTAGAAGTCGGTGGCTGCGGGTCTACATGTCCTGGGAATGACGTTAAACTCTATCTGATGGCGAGGTTCCAGTTCTGGAGGTTTGGGAAATGTGGAGCACCCCTTTATCACCATTGCTCCCTGGTCCACTCTGACCCGGAGTGGTAGTACCTGTTAGGGTCCCATCTATGGGTTAAATAGAAAAACATGAGTTGATAAACAAAATTGTATTATCTATTAAGAATTGATTTATTTCAAAACTTTATCAGCATTAAATGACCCACTGAGGTTGATATGCCGTAAAACAAAATCAAACCAAATCTTCCATTGACCTGTCCATTTAACCCTTCAGACCATATTACCTTTAGGCACCCCTTTTCGATCTCGATTAAGAAAGGACATGTTTTTCATTTAAACCGTCAATATCCGGTTGTTGGTTAGGGTTTAGGGATTAGTTTTATAATTTTAAAAAATCTAAAAAAACCTGTCCATTTAACCCTTCAGACCATATTACCTTTAGGCACCCCTTTTTGATCTCGATTAAGAAAGGACATGTTTTTCATTTAAACCGTCAATATCCGGTTGTTGGTTAGGGTTTAAGGGTTAGTTTTATAATTTAAAAAAATCTAAAAATCGTCTGTTAAAACAACCGGATATTGACGGTGTAAATGAAAAACATGTCCTTTCTTAATCTAGATGAAAAAGGGGTGCCTAAAGGTAATATGGTCCAACCCTTCAATTGACCTCTCCATTTAACCCTTCTATTATATCTTTTTGGTGATTGCAATTAACATCAGATTTCACATTAATAAATTAGGATTTTTACATTAGGGATTTAGCTGTTTTGTTTTTTGTTTTTTTTTGTTTTGTTTTTTGCTATCCTTTTAAGATTGCACCCAGGCCTTTCTGGGTTAAGCTTTGTGGCCCTTGGGAGAAAAAGGTTGGGAATTAATGATTTATATGGTAGTCCCTTCTGGAGATGTGTTGTGCGATGGTTAGAGTTGTGGGAAATGTAATTGTCGACCCGTGTCGATGATGAGGCTGTTAGCATTTCACATTGCGCTAATAACTTTGGGAAAGGTATGCATCCAACTACTCTCCCTCCAGCTATGGGTAAATAGTAGGGCAGACTGGGCTCTTTAACCTTAAGTAGGCAACCAGTCTAGATAAGGAAAAATCTGAATTCAAACCTGTTAAACTCCACTCAAGAAATTGAACTTGTGTTGCATCCTGGTAGGTAGGTAAATATCTATTATTATACTAAAGCTGAGTTAATCAACTTTTGCTTCCCAAAGGCTTTTTTGCAGTTTAGTTTAATGACACAAAAATTATACTAAATTATTCCTTACTTTTAGGATTGAATTATGTTAGAAAAAAATTCTGTTTTAATTGGTTCTAATTAGTTGTAATTCGCAATTAAGTCAAAAACCGACCAATCTTTCACTTTACTCTCTGTTTATCACTTTCCTCCTCTCTTTATCACTTTCCTCCTCTCTATGTATCTCTTGACTACCTCCTTGTTATATGATGTTAGTTTCTCTGGAGGGTAAAGAGAGAGAGAGAGCCGGGAGAATTTGAAATGTATTTCTATGTTAAATTTCACAACCAACAACCTGTAGCTTAAATGAGGTCAAAAGCTTACAAAATTATTTTAAGGTTTCATCCGGCTTTATTTTTTATTTATTTATTTATTTAAAAATTTTTTTATTCGCTTTGCTAACTCTCTTTTCCCTAATCTCAATCATCTATCCAGAGCTGAATGGGTGACCCAACGGTTCACACATCTTCTTTTTCAATTTTTTAGAAAAAAAATTCTTTTAAGCAGCAAAGAATCCACTTAAAAAAAAAATAATTAGGGTGGAGGGGTGCTCCACATTCCCCAAACCTCTAGAACTGGAACCTCACCATCAGATAGAGTTTAATGTCATTCTCAGGACATGAAGACCTTCAGCCACTGCCTTCTAGCACCCATATGATAAAAAGGGGTTGGGGGCTTGCCATAAGAGTAATAGTGTTGGGGCAATCATATAGGTGCTAGGGCTTGACATGACCAGCCAATTGTTCGGAAGGGGCCTCTCTGACCACCCGACCAACCTAAGTAAGAGCCTAAGTGGAGTGTTGCAGGTCATGGACTGCTCAGCCACCAGGATTCCATGCTTAAGCATCATGGGTCGCCAACAGGTGGTCCCATTTGGGGAGTCTTACCCCTCTGCAGAGGTGCAGTCGGTGTATTCTAATGCCCCAGCCGACAGGGCGGTCAGGCCATTTGGGAACATATAACAAACATTTTTTTTTTTTTTCTAAGAATTTCTTTTGAGTATTTTTAGAAAAATCTATTTTGTTTTTAGAAGGTTTTAATGCTCAAGCTGTGCCAGCTGGGGACCAAAGCCGAGCTAACGCCCAACTCACCTTCCCAGAGGGTGACAGGTTGCATGGGTGCAGCTACGTTATTTTCCCAATGATTGTTGATTGTGCGGTGTCAGCGATCGATATAAGTGATTCTATACCAGAATAGCATTGGTCGGTAACATATATTTACAAATTAGTAGGAAGTGCGTGGTGTAATGGTTAAAGTCATGGGAAATGGACTTGTCGCCCCGAGTTCAAATCCTGGACTTGGTAATTGCATTTCACTTAGCGCTAATACCCTTGGGAAAGGTATGAATCCTATTCTCCCTTCAGCTATGGATAAATAGTAGGGCAGACTGGGCTCTTTAACCTTGGTTAGGCAACCGGTCTAGGAGAAGGAAAACTCTGAATTCAAAACCTGTTGAACTCCGCTTAAGAAATTGACCTTGTGTCACATCATGCTTCGTGCGGAGGGGTTGGCAAATAATATATTTACAAATTTGCAAATTGAAACACCTTGTAAGTCCCCCCCCCCAAAAAAAAAAGAATCCCCCCCCCCATCAGATTCTTCGATGCTTAATCAATAGTAATCAAAATAAATTTTTGTATTGGGGCGTTTTAATCAAAGGGGTGCAACTCTTTCCCTTTGCCATTCCATCTTCTAAAGATCAAGCATCAAGTTATTATACTTTTTGCATATTGGCAATAGCTCTTAAGTAAAAATAACAATTCGGTAAGGGATTAACCCATATTTATACTATTTTAAAATTTTCTCCATCCTCTCTCTTTCTCTCTTGTTCCCCCTATATATATATATATATATATATATATATATATTATATATAAACTTACACACAAAATCATTTAATCTTTCTAATCATATCATAACGTATAATACTATATAAATACCATTAATTAAAGTCCAGAAATGAATAATGATTTGGCTAACTTGATTGCTTGGTTTGAGCTAGAATGACTTGTAACGTAGTGGGTCTTCATTCTCATAAATGGTTTCATTTCTTTGTGTGTGAAAATGACCCTTAAATTAAGATCCCTGGTAACCTGTGCTGATTAAAAACAAACTTGACCGCAACTCTTGTCAACAGTATTTATTATGGCTGTGATTAGTCATCTGTAGTAGTTGTCAACATAAAGAGAGATAGAAAGATTGTTTATAATTACAGAATCGGCATAATTAGATACAGTAAACTTATGACTCTCCCGCCTGTCAGTAAACTATCAAACTTGGGGAGAGGAAAGAAAGAAGGCCGGCTGCTTTTCTTGAATAGGCTAACAGGTCTATGTCAGGCTTGTTTCTCTAGACCCTTTCTAGCCTTCACTCCTCTCTTTTCTCTTCACCATCTAAACCAAAACTCTACCCAGGTAAGGTCTTGGTGAGTACTCTGTGTAATATAGTAACTTTTCTTAACTGTAGTCTTAAAACAAAACAATATATTATTTGACGCCATGGCATTCAAATTGACATGAAAAATGTTAAATATACATTAAAAATGTCTTCCTTGCACACAAAAACATAGGAAAGCTCTTATTAGACTTTTATATACAATGAGTAGAAACTGAAATGTACTTGATGTTGGCCATTTTGAATTTTACTGCTACCCGTCTAAATTATAGCTACAAATGGACCATATTACCTTTAGGCACCTCTTTTTGATCTCGATTAAGAAAGGACATGTTTTTCATTTACACCGTCAATATCCGGTTGTTTGTTAGGGGTTAGGGTTAGGGGTTAGTTTTATAATTTAAAAAAAATCTAAAAATCGTCTGTTAAAACAACCGGATATTGACGGTGTAAATGAAAAACATGTCCTTTCTTAATCGATATCAAAAAGGGGTGCCTAAATGTAATATGGTCCGCTACAACATATCCAACTCTAACATCATGCCAAATTTCATAAAGGTGTCACAAATTGGACGATTCCAACCAAATCCATTGCCCTGTCAGTGTGGCTTAGAATATGCTAACTATACCCCCCCCCTGCAGAGAGATAATACCCACCCTCCACAATAAAGTGGTGTCCTGGGTATGACACTTAAACGCATCTTGGGATGAGACTCGAGTTCTTGAGCTAAAAATTATTCGTATTCGGAAGGACCGTATGCAAAAAAGAACTCTTAAGAAACTACACCAAAATGAATATATTTACATACAATGAACATAATTCCCTAACCTCTTGAGATAAAATAACCAAAGGTGGGTTGAAATGCCGTTAAAATCACTTCACTTAAATACCATTAATCAGCTGATTATTTTTCCTACATCATTCCTTTGCTTACTTCTGTATATTTTAATTCCATTGTATATTGTTATATTGTATTTATATAAGTACATTGGAATTTTAACCAAACAATCCTTTCCAATGTTTTTAATTCTTCCGAAAATATTCAACCTCAGCATTTTCTCTGATTTGGAATTCAAAAACAATTCAAACAAACAATTCACAAAATGCATTCCAGCTGGATTCTTCCTTTCAAAATATTTTTTCCAAAATATTTCCCGCCCTGTCGGCTGGGGTGTTAGAAATGCACCGACTGCACCTCTCCAGAGGGTAAGACTCCCCAAATGGGACCACCTGTTGGTTGTGGGTGGCGACCCATGATGCTTTAAGGATAGAACCCAGGTGGTTGAGCAGTCCATGACTTGCAATACTCCACTTTGGCCCTATTTTGGGCTAGACGAGCGGTCAGAGAGTCCCCTCCGATCAATCGGCTGGTCATGTCAAGCCCTAGCACCTATATGATTGCCCCAACCATATTGCCCTTATGGCAAGCCCCAACCCCTTTTTATCATATGGGTGCTAGAAAGCGGTACTGAGGGTCTACATGTCCTGGGAATGATGTTAAACTCTATCTGATGGTGAGGTTCCAGTTTTGGAGGTTTGGGGAATGTGGAGCACCCCTTCATCACCAT
>CM042151.1:114962171-114977171 GCA_023376005.1 Doryteuthis pealeii | reverse complement strand
ACATTCTTGTTTGTCTTTTATGTCACATATTTTAAATATAAGTAAATAAATTTGTCTACTTAATTGAGCATGTACAAATGACTAAATATAATTTCATGCTTTTTTGGAAGATGAACTTTGACATCTAGTAAACCATAACTACTATTAATTGACTAATAACTATGGTGTCTTTGGTATGACTCTAAACTAGATCTGGTGGGTGAGGCTCCTGTTCTGGAGCTCAGGGGAGTGTCAAATTACGCTTTTGGTGCCATTACTCCCAGGTTCACTCTGACCCTCATTACCTGTTAGGATCCAATCTCTAGGTCAAATAGTTTGGTACCATTATAGTATGTGGCCTACCTTTTGAATGTGGCCTACGAAATCATGTCTCTCTTATAGGATGTGGCCTACCATAAAAAGTATATTATAAAGTTATGATAATAACTGCTAACCCCTAACCCTATTTCAGAATTTTAGAATATTTTAGAATTAAATAGATCTCTGCTGATTAGTATTATCTGCGTTATTCGGACTATTGTCCTCATCTTCATTGTTATCTGTACAACGTTTCGGCCGATATGCCCTCCGGCCTTCTTCAGGTATTTCTTGTCAGACTCTGGAACCTTCTTGTCGTAATTAGGAACCTTCTTGTCGTAATCGGGAGCCATCACGGAACTTAGTAGGGCAGACTGGGCTAGGTAACCAGTCTAGGAGAAGGAAAACTCTGAATTCAAACCTGTTAAACTTCGCTTAAGAAACTGACCATGTGTCATATCCTATTTATGCAGGAGGAGTTGGTAATTATATATATATATATATATATATATATATATATATAAGTCATCCACAGACAGGTGTTTCAGCATTTCACGCCTCTTCAGTGTGGCTAGACACAGCTATCTTTTGGCTAGAGTTGAACTCAGACTGACCGTATGGTAGCCCGATATCTTATCCTCTTGTCCACTGACAGCCGTAGCGGGGATTGGTGTTTTTAAACTATTAAGTACATAGGTTTGTTTATGTATTTTATGGTCACTGAGAGATCAAATTTCCGGGGAAATGATCATTGCTTATATGCTTAGTAGTGAGAGTTAATTTAAATTACCAATTAGAGAGCTCTACCAAATTTATGGGAGCATACGAAGTGGGCACTATAAAACTTTACAGACTAAACTAGGGCCATATAAAGTGTAAGTTCAACTGGAGTCTGTATAGTTCTACCGAGTCTGACTCCAACTCTAGTGATCCCGTAATTGTTTTTGGCTCTGACTCCAACTTCACAGTCTTGTTTGATAGGACCAGGTGCAAAAGATTTTCCATATCAGAAAGCAAAAGACAGCTGTGCTTGCATAAAGATCCCACTCACTTTTATTTTTGATGTTACAGGTTCTTTTTGAACAAGTTTCATAAGACGGGTGATGTAAAGTTGTTTCTTGTTTCAGTGCAATAATATTAATACTTGTGTCCCTAAATTGTACAACCGTAATTATCTTGCAACACCCTCTGGTTAAAAATGAGACATTCTAAATCCTCCAAGATGAGATGACAAAAATGTACATCCTGATTATATGGTGTTGCTTATCCGCTTAATTATTATTTCCAATGTATGCCGTCATCTCCGCTAAATAATAGAACATTCCGTTTTTATTATGAAGAAAAAAGGGTGAGAAAAAGGATGTGCTACACAGAAAAAATATAAGAAAGAAATTAAGAAAGAAAGAAAGAATGAGAGATGGGGAAAGATAGAGAGAGGGGACGAGTGCATGTAAAGTTGTTTCATGTTTCAGTTGATCAACAAAAAGTTGATTCTTTTATAGTGAAAGCTAAGTGAAACCCCAAGCCACCCTTAGTGAAAGGGCGGGTGTGGTTTCACTTGGCCCAGAAACTTAGGTCATCACTTGTCACTTGTGCTAGTAACTAACTGACTTCCCCCTTTTCAGAAATTGCCCTCATTTTGTATCTGACCATCTCTCTTGCCCCTACAACGAGTGCTCCCATCATTGACCTTTTGCTGTCTGTCATGTGTAGCAACCCCAGCACTTTCGTTGATTTTGGTGGACATTGACAAATTCCGACCATAATCGGTTTAAATCGCATATTTCTAGTCCAATTTGAAAAAAAATATTTATATGGTTAGAAAGAAAATAGAATAATCTTTCTAAATATATAAATTTTATGTGTTTTTATTCATATTTGTGCATTTTTTTACGGATATCATGGCTCTTCCGCGTGGCGTTATAACAACCCACGAGACGCGTGTTTATAACATCCAAAACAAAAAAAAATTTTTTTTTTTTTTGTTGAATTTGCCAAAAAATTTATCTTTATGTAAATTATAAACCTTATTTTACAGTGTAAACAATTCTTAAGTTTGATAACAAATTTTTCTTACAAATGACGCAAAGTCTGTGAAAGTTCCTATACTTTCATTCAGGGGGTTCCAAATTTAAATTTGCAGGGGTCGGGGGGCACAGTCTGACCTAGCAACACCACTGGGTGACAAGTCATCATTCGTAAAACACTTAAGTTTTGGTGAGATATCATTTTTTTTTTTTTACTTGCAGAATTCTTTGAGCAATTTGAGCAGCATAGAGGCCCAGTTTAAAGTGCTTTAAATTGTCAGAATCTCAATACTTGTACCTTCTATTATAACCTCAGAAAAAGGAGACAGTGCTAAATGGTAGCAATAATGATACATCTATATTTATAATAATTAGGCAGAGTTTATTTGTCTGTCTTTGATAGACGGCCAAACGACTTTACGCTGGGGCTACCAAATTTGGTACATATAATAATTGGTCCCAGTAGAATGTTTTAATTTCCTCTTGGAAAAACAGCAGGCTCTCATCAAGAAGGGTTTCTAACAATAATCAATAATCAATATATGTGAAATAATAATAGAAAAACATTTTTTGTTATAGATGCAGTGCCACATCAGGATATTGATCTTGTTATGAAAAAATAAGAAATCATGTGTGTGTATAATATATATATATATATATATATATATATATATATAAAAGTAATTGGTAATTTGCTTGAAGCATTGTTAAGTATGTTATAAAATAATAAAATCGAAGGCAATACAATGCGTAAAAAATAAAGACAAAAAAGATTTAATATGTCTAATCGATTTCAAAGCAAAGCTTTTATCATCAGAGTTTAATTTCAGAAATGACGTGCTTATGTTTTTTATATTTGTGTGGTTATAATTTCTCTTCTTATTTCCTTTTCTCTCCTTTTTTTTCCCCTCTTTCTTCTTCTCCCCTTTATGAATGGGCAAATAACTGTAATTTCTTATTCTCTCTTCTTATATATATAATATATTATATATATATATTTTATAAAAAGGAAGGTCCGCAAAATGTATTTTGTTCTCAGAAAAAAATTTTTTTTTTTATTCTTTTGTTTTACATGTGCAACACGTTTCAGATCTTCTGGTATCTTCTTCAGGCTTTGGTTGATAATATATTATGATCATATTATCAACCAAAGCCTGAAGAAGATACCAGAAGATCTGAAACACGTGTGCACATGTAAACAAAAAGAATAAAAAAAAAAAAATAAAAAAAATTTTTTCTGAGAACAAAATACATTTGCGGACCTTCCTTTTTTAAAATATTGAATTTCTCCCTTGAACCAGAACAACACTTTATATATATATATATATTATATATATATATAATATATATGTATATGTAATGTATAGTATAGTTTATTGGCAGTACTGAATTTAAAAAGGACGTGTAAAAGCATTTGCATGTTGTAAAATAAATTTCTTTTTTTCTAAAAAAGAAAAGTAAGGGTACCCTAGTTAGATTTAAAATCTAAAATGATTTGATCTTTTTTTTCGTTCAATGCTCTTCAGAGAAAAAATACATTGAAAGATGGTATTGTGGTTTTGTTTTGTTTTGTTTTTTTGTTTTGTTGTAGACGATGGAATAGTCAGAGAGAAACGAGAAAAGGATTTTTTTTTTCTTAATAGGACAAAGAATTCATAAAACTAAGAAACTTACAAATCATAAGGGGGGGGGGTTGAAAATTACGAGTCCTCCGTTAGATAAGTTTAGGCTTGAGGTGCCAAATAGGAGTAACTGATGGGACTGCTTCTGAATGCACAGGAAAGGTTGAGTGCGGGAGATAAACAGGGACTCAAGAATCTGTAGTTGTAGCTCGCTGTTTGAACTGCAGAGGACTGAAAACATGGCTGGGTGGTAGGACCGAGCGCAAGTGGAGTTTCTTAATAAATGTTGTCCAATGGTGGACGGAGTATTTATGTCTGCTGCTGTGGGACATATATATATATATGTATGTATGTCTGGATGAAACTACAAAAATAAAACTATTAACAACAAAGTAAATATATATACACATTAAATATCACTGTTTTGTGCAAAAGTTATGAAGATTTAATTTTAATTTGAAGATATTTGAAAATTAGAATATACATAGAAATAGCATTGAAATTCTACTTAAAAATGTCCAGCATTTGTAAATTATGAAGATTTGATTTATATTTGAAGATATTTGAAAATTAGAATATACATAGAAATAGTGTTGATATTCTACTTGAAAATATTCTGCATTTGTGAATCTCAAAAGTAAACAAATCTGTACAATAAGGGATTCTCCCCTCTACCCAGAAGTTGCTGGGTAGTCGCTTCTAGTACTCAATAAAATAAGGTTGAAAATGTTTTTTTTTTTTTGTAGTTCATTTATATAATAATCCAAAGAAATTTAAAAAAAAAAAATACGATTAGATGGGATGGGATTATTCTGAAACTCCACCCAAACAAGAATCCTATTCGCCTCTCGGGTGCGGTGGGGGTGGTATTGGAGTCTGCTCTCTTGGTATGTTTACTTGTTGGTAAAAGGAGACTTGCAAGAATTAATGATAGCTGGGTTGGTTGATAAAACCTGTGTGGAGACAGGTTACTTTCAGTCGGGGAGATTGTGGGTGAGGATTGTTGTTGAAAACTAACACCTGCCTCTTGTGTTTATTGTCTGGGTAACTGTTTTTCTGTAAATAAGCTTTTCCTCATCTTTCTTTTTTTTAACAGGGTAACCATAGACCTGGGGTTCAGGATCTCTACTCATCTCTGCAGGTGAGTGCCGTTGGCTTTCATGTTTTTGTTTTTTGTTTTTTTTTGTTTTTTTTTCCTTTGATTTTTTTTTTTTTCTTCATTTTTTTTGTATCTTTTTCTTCAGTTTTTTGTAGTTTTTTTTCATTTTTTTCTTTTTCATTTTTTTCTTTTTTTTTTTTCATTTGTTGTTTTTTTTTCATTAAAAAATTTTTTCATTGTTATTTTTTTTTTTTTTTTTTTTTTCATTCAGAAACCTTACATCTGTGTAAGCACAATTTTTTTCTTATTTTCAAAATTATTTTTATCTTTTAAAGAAAAAAACACCTTGGAATCATTCCTTGAATTATTTAGACTACTATCCTCATCTTTGTTTTTATTGCAATCTTTTGGCTTTCTTTTATGTTGCATACTAGAGTATTACTCGGTACTCTTTAGGAATTCTTGAGTTCAATTCACATTAATTGGCTAGATGTAATCTGTGCTTTGCACTTCAAGAGGAGGACTATATCATTGGTAAATGTCTGTGGTTAGCAATTTCTTTGGTAAACCTACTTTGAAGGAACCTTTTGCTTCAAGAGGAGGTTATAGCTTTTTTTATGTCTTGATTAGAACTTTCTTGGTAAACCTACTTGAAGGAACCTTTTGCTTCAAGAGGAGTTATAGCTTTTTTTTATGTCTGTGATTAGAACTTTTCTGGTAAACCTACTTTGAAGAACCTTTTGCTTCAAGAGGAGGTTATAGCTTTTTTTTATGTCTGTGATTAGAACTTTCTTTGTAAACCTACTTGAAGGAACCTTTGCTTCAAGAGAAGGGTATAGCATTTTTTTTCTGTGATTAGTACTTTCTTTGGTAAACCTACTTTGAAGAACCTCTTGCTTCAAGAGAGGGCTATATCATTGCTTAATGTCTGTGGTTAGCAATTCCTTGGTAAACCAATTGAAGAACCTTTTACTTCAAGAGGAGCTAAACATTGCTTAATGTCTGTGATTAGCACTTTCTTGGTAAACCTACTTTGAAGGAACCTTTTGCTTCAAGAGGAATGTTATAGCATTGCTTAATGTCTGTGGTTAGCAATTTCTATAGTTATTCTACTTTGAAGGAACCTTTTGCTTCAACAAGAGGAACGTTATAGCATTACTTTATGTCTGTGGTTGACACTTTCTTTGTAAAACCTACTTTGAAGAAGTAATCTGATATATTGTGTTCTGTATCCTGTAGAGATAAGTATAATAATTATTAAATAACTGATTTGGTAGTGAATGTTACACCCTGTGCATAGGAAAGACTTATATATATTTTTCTCTCTGTAAGTACTCTGGGTATGAAGAAAATGGTGGTTTCCCATCATGGTGTAATGGTTAGCAAGCTAGTCTTGCAGATCCATTTCTACTGAATAGTGAGTTCAATTCTACACTTATGATCTTGTGTCACATCCTACCCATGGTGAACAGGTTGGGTAAATAACTAATCCATCCGAAGCTAGTCTCATAGATGCATCACGACTGAATAGCGAGTTCAATTCTTGCTGGATGCCCCATAATTGCGACCTTCTGTCACATCATACCCATGTTGAATGTGTTGGGTAAATAGGTACCCCATCCCATCACGGTGTAATGGCTAGCATGCTAGTCTCGCAGATCCTTTACTACTGAATAGTGAGTTCAATTCTCACTGTATGCCCTACACTTATGATCTTGTGTCACATCCTACATATGGTTTGGGTAAATACCTACTTGGGGTGGGAAGAGAAAGTTTAAGGGGTATGACTTGAAACCTATAAGCAAAAAAAACAACTATTTTTGATTTAAAAAAAAAATCATATATATATAGAAAAGTAATTGGTAATTTGCTTGAAGCATTGTTAGGTATGTTATAATATATTAGTAATTTGAAGGCAAATACAATGCTTATGAAAACTAAAAACAAAAAGATGTTATTTTTGTCTTATCAATTTCGAAGCATGAACTTCATCATCAGAGATTCGTATCAGAAAATAAAAAAAAAAATTTTTTTTTTTTTTTTTTTTCTGATACGAATCTCTGATGATGAAGTTCATGCTTCGAAATTGATAAGACAAAAATAACATCTTTTTGTTTTTAGTTTTCATAAGCATTGCATTTGCCTTCAAATTACTAATATATTATAATATATATATATATATATATTTTTGGGAGAATATGTGCTTAATTGGAGTCGTACCTAATTTTGAAAATTAATTAATTAATAATGAATTAGGCGGGAATGCCTATTTAAATGTATGGCTAAACAAATCGAGAAAAATCAATTGATTGATTTTTCTCGATTTGTTTAGCCATACATTTAAATAGGCATTCCCGCCTAATTCATTATTAATTAATTAATTTTCAAAATTAGGTACGACTCCAATTAAGCACATATTCTCCCAAAAATTGTCGGCAAAAAAGCCATTCCAAACATACCGTGTTTACAACTTATCATATATATATATATATATATATATTCTTATTACAGATAAGAATCTAAAATCTATTTTGATTACCATTTACCACGTAATATTATAAAATATATACCATGATTCTTTGAACCCTTACCTATATAGTTATATACTTGTCTGTTCAAAATGGAAAGATAATTATCTTAGCATTCATTATTATTGCTAATGCATTCTTATTTAAGAATCTGATATTTTTGTAACGGATAACTCCACCTAATGAAGAAGACAAATTGATGGTGGCAATAAATGAGAAGCCTCTGGAATTTGTTAGAAAAGAAGGCGTACTATTCCATCAGGATAATGATAGACTGCAAAGATCCTTTGGAAAGCAGACAAGAATTAGTATGACCCCGCTGGGAATTTTCACTCTTAGAAAAACATTTACTGGAATGTGATTTTTTTTTTTTTTTTTTTTTTTTTTTTTTTCTGGATGGATGGAATTAGCAAGTTACCTAAAGGTATTCAATAAAGTTATTATCAAAAAATATATTTAAGTAATAGTTAAAATTAAGTTAAGTAATAAAAGTATTAGTATGACACCGCTGGGAAATTTTCACTCTTAGAAAAACATTTACATGATTTCCATTTTTTTTTTTTTTTTTTTTTTTTTTTTTTGCATGATAATTTTTTTTTTTTTTTAATGTTCTGGAAGGATGGAATTAGAAAGTTGCCTAAAGGTATTCAATAAAGTTAAATTCAAAGTGAGTTGCATAGAGAAATGAGATAATGAAATATTTCTTGTTACTGATTTGAGAAATAGTTTGTTATTTATTAAGCTTTTTATATTTCTTCATCATCATCATGTTGTGCAGGCAGCACGGATATCCATGACAATCTCTCGCCAACCTTCCCTATCATTCATCGCCCCAGGGAGTTCTTCCTCGCTGCAGCCAGCATCTTTACATAGCTGGTCAATGTAGGTCCTTGCTGGGCGTCCCACACTGGCATGTCCATGTGTCGGCTTCCACAGGAGAACATCGCTTATGAGTTCGTCCTTGCTTCTCCAGCAGTGTCCTGCATGTCTAGTCCGTCTCACTCGGATGATCTGTTAGATAGGGGGCAGGTGACTATACAGCTGCTCCCTTGTGGGGTGCTGTTTCCACGATTTGTTCAGTACTGCATGCAACATTCTTGTGCAGGTCCCATCTAGCTTACTCTCAAGGCGCCTCGTCAGGGTCCAGGTGGTGCAGCCATACAGCAGTACTGATATGACTACAGCCTGGAAGAAATGTCGCTTCAGCTTGTCAGTGAGATCAGATTTCCATATGACTGACAATTTGTTTGTGGCCAGCCATGCCTTTCCTATTCGTGCATTAATATTGTCATCTGTGGATGAGATATTACTACCTAGGTATGTGAATTGTTCTACAGGCTTAAGGGGCTTACCGTCTAGTGTGGAGATGTCTCCTTTCTTTTTGAAGCTCATGAACTCTGTTTTATCGGAGTTCACAAAGAGGCCAATGTTTTTTGCTGCCTCCTCCAGGCTATGTAGCAGTGACTCAGCCTGTGACGGTGTATCTGCAAGAAGTGCGAGGTCATCCGCATAGTCTGCATCTGTGACTGTTTGTGCAGGGTATCTCCTGCCTTTCTTAATGTAAAACCTTTTTCTTTTATGGTATCTAATGATGTTCGGAGTACATAGTCTAGACATATATTTTTTTAATATATTTTTATATTTAAAATATAAAATTTTCTTCTTTTTTTTTTTTTAAATTTTAAAATTTTTTTTTTTCCTGTCCCTATATATGTAATTACCAATCTCTTGGCATGAGTAGGATGAAAAAACAAAATAGCATTTGATTTCTACTCGAAATAGAATGTTATTTCATAGAATTCACGGTAATTTATGAGGAAGTGCGTCCTGGTCTCCCGCCTTAAAAACCGCTACCCGGTGACTATCAAAATAACAACCCCAGCTGGTCATAATTCTTGTTAATGTTTAGATATGAAGATGGATATATAGTTTTGAATAGACTGAGATAGATAGATAGATAAACAAACAAAATAATATAGATAGATACGAACAAATGGAGATAGATAGATATTTTCGACAAGTATTTGGGGGGGGGGGTCGCTTCTTTTTTTGTCGTAATTCTTGTTTATTTAAACTAAAAACAAGACATTAAACAAACCTGAATAAAAAAAAAATCTTAGTATTTAAAGTAATATAGATAAATATGAACAAATTGAGATAGATAGATATGAAGATGGATAGTTTTGAATAGACTGAGCTGGGTTGTTATTTTAATAGTCACTGGGCAGCAATTTTTGAGGCAGGAGACCGGGACGCACTTCCTCATAAATTACCTATTTAAAGCAATGATAACAATAACAATGAATAATAATAATAACGGAACAAAAAAGACATTGTTATGATAAATAAATAAATAATGTCTCTATTCATTTTTAGAATGCATATTGTTCATGTTAAAATTATTCTTTTAAGCCCGCTAATAAACGTGAAATTAAAAAAGGTGCGAAGAAAAGGCAATTTTTTAATGAAATTTAATAAATAAAAAAAAACACGATAAATCAAAATAAATTCAACGTAACTTTTTGTCGAAATTCGGACGATTTTTAATGTATAAAATGTATTAAAAATAAATTGCATATTGTAATAATATTTTTCTTTTTTTAATGATGGTCATTATGCTACTACTTATCGATTTAGACAAAGTTTGACCTTAAATAATAGATTTAATTATTTTTAATTCGCTTTTAAAATTCCTAGCAGACGAATTTTTTGCTAATGGCTAAATTACATATTATTACCCTCTTACGATGATACATCTACATATGGTGGACCGTAACTATTTTTTTAGCCAAAATTTACTATTAAAATGAATAAAATCTTTAAAAACTTTAATATTAAAAGGGGGGGGGTGCTAAATTCATTTTGTAAAAAAACGGATTTTAATCAAACAAGACAAAAAATTTAAAATATTGTGGCCATTACGGAATACCATACACGAAATGGAAATGAATATACAGAATTTATTTTCAAACGGAACTAATATATTTTTTAATTTTTTTACATACAAAATCGGATTTTACTTGGCTAAAAGTTAAAACGAGTGAGTAAAATTTCAGTAACATTTAATAAATATGTATTTAAAGTAACGCTTTACTTATTTCTAAAAAGAAATGTTTATAAGTAATTTAAAAATATTTTAAAACCATTATTGAACACGATAAATCAAAATAAATTCAACGTAACTTTTTGTCGAAATTCGGACGATTTTTAATGTATAAAATGTATTAAAAATAAATTGCATATTGTAATAATATTTTTCTTTTTTTAATGATGGTCATTATGTTACTACTTATCGATTTAAACAAAGTTTGACCTTAAATAATAGATTTAATTATTTTTAATTCGCTTTTAAAACTCCTAGCAGATGAAATTAATGCTAATGGCTAGTATTTACTAAATACATAATTTTTTTTTTTTTTTTTTAATTTTAAAAAACCTCCCAACTTTTTCCATTCAAACCAGTTAAAATTTCTTTTAAGCCCGCTAATAAACGTGAAATTAAAAAAGGTGTGAAGAAAAGGCAATTTTTAGTAATTTATTAGGAAGTGCGTCCGTCCCGGTCTCCTGCCTCATAAATTACCGAACTCACTAGTTCACAAATATAGACCAATTGAGCAATGAAAAATGTTGTAGATTTTATAAACTTTTTCACTAGCCCAGCTGTCGAAATTTTTCTTTTTTTCTTTTCTTTAAAAAAAAAAAAAAATCTTATAATTAGTTAGTTTTTTGAATTTCTATTGGTTGTTGAGCCAAAACTATTTAATTGTTATGTGCGGTCATTCTATTAGACGATTAGGTAGTATTAGTGAGTTCAATTCTTAAAGGCGCACCTCTTATGGTTGACACAAACCAAATGAAACTAACAGTAATTATTAGTATTAACTGGGCATAGTTCAAATCACTTATGACAGGAATCATTTACAGGATTGGCACATCTTGTCTACTGTGGCTTGAAAATGGAATTAACAGACAAAAGAAAGAAAACAAACAAAAAAAAAAGAATAAGTTTGAATGAGAGAGAAATTTAAAAAACAGAAGGAACATTAAGAAAGAGAAAGAAAAAGACCAAAGTATAAAAAATAGTTTCATAAAATTTCCTATATTATCATTACTTTATAGTGTGACATTCCCTCTCTCTCTCTCTCTCTCTCTCTCTCTCTCTATCTATCTATATATATATATATATATATATATATATATTATATTTTTGCTTGAAGGCAATTACAATGCATGTATCGCATAAAATTTGATACTTTTTTTTATATAGAAAATGAACTTGACTAGTGTAATCCCGGCAAAGGATCGCTCGGTGTGTAGAACATCGTACAGACTGTTTCAACTTTAGAATCCAACAGTATGTGGAGAAAGGTAGACAAACACGGGATGTTATGGAAACTGGATGTTTATTGTCGACGATGCAACGTTTCGGTCTATTAGAACATCTTCAGGACTTGGATATAGAGTAAAGATCTCGGGGATAACTCTTAAAAGAAATCTATTAACAAGAAGAAATAACTGTAATATTATTCTTTATTTCCTATTTTAACTAAATAGATAAATTAGGAAAATTTAGCAATGAAAGATGGGAGTGATGGAAGTGTAAGTTTCAGTTGTTCTGTTTTTCGATTATACCCCTCTCTGTTTCAAATCTTTTTATCTGCATTCTTATTTAGTTTCATTAGCCTTTCAAATTCAATATAATATTTTATTACATTAAAACTTAAATACTTGTACCCTACGGAGGGTGCATATATTTGCTAGTATACATGAGAGAGAGAGAGAGAAGAGAGAGAGAGAGAGAGAGATATTTACCAACTGCCTCTGCACAAGTAGGATGTGATACATGGTTAATTTTTTAAGTGGAATTTAACAGGTTTGATTTTTAGAGTTTTCCTCCTCCAAGACTGGTTGCCTAACCAAGGTTATAGAGCGCAGTTCATCCGACTATTTACCCACAGCTGGAAGGAGAATAGTTGGATGCATTCCTCTTAAGAAATTGACCTTGTCTAATCCTTTTCATGTGGAGGGGTTTATATATATATATATATATATATATATATATATTATTATTTTTGGGAGAATATGTGCTTAATTGAAGTCGTACCTAATTTTGAAAGTTAATTAATTAATTAATTAGGCAGGTTTCAAATCACACACAAGTCGGTCTTCCTATCTATAGCTCTGCTGATGAGGCCTAATAGGCCGAAATGTACATACAAAGATTGATTTTTCTCGATTTGTTTAGACTTACATTTAAATAGGTATGCCAGCCTAATTAATTAATTATTAATTAACTTTCAAAATTAGGTACGACTTCAATTAAGCACATATTCTCCCAAAAATTGTCGGCTAAAAAAAAAAGCCATATCATAAACACATCGCTGTGTATTTACTTCTCATATATATATATATTTATAAATAAACAAACAATCTGTTTGAGATGGTGAGAGCCGACAAATTTTGGGAGAATATGTGCTTAATTGAAGTCATACCTAATTTTTGAAAATTAATTAGTTGATACGCTCACCTAATTTATTAATTATCAACTAATTAATTTTCAAATATTAGGTATGACTTCAATTAAGCACATATTCTCCCAAATATATATATATATATATATATATATATATATATATATATATGGGTTACTATTTAAACAGCAGAAACTGAATATCAAAAGAACTTGATTGGCATTAAATGACCCAAAGAGGGTTGATATGCCATAAAACAACCAACAAAGCTACCAAACTGTTACAGCAGCAGAATACAGTAAGAAATTGACCTTGTCTAATCCTACTCATGCGGAGGGGTTGGTATATATATATATATATATATATATATATATATATATATATATATATATGGGTGACCATTTAAACAACAGAAGAAAACTGAATATCAAAAGAATTTGATTGGCTTTAAATGACCCAAAGAGGGTTGATATGCCATTAAAACAACCAACAAACTATTACTGGAGCAGAATACAGTAAATCATCCCACATTTAATTGAGACTGTATTTATTTTGCCAGGGTGACCTCAGACATGAACAAATTTGGCTCAGGACCGCCTTTGGTAGCGGCAGGCTCTCTGTAGAGGACTGTTCATGTCTGAGGTCACTCTAGCAGAATACCATAAAGCTAGGAGGTCCAGAAGAAAGCAGCGACAAGACATCAACATCTTCAGAGACAGCCTTCACATGCGACATTTGTGGTCGAGAATGTTTTTCTAACATTGAACTATACAGTCACAGGAGGTGCTGTAACTTCAGGGGCACAAAAATTATTTTATAGTCTTCTGAGACTGAAATGCCAATATATATATATACATATATATGTCAAATGAAACTGGAAGTGAATCCGACGGTATGTTGAAAAAAATTAATAAAGGAAAGAAAGTATAGAATGGATAATAGGCCCTAGCACCTATATGATTTTCCCAACCCTATTGCCCTTATGGCAAGCCCCAACCCTTTTTTATCATATAGGTGCTAGAAGGCGATGGCTAAGGTCTACATGTCCTGGAATGATGTTAAACTCTATCTGAGGGTGAGTTTCCAGTTCTGGAGTTTTGGGGAATGTGGAGCACCCATTCGTCACCATTGCTCCCTGGTCCACTCTGACCCGGAGTGGTAGTACCTGTTAGGATCCCATCTATGGGTTAAATAGAAAAACATGAGTTGATAAACAAAATTGTATCATCCCATTAAAAATGAAATTATTTCAAAACTTTGTCGGCATTAAACATTTTTGAATACCAAATTACCAATAGAAGTAATCGGCATAAAATAACCCAAGGAGTTGACATGCCGTAAAACCTAACCAACCAAACCAAACCAAACCAAACCATATCTGTGCATCCCAGTGTTTTTCTTTTTTCTTCCCTTACCATTTCAAGCTAACTGTAAATACCTTTTCAATAGTTTCTTAGAAACGAATTACACAGGATTGATTGGCATTAAATGACCCAAAGAGGGTTGATATGCCATTGAAACAACCAACAAACTATTACCGGAGCGGAATACAGTAAATCATCACACATTTAATTGAGACTGTATTATTTTAAAATAATTTAACTTAGTCATTATTAACTTAGTCACTATAATTATGTCGGATAAGCTGAATGTCCCGCGTTATCAGTTTTTTTTTTGAGGGGGGGAATAAAGGGTGTGGTTCTTCCAAAGGACATGCTGACTATTTTAATTTTGTTTATTTGTTTATTTTAATTTATGACTAATAGAGAAACTGCCAAGAATGGCTTTTTATATTTATGGCTGGTGTAATGGAAGTGCGTGGTGTAATGGTTAAAGTCATGTGAAATGGACTCATCGCCCTCAGTTCAAATCTTGGGTGTGGTAATTGCATTTCACTTAGCGCTAATACCCTTGGAAAGGTATGAATCCTACTCTCCTTCCAGCTATTGGAATCTC
>CM042151.1:114886155-114962071 GCA_023376005.1 Doryteuthis pealeii | reverse complement strand
AAGAGAAACAAATTCCTTTTCAACAGAAGAGATTAACCCTTCATGCCCACCATTTTGGTGAAATTCAAATATCTTTTCTTCAAAAAAACTGGTTACAACTCAGATATACATTAATGTCGTTTGACTGGGAAACGCGTAGCGATGTGCTAATGAAGAAACGATTGTATGACTTGTACGCTTTTTGGAACATCAATGTTTGTTTTGAATTCAAATATTTTCAGCTTCTCTCTCGATGAGTCCGGAGTAAAAACAAGCCTCTGAAGATGATTTTTATAAATCGAAATATTGTTCAATATTAGCTATGAATATAATATAAAATATTTTCATTTTAACAGCATTGTGTGTTTTCATATCCTTTTATCTATACTTATACCGTCGGATTCATTTCCTTTCTCTTAACTTATATATCGCCTAATTAATTAATTATTAATTAATTAACTTTCAAAATTAGGTACGACTTCAATTAAGCACATATTCTCCCAAAAATTGTCGGCTAAAAAAAGCCATATCATAAACACATTGCTTGTGTATTTACTTCTCATACTGTCGTGTAGAAGAAGTCACTATAAGAGGAATAAAAAAAACCTACTTCTAAACAAAACGAAAAATCTAAAGAAAGTCCGGTTGGTGTAGGGGTTACGGTCCTCGCCTGTCAGCTTGACAGTCGGGTTTCGAATCACGCACAAGGCGGTCTTCCTATCTATAGCTCTGCTGATCGAGGCCTAAATAGGCTGAAATATACATACAGAGATTGATTTTTCTCGATTTGTTTAGCCTTAGATTTAAATAGGTATCCTGCCTAATTAATTAATTATTAATTAACTAACTTTCAAAATTAGGTACGACTTTAATTAAGCACATATTCTCCAAAAAAAAAAAAAAAAAAAAAAAAAAATAAATATATATATATATATATATATATATATATATAATATATATAGTAAATGAAGAAAAACTCTAACTTGCTTCATTACATAAATTTATTTCAACCGTATTAATACGGCATCTTCAGGTAATCACAAGAACATGACTCATGTTCTTGTGATTACCTGAAGATGCCGTATTAATACGGTTGAAATAAATTATTGTAATGAAGCAAGTTTAGAGTTTTTCTCATTTACTAAATATCTTGCTCTGTCCTTTTACTCACTGGTATTAGGTACATTGAGCTCTCCTTAATGGTCTACCTGCATCAGCTTGGTTAAACCACACATGGAAAAGACCCTAACTATGGAAAAAACTATATATAGATATATATAAATAATATATGTTATATCCTTTATTAAATGGAGATTGTGTTTTTTTTTCTGTCTGTAGCCGAAACTATATTACTAATCGAGTCACAATTCCCATAGTTATTTTACATCACATTTCCATGATTCTATTTTCATTCAAACCTCAATTATTAATAAAAATTGTTTTACATTATTAATACTGTTGACCATATCTACATATTATTAACATGCGATTGTATTTATTATATACAAAAATATAGTGGTTTTGCAGTGTGAATGGAAGGCTAATTTTGCATATTGATATTAAAAATTTGATTTTAATAAATAATTGCTCAGTATTTTGATTTCTAATTGTTTGGTTTTATCTTAATGAATATGAGCAAAAATCTCTCCAAATAAATCTTAAAAGAAATCCATTAACAAATTATTAGTAATTCTATCTTTACTTCCTAATGTAACTAAATAGTTAAATTATGAAAATTTAGCAATGAAAGACTGGAGTGAAGAAAAAGCAAGTTTTAGTTGTTTCCCCTCTGTTTCAAATCTTTTTATCGGCATCTTATTTAGTTCCATTAAAACTTAAATACTTGCACCCGGAGGGTGCATATATTTGGCTAGTATATATAATAAATAAGTAATCCACAGACATGTTTCAAGGTTTCACCTTTCATCAGTGTGGTTATACCGTAACAGCTACCTCTGGCCGTGTGTGTGTAGGAGGGATAAGACTTTCGGGCCACCTTGTACTACACTCCCTGCCATGCCTTTTAGATTCTTTGATAATTGAAGAATGCTAAATTGGTGGGGCACAGATTCTTCAGAACATTCTTTGGGTTTTGAATTTCAAGTTTTTGTCCTTCCTAACAAGGCTAGAGATAATTTTACAAATAGATGGATACATGCCTTTCCCAAGGGGCATTGGCGCAAAGTGAAACACCAACAGCTTAAGTTACCAGAGTTAATTTTCTTCAGCTCTAAACATTATGCAAATTTTCTCTCCTCCTCGTTAATACTACCCTGTCCGTAGGGCTTAGAATACACTGCAGAGGGGTAAGACCTCCCACCGCTCCTTGCTAAAAGGCTATTCTGGATATAACTCTAAAATGTATCTGATGGTGAGGTTCCAGTTCTGGGACTCTGGGGGGGGGTGATGTGAAGTACCCTTTCATTGCCATTACTCCTAGGTCCACTCTGACTGCTGCTCTGTTGGCTCGGGCGTTAGAATGCACCAACTGGGGCCATCTGTTGGCTGTGGGTGACGATGCTTAAGGATAGAACCCAGATGGATGAGCAGTCCATGACTTCCAAAACTCCACTTTAGCCCTTTCTTGAGCAAGACGGGTGGTCAGAGCGGCCCCCTCCGATCAATCGACTGGTCACGTCAATCCCTAGCACCTATATGATTGCCCCAACCCTATTGCCCTTATGGCAAACCCCAACCCTTTTTATCATATGGGTGCTAGAAGGTGGTGGCTGAGGGTCCTGGGAATGACGTTAAACTCTATCTGATAGTGAGGTTCCAGTTTTAGAGATCTGGGGAATGTGGAGCACCCCATTCATCACCATTGCTCCCATGTCCACTCTGACCCGGATTGGTAGTACCTGTTAGGGTACCATCTATTGGTTAAATAGAAAAATGTGTTTATATATAAATAAAACTGAGTATCCATTAAGAATGAGTTTATTTCAAAACTTTATCGGCATTAAATGTCCCACTGAGGTTGATATGCCGTAAAACAAAACAACCAGTCAACAACTCCCAGGTTTTAAATTCAGTTTTTTCCTTCTATACTGGTTGCTCTAAAAAGCCGTAAGGATATTTTATGAATATATGGTTAGTAGAGCAGGTGGTAATTTATGAGGAAGTGCATCCCGGTCTCCTGCCTCAAAAATTGCTACCCGGTGACTATCAAAATAACAACCCCAGCTCGTCATAATTCTTGTTTATTTATCATAATTTGGTCGTAATTCTTGTTTAGATATGAAGATGGATATATAGGATAGATAGATAGATAAACAAACAAAAATAAATATAGATAGATATGAACAAATGGAGATAGATATTTTCGACAAGTAAATGTATTGGGGGGGGGGGTCGCATCTTTTTTTGTCGTAATTCTTGTTTATTTAAACTAAAAACAAGACATTAAACAAACATGAATAAAAAAAATCTTAGTATTTAAAGTAATATAGATAAATATGAACAAATTGAGATAGATCGATAGATATGAAGATGGATAGTTTTGAATAGACTGAGCTGGGTTGTTATTTTAATAGTCACCGGGTAGCAATTTTTGAGGCAGGAGACCGGGATGCACTTTCCTTATAAATTACCGAGCAGGTTGATTTTTCACTTGTTTTATAATATCAAATTTTCTCAAGCAGCAAAAGTTGTGTGTTGGTATAATAAATACTGATACCAAAAATTAGATCTCATACTTGCACCATTGTTTGAGGGTAATAGCATGAAAGATCATCTACTAAAATGCACCAAAAATCCCCATTTTCACAACATATAGCCTAGAAATTGGTTAGAAAATTTAGCAATTTCAATATTCAAAACA
Organism: Doryteuthis pealeii; assembly: GCA_023376005.1. Lineage (NCBI taxonomy): Eukaryota > Metazoa > Mollusca > Cephalopoda > Myopsida > Loliginidae > Doryteuthis > Doryteuthis pealeii. The sequence continues at coordinate 114,958,272 of CM042151.1, read as the reverse complement.
GGAAAGCTTTTTATTCTAAATGGAACGAATGAATTCAAGTTGAAAATATACCCCCATCACAACTGACACCTGATATGCTGCTTCTTACCTAATAAGTAAGCCGTAACGGTGATAACATTTTAAATGATTGAAATCTATTTCCTTGAACGAAGGCAAATTTTTGAAGAAAAATATTTTGTGTGGTAATTCTGTGTGTTAATTTGCCACATGGGAGATGTTACAGTTCCAAAATCGACCTACCCTAATGGCTAGATGCCTTTCCCAAGGGCATTAGTGCACAGTAAATTGCAAACAGCTTCATCCATTTGGCATGTGGAGTGCATTTTTTTTTTTTCAGTTGCAACCATTATGCAACTCAAACGTCCGTGTTGGGTTGGTGGTTATACTAGATTATATTGAAAGATTATATATGAGGAATGCAGTGCAAAAAACCCCAAAAAAACAAACATTACTCACTAACAATAGCTTGGTTTGTTTTACGGCATATCAACCTCAGTGGGTCATTTAATGCCGATAAAGTTTTGAAATAAATCAATTCTTAATGGATAATACAATTTTTTTTATAAATACATTTTTCTATTTAACCCATAGATGGGACCCTAACAGGTACTACCACTCCGGGTCAGAGTAGACCAGGGAGCAATGCTGATGAAGGGGTGCTCCATATTAAAACCCAGGCTACACCCACCCAAAAAAAACAAACAAAAACAAAACAGAACTTTGAATGCTGATTTTCTAGGCAATCATGATTTTACCACGTTTACCAGTTTTTCCTTCTCGGTTCCTGAACTCAATTTCCTAAAACAATAACTTTTATGTCACCTATGTTTTTGTTTTTTTTATAGTAATCACAAAATGGATTTTCAAATCCGTTTGAAAAATTGACCTTGTGTCACTTCCTGCTCGTGCAGAAGGATCAGTAAAAACATACAAGAACAGCATTGGTTTGTTTTTTTGTTTTACGGCATATCAACCTCGGTGGGTCATTTAATGCCAACCAAGTTGTGAAATAAAATCATTCTTAATGCATAATACAATTTTGTTTATCAACTCGTGTTTTTCTATTTAACCCATAGATGGGACCCTAACAGGTACTACCACTCCGGGTCAGAGTTGACCAGGGAGCAATGGTGATGAAGGGGTGCTCCACATTCCCCAAATCTCCAAAACTGGAACCTCACCATCAGATAGAGTTTAACGTCATTCCCAGGACATGTAGACCCGCAGCCACCGCCTTCTAGCACCCATATGATAAAAAGGGGTTGGGGCTAGCCATAAGGGCAATAGGGTTGGGGCAATCATATAGGTGCTAGGGCTTGACGTGACCAGCTGATTGATCGGAGGGGGCCTCTCCGACCGCCCGTCTAGCCCAAGATAGGGCCAAAGTGGACTATTGCATGTCATGAACTGCTCATCCACCTGGGCTCCATCCTTAAGTACCACGGGTCGACACCCATGGCCAACAGGTGGCCCCATTGGGGGAGTCTTACCCCTCTGCAGAGGTGCATTCAGTGCATTCTAACGCCCCAGCCGACAGGGCGGTAACAATAGCTTGTAAGTCTAGCATATCACTATACAGCATAAAAAAAAAAAACAGGCTATCAGGTGCAGCCAGATCATCGCTTAACAAAGGACTTACTTTTTCAAGAGGGCAGTGGCATATTTCTCTTCGGTGTTAAAAGGCAGGAGCGGTCAAGTTGCCAACTGACCTCTCGTTTTTATTTCTTAAGCTGACCAATTAATTTGGCTAGTGGTCAGATTTTATTTATTTATTTATTTTTTTTTTCATATTTCACAATTCTCTGTCCAGTTTTATTGGTCAAAATTCAATGGCTATTCGACAATATTTCAGAACGACCCGCCACATGATTTACCGAGAGAGTACTAGAGCGTATTGTTAGTCATTTCAGGAAATTATATTTACTGCTGTTTTATTTTATTCTTGTTCACTGACCACTCCTTGAAATTAGTAATGATTGAAGCACTTGTCTGAACATAAGTATTCTTTGAACTTGTGTGCCTGTTGGTTCATGTAATTCTGATCATTTTAAATAACAGGAATAACTAATTATTTTATTTGGTTGGCTGGTTGGTTGGTTGGATTTTACGGCATGTCAACCCTTGTAGAGTTATTTTATGCTGGAGATGTTTTGTTTTATTCATGCTGTATTAAAATGAAAATGTTGGATTTTACGGCATGTCAACCCTTGTAGAGTTATTTTATGCTGGAGATGTTTTGTTTTATTCATGCTGTATTAAAATGAAAATGTTGAATAATCTTGTGGTAAACTTTTAAAAAAAAAGAAAAAAAAGAAAAATAACAGGTTGATATCCATACTTCTTATTCCCCAAATAATGGGTTCCAGTATGGAGATACATAAAATTTGAGTCCAGAATCAGAAAGCCGAAACGTTGTACAGATAACAATGAAGATGAGGACAATAGTCCAAATAATTAAAATAATAATAAAATATAAAAAAAAAACTTTTTAAAAGTGGCAAATATATGGATGAGTGGGTGTGTTTGCAAGTGTGTGTGTATATATATATATATATATATATATATATATTATATAATATATATATATAATATAATATATATATATAATATATAATTATATATGGGGCGCGTGGGCTAGTGGTTAGAGTCATGGAAAATGGACTCGTCGTTCGAGTTCAATTCCTAGACTAAGCTGTTGGCATTTCACATAGCGTTAATACCCTTGGGAAAGGTATGAATCCATATATTCTCCCTCCATTCTATGGGTTAAATAGTAGGGCAGACTGGGCTCTTTAACCTTGGGTAGGTAACCAGTCTAGGAGAGGGATAACTCTGAATTCAAAATTCCTGAGGTCAGTCGTTGATTGGGTTCGTGGGATTCCTTGATGCCAAAAATGACTGTGACAAAAAGTGTGGTATGGTCCAACACAAGCCTTCACCACTATAAAACAAATCACTGTGTTGGTTGTTCATTGGATGAACACTCATGCGTTGAAAATCGACGAGAGAGTCAATTTTTAAAATTTTATATATATATATATATATATATATATATATATATAAATATATTTAAGTTAGCATGGACATGGAGTCAATTTCTGGTTACTGACAGTTTCCAAATAATTTTAATATGAATAGTAACAAAGGGTGTGCTTCTTTTTTTTACCTAACCTCAGGTAACAAAATTTAATTAAAAACAAAACATAAGAATTTCTCTGAATTTTTTTGAGATGAGACTTGATGATTAGTATTATTTGTTCCTGAGTCCGACAGGAAATACCTAATTGAGTTTGAAAAAAAAATTTTTCAATACCCACCAAGCATGAATAGAACAAGACGTTTTGGCACAAAATAACCCAACAAGGGTTGACATGTCATAAAATCCAACAAACAAAACCAAAGCTCCAATCCCACCTGAATAGAAGCACCAATATCATCATGGATTGGTGTTATAATAGAAGCCTAAAGGGTTAATTGACTGTCCAGTATTTGTATAAAAAACTGATTTTTTTTCTTTACTTGAATGACTTGGAGCATTATTAAATAATGACTGTTTCTTTTGTCATAATCCAGCTTAATTGGAATATAATAAAAAATTAATGACTCTCTGGCAATAAAGAAATGACTTTATAAACAGCAAATTATTCTGTGTATCATTCTACAAAACCATTAATGGGGTAGATTAAAAGAGGAGAAAAAAGCAAAAAAGAATTAATGAATTCACCAAGATTCACTGTTGATAAAAACAAAAAAAGAAATGTAATCCAAACTGTTTGCATATTTAAAAACAAAAAGGGAAAAAAATCAAATTAGACATTTTTTTTATTTATTTATTTATTTTTTTTTAGAGGGTGTATGTGTGTGTGTGGGGGGCACACATAAATTATCCGTATCTCTATTGTAAAGAATTGCTTTCTTTTTTTGAGACCATTCACGTTAGAAATTGGGAAGAGTATGTTTGACCATTTCTAGTAATAAATTACAAATGTCAGTGTATGACATTTTTTAAAACTTTACTCCTAGAGCCTGTAGCCCAACATATCTTACCATTTTGGAATCAGGCTGACTCTGGGATCAAATTAAAGACATTCCAAGCCGAATCCAGACTTGAAATCCTGAAAATTTGGATTCCCAAGTTTTAATTTCTGCGATTGTTTTCAGCAGTATATATATATATATATATATATTATGGAAGCGCGTGGTCTAATGGTTAGAGTCGTGGGAAATGGACTCGTCGGCTCAAGTTCAATTCCTGAACGAAGCTGTTTGCATTTCACATAGTGCTAATGCCCTTGGGAAAGGTATGAATCATACTCTCCCTCCAGCTATGGGTAAAATAGTAGGGCAGACTGGGCTCTTTAACCACGGCTAGGTAACCAGTCTAAGAGAAAGAAAACTCTGAATTCAAACAATATAAATGTAATATCAAAACGATCATTGACTTTACGATATGAATATGCAGGAGTTATCTTTCCCTTGTTTTTATTTTTATTTTTCTTATTCTGAAAGAGGCAATTTGTCAGATTTTAGAAATATTGATTTTTCTGTGGTTTTAGACACGGGTTCCTATTAACAATATGACGATGATTTACTGTATTCTGCCATTGTAGTAGTTCAGAACATCGTACTACAGCATTCAGTCCTTCCTCATTTGTAGCCATTCTGTTCTTTCCTTTGTGAGGGTCCTTAATTCCTTTGGTCGCTTGGCTGATCTTAGGGCTCCCAGTCCTGCACTTAAGGGGTCTTCTCTAACTAGCATTATGCTGTTGATTTATTGTATTCTTCCGCTATAGTAGTTTGGCTTGGTCACATCAGGAGGATGGATAAAGGCCGCATCCCCAAAGACCTACTGTATTAGTAGAGGGCACCTGACCGTTAAGGAGACCACGCCTGCACTTTAAAGATGTCTGCAAGAGGGAGATGAAGACATGCCATATCAACACCAACACATGGGAGGCTCGTGCAAAAGACCGTGCGACCTGGCGCCTCTTCGTCAAACAAGGAACGAGAAGGAGTGGAAAAGAGAGGAAAGTAGCTGCCGTAGAAAAGAAATCCAAAAGGAAGGAGAGACAACAGCAACTCCAGCAAGAATCAGTCACTGCATCAGAGATTGCCATTCAAAAATTGGTCTGTTCAGCCACTCATGCAGTTGCAGATAAAAAATTAAAAAATAAATAAAAATAATAACAAATTGTGTAGTCGACTCAAATTAGGGGGAGATAACTCTAGTCGTGTGCTCCGAAAGTAATGCCTCCAATTTATTTTCCCCAGCATATGTTAGGGGTGGGGGTCAAAGTTTAGATACCTAATATGCAGAAATGTTGATAGGTACGTTTCTGCGTTCCCTGAGATCTAAAAGGACGCAGTAAAATCATATCCATGCATCCCAGTGTTTTTTTTCTTTTTTTTCTTCCCTCATAATTTCAAATTGTAAATTGTACAATTAATTGTAAATTAAATACATTTCAATAGTTTCTTAGAAACGAATTCAACAGGATAGTCTACAAAGTAGGAGTTAGACGGCTTTAGTTATTTCTCCAGATCATAAATAAAAACCCTACAATTTAAGAAACTTTTATTTGGGACCCATTAATTTTCCTGGGGACTCACTCAAAGCCATCGTCTTTTAGTAGACGGACAGATGCCAACATCTAGTAGTTTGGAACATCCTACAGCAGCATTTAGTTCTTCCTCATTTGTCGCCATTCTGTCTTTTCTTTTGTGAAAGTCTTTAGCTACTTTAGTCGCTTGCCCAATCTTAGCACTCCCAGTCTTCCATTTTGAAGGTCTACCTGCAACTTACCAAGGAAGTTTGTGCAGCAGCGGCCCTTCATGACCGGTTATTGTTTAACCCTAGTTAAGCATATTCCAGGGATCTTTATGCAAGTGCTTGTTCAGGTATCTGTAGCACACGACCAAACATGAACCACTGTAGTCGTGATGGTAATCTTGAACATTACGGACTTAAATGAGTCACCTCCCTTTGTTTTTGTTCACTTTGGGGAAGCCGCATGTTTTGTTTTGTAAAAACCCAGATTTTTCGACAAATTGGGTATACCTATACTTTTCCAATATACAGGTGCTCTTATAGAAATATCAACATTTTTTTATTTTTATTTTTTTTTTTTAAATCGATTTAAAAATGTTAACAGCCTTATAGGAATACCTTTAATATATTTTCAAACAGTATCCACACGTTCACCATCCGTGTCAACATATGCTTAGACTCTCCACCGGTGATTTAAAAAAAAGATGTTAATATTTCTATGAGAGTACCTGTATATTAGAAAAGTATCAGTATACCCAATTTGTCGAAAAATCTGGGATTTTACAAAACAAAACACATGGCTTCCTCAAAGTAAAAGAAACAAGGGGAGGTTACTCTCATTTATGTCGCTAATGTTCAGATTACTGTTGTGATACCCTTGCAGAGATGCTGATAGGTACGCACCCTGCGTCACTAACGCATAAAAATCTAAAAGGAACGCAGAAAAATCGTATCCATGCATCCCAGTGTATTTTTTTCCCTTCATCCACCATTTCCAACTAACTGTAAATACATTTCAATATTTTCTGGGAAATGAATTACACTGTATGAGGTACAAGGTAGGAGTTAGATGGCTTTAGTTTTTCATAGATAAAAACTCTGCAATTTATTAAGAAACTTTAGTTGGGACGAGTCAATTTTCCCGGGGACTCATTCAAATCAAACCTGTGCGTCCCAAGATGCACTAAATTAAAAAGCTATCTGCATCACTACCCTTGTTGATATTATAATGAAACAGACTGGTCCCATTTTAAAAAAATAAAAATAAAAAAAAATAAAATTGAAAAGCATTTTTTCCAGACTAATTTGTTATTTTGTGTATATATCTTCTATATATAATGGAGATAGATTGCATTTCTGTCTGAAGCCGAAACTATGTCACTGCTTATGTCACAGATTCCACAATAATCTAAAGCATTTATTAATGAGAACTTAATTTATAATCAAGGTGAGTTATACATAATATTAAAGAAAAACATTGGTTTATATACACTATGAAGTTGTGTTTGTAACATCCGATTGTCTAGGTCATTTTTAACGAATCTTTCAATAAATGCATATTAATATAATGTATATTTCGGTAGCAGACTCTCTTGTAGACATGTTTTATTGAAAATGACAGTCAAGGATTTAGAGTTTAGCTTTTTTTAAAAATTTATTATTTTTAGCAAAACTAGCAAATATATGCACCCTCCGGGTGCAAGTATTTAAGTTTTAATATAATAAAATATCATATTAAATTAGAAAAGCTAATGAAACAACTTTGAAATTAACAACTTTGAAATTAACTCTTCCATCATTTTCCATTACTCCCGTCTTTCATTGGTAAACTTTCCTAATTTAACTATTTAGTTAAAATAGGAATTAAAGAATAATATTACAGTTATTTCTTCTTGTTAATGGATTTCTTTTCAGATTTATCCCCGAGATTTTTGCGCATATTCAACAAGATAAAACCAAACAATTTTAGAAATAAATAATACTAAGCACATATTTATTAAAATCAAATGTTTAAGATTAATATGCAAATTAGCCTTCCCATTCACACTGTAAACCACTATTTTGTTGTATATATAAATACAATTGCATGTTATTAGATGTAATTATGGTCAACAGTATTAATAATGTAAAACAATTTTATTAATAATTGAGGTTTAGATAAAAAATAAAATCATGGAGAATGTGATGTAAATAACAAAGGAATTGTGACTTGTATAGTAATATAGTTTCGGTTACAGACAGACAAACCCACAATCTCCATTATAATAAGATGTTACAACAGTGGTTATAGGCTGTTTAAAAACTGTCCAAAGACTCTGTTTGCAGGTACTTTGGCCATCTTCGGTCATTTTGGGGGACATAGTTGCTCCTATATTGTACAGTGCTAGATTGCTTCTACGTTTAAGGAATTTTTATGTGGGCGTATATATATATATATATATATATATATATATACATATCTATATATATATATTAAACTTTGTGTAATGAAAATGAAAAACATGTTAGCTGTTCTGAGGTTTTATTTGTCTAGCCAAAATAAAAGGATATTTGTTTTAGCCCTTTTTTAAAGAGTTTGTTTGCCTGTCCTCTAAAGATGGCCAGCTATTGGGGAAGGTTTAAACATGAAAGAATGTTTTGTTCCTCATAGAGAATGGGGGAGGGGCATTCACCAAGAAGAAGGGGTCCCTAATAAAAGTAAACAATAATCAGTAGGGAGCACGAAGTAACTAATACAGAACTTAATTTCCAAACTTCTAAAGAGAAAGTTTGTTTTATTGAATTAATTATTCGCACTTAATTAAGTGCTACTAATTTGACTTCTTGTAAGTAGCTCTTCAAGACGTAGAATAAGTGTTCTTGATCCTTTACCCAGTGTATGAGTGGTACTTCAACTACTGCCAATATAACGCTGCTAAATCTGATACTTTATTTGATTTGGGGTTGAATAATTGCATATTTACTGATGGAGCAAGTGGTTGGAGGGTTGACTTCTGATTTAGGTCGGAAAATTAAAATGGAAAGTTTTTTGGTGGTACGCAATGACAGTTTAACTACAGTCTATGAATTAACATTTTGCGAATTGGGTTACGGTTTTAGGGGATTAAAGTTGTTTTTAATTATGTATTGCTTAAAAAAAATAAACAACAAAAAAACAAATTACTATAAATTTAATTAACCATTGAAATTAATTATTGAATCTATTATTGAGACAGTTGTTTGTGTTAGTATTGCAATGTATAATTTCAATTAAACTTAGTTTAAAAAAATATTTTTCAACATTCAATGTATAGTAATTTGCGTTTTTTGTTGTTTATTTTTTTTTTAAAGCAATACGTAATTAAAAACAACCTTAATCCCCTAAAACCGTAACCCAATTCGCAAAATGTTAATTCATAGACTGTAGTTAAACTGTCATTGGGTACCACCAAAAAGCTTTCCGTTTTAATTTTCCGACCGTCTTCAGAAGTCAGCTGGTTTGAGATATTAAAACCCAGGCACCCCTACTACACCCACCCAAAAAAAACAAACAAAAACAAAACAGGACTTTGAATGCTGATTTTCTAGGCAGGCATGATTTTACCACATTTACCAGTTTTTCCTTCTCGGTACCTGAACTTGATTTCCTACAGCAATAACTTTTATGCTATCTATGTTTTTTTTTTTTTTTTTTTTTATAGTAATCACAAAATGGATTTTCAAATCCGTTTGAAAAATTGACCTTGTGTCACTTCCTGCTCATGCAGAAGGATCGGTAAAAACATATCAGAACAGCTTTGGTATTAAATAACCTACAGAGGTTTATATGCCATTAAACAAAGAAACCAAACCAAGTATCTACTTAGCCTGAGTTATTTTATGCATTGTACAAATTAACTAAATTTCTGGTGATTAAGGTAAAAAAAAATGGAAAATTGCAAATATTTTTCCTGACCATCAGAATTATTTGATTAAACACGAAATTTTGCAAATTTTTATTTGCCTAGAATTTCTCAAATGTGATTTCGACACCCAATCTGTAGGTTCTACTTGTTTAGAATTAGTGTCCATTCAGGAATGTGAAGAAATGTGCCCAGCAAAGTAGGAATTTACCCAACCCATTCGCCATGGGTAGGACGTAACACAAGATTGTAAGTATATAAGTAAGCAAATAAATGTTAAAAAATAAATAAAGTGCGATTTTCTAGAATTTAAAAAAAAATTCTAACTCTCACTTTCAAGACGATAATTCTAGTATCAAACGTAGTAATGTTTTGGCATCCCTCAATCTGCGAAAGATGATGGAGTAGTGTCCAATTTTTTATTTTATTTTATTTTTTGAACTGGGTGGGTTGATTGGAGGATGTGCTGTTGCCCAAGCAGCAGATCTCCCCTCTCCACACTGCGGCTGTGGTCCGAAGGAAAAGTAAAAAAAACCTATGCAGTTTGGTAATATTGCGGAGTTGCTGTGTTGCACTGAAATTCAGCGTTACTCCACCTTAGGGACTCCGGCTCCGCATCTGTTATCAGGGTTTACTCTCCTGCCCCTCCTCAGGATTATGAAGCCACTCAGCTGTTATGGTTTTATAACCGACTCTTTCTGGTCCGAGATGGGTCGACGACCAGGGCCAATTTGGGGGTTTATGTATGTAGTAAGCACTCCAATCTCACCACAGCCAGCGTGGGTGGTCGTTGCCTCCCCCTGAACTCATTCGCTCTTTTCTTTTCGCTCCAGATTTGTTATCAGGGTTTACTCTCCTGACCCTCCTCAGGATTATGAAGCCACTCAGCTGTTATGGTTTTATAACAGTCTTTTCCTGGTCCTAGATGGGTTTAGGGTTAGGGTTTAGGGTTCTAGATGGGTTTAGGGTTTTGGGGCTTTATGTGTGTAGTAAGCATCCCAATCCCACCACGGCCAGCTCGTCCACACTTTTCCTGTTATCTTTTTTCTTTTTTGAGATGCTGGTGTTTACCAGACAACCGATATGTAGTAATAGTAAGTCGGGGTGGCCTAATGTCTGTATCAGCCAATCAGCGAGGGATTCTATCCCCTTTTCACTAGCGCCAGCCAAGGAGATGTTTTTTGTGTCTGCGGTGGAGTGTCAGCTCCTCACTTTACCGCACATGCTGTGCTACTCATACGCTGATTGGCGAGGGCCGGTATTGTGATCTTTTTCTTTCCTTTTTTTTTTTTTTTTTTTTTTTTTTTTTTCCTAAATTCAACCTTGTGATTTTCTAGCCGAATGCTCTACTGATTGAGCTAACCCGGCCCTAATAGTAAGTAGTAGTTGTAGTTTTGCGTCTGAGGTGGAGCGCCACACCTGCCATCTGCTCCTCACTTTACCACACAGATCCCTGTGCTACTCATACGCTGAATTGGCGAGGGCCGGTATTGTGACTCTCTCTCTCTCTCTCTCTCTCTCTCTCTCTCTCTCTCTTTTCTTTTCTTCATTTTTTTTCTTTTTCTTCTTTTTCTTTTTTTCTTTTTTCTTCTTTTTTTTTTTTCTTTTTTTTCTTTTCTTTTTTTCTTTTTTTCTTTTTTCTTTTCTTTTCTTCATTTTTCTTTTTTCTTTTTTCTTTCTTTTTTTTCTTTTTTTCTTCTTCTTCATTTTCTTCTTTTTTTCTTCTTTTTTCTTCTTTTTTTTTCTTTTTTTTTTTTTTTTCTTTCTTTTTCTTTTTTTTTCCCTTTTCCCTTTTTTTCCTTTTTTTTTTTTTTTTTTTTTCTTTTTTTTTTTTTTCTTCTTTTTTTTTAAATTTTATTTTTAAAATTTTTTTATTTAAAAAAAAAAGTTTTCCCTAAACTTCAACCTTCTGATTTCTAGCCAAACGCTCTACCAATTGAGCTAACCCGGCCCTAATAGTAGTAGTTGTAGTTGTAGTAGTAGTGGTGGCAAAAAAAAAAAAAATTACAAATTAGTATTAGAAATTACCCGATCGTAGATACTGAATTGTCTTTTAGAGCAATTGATGGATTCTTTGGAAATCATTTAAACAAGATAGTTTGCTGTAACTTTCAGTTCATTGTATCCCCCTCTCTGTTACCTCATTACGCTTGGTATATCCTCTTTTTAGAAATGGACAACATCCGTCTTAAAGGTGTATGTTGCAGGATCTTCGGTAATTTCATATGACTTCTAAAATACATCCTCTCTATCCTGTCTGTTGTTATCTTCTTAACACTAAATACTTGGAATATTGCTTTTTTTTTTTTTTTTTTTTTTTTTTTTTTGCTTCATTTATTTTTTTTTTTTCCTATCTTCATCAGATCATGTCATCATAGAGAACCGTGCTTCTTTTGTGTGTGTATAATCTTCATACAAAGACTGCTATTTACATAGTAGCATTACAACCAACAAAGCCTTCATCAGATGAGGACTCTGGGTTCAGGCATGGTTTCGGAGCCGAAGCATCATTACCACTAACCCAGAGCAAAAACACGGACATAAAATGGGGGTTCAGTTTATTTTATGGTAGGAATTTACAAGCAAATAGTCCTTTATTACCAAAAAGTCACCCTCTACCCAGGCGATGCCGGGTAGCTGCTGTTAGTATATATCTTATTATAATGGAGATTGTGTGTTTTTCTGTCTGTAACCGAAACTATATCACTACTCAAGTCACAATTCCCTTAATTATTTACGTCAAATTATCCATGGTTTCATTCTTTTAAACCTTCAATTATTAATAAAAATTGTTTACATTATTAATACTGTTGACCATATCTACATGATATTTTACCGCGTACCCACTTGTACGGGTCAGGCACAAAGTCCCCTATTAACGTGGGACCACCCACAAGCCGAAGCTCATGGAGTGGGTGAAAAATTGCGTCGATCCCGTCGGCATTCTCCCTCAAGGGGGGCGCCTCAGGCACTGGGCAATAAACCCAGCCCTGCCCTTTAAATCAAGGGGCAGGTGTTGCCTGGGGGGATGGCCCCCTGGGATCGACGCTGTTAATTATATCAATGGTCCAGAGGCCGAAGCCACTGTTGACCATATCTACATATTAATACATGCAATTGTATTTATATATACAACAAAATAGCGGTTTACAGTTTGAATGAGAAGGCTAATTTGCATTTTGATATTTAAAATTTTATTTTCATAAATGTGTGCTTGGTATTATTGATTTCTAATTGTTTGGTTTTATCTTAAGAAATAAAACAAAAATCTTGTGGATAAATTTAAAAGAAATTTATTTACAAGAAGAAATAACTGTAATATTATCCTTTACTTCCTATTTTAACTAAATAGTTAAATTAGGAAAATTTACCAATGAAAGAGGGGAGTAATGGAAAATGATGGAATAGTTAGTTTCAAAGTTGTTCTATTTTTCGATTATACCCCCTCTGTTGCAATCTTTTTATCTGCATTCTTAGTCAGTTTCATTAGCCTTTCTAATTTAATATGATATTTTATTATATTAAAACTTAAATACTTGCACCTGGAGGGTGCATATATTTGCTACAATATATAATGTATATAGCAATAGCATAATCTTTACAGATCACTGCTGTCCCTCACAATCCTAAAACTCTTATACTTAAAATCACCTAATTTCTTGGAATACTTGAAACCATATAACTGTGTGTAAATTAGTTTTATGAAGAATAGTTATTTGAAACTGTAATTTTTTTGGTAATTTATGAGGAAGTGCATCCCGGTCCCCTGCCTCTGAAATTGCTGCCCGGTGAATTTTAAAATAACAACCCCAAGTTTCATTATGTTAAATATAGGGGGGGAGGTCAATTTCACGGGGTAAAATAGGTGTTACCTATTGTTTATCTATCTATCTCAGTCTATTCGAAACTATCCATCTTCATATCTATCTATCTATCTATCTATCTATTAAATACTAAGATTTTCTTTTATTACGATAAATAAACAAGAATTTTGACAAATTACAGTAAATAAACATGAATTACGACAAATTTCTATAAATAAACACGAATTACGACAAATTTCTATAAATAAACACGAATTACGACAAATTTCTATAAATAAACACGAATTACGACAAATTACGATAAATAAACACGAATTACGACAAATTTTACGAATTACGACAAATTTCTATAAAAAAAGAATTAAGACAAAAAAAGAGACAAATACATTTAACACCCTAAGTTGTTTGTTTTCTTTCAAGTAACACGGATGTGGTGCCGAAGCTTGGGGTCGTTATTTTAAAATTCACCGGGCAGCAATTTCGGAGGCAGGGGACCAGGACGCACTTCCTCATAAATTACCATTTTTTTTTTTTACAAAGGATTATTATTATTCCATAAAATCCCATAATTGTTTGAAATACTTAAAACCATATAACTGTGTGTAAACAAATGATTATTATTATTCAATAGGAATTGTTAATTGAGATTATGATTCTTTACAAATGATGATAATTAGTTATTTGAAACCAGATAATTACTTGAAAGAAGAAAGAAAGAAAGAAAGACTGACTTCAGCATTAGATAACCCAACAAGAGTTGACATGCTGTAAAACCAAAAAATTATTGTTTTTTTCTGGCTTCTTACTTATCTCACTTGTCTTAGATCCTCTGAAAAAAAAAATGGGGGGGGGGTACCTTCATTCATTCAGTCTCCTTCTTCTCAAACTTGTACTTTTTTTTTTTTTTTTTCCCTAGTCTGATATATTTTTTTTTCTCTCCCTTGTCACTTTTTCTTTTTTCTTCGTTTTACCTCTTTCCTTTTTCCTTCTTTTTTTTGTACTTTGTTACTTCCTTCCTTTTATTTTTCTTTCTTTCCTTCCTTCCTTCCTTTTATTTTCTTTCTTTCTCCTTTTTTCCTTTTTCTTTCTTCCTTGCTTTTTTTTTTCTTTCTTTCCTTGCTTTTTTTTTTCTTTTTCCTGCTTTTTTTTTTCTTTCTTCCTTGCTTTTTTTTTTCTTTCTTCCTTGCTTTTTTTTTCTTTCTTCCTTGCTTTTTTTTTTCTTTCTTCCTTGCTTTTTTTTTTCTTTCTTTTCTTTCTTTTTTCTTTCTTTTTTTTCTTTTTTCTTTTCTTTTCTTTTTCTTCTTTTTTCTTCTTCTTTCTTTCTTCTTCTTCTTTCTTCTTCTTTCTTTCTCTTCTTTCTTTCTCTCTTCTTTCTTTCTTCTTCTTTCTTTTCTTCTTCTTTCTTTCTTTCTTTTTCTTTCTTTCTTTTCTTTCTTCTTTTTCTTTCTTTCTTCTTCTTCTTTCTTTCTTCTTCTTCTTCTTCTTTCTTCTTCTTCTCTTCTTTCTTTCTTTTCTTCTTTCTTCTTCTTTCTTCTTCTTCTTTCTTCTTCTTTCTTCTTCTTCTTCTTCTTCTTTCTTCTTCTTTCTTTTCTTTTCTTTCTTTCTTTTTCTTTCTTTCTTTTCTTTCTTTCTTTCTTCTTCTTTCTTTCTTTCTTTCTTCTTTCTTTCTTTTCTTTCTTTCTTTCTTCTTTCTTTCTTTCTTTCTTTTCTTTTCTTTCTTTTCTTTTTCTTTCTTTCTTTTTCTTCTTTCTTTTCTTTCTTTTCTTCTTTTCTTTTTCTTTCTTTCTTTTCTTTTTTCTTTTTCTTTTCTTTTTCTTTCTTCTTTCTTCTTTCTTTTTTTCTTTCTTTCTTCTTTCTTTCTTTCCTTCTTCTTCTTTCTTTCTTTCTTCTTTCTTTTTCTTTCTTTTCTTTCTTTCTTTTCTTTCTTTCTTTTCTTCTTCTTTCTTTCTTCTTTCTTTTTCTTTCTTTCTTCTTTTCTTTCTTTCTTTCTTTCTTTTCTTTCTTCCTTGCTTTTTACTTTCTTTCTCCCTTCCTTTTTTCTCTTCTTCCCCCTCCTTCCTTTCTACTTTCCTTATCACTCTTTTACACTTCGGTTATTTTCACTTTGTGGCACCAAAAACCTGCATAAAAATTCCTAATTACAAAACCATCTTCACTGTTTGGCTTTTGCCCTACATAATAGAATTGAAACCATTTATCTTTCAAGACGAGCAATACACAACATTCTATTTTAAAAGAACACGAACAATGAAAGTAAATCTGATAAAAGCAAAAAAAAAAAAATTGGTTTGTTCCAAATTCACACAAATCTTTCTTTTTCTTTTTTTTAATGGTCTAAAAATAAGGTTTTTGAACAAAGATAAAACTGGGTCTCTTCTGAAACCGAATTCTTTATTTTCAATTCTTACAATTTAACTTAAAAAGGTTCAAAGAATTTTTTGCTGAAAATTAAAATGAGTGTCTCGTCATTGATTTACAGACTTATCCTGTAAGTTCGTTATATGAAGAATAGTTGAATGAAGAATAGGTATTTGAAGCTGTAATTTTTCTTACAAAGGATTATTATTATTACTTAAAATCACATAATTGTTTGATGGTTTGGTTTTGTTTTGTTTTGTTTTATGGCATATCAACCTCAGTGGGTCATTTAATGCCGATAAAGTTGAAATAAATCAATTCTTAATGGATAATACAATTTTGTTTATAAATACATTTTTCTATTTAACCCATAGATAAGACCCTAACACTCCGGGTCAGAGTGGACCAGGGAGCAATGGTGATGAACGGGTGCTCCACATTCCCCAAACCTCCAGAACTGGAACCTCACCATCAGATAGAGTTTAACGTCATTCCCAGGACATGTAGACCCGCAGCCACCGCCTTCTAGCACCCAGATGATAAAAAGGGGTTGGGGATTGCCATAAGGGCAATAGGGTTGGGAAAATCATATAGGTGCTAGGGCTTGACGTGACCAGCCGATTGATCGAAGAGGGCCTCTCCGACCGCCCGTCTAGCCCAAGATAGGGCCAAAGTGGAGTATTGCATGTCATGGACTGCTCATCCACCTGGGTTCTATCCTTAAGCATCACGGGTCGCCACCCACGGCCAACAGGTGGCCCCATTGGAGGAGTCTCATCCCTCTGCAAGGTGCAGTCGGTACATTCTAACGCCCCAGCCGACAGGGCGGAAAATGAGTGTCTCTTCATTGATTCATCCTGTAAGTTCGTTATATGAAGAATAGTTGTATGAAGCTGTAATTTTTTTATAAAGGATTATTATTATTACTTAAAATCACATAATTGTTTGAAATACTTGAAATCCTATAACGAGGTGTACATTAGTTATATGAAGAATGGGTATGGAAGCGCATGGTCTAATGGTTAAAGTCATGGGAAATGGACTCGTAGCCCCGAGTTCAAATCCTGGATCCTTGGTTAGGCAACCGGTCAAGGAGAAGGAAAACTCTGAATTCAAAACTGTTGAACTCTGCTTAAGAAATTGACCTTGTGTCACATCCTGCTCGTGCGGAGCGGTTGGTAAATAAATATATGAAGAATAGGTATTTGAAACTGTAATTTTTTACAAAGGATTATTATTATTACTAGCAAATATATGCACCCTCCGGGTGCAAGTATTTAAGTTTTAATGTAATGAAATATCGTATTAAATTAGAAACGCTAATGAAACTAAATAAGAATGCAGATAAAAAGATTTGAAACAGAGGGAATGATTGAAAAATAGAACAACTAAATTTACTCTTCCATCACTCTCGTCTTTCATTGTTATTTTTTCTAATTTAAGTATTTACTTAAAAGAGTAAGTAAAAAATAAAATGACAGTTATTTTTTCTTGTTAATGGATTTCATTTAAGATTCATTGGAGAGATTTTTGCTTATATTCATTAAAATAAAACCAAACAGTTAGAAACCAATAATACTAAGCATATATTTATTAAAATTACATTTTTAATATCAATATGCAAATTAGCCTTCCCATTCATACTGTAAACCACTATTTTGTTGTATATATAAATACAATTGCATGTTATTAGTATGTAGATATGGCTAACAGTATTAATAATGTAAAACAATTTTATTAATAATTGAGGTTAAAATACGGATAAATTCATGGTGAATGTGATGTCAATTACTAAGGGAATTGTGACTTGAGTAGTGATTTAGTTTCGGTTACAGACAGAAAAACACACAATCTCCATTATAATAAGATTTAAAATCGCATAATTGTTTGAAATACTGCTGTACTCTGGTATGATCTTTCTTTTGGGGGTGTGGGTCATAAGTTCATGCCACCCCGTTTACCATTTCGTTAATGCTTTCAATTCAACACCGCCTTGACTGACACTGCGATACAACATCCATTTGTCTGACCGTCAGCCATTGTGCTCACTTGTTTCCTTGGGATTGATTTTGGACTGGGGACGTGCCGTTTCCATGGTGATTGGCAGGCCAGACTAAGGGGGTGGGGGAAGGAGAAATCCGGACGGAAGGTATACCCAGTTACAAGAATAAAAGGGCTGATGAACATGTGTGCGGGTTTAGTCATCCTTATTATTTATTCTTGCAATGATTCATTGTTTATAAATATTTACATGTACACACCCACCCCCACCCACCTGCCTTATCCGTATTTTTCAGTCTGTAAGATCCATTTTGGTCTGAAATTTTTGAGATGTGAAAATTATAAATTTCACAAATATATATATATAAATTTGAATCTTCATTATTTTTGCTCAAAAACCAAGCCCTGGTGATATTTACTGTATAAATATTTACTTTGTCATTAATTGTTTTATTTTCGAAGTTTGCTCCGGACATACAGATACACACAACTGCCCTTTTATATATATATATATGTATATATAGATAGATATCCAACATCTCTGTTGGTTAACATTTATACCTATCTTCACATAACTCTTTGTCTACTATTGAAGTCAGTCAGTCAGTGAGTCTACTATTGGTTTGAACAACAGCAACTGGCCAAACACAACTGAACCAGTGTCAAGACAACTGGTACTTATGGGAATTCAGAATAGTCCACTCATGCATTTGGGTGATTCCATTCCTGAGTCCTGATTGGCTGCTTGGTTTCTATGATGTTCTGAGGCTTCATAAATAACTTGCCATTTTGCAGTAGTCTTTGCAGCAATTTAGGTTTGTATTAAGTTACGATTGCTTGCTGCCTTGTCTTACCAATTCGACGGTAATTGGAACTAGTATGATTATTCTATACCTACCAATTTTCCCCCCACGGCTGTACCAAATTTTAGTGGTATTTTTTTTACTATTTTTAATCCGACAGTATGTAATATTGTAAAAAATTGAAAAAACACAACTTTATAAACGAATGATATTTATTTTTGTGAAAATTATATGTATTCTGCTTTATCTGGATTTAGGGGTTGGGTTAGCTCAGTCGGTAGAGCGTTTGGCGAGAAATCACAAAGGTTCCTAGTTCGATACCGGCCCTCGCCAACTCAGCGTATGAGTATCACTGGGATCTGTGCGGTAAAGTACGGAGCTGATGGTAGGTGTGGCGCTCCACCTCAGACGCTAAAAACAATCTCCTTGGTCTAGTGCTAGTGAAAAGGGGATAGACTCCTTTGCTGTATGGATGATACTACCAACTTTATGACTATGATTTACTAAAGACTTTCATCATGCTATTATATTCACTTTCAGACTAGTAGTAATACTCTTGGGAAAGGTATGGATTAAATTGTAGGCACTGTTGTTCTTCTACAAGGTTGACTCTTTATAATTGATTCATACGCATAAACATTATTTTGCATAAGAGATGTAAAAAAGAAAAAAAAAATTCTTTAAAAAGTATGTTCAAAAAGTATCAAGACTCAAGCTGTATTTACCATAGAACTGTGTACAAATTATTGGTATTAGATTGGAATACTTGATATCATATAACTGTGATAAAAAAACAAAAAAAACTTTTAAGAAACAATTTACACAAAAAATATCACTATGAATGTGATTCCCTAACCTCTTAGATATAAAAACAATCAAATTGGCACTGACTCATCTTAACAAAGTCTAGACATCTAGACATCATCACTTTATTAAATGAATTGCTCAGTAGTATTTTTTAAAAGATTTAAAAAAAAAAAAAGATTTAAAGTTTTAGTCTCGATACTTTTTGATCAAGACTCTTGTTTCATGAAAAAATGATACATCTTGGTTTGTATTATCTGCATTATTTGGACTATTGTCCTCATCTTCATTGTTATGTGTACAACATTTCAGCCAATGTACCCTTTTATGTGGAAACCAGTATACAATAAAACATATTCTGATTGAATGCACACACCTCTCCCACACTCGAAGAAAGTTCTACAATGTTAACAGCATGGACAAACTATTTGGAAAAATAGATCCCAAGAGGATATTAAACTTTTTGAAAAGAACCGGCCTCTTATCAAGGATGTAAGTTCATAGACCTACAAAAATCACCCACTCACTCTCTTGATGTTCAAATCCAACAAAAAAACTTGATTTCAAAAAATAACTAAACCCCTATCACTATACCTAAATACCAATAGAAGCAAGATCTGGAATGATGTGCAGGTGGCTGCACACGTGGCAGCTGTACCTTACAAAGAAATAAAACAAAACGTATTCGGCATAAAATAACCCAATGGGTTGACATGCCGTAAAACCCAACCAATCAGGTATTTCTTCTCGGACTCGGAAATCATCTTGGATTCAGGAACCTTCTTTTCATAATTGGGAGCCATCACGTACATCGGCTGAAACGTTGTAGGATAACAATGAAGATGAGGACAATAGTCCGAATAATGCAACGGCATAAAATAACCCAATGGGTTGGCGTGCTGTAAAACCCAACCAATCAGGTATTTCTTCTTGGACTCTGAAATCATCTTGGATTCGGTAACCTTCTTTTTTTAATTGGGAGCCATCACGTACATCGGCTGAAACGTTGTACAGATAACAATGAAGATGAGGACAATAGTTCGAATAATGCAGATAATACTAATCATCAAGCCTCATCTCAAAAATTCAGAGAAATAGAATATGACTTTAGTAAAAGAGCAAGAGCATGAGCAGCAACTATGAAAGAGTAAGAACCAAGATGGCTGCAATGACATGCCCATTTGGACAGTAAGTCTTCTTATCCATATAAATTCTCTCCGACCATGGTACAGGAGGATTTATATGCATAAGACATTTACTGTCCACATGTGCGTGTCATGCAGTCATCTTGTTTTTCTCCTTCAAACTTGTACACTTTCTGATGTTGCCTTTACTCAAAAAAATTTGTTTTTATTTTTCACCGACCATGGTACAGGAGGATTTATATGCATAAGACATTTACTGTCCACATGTGTGTGTCATTACAGCCATCTTGTTTCTTCCACCTTCATAGTTGCTGTTGTGCTTTTTCTGAAAAAAAATCATGTACAGATAACAGTGAAGATGAGGACAATAGTCCGAATAATGCAGAAAATACTAATCATCAAGCCTCATCTCAAAAATTCAAAGAATTAGTGCAGATAACAATGAGGATGAGGACAATAGTCCGAATAATCCAAATAATACTAATCATCAAGCCTCATCTCAAAAATTCAGAGAAATAGTGTAGATAGCAATAAAGATGAGGACAATAGTCTGAATAACGCAGATAATACTAATCATCAAGCCTCATCTCAAAAATTCAGAGAAATAGTGTAGATAACAATAAAGATGAGGACAATAGTCCGAATAACGCAGATAATACTAATCATCAAGCCTCATCTCAAAAATTCAGAGAAATAGTGTAGATAATAATGAAGATGAGGACAATAGTCCGAATAATGCAGATCAAGCCTCATCTCAAAAATTCAAAGAAATACATCTTGGTTTATTTCATTCTTTTCTCTTCATCTTTAATCATCCCTGTCATCAACTGCCTATTCGGCTTATCGCAAAAATACAATTAACCGTACTTTGTGAAAACCCACCCTAACAAAAAAAGCTGCGCGATTTAATGTATTTCTGCATTATTTTATTGTTTTCAAGGGGGGTGGGGGGTGGCATCTGTTAAGTTTAGGTTATAATTAGCACCTTGCGTTCTAATATGCCCCACCCTTATGTACAAGATTCCTGCTGTGATCCCCACCCTGATTTTTCGCATATTTGAGCATATTTTTAGGTTTGGTTTGGTTTGTTTTGTTTTACGGCATATCAACCTCAGTGGGTCATTTAATGCCGATAAAGTTTTGAAATAAATCAATTCATAATGAATAATACAATTTTTTTATAAATACCTTTTTCTATTTAACCCATAGATGGGACCCTAACAGGTACTACCACTCCGGGTCAGAGTGGACCAGAGAGCAATGGTGACGAATGGGTGCTCCACATTCCCCAAACCTCCAAAACTGGAACCTCATCATCAGATAGAGTTTAACGTCATTCCCAGGACATGTAGACCCGCAGCCACCGCCTTCTAGTACCCATATGATAAAAAGGGGTTGGGGCTTGCCATAAGGGTAATAGGGTTGGGGAAATCATATAGGTGCTAGGGCTTGACGTGACCAGCCGATTTATCGGAGAGGGCCTCTCCGACCGCCCGTCTAGCCCAAGATAGGGCCAAAGTGGAGTATTGCAAGTCATGAACTGCTCATCCACCTGGGCTCTATCCTTAAGCATCACGGGTCGCCACCCACGGCCAACAGGTGGCCCCATTGGGGGAGTCTTACCCCTCTGCAGAGTCGCAGTCGGTGCATTCTAACGCCCCAGCCGACAGGGCGGAGCATATTTTTACACCGAAGACACTCTATTTGATGCTGTCTGATAAGCATGAAGGATAAAAATTTTCTCTGTGCCGGTGAATTAGAGAGAGAGAGAAATAGAGAGAGAGAGAGGTAAGATAATATTTCCTTACCCCCTCAAGATAAATTTAAACTGGCTGATTGAAAGAGCTGACATCTCTGTTCAGACTGCTGTACCCTGAAGCATGACGGAGAGGCTCTCT
The DNA here is from genome assembly GCA_023376005.1 of Doryteuthis pealeii. Lineage (NCBI taxonomy): Eukaryota > Metazoa > Mollusca > Cephalopoda > Myopsida > Loliginidae > Doryteuthis > Doryteuthis pealeii. The sequence goes on along the minus strand of CM042151.1, from coordinate 114,936,010 downwards.
CTCTCTCTTCTCGTACTGTCAGCAGTTAGTGTATCTAGGAATATTGCACGTTTGCAGAGTTGCCTATCTGGTTTCCATGGAAACTATGCCAATTTTCATTTCACATGTTTTGGGTCTGGAAATCTCTTGCACACCGTGAAATCTAAAACTTTGTTTTTCTGTAAACGAAGGATGGGTTATGGATGTCAAAATCAAAGAATGTACGAAAAGAAACTTGTGGTTAGATTTAAAGATTTGGAGGAGTTGGGTCGGAAGATACACTTCTTGATGTGTAGGAGGTTCGGTGTAGTCTGGCACAAGACTATGAGAATGGAGCAACAGGTGGAATGGGAATTCAGTGTCAATGGCTTGCAAGATGAACCTGCTATTATTTTCTGGCAAATTCCTTTGAGATATTTCCTGAACTTAATCTAGAGTGGACCTGGGAGCAATGGTGATGAAGGGGTGCTCCACATTCCCCAAACCTCCAAAACTGGAACCTCACCATCAGATAGTTTAACGTCATTCCCAGGACATATAGACCCTCAGTCACCGCCTTCTAGTACCCATATCATAAAACAAGGGTTGGGATTTGCCATAAGGGCAATAGGGTTGGGAAAATCATATAGGTGCTAGGGCTTGACGTGACCAGCCGATTGATCGGAGGGGGCCTCTCCGACCGCCCGTCTAGCCTAAGTAAGGTTCTAAGTGGAGTGTTGCAAGTCATGGACTGCTCATCGAACCTGGGTTCTATCCTTAAGCATAAGGAAAGGGAGAGGGGAGATATAGAAGTTATCCCCCAGATATAGAAACAAAACAATACTCACCATTGCAGGGGGATAACTTCTGCATATATATATATATATATATATATATATATATATGGTTTGCAAAAACGATTTTTAAAAAAAAATTTATTATTATCTTACATATGCGACACGTATTTCAGATCTTCTGTGATCTTCTCCAGGCATTAATTAACCATATTTTGGCAGAATATGAATATGTATATGTGGGATTTCTGATATTTGATAGGTTGTGTATGTTTTTGTAACTTACTTTTTGTTTAGATCTGAAACGCGTGTCGCATATGTAAAATAATAATAAATTAAAAAAAAAAAACAATCCTTTTTGCAAACTTTTTTTTTTATAGAATATCTAATTTTCTCCCATTGGACCCATAACAACACTTTATATATATATATATATATATATATATATATGTATATGTGTGTGTGTATTTGTGCAGCATTCTTTCATTTATACATGTAGAATGAAACAAAAGACACATCTCCTGTTTAACAATTTTATTTTTGATCTTTTCGAGTTTTCTGGCCAACTTTTTAATATTTGGGTGGAATTCGTGGATAAGTCCACCAAAGTTCAGGTCCCGAGTACTTTCGGCACTTCGAAGTGCCATCATCAATTACCTTTTTTTCAACAATTCCAACCTTCGTATAACCTGCTTTCAATGTATTTCTCTGATGAGAATTGACCGAAAAAAGAATATTTATTTTAGATTATACATCTAATTATAAGGGTACCCTAACTTTCTTTTTAGAAATTTTTTCCATCGCTTTTAAGATGAATTCACTTTTACGTGTCCTAATATATATATTTGTGTATGTGTGTGTGTGTGTATATATGTGTATCTCTGAATAAAAATAGAAATCTGTTCTTTTATATTAATAAAAATAATAATTAGATCAAACAGCTGAATCTATTTTTATCTTATTTATTTTATATTTTTTTGTCTTCTTGATGATGATATGATTCAGCTGTTTCATTCTTCAGTGTCAAGTGTATAATCGGTGAAAATAAAAAAAACAAAAAAAAACAAACTAATTTTTCTTGTTCATGTGGGGGGTGAGGACAAAAAAAAAACATGAATAAAAAAAAAAGGGGTCATTTGTTGTATACTTTCTTTCTTTTCTTTACTTCTATTCTTCTTCTGCTCATCTTTGGTATCTTACGTTCTTCTTCTTCTAGCATCTCTTCTAACGTCTCTGTTCTTGCTGGTTGGTCGTCGTTGATTCATTTCTTCTTCTAGGTCAGTCTTGTCGCCAAGACATTCATCAACCATAAAACCATATTATTTATGTAAACCTTTATTTACTTAACTAAACATATTTCTCTAACTAACACAACGCGCGTGTGCAAGTGAGCCCCAGTTAAAGCAGACATACCTTCTCTGCCTGACGTCCAAGCTGAAACTGAGAGCCAACCAGGTCCCACGTGACTTCACGTATTTCGCGGGCTTTCTGTAATATTCCATGGAAAGTCCCGCCCGTGATATGAAAAGGGGCCATCCCTTCAGAAATACAGGGGGTTGACAATAATCTATGCATAGATTATGTAACATCTTCAGTGTCAAGTGTATAATCAGTGAAAGTAAAAAAAAAAAAAAAAAAAACTAATTTTTCTTGTTCATGTGGGGGTGGGGACAAAAAAAAACATGAATAAAAAAAAAAAAAAAAAAAAAAAGAAGTTCCTCACAGATTATATGCCTAATGATTGCTGATGAATCAATCGGTCGTAATGGGTTAACGTCAAGAATACACGGAAGAGGCTCAGTTGTTCAAAACAATTTCTGGTATGTTAATGCCTCTCCGCAGAATGCTTACCATTATTTGGCTACTTATGGCATGTTCAGATACCAGGAAACAATTCTGCCCACTTTATTTATTTATTTATTTATTTAGTGCAATGGAAGGGTGCAATCTGAGAGTAATACATACTGCTGCATTTGCTGAATACTGCTTATTATATTTGCTGCCATCCGGGCTGAACTCTTTGGTATTCTTTACCTATTGGTTTGGTTTGGTTTGGTTTGGTTTGTTTTATGGCATATCAACCTCAGTGGGTCATTTAATGCTGACAAATTTGTGAAATAAATTCATTCTTAATGCATAATACAATTTTGTTTATAAACTCATGTTTTTCTATTCAACCTAACAGGTACTACCACTCTGGGTCAGAGTGGACCACGTCCATTTCTGATTTTCATCTCTGATGATAAAGTTTCTTTGAAATCGATAAGACAAAAAAATAACATCTTTTTGTTTTTATTTTTTATACGCATTGTATTGCCTTCAAATTTTAATATATTATATATAATTTTGACGTATTTCATATAGAATATTAATGCTAGAAAAATAAGAAGATTAAAATAATATATGAATACATATAATCCATATATACGCATATCCACATATAATCATACATAGACATATATATATATATATATATATGATACGTCTATGCATGCGTGTATACATTTTGTGTATATATATATATATATATATATATATATGTACGTATGTGTATACGTATGTATATATATATGCGTGTATATATATATATATATATATATATATATGTATATATATATATATATATATATATGTATATATACAGGGTAGAAAAGAAGTAACAAGGAAGTTAATGACAGTATATCATGGACTGCCCCGTTACTTCTGCCCAAGCTTATATTGATGGGACTAAGCCAAATTTGGTATATACAGCCACATTCTTATCACCTTCGGCTGTGGTTTGTAAGTTGAGCCGTAAAGCACTCCTCTCTCTCTCTCTTTCTCTCGGACAAATATTCCTACGCCTCTTGTTTTTCCTTATGGGGGATAATGATTCTTCGTTTTTGTTTACTGGTCTTTTACGAGAGATATAAAGTGTCTTGTTTTTCTGCATTAAGATGGGAAACATTTCACCTTGCATTCCATCAATTTGAAAAATGGCACCTGTGCCTCCATTTGCCTACGATTCCAGATTGCAAGCTCTTCAAATAAAAAAATAAAAAAAATATATATATATATATATATATATATATATATATATATATATATATGAGGAAAAATGAGTAAAGAAAAGAAATGTAGATGGATAAAAATGAATATATTTTTAATCGACCACTGTTTTAACATTTCACCGATTTTTTTTTTTTTTTTTTTTTTTTTTTTTTTTTTTTCAAAACATAAACTAAGCTCCGAGAAAAATGTTCAACATGTTATTGATAAATAATAACACTTTATTTTTATATTTATTTTATTTATTTTTTGTAATAAAAAAAACTATTTTGTACCATAACCCCTAGAAAAAACCAAATATCCAAATCATAACGGTCTATCTTAACGCTCTATTTTCAGCGTTCCAAATTTTTAAAAAATTTGATTTTCAAATATTTCCAAAAATCTCTGTTGTTTTTTCCCAACAAATTTTTTCATTCAAAATAAATGTTCACTCTGATGAAGGTCGATTCTTCTATGTGTGCGAAATATTTTCACACACATAAACTGACCGAAACACATGTGTAAGTGATATCGATTAATGTGATATCGATTAAATTCATTTTATCCATCTACATTTCTTTTCTTTACTCATTTTTCCTCATATTGTCGGATTCAATTCCTTTTCCATTTTCATATATATATATATGTATCCGTAACCTTATTTGTGTTATAGAGTTCTGATAGCTCTTCTAATTTTGTCCTTTGCCTGCCAGGATGTAATCGAATCCTTTTCTGCGCAACATTAATCTTCTCATGCTGCCTAGGTAGTAATATCTCATCCACAGAAAGTGATGTTAATACACAAATAGGAAAGGCATGGTCGGCCACAAACAGATTATTAGCCATATGGAAATCTGATCTCACTGACAAGTTAAAGCGACAATTCTTCCAGGCTGTGGTTATATCAGTACTGCTGTATGGCTGCACCACCTGGACCCTAACAAAGTGCATTGAGAATAAGCTAGATGGGAGCTGAACAAGAAGCAACTGTATAGCCACCTGCCTCCCATCTCACAAACCATACGAGTAAGGAGGGCTAGGCATGCAGGACACTGCTGGAGAAGCAAGGATGAGACCAACACATGGACATGCTAATGTGGGCCGCCCAACCACGACCTACATTGACCAACTATGTAAGGATGCTGCGCGGAGGAGCTCCCAGAGTTGATGAATGATAGGGAAGGTTGGCGAGAGATTGTCATGGATATCCGTGCAAATTGCGCGATATGATGATGATGATGAGATATATTATTATTATTATTATTATTATACTAAAGCTGAGCAAATCAACATTTGTCACCTCCTGAAGGCTTTTTTAGTATTTAGTTTAAAAACATGAAAGTTATACTAAATCATTCCTTGCTTTTAGGATTGAGTTATGTTTGAAAGAAATTCCATTTTGATTGGTTCTAATTAGTCATAATTTGCAATTAAGTCAAAAACTGACCAATCTCTTACTTTACTCTGTGTCTATCACTTTCGTCCCCTCTATGTATCTCTTGACTATCTCCTCCTCGTTATATCACTTTCTTCCCCTCTATGATTGCCTGGGAGAGTAGAGAGAGAGAGAGAGACACACACACACACTTTGAGAATTTTAAATGTATTCGTATGTTAATTTTCATAAGCAGCAACCTGTAGCTTAAATTAGGTCAAACATTCCCTTTCTTGGAAATCTTACCAAATGATTTTAAATGTTTTGTCTGACTGTATTTATTTAAAAAAAAAAAGTTTAATTTGCTTTGCAAACTTTTTCCTAATCTCAATTATCTACTCGGAGTTCAATGGGTGACCCAACAGATCATGTTTTGTCTAGTTTATTTATATTTTGGTAATTTTCTTTCTTTCTATTTTTTTTTTTTTTTTTTTTTTTTTTTGTAACATTGTGTGACATCAGCACATACGTCACCACACTCATCTGTTCAGACAACCGGCAAATATTTATTTGTTTATTTTAACACTTGTGTGTGTGTGTGTTGCAGAAGTGTGCATCTGGTTTATTCATGACAGCTGCACAGACCTGCATCTGAAATCGTTTGTTGGGCGTTCCGCTTTGCAGAAAATCGAGGTCACTTTGTGCCTCTGATTGCATGTGCTCAGAACGTGTGTGTGTGTGTGTGGGGGGGGATTTTTATTGGTATTTATTTTTATTGGTATAGTAAAAGATGCACACACACCACACACACACACACACACACATATATATATATATATGGAGGCGCGTGGGCTAGTGGTTAGAGTCGTGGAAAATGGACTCGTCGATTTGAGTTCAATTCCAAGACGAAGCTGTTGGCATTTCACATAGCGCTAATACCCTTGGAAAAGGTATGAATCCATATATTCTCCCTCCAGCTATGGGATAAATAGTAGGGCAGACTAGGCCCTTCAGCCTTGGGTAGGTAACCAGTCTAGGAGAGGGATAACTCTGAATTCAAAATTCCCTCCAGTTATGGGTTAAATAGTAGGGCAGACTGGGCCCTTCAGCCTTGGGTAGGTAACCAGTCTAGGAGAGGGATAACTCTGAATTCAAAATTCCCTCCAGCTATGGGTTAAATAGTAGGGCAGACTGGGCCCTTCAACCTTGGGTAGGTAACCAGTCTAGGAGAGAGATAACTCTGAATTCAAAATTCCCTCCAGCTATGGGTTAAATAGTAGGGCAGACTGGGCCCTTCAGCCTTGGGGTAGGTAACCAGTCTAGGAGAGGGATAACTCTGAATTCAAAATTCCTGAGGTCGGTCGTTGATTGGGTTTGTAGCAACCCTTGATGCACCAATTCTTTCCTATCGACTGTGCCAAAAAGTGTGGATGGTCCAACACAAGCCTTCACCACTATAAAAAACAAATCACTGTGTGAGTGTTCATTGTGTGTATGAACCCTCATGCATCGAAAAATCGACGGGAGAGTCCATAATATATATATATATATATATATTTCATCTTGACCCATTCGCTCATTTTAAGGTGTTAACTTTTTTCGGTTCTCACCGATTTATTTATTTCTTCCTTTTTTCTTACCCCAAACAATAACATCTAAACACATCTCATTCAAACATCAACAAGTTTTATGATTACAAATAACATTTCAATCTTTGCAATATGAATTATACCCATCCACCAGAACTTTCAAAAAAATTTTTTTTTTTTTAACCGTCCCTAAACGGCGTCTGTGTTCATAAACATTTAAAAAAAAAAATTCTTTTTTGAACTTTTTGAAATTCTATTCTCGTCTCCAACTCAAAAAATAAAAAATACTACTCTGATGAAGGTCGGCAAAATCTGTGTACAGAACATTTTATACATTTTTCCTATTATTATTATTATCATCATCATTTCAACTCCATCTGATTATTTTAATAATAAGAATAACGTAAATCCGTATACATTTTGATAAACAGACCGAAACACATGTGTAAGTGATATCGATTAAAAGTGATATTGATTAAATTCATTTTTATCCATCTACATTTCTTTTCTTTACTCATTTTTTCCTCATATATATATATAATATATATATATATATATATATATTTTATCTATTTATCATTATTTAAAAAATTGTCTACTTGATGAAAACCACCTTTATAACAACCTTGATGTTACTCTCACCCTCCTTCCCACCCACACCCTCCCACTTCACTTGCACCAACAACCTCTTCACTCGCTCGGGTTCTCTCCTCACGTCTAACGTATATACAGATCCACTAGACTCGCATATCTTTCTTACTCACATTGTAAAACTGCCAACCTGACTTTTTTTTTTCCCTCTTTCTTTCATTTTTATCTTTCTTCCTCCGTTCAAGAGGGAGAGGAAATTCTTTTTCAACTGCATCTAAGTGCACCAATTAAAAGTTCTGGGGTTAAGGACTTATTAGTACTGTCCGCCGATAATGTTCTTAAAAGGGGCCTCCTCCGCCTCCTCCTACTAACAACGGGCTAAGAGGTATCCTCCACCCTCCTACTAACAACGGGCTAAGAGGTATCCTCCACTCTCTTATCTAATCTTTAATAATTTTAATTTTCTGATATTTTTCTTATTCTTCTTTACACAATTTTGCGTACTTTAAAAAGTACGGGTTAGCTCAGTCGGTAAAGCGTTCGGCTAGAAACCACAATGTTCCTAGTTCGATACCGGTCCTAGCCAACTCAGCGTATGAGTAGCACATGGATCTGTGCGGTAAAGTAAGGAGCTGATGGTAGATGTGGCGCTCCATCTCAGATGCTAAAACAATCTCCTTGGTCTAGCGCTATTGAAAAGGGGATAGACTCCCTCGCTGACTGGCTGATACTGACTTTAGGCCGCCCCGTCGACTTTACTTATATAGGTATACATACTACATATATATATATTTGGAGGATATGTGCTTAATTGAAGTCATACCTAATTTTTGAAAATTAATTAGTTAATAATTAATGAATTTAAGCGGGCATATATGTTCAAATGTAAGGCTAAACAAATCGAGAAAATGTCAATCCCTGAATGTACATTCCGACCTATTAGGTCTCCTCAGCAAGGTTATAGACATGGGAGACTGCTCCGTGTGTGACTCGAAACCTCGACTGCCAAGCCTACAGGCGGAGATTCTAACCCCTACACCAGCTGGCCTATCCCAGATTCTTCGTCTGTTTTGAACTTATTTATATTCCACTTTTTATTGACTTGCTACACTGTCAGCTTGGCAGTCGAGGTTTCAAGTCACACACGGAGCAGTCTCCCATGTCTATATGAAATATACTCATATATATATATATATATATTATATATATATGCGTATAGGTACATGTGTGTATATATGTGTCTATGTACATATGTGGGTGCTCTTCCAATATGAGATCTACCGAATGGTTTCTAATCCAATATGTGATCTACCAAGTTGTTTACATTTCAATATGTGGTCTACCCATTATTTTCCCATTAAACTAACCCTAACTTTTTTTTTCCTAGTAGATCACAGGCCATAAATAGTAGATCAATAGTAGATCACAAACCTTCGGTAAATCACATATTGGAAGAGCACCAATATGTGTCTATGTGTAGACATATATACCAGTATGTGTGTGTGTGTATATATATATCTTATTATAATGGAGATTGTGTGTTTTTCTGTCTGTAACCGAAACTATATTCCTACTCAACTCACAATTCTCTTAGTTATTGACATCACATTCTCCATTATTTTTATCTAAATCTCAATTATTAATAAAATTGTCTTACATTATTAATACTGTTAACCATGTCTACATACTGACAACATGCAATTATATTCATATATACAACAAAATAGCGGTTTACAGTGTGAACGGGAAGGCTAATTTACATATTAATATTAAAAAATTGAATTTAATAAATATGTGCTTAGTATTATTGATTTCTAACTGTTTGGTTTTATTTAATGAATATAAGCAAAATCTCTTCAATGAATCTTAAATGAAATCCATTAACAAGATAAAATAACTGTCATTTATTCTTTACTTCCTCTTATAACAAATACTTAAATTAGAAAAAATAACAATGAAAGACGAGAGTGATGGAAGAGTAAGTTTCAGTTGTTCCATTTTTTTATTATACTCCCTCTGTTTCAAATCTTTTTATCTGTATTCTTATTTAGTTTCATTAGCCTTCTAATCTAATACAATATTTTATTACATTAAAACTTAAATACTTGCACCCGGAGGGTGCATATATTGCTAGTATATATATATTATATATATATATATATATATTATATATATATTTTTTTTTTTTTTTTTTTAAGACTGATCTCTGTCACTGATATTCATTCTTATTTTTATTTCCTATCAGTAAAGTTTCTAATCTTAAAGGACTTCTAAAATAACAATCTAAAAAAAAAAAAATTAATCAATATATAATTTATAAACAAAATGAAGGCACTTCTGATAAGCATATATGTATGTAAGTATTGTTACCCTGACGCCTCCAGTGGACTTATCCTGTCCCCCCCCCCCCCAAAAAAAAAACTGACCTGAAGGTACTGTTGCTTATCTGATACACAAATGCAAAATATACCATATCCCCAACCTCAATTCTTTTTCAGAAACACCGATAGTAGTAAGATTGGGGTACTTACTACTCACATAAATCCCCAAATGGGTTTAAAGGGGCTCCTAAGCCTTGGTCGGCAACCCATCAACTCAAGGAGAAGTCTAACACAAAACCTCTGCTGCCTTTCAAGGAAAGGCTAAGGGAGTAAACTCCGAAAATAAATCAGGAGCTGAAGTCCCTCTGCAGTCCTGTTTATCTCATTATTGAGCTGCTTAGCTCCTGTGCGGCAGGGGTCTCGCCAACCCTATCTGTTGGAGGCCAGATCTTCCACACTTGAAGGTGTGATGTTACATTTCTTCAGCGTTAACTTAATATGGTCTTTGAACCGCTTTTGGGAGGCTCCTGTCCTCCACGGGCCATCTGTGAGTTCACTGTAAAGTAGTTTACGGGGGGAGTCTGTCTGCAGGCATGTGCATGGTGTGACCCAACCATTGCAGTTGGCGTTGCGATAGGATGGTCTCAATTGAGTCACTGCGTGCTCTGCTTCTAATTTCTAAGAGGGGGATTTTGTGCTACAACTTTATGCCCAGTATGCGTTGGAGGCAGTTGATGCGGAATGCCTCCAGTTTTTTCAGGTGTCTGTGATATAACACTCACGACTCACTTTCATGCTGAATTCTTATGAGTGTTGTTAACTCAGCAAAATAATGGACCATTCTGTTTTTATTGGGAAGAAAAAGGACATGCTACACAGAAAAAGTATGATAAAGAAAGAAGAGAGTCGGTGAAAGAGAGGGTGAGCGCATGAGAGCTATAACATTAATCTGTTTCAATCTAACATAATGAAAGAAGGAAAGAAAGAAAAGAAAATTGTGAGTTAAATGAAGATTATTATACTTTTTACATATTGAACTATTTAGCAATAGCTCTTAAGTAAACAAATCAAATGTTGTAATAATTAAATCATGGATAAGCATACAACTTTATATATTGATGATGATATCTGATGATATGAGAATAATTAAAGTTCTAATTACCGTTGAACTGGGAAGACAAGGCAACAAACGGTTGTAACTTAAATACAAACCCGAATGTCACAAAGTCTACTGCAGAATGACAGGATATATATAAGACTCCACAATGTCATTCAAATCAAGCAGTCAATCAGAAATCGAGGAATGGAATCACCCAAATTCATGAATGGGTCATTCTTGATTTCTATATATACCATCTGTCTTGGACACTGCTTACGTTGTACTTAGTTAGCTGCTGTCATTCAAACCAACAGTAGACTTACTGACTTCAATAGTTCTTGAACACTCTGTGAGTTTTTTCAGGTGTCTGCGATATAACACCTACAACTCACTTCCATATAAGAGCATGGATAGGCATACCACTTTATATACAGAGATCTTGGTATTGATGGGGATATCTCTGTTCTTGAACACTCTGTGAGATAGCCTACCAAAAGACGCTGAAGCCAGGCCAATCCGCCGTTGCACTTCACTTGTAAGATCGTTCGTGTTGTTTAAGACAGATCCTTGGTAAGTGTACTCATCTACATTTTTCAGTGGCTGGTGGATGCTCCTTTAGGTAGGAGGCTTTATTACTGCTGCTTAAAATCAATGATGTTGGTCTTCCTATCGTTACACTTATCTAGTCTTAACCTTTATGGATACACTTTTGCTTGTTTTTTTGGACCATATCTCCCAACAGTTCAACACCTTCACTTAGACAAAGCCTGAACCCCCTTTATTTTATTTTTTTATCAGTGCTTTATCTTGTTCTGAACATCTTCTGTTCTTTTCTTTTTCTCGCATACATCTGTTTCTTTGGGTTGCTATCAGCCAAAAAGGAAAAAAAGGTTTTTTTCTTCTTTATATCGTACACCGTGGAAGAGCCAATGTTTAGCACTCATACAAGCTTTTCAACACCACTGTACGTTCAACCTTATCTTTAATTGATAGTGTGTAGTATTTTCAATTGACTTTGTCTTTACTTCTTTCCTTTTCTTTTTGAAGTCCGTCGCAGATGACTACGACGTCACTCCATGTCTTCATTTGTGGACCCTATGGTGGCTCATTTTTCTTTTACTCATTTACTAACTTAAAAAAAATTTTTTTTTGTTTTTTAGAAAGTTACTCTAATTCATTTCTATTAAATTTAACGTTTAGTTGTTCGTTAATTTTACGTTTTATGCGAATTTCTATTTTAGGAGCCGCCCAAGCGTTTAGCCAACAAGGGAGCTGTATGCTATTTATAGCTCATACCTTTCGCTACATTAGGAGGTTACCTAGCCAGCCCATAGCAACTGCCAACAGCCAGGAATTGAACTCTGGTTGACAAGTCTATTTCCTACGACTCTAACCATAGGTTACCTAGCCATGGTTAAAGAGGCCAGTATGCCCTGCTATTTACCCATAGCTGGAGGGAGAATTGGATTCATACCTTTCGCTGCCAACAGCTTCTCACCCAGGAATTGAACTCTGGTTGACAAGTCTATTTCCTACGACTCTAACCATTAGGTTACCTAGCCATGGTTAAAGAGCCCAGTATGCCCTGCTTAGCCATACGCAAGGGTATGCAACAGCTCTCACCCAGGAATTGAACTCTGACAAGTCTATTTCCTACGACTCTAACCATTAGGTTACCTAGCCATGGTTAAAGAGCCCAGTCTGCCCTGCTATTTACCCATAGCTGGAGGGAGAATTGGATTCATACCTTTCGCAAGGTATGCCAACAGCTTCTCACCCAGGAATTGAACTCTGGTTGACAAGGACTCTAACATTAGGTTACCTAGCCATGGTTAAAGCCCAGTGCCCTGCTATTTACCTAGCATTGGATTCGCAGCACCATGGGAAATGCCAACAGCTTTCACCCAGGAATTGAACTCTGGTTGACAAGTCATTTCCTACGACTCTAACCATTAATACCACGCACCTCCGGTTTGAATTCAGAATTTTCCTTCTCCTGGACTGGTTACCTAGCCATGATTAAAGATCCCAGTCTACCCTGCTATTTACCCATAGCTGGAGGGAGAATTGGATTCATGACTCTAACCATTAGACCACGCACCTGCGCAATCTCACTAAGTATATAATAATTTATCTAGCCTTTCTCTTTTCCTGGCCCAAAGTTCTCTCTTAAATTTAACATCCCAATAAAAAAAAAAATAGATAAATAGATATAATGTTCTTGAGAAATTAATAAGATGTAAAGCTGATACCTTTTTGACTTTCTGCCAAAAGAATAAAAAAAAAAAAAGAAGGAAGGATAAAATACAGGAAGTAATTGCAAGCAAATTTATTGCCGTTTTACTTACTTACTTACCTACCTGGTGTACATAATTTAATATTTTACCTACGAAACCTTACACTACGTTTCCAAAGTAGAGAAAATAGTTGCCAAGGTCATGGAGATTTCTCCTCTGTCTATTATAGCTCCTTGAGATTTACGGTACACGAGACACCTACAGAGTGCTTCTACTTCTGGTTTAGCCGTTAATTTTGGCACCGTCTATTTACACGTTTATTCCTGGTAAACTATTCATCTTCATCTTTCTCTCGGGTTTTTTGGTCCCAGTTCCTTTTTTTCAACTTAGAATTCAGTATTCTCAAGAGGAAACGAATCGCAGAGCATTTCAAGTATCTAGCAAGATCATCTTTACTAGCAAAAAACAAAAAAACAAAAAAAACCCCAGTGTTCTATTTCACTGGGCTCTTTAACCTTGGTTAGGCAACCAGTCTAGGAGAAGGAAAACTATGAATTCAAACCTCATCACTACTAGAATAGGCTCAGGCCTACTTAGTGATCTATTTCACTGGGCTCTTTAACCTTGGTTAGGCAACCAGTCTAGGAGAAGGAAAACTGTGAATTCAAACCTGGTCATTACTAGAATAGGCTCAGGCCTACTTAGTGATCTATTTCACTGGGCTCTTTAACCTTGGTTAGGCAACCAGTCTAGGAGAAGGAAAACTGTGAATTCAAACCTGGTCATTACTAGAATAGGCTCAGGCCTACTTAGTGATCTATTTCACTGGGCTCTTTAACCTTGGTTAGGCAACCAGTCTAGGAGAAGGAAAACTGTGAATTCAAACCTGGTCATTACTAGAATAGGCTCAGGCCTACTTAGTGATCTATTTCACTGGGCTCTTTAACCTTGGTTAGGCAACCAGTCTAGGAGAAGGAAAACTGTGAATTCAAACCTTGTCACTACTAGAATAGGCTCAGGCCTACTTAGTGATCTATTTCACTGGGCTCTTTAACCTTGGTTAGGCAACCAGTCTAGGAGAAGGAAAACTGTGAATTCAAACCTGGTCATTACTAGAATAGGCTCAGGCCTACTTAGTGATCTATTTCAATTTTTTTTAAAATTAAATATAATAAATGCAAATGGTTGAGAGATTTTATGTTAAAGTTAAAGATAATACCAGATATGTATTTATTAAAACTTGTTTTAAAAAACAATGAGGACTGTCTAACATTGCATGCTCAAATTTTGAGTGTTTTTATTCTATGTTATGACGTAGTGTGACGTAAGCAGTGACATAGTTTTTGTTACAGACTAAAACCGGAAGCAAATCTCCATTATTAATAGATATATGTGTGTGTGTGTGTGTGTTTGTGTGTGTGTGTATGTAAATGATTTGCATCTTGGCCAACGAGAGAAACATTTTTTTTTAATAGAAAATATGATTATTTTTTTCTTATTTTATTTTATTATATTAAATGTATAAATTAAAACGATAATTTTGCCCTGTTTGCTGGGGCGTTAGAATGCACCTCTGCAGATGGGTAAGACTCCCCCAAATGGGACCACCTGTTGTCCGTGGGTGGCGACCTGTGATGCTTAAGGACGGAATCTTGGTGGATGAGCAGTCCATGACATACAACACTCCACTTGGATCCTTACTTAGGCTAGAAGGGCGGTCGGAGAGGCTCCTTCCGATCAATCGACTTATCACATCAAGCCCTAGCACCTATATGATTGCCCCAACCCTATTGTCCTTATGGCAACCCCAAGCTCTTTGTAATCTGGCTATTTTAATTTGTAGAGATCTTTGGGAAGGGTTTTCTAGACGTAATGTGCATTTATCTTTGAGTTTTTAGAATTGATGCTGTATTTGATGAATATTTTTTTTAATCCTCTTCATTATAGTGAATTTAGCATCTCTGTAAGATTCAAAGGTTATGACAAAGTCATAACTCGTTGAAACGCAAACAAACTCCGACAAGGGTTGAGGGACAAAAACATTTTATATAACAGCACATGAATAAACAAGACATATAATAGATGGAAGATAGAATAGTGTACATAAACATACATACATAAAAGTCACTGACAAGATAATATAAAAGTACACATAATATAAAGGTACAGACCTGAGACTAAGAATAGTCCATGCTGTATAAATCACTTACAGTGACTAGGAGCCGACGTTGAGGGCCGAAGCCCCAACGAGAAGGGAATGACAATTGTCTAACCCATGTAGTCTCGTAGCGAGGAAAGAGGAAGAGAAAATCGAATTGGCCGCTTAAATACAAGAGGCCCCTAGCAAGGAACCAGCAACATCAAGCGGGCAGACAACTCCTCAGGCAAATGCGAAATTAACCCCTACATCTCCATTAAAATTACTAGCAAATATATGCACCCTCCGGGTGCAAGTATTTAAGTTTTAATGTAATGAAATATCGTATTAAATTAGAAACGCTAATGAAACTAAATAAGAATGCAGATAAAAAGATTTGAAACAGAGGTGGGTATAATCGAAAAATAGAACAACTGAAATTTACTCTTCCATCACTCTCGTCTTTCATTGTTATTTTTTCTAATTTTAAGTATTTAGTTAAAAGAGGAAGTAAAGAATAAAATGACACTTATCTTTTCTTGTTAATGGATTTCTTTTAAAATTAATTGAAGAGATTTTTGCTTATATTCATTAAAATAAAACCAAACAGTTAGAAACCAATAATACTAAGCATATATTTATTAAAATTACATTTTTAATATCAATATGCAAATTAGCCTTCCCGTTCACACTGTAAACCGCTATTTTGTTGTATATATAAATATAATTGCATGTTGTTAGTATGTAGATATGGTTAACAGTATAAATAATGTAAAACAATTTTATTAATAATTGAGGTTAAAATAAGGATAAATTCATGGTGAATGTGACGTCAATTACTAAGGGAATTGTGACTTGAGTAGTGATTTAGTTTCGGTTACAGACAGAAAAACACACAATCTCCATTATAATAAGATGGTCTGTTGGGCGGCCATCTTGTTTGTCTGGGAAAAGTTTATGATGATTCAGAAATTTAACAAGGACAACTTAAGGTTATACAATTTCCTCAAGGATATGAGGTACTCATATCTACTCTGAATATCTTATATATATATATATATATATATATATATGTGTGTTGCTTGTATTAAACTTGATATTTTCTTTAATCAAATATTAATTTTCTTTTTCTTTTCCTTTTTTTCCAGGTAAGTTTTGGCGTTTTTCCTTCCAAGTTTTCAAATTGAATATTTCAGGTAGGTAAGATCTTTGTTATAAGTCTTGAATATTAGCTTGGATATTAGAATCATATCTATAACATGCCACGTTAATCATAGCTATATTTTGGCTTCAGGAGAGAAGATACCTGGGGAAAAAAAAAAACCAGATGTGAAGCAATTTCTTTATTAGCTGTTTTTTTTTATAAGGATTGAAGAGGAGTTTGAAGTAAACTTGATATCAGAAAAGAAAATGGTTGTGCCGATCAGAGAGTACTGAGATGGAAGGAGTCTGGATGTAGGTGTAATGAAGTGGGCAGATATAATCTGAAAGTCTTCAGGTTGCGTTCGGATATTTACCAAACTTAGTGTGCCACAAGGCTAGAGCGGATTTGTGTTGTGTCATTATTCAAAGTGTGTGGGAGAGAGAGAGAGAGAGAGGTCTTGCCTACCTTGAAAATCTACATTATAAAAGTCAGCTTTTAACTGGACTCAAATACCACCGTTGCGAAATATACAACTTCTTAACCCACTAATCAGCCTTTAGAATATATATATATATATATATATATATATTATATCAAAAAGGAAGGAAGAACTCAATACAGTAATCCATAATAAATTTATTTCGACGAAAATTGGGGCCCATATAAATCTAAGTTGATTTAAACCGGCTCACCAAATTTTCGTTTCATCAGATGGGTCTCAATTCACTATGGACAAGCATAGTATTCCTGTTTGTCGTATTTCTTTTTGTTCATCTTATATACACACCACACAAGCACACACATATATATATATATATACACACACACACAAGCACATATATAAATATATATACACACAAGCACACACACACACACACACCACACACCATATATATATATATATATATATATATATATATATACACACACACACAAGCACATATATATAAGTCGTCGATGTGGCCTAAGTTGGTATCAGCCAATCAGCGAGGGAGTCTATCCCCTTTTCACTAGCACTAGACCAAGGAGATTGTTTTTTTGTGTCTGAGGTGGAGCGCCACACTAACGATTAGCTCCTTATTTTACCTCACAGGTCCCTGTGCTACTCATACACTTTAGTTAGTGAGGGCCGGTATCGAACTAGGAACCTTGCGGTTTCTACACACACACACACACACACACACACACACACACACATACACATATATATATATATGAGGTTCATCATGATTTTAAGATTATTATTGTTGAAAATGTATGAGGCTGTTTGTATTTTAGTGAATACCATTGCCCTTGAGAAATGTGTAAATCCATCTCTGGGCAACCAGTCTAGGAGAAGGAAAGCACCCAATTTAAACTTCCTACCAGAGAAACTTACCTCATTCTGGCAACTCCTGCAGTAACACTAATGCCATTAATATTTCTAATTGAGTTTTAATTTTAATTGATATTTCTAACTGGGTTTTAATTTTAATTGATTTTCTAATTGGATTCTAATTTTAATTGATATTTCTAACTGGTTTTAATTTTAATTGATATTTCTAACTGGGTTTTAATTTTAATTGATATTTCTAACTGGGTTCTAATTTTAATTGATATTTCATTTTATGTTAATTGCTATTTCTAATTGGGTTTTAATTGGTATTTCCATTTGGTTTTACCCTTAATGTATAAATATCCTGTAGAGGAGAAATGTTTCTCTTTACTTGAAATCCATTTAAGGAGAAAACATTTTACCTTGGATTAGTTTTCAGCCTTGCGTCATAAAACTGGCATTAAATGCGGTAAAGTTGCCAGGAGGCCCACCATTTATTTTTTTTTTTCTCCCCTTTTTTTTCTATTTATTTCACCCCCCCCCCACAATATCACAGCCTTCCTGGGATATTTACACAGAAAGGTTTCTCTGTTAAATAACCCAGTAATGGTGATATGCTGTGTTTACAGGCTGGGAAAGTCATCTAAAGAAATTAGTAAAAAGCAACTGTTGGTTACTGCTTTTATTTAGTATTGAAAAAGCTGTGGAATATGAGAGTGAAAGTGATACCAATTGTAGTTGGTGCACTTGGAATGGTCCCAATAAACTTGGAAAAAAGACTGGAGGATCTGAAAATCAGAGGAAGAATTGAGACCATCCAGACTACTGCACTGCTGTAATCAGCTAGAATACTCAGAAGAGTCTCGGAGACCTGAGGAGACTTTTTGTCGCTCAGCCTCCAGTGAAATACCATCAGCTAACACTGATGTGAAAAACTCAAAAGGAGTGAAAATAATAATAATAATAATATGAGGGTGAAAGTTACTAGTTGAGCACTAGGAACGGTCTCCAAAAGCCTAGAAAAAAAGACTCGAGGACTAGAAATCAAAGGAAGAATTGAGACCATCCTGACAACAGCATTATTGAAATCAGCTGGAATACTCAGGAGAGTCCTGGAGACCCTAGTAGACTTATTGTAACTAAGACTCCAGTGAAAGACCATCAGTTAACACTGGTGTGAAAAACATAATAATAATAATAATATTCATTCATCATCATCATCATGATGTGCTAACAGCATGGATCCCTTTGACTCTCTCTCGCCATCTGTCCCTATCGGTAACCACTCTTGGCAAGTCCTGTGGACGGCATCCAGCACCCCTGTCGGTTGGAGCTTTAGAATACACTAACTGCACCACTGCAGAGGAGTAAGACCACTCTCCCATGGGGCAATCTGTTGGACGTAGGTAGCATAACAACCCGTGATGCTTAAGGATGGAATACTAGTGGGTGAGCAGTCCATGACATGCAACGCTCCTCTTTGGCCCGTACTTAGGCTAGATGGGCAGTCGAAGATGCCCACTCTGGTCAATCGGCTGGTCATGTCAAGCCCTAGCACCTATATGATTGCCCCCAACCCTTTTTTTTGTATGGGTGCTAGAAGGCGGTGACTGGGGGTCTTCATGTCTTGGGTATGATGTTAAACTCTAACTTGATGGTGAGGTTCTAGTTCTGGAGGTCTGGGGAATGTGTAGCACTCCTTCATCACCATTGCTCCCATGTCCACTCTGATCTGGAGTGGTAGTACCTGTTAGGGTACCATCTATAGGTTAAATAGAAAAATTAAGTTTTAAGTTTAAATAATTTTCTTCTAAACAATCACTACAAATCTTTCAAAAATCTGATGGCATTAAATGTCCCCCCCCATTATCTATATTATAATATATAATATATATATAATATATAATAATAATAATAGAATTATCTGTGTTATTCGGACTATTGTCCCCATCTTCATTGTTATTTGTACAACGTTTCAGCCGATATGCCCTCTGGCCTTCTTCGGATATTTCTTATCGACTCTGGAACCTTTTCAGACTCAGGAATCTTCTTTTCGAACTCTGGAACTTTCTTGTCGTATTCGGGAGCCATGACGAAAAATTGAACCTAACCCTTTATTTATTCCAAGGGGTTATCCTGTTCTCATTCCGCTAACCATAGCTGGGGTCCGAAAAGGTTCCCGAGTCCGACAAGAAATACCTGAAGAAGGCCGGAGGGTATATCGGCCGAAACGTTGTACAAATAACAATGAAAATGGGGACAATAGTCTGAATAACGCAGATAATACTAATCTTCAAGCCTCATCTCAAACATTCAGAGAAATAATAATAATATATATTATAATTATTATAAAGGAAGTCTGGATGCCCCTATGATAGAGGGGACAGGGGTAACTGTCCACTTATAAATCCGACCCTGGTGGCAACCCATCTAGGAGAAGGAAAAACTCTAAATTCAGACCAGCAATATTCTACTTAAAAATTGACCTTGTGTCACATCCTGCCCGTGGCTGTGAGGTTTGGTGAATAATACCCTGAGTGACACATTAAAACACGTTATACACACAAACACCTAAAAATACAACTTATTGTTTATATATGTTTGGAAATGTGTTTATTTGTAAAACAAGTGGAAGTTGTAACGAAAAGTTCAGGGTAAAATTGATGCAAAAAATATTCTTTAAAGGTTAGATAAATTTGTTAGTATGGTTTTGGTTTGTTTTGTTTTACGGCATATCAACCTCAGTGGGTCATTTAATGCCGACAAAGTTTTGAAATAAATCAATTCTTAATGGATAAACAAATTTTGTTTATAAACTCATGTTTTTCTATTTAACCCATAGATGGGACCCTAACAGGTACTACCACTCCGGGTCAGAGTGGACCAGAGAGTAATGGTGATGAAGGGGTGCTCCACATTCCCCAGACCTCCGGAACTGGAACTTCACCATCAGTTAGAGTTTAATGTCATTCCCAGTACATGAAGACCCTCAGCCACTGCCTTCTAGCTCCCATATGATAAAAAAGGTTGGGGCTTGCCATAAGGGCAATAGGTTGGGGCAATCATATAGGTGCTAGGGCTTGACGTGACCAGCCAATTGATCAGAAGGGGCCTCTCCAACCGACCGTCTAGCCCAAGAAAGGGCCAAAGTGGAGTTTTGCAAGTCATGGACTGCTCAACCACCTGGGTTCTATCCTTAAACGTCACGTGTTGCCACATATGGCCAACAGGTGGCCCCATTGGGGGAGTCTTACCCCTCTGCAGGTATTAGTAAGAAAACATTTATTTGAATTTTGACAGGAAAACTATTTTTTATGTCTATTATTAAAAAAAATATAAGATTTCAAAGATCTGTTTACATTTTTCTAATGAAAAATAGTGACAAAAACTCCTTTTACTAACTTTTGGACGTTGATAACATCGAGATAAAATTTAAAAAAAAAAAATTTTTTACACTAAAATTAAAATATTCTTCAATAAAATTTTGTAGAATTGAGTGTATTTAAAAAAACAAAAAAAATTTTTGACTGTCATAAAACAAAACAAACTATAACCCCCTTAAGTAATATTTTTCAAAAATTAATTTTTACACTGCCAGAGGGTTTTTTTTTCCCCCAGACCTCCGGAACTGGAACTTCACCAGCCGATTGATCAATCGGAAGGTGCCCTCTCCGACTGACTATTGACACAAGTGTACTGTGTTCATTTTTCCAAACATAAAAACAAATAGTTTTCAAGCCTTAAAATACGTAAATCATAGTAAACATTCCAATATATACTTAGGTTTTAATGGAGTCAAGAATTAGAGTGCTAAATAAGTAAAATCTATTTCTTAGTGTGCCCTTATATGATACAGTTTGAGAACTGTTGGTCTGTAGTGAAGCAGGGGGGGGACGTTCCATTAATCTGACCCCAGGCCAAAATTGGCTTTGATAAATATATAGATTAACATTCCAGAAATTCTTTAGATAATTGAACTTTTTCTTGGCATTCTTAGGGCAAAAAGGGGAAATCTTTGGGGTTTTTTTTTTTTTTTTTTTTTCTACAGGGAAATTTCTACTTTTTTTTTTTTTTTTTTTTTAAAAAAAAAAAAAAAAAGTATTATCTGCGTTATTCGGACTATTGTCCCCATCTTCATTGTTATTTATACAACGTTTCAGCCGATATGCCCTCCGGCCTTCTTCAGATATTTCTTGTCGGACTCGGGAACCTTCTTCCACTAATGGTACATCATAAGCAATCTAATACGTCGACGCAAGATTAAATCCTGGACGAGGGTGCTTACACTTCACATGGTGTTAATACCCTTGGGAAAGGTATGCACCCATATTCTACCTCCACCTATGGGTAAATAGTAAGTAAAGTAAAGTCATCGAGGCGGCCTAATGTCGGTATCAGCCAGACAGCAAGGGAGTCTATCCCCTTTTCACTAGCACTAGACCAAGGAGATTGTTTTTGTGTCTGAGGTGGAGTGCCACACCTACCATCAGCTCCTCACTTTACCGCACAGATCCCTTGTGCTACTCATATGCTGAGTTGGCGAGGGTTGGTAATGAACTAGGAACCTTGTGGTTTCTAGCTGAATGCTCTACCGACTGAGCTAAACTGGCGTAGGGCAGACTAATGTGAAGAAGAGACACAGATATCCATAAAATTTATTTTATTTTATTTTCAAAACAGAATATGCATTTTCAAAATTAAAAAAAATTTTTTTTTTTTTATTCCGGCTATGAAACTAGAACGTTTCATCTGTACAACTTTCGTCTTATAACGGTCCACTCATATACAGACATCGCTCTTGATGAAGACCACTTCAATAAAGGGTCGAAACAGATTTCTGTCAGCAAATTTTAACATCATGTGTTTGTTTTTTCTAAAATATTAATTTCATGCTGTCGGATTCACTTCCATTCACTTTTTTCGTATATGTATATATAAAGTAAATGGAAGTTTATCCGACAGTATGAATTTAACATTTTAAGAAAAAACAAATGATGTTAATAGTTTGCTGACAGAATCTGTTTCAACCTTTTTAATAGAGCGGTCTTTATCAAGAGCAAAATATGAAGGAAAGACGGAAAAAAATAACTGCTAGAAGAAGGTACAAACGAACGATGCTGGAATTTTTTTAAAAATGCATATTCTGTGTTAAAAATAAAATAAATTTTATTTAAAAAAAAACAGAAGCATTATATTCCGTAATGAAAACTCAAAAGAGTTTGATGTAAAAATATATAAAAATGTATAAGTATCAAAAATGTTCATGATGCATTCCAGCTACAAAAAGTAAGTTAAAAGTCCACAGCCCAATTGAAGAGTCATCCACAGACACAGTATTTCAACGTATCACATCTCTTCAGTGTGGCTAGACATTAGCAGGCTACCTCCAGTTGAGATGGAAACCCGATTGATTCATCATCAGTATGGCTTCTTAACCACTCGGCCAACAGCACCTACAGCCTGGGACAGGGTGTAAGATTCAAAGTGAATACTTGAAGATAAAACTCCGACAAAGGTTGATAGACAAAACATTTTATATACAGCACAGAATAAACAGGGTACATAATACATAGAGGTGTACATAAACATACATACAAAAGTAGAGATAATGACACATTCATGAATGGTAAAATACAAGATATTTAGGTATCAAAGAGATACCTACATGTACATAAAAGCATAGTTACGGATACATGACTAAAGGATAGTCATATATCGTATACGAGACTTACTAGCAGTGAGTGGCCAGTGTTAAGGGCCGACACCCCAACGAGAAGGGGGTAGACAGTCTAACCCATAGTGGTGTCTCGTAGGTCGGCAGGCAGAGAGAGAGAGAGAGAGAGACGTTCAAACCAGCCGCTTAAATATCAAAGGCCCCTAGCGGGAACCAGCAAAACTAAACGGGCAGACAACTCCCCAGGCAAATCCGAAAATAACGCCTACAAGAGTTTTAACTGATAAATACATATGCATATAGGTAAAGGCTGCTAGATATTTTTTTTATGTCGGCTATATTAATTTTTTTTTATTGCATAACAAAAATACATGATACGACAAATGATATAATCTA
This sequence comes from Doryteuthis pealeii, assembly GCA_023376005.1. Lineage (NCBI taxonomy): Eukaryota > Metazoa > Mollusca > Cephalopoda > Myopsida > Loliginidae > Doryteuthis > Doryteuthis pealeii. The sequence goes on along the minus strand of CM042151.1, from coordinate 114,912,350 downwards.
GCCAAATTATTGAGCAAAGCCTGAAGCACATATCTTCATTAGCAACGTCTCGCATTTTCGACATTTTGCAACTGGCATAGCCCACATTGTTACTGGCTGTCAGGCTCAGAACCTGTCTCATCTGGTGAATTTGCTATGTTAGTAACAGACACCTGTAGAGTCTAAGAAAGTTTGGTAACGAACCAAACAAATGCTTTCTGCAAGAACACCTCATGGTATTGTAACCAGATGTGCAAGTACATCAGGTAACTTCCAAGAGTTTTTGAAAAGCATGCTAAAGATCTATCATTATGGGTTGGAACTACTACAGGCTATTTTGAACCTTTTCTGCTCAATATTCTTGGTTGGTTGGATTTTATGGCATGTCAACCCTTGTTGGGTTATTTATGATGTTTGGGGTTAAATCAAACTTAACGAACCTAAATTCCACCATCGTATGTTACCCTGCAGAAAGAAAAAAAAAATACCAAAAATCAGGGAATTAACTGAATTTAATGAAATTTTCAGTGTTGATATATTAATGAATAAAAGACATAATGCACCAGTTATTTTATTTAAAAACTTTTACATTTTTTTCAGGTCGGTTAACTTTGAACCATGTATCTTTGAGAATCTGTGTTATGCCTCAAAAATCTTTGGTATTTTTTTCTTTCGGAGGGGTGACATACGATGGTGGAATTTAGGTCCATTAAGTAGGATTTAACCATGTTTGGTTTTATTTATTCTTGATTGTATTCAAATTCTTTTTTTTTTTTTTCAAACTGAATTTTTTAAAACCTGTTTTTTCAAAGTAATTTTTTCTATTTAAGCCATTGATTAAACCCTAATAGGCACCATCACTCTGGGTCACAGTGGACCTGGGAGTAATGGCAATGAAGGGGTACTCCACATTCCTCAGGGCTCCTGAATTGAAACTTCACCATTTGATTCAGTTTAATGTCATACACAGAACAATAAGACCCTCAGTCACTGCCTTCTAGTGTTGTATACCTCTTTCTTTACTTTCTTTATTATTCTTCTTCTGTTCTTCTAGCGTCTCTTCTAGCGTCTGGTCGTCTTGGGGACTTTGTGTCTGGTCTTCCATTAGGGATTTCTCTTTATCAGAAGCCCTGTGTCATTGGTAGTTTTTAGATAATTTTACTTAGATCATATTTTATTTCGAAATCCCCACCAGACTACCTGCGCAGATTGAGCCGGCAGCGTGCATAACACGACTTACCACCATTGTGTTTTTTGGCCGATCTGACTAAACATCTCTTTCTAATCTAAACCGGAAGAAGGTCTTCTCCACCGATTCTCACTGTATCCACCGGAAGGAGGATCAGGACAGGTCAAGCCTTGTCATTCATCCTTCAAGGCCGTAGGCTGCAACTTATAACAGCTATTTTGATTTCTACACTACTGTACATGAATATTAGGAATCTAATAATTATGTAACACTAGCACATGATTAAAAAGGTTGGGGGGTGTGTGCCATAAGGGTGATATGGTTGGGACAATTGTATAGGTGCTAGGGCTTGACGTGATCAGAGGGGGCCTCTCTGACCACATTCATCGATACATATACACACATCCACATTCATCGATACATATACACACATCCATTGAAGTAAGGGCCAAAGTGGAGGGTTGCATGTGTCATGACTGCTCAGCCACCAGGATTCCGTCCTTAAGCAAAACCTTCAAATGTCAAAAACATTCTCCTTATTTATTGAATGACCCACCTTCATATTATCTGAAGTTATTGTAATAAAGAAAGAAAGATTATGCATCCCGATCCGACATGTCAAGATTGCTGCTGGAGGATATATTGTAGCCGATGAAATCCCATACTTGCTTCCCTTTGAATGGGAAAACAGTTATCCTGTCAAGTCGCTTACCTTCCCCTCGGTAAAGGCCCACTGGTTCAATATGGGACGGAAATTCAGTGGTACTGAGAACATATTTGAAATATGATCAGATTGGGAATGATGTTTGGATGTGTGTGTGTGTATATATATATATATTTTTTTACCAACCCCTCCGCACGAGCAGGATGTGACACAAGGTCAATTTCTTAAGCGGAGTTCAACAGGTTTGAATTCAGAGTTTTCCTTCTTTTAGACTGGTTACCTAGCCATGGTTAAAGAACCCAGTCTGCCCTGCTATTTACCCATAGCTGCAGGGAGAGTCAGATTCATACCTTTCCTAAGGGTATTAGCGCTAAGTGAAATGCAATTAACTTATAAATTAACAATAAATTTGGATGTGTGTATGTGTACGTGTATCGATGAATGTGGATGTGTGTACGTGTATCGATGAATGTGGATGTGTGTACGTGTATCGATGAATGTGGATGTACGTGTATGATGTACGTGGATGTGCGTGGATGTGTACGTGTATCGGTGAATGTGGATGTGCGTGTATGTGTATCGATGAATGTAAATGTTTGTATATGTATCGATGTGTATGTGTGTGTGTGTGTGTGTGTGTACCGGGGATGTGTGTACATGTAAAAAACAAAGATACTATATGTGTATAGAAGAAACTCGTAACGAGTTGGAATAATGAAAATACCTCATCGCATACCTCCAGAAAACAATTATTAAGGCTCTCGTATCACCCTGCACGTTTCTTTTATTTATTTCTATGTTTCTGTCGAACAGGAAGTTAGAAAACGGGTGCATTACTCGATGCCGAGTATAGTTCAGTGGGTAAATCTCTGGGGGAGGGGGCTTGGGTTGGTAAGTAAACAACTGTATAGAGAAGTGATGAGGGTGACGATTGGAGATTTGCCACCCCCTGGGGTAGAGCTTTTTTTAACAGGTTCTCATTTACAGAATATTATTTTTGTTGTTGTTGTTGAGACGAGAGTCTTTGTTTCTCGTAAAATGTTGACTTTTAAACATGGTTGATTTGCCAATGCAAACATTTACAGAACGAGCTTAAAAGCCACCCAATTAGGCAGCAATTAAGTAAAACTTTTTGAACCTTTTCTACTCAACATTCTCTGGCTGGTTGGTTGGATTTTATGGCATGTCAACCGTTGTTGGGTTATTTTATGCTGAAGATGTTTGGGGTTAAATCGAACTTAACGGACCTAAATTCCACCATCGTATGTTACCCTGCTGAAAGAAAAAAAAAATACCAAAAATCGGGGAATTAACCAAACTTAATGAAATTTTCAGTGTTGATTTAATAATGAATAAAAGATATAATGCACCAGTTATTTTATTTGAAAACTTTTACCTTCTTTTTCAGGTCAGTTAACTTTGAACCATGTATCTTTGAGAATCTGTGTTATGCCTCAAAAATCTTAGGCATTTTTTTCTTTTGGCGGGGTGACTTACGATGGTTGAATTTAGGTCCATTAAGTAGGATTTAACCATGTTTGGTTTTATTTATTCTTGATTGTATTCAAATTTTTTTTTTTTTTTTTTTTTTCAAACTTAATTTTTTAAAACATGTTTTTTCAAACTAATTACAGGACGAGCTTAAAAGCCACCCAATTAGGCAGCAATTAAGTAAATTTTTGATTATTCCCAAATTTATTTCCCAGCTATAAAAATTATTGTAAAAAAAAAATCTGTGCTACTCGTGCTGTGTTGTTGAAGGTCAGTATCGAAACCAAAACCTTATGGTTCCGAACAGATGCTCTACCAGCTGAGCTAAACAAGCCGTAGTATTAAGAATAATTACTTGAATCTGCAATACTTTACAAATGATTATTATCATGCTTCCAAAAAAAAAAAAAAAAACCACAAAAAAACAGTCTTTGACATTAAATAACCCAGCAAGGGTTGAGATGCCATAAAACCAACCAACTGTTCACTGATTCTATTCTTGATGTCTTTGACTATCACCAACATCTCGTAATTTGAACCAAAAGTCAATTTGGAACATTTAAAGAATTCAAGTAAATTCCTGCGCATTATTATCATTTGCTCCTTTTGAGTTTTCACATCAGCGTTAGCTGATGGTCTTTCACTGGAGTCTGAGTGACAGAAAGTCTCCTCAGGTCTACAGGACTCTTCTGAGTATTCTGGCAGATTGTAGCAGTGTAGTGTTCTGAAAGGTTTCAATCCTTCCTCTGATTTCCAAACTTTCCAAACCCCTTTCCAATCCTTTTGGGACTGTTCCAAGTGCACCAACTACAATTGGTATCACTTTGACTTTCATATTCCACAACTTTTTCAGTTCTCTGGCAAGGTCCAGATATTTGTCCATTTTTTCATTTTCCTTTAGCTTCACCCTGTGATCTGCTGGAACTGCAAAATCCACCAGTTGACAAGTTCTTTCTTTTTTGTTAATCAACACTAGGTCTGGTCTTTTTGCTGGGATAAGGTGATCCGTTTTTATCTCTAAGTCCCAGAGAATTTTATGCGTTTCGTTCTCAAGAACAGATTCTGGTTTATGCATATACCATTTTGTTGTATGGTCAAAATTAAATTTTTTGTATAATTCCCAGTGGATCACCTTCCCAACCCAGTCGTGTCTAGTTTTGTATTCTCGTTGTGCTAGTTTGCTACATTCGCAGAGTATATGGTTTACAGTCTCATCTCTATTACCGCAAAGTCTACATTTACTATTTTGTTGGGTCCTATCAATTTTCGCTTTGATGTAGTTTATCCTCATGGCATTTTTTTGTACAGCAATTATAAGTGATTCAGTTTCTCTTTTGAGGTTTCCTTTTCTTAACCATATCCAAGTTTTTTTATGGGCAACCTCTTAATCATTATTTATTTATTTAATAATAAAAAATAAGGTAAGAAGAATGATCTCCCTCGATTCTTTCACTTTCAGCAAGACGGACTTTCAATGGTCGGACACTTGCATTTCACCGTAAATCTACACTGAAAATACGAATTTGTTTGAATCAATACAACTGCATGTTTTAACACAAAATATCATAAAATGTGTTTTTAGTAACAATTAAGTTCATTTCAAATAATGCGCAAGTACAATTTTATGGTAGGAATTTAGTCACTTAAACTGCAGATTACCTTCGAGAGTGTTTTTTTTAATTTCTATGTAATGAGCAGAGTGTTATGCTGACACTTTCGATTTTTGGTCTTCTGGATTTTTCAGGACTTGTAGCAGGGGTACTCGTTCAGGTGGTTAGATATCTTTTAGACTAATAGGTCACACGCTGGGGTGAATTTGAATATATAACGAGACATCATTCAAAACTTTGTCATCGACTCGTTAGCCGGCATTCCATTTGATCATCTCTATTAGAAAATATTTTGTTTGGAATTACTAGAGCAATAACTCCAACCATTTTACGGTGGGGCTCATTCATGTGACACTTAATTTCTTTGTTCACTGGTTCTCATACCCTTCCCCAGGGCACCATTATCTGTTTTCCCGTTCTCTGTCTGTCAGCCTCGTTTTTTCCTGTTCTCTTCAGGGCTAGCCTCGTTTTCAAATTCTCTTTCCATCAGCCTTGTCATACTTTTCTGTTTCCGTTAGCTTCGTTTTCCCTATTATCTTTCCATTAGTGTCGTTTTCCCATTGTCTTCTCGGCTGCTTTGTTTTTCCGTTTTTCTTTCCGACAGCCTTATTTTCCGTTTTTCTTTCTCTCAGGCTCATTTTTCTGTGTTTTTTCCCCCTGCTAGCCTCGTTTTCATTATTGTCTTTCCGTCAGCCTTGTTTTCCCGTTTTTTCTACCCGCCAGCCTTGTTTTCCCGTTTTTTCTACCCGTCAGCTCGTTTTCCCGTTTTTTCTTCCCGTCAGCCTCGTTTTCCCGTTTTTTCTTCCCGTCAGCCTCTTTTTCCGTTTATTTTTTTTCTCTCAGCCTCATTTCCCATTTTTTCTTCCCGTCAGCCTCGTTTCCCGTTTTTCTTCCCGTCAGCCTTGTTTTCCCGTTTTTTCTACCCGTCAGCCTGTTTTCCGTTTTTTCTTCCCGTCAGCCTCGTTTTCCCGTTTTCTTCCGTCAGCCTCTTTCCCGTTTATTTTTTTTTTCGTCAGCCTCATTTTCCCATTTTTTCTTCCCGTCAGCCTCGTTTTCCCGTTTTTTCTTCCCGTCAGCCTCGTTTTCCCGTTTTTTCTTCACGTCAGCCTCGTCTACCCGTTTTTTTTTTTTTCGTCAGTTTATTTTCCCGTTTTTGTTTTCGTCAGCCTCATTTTCCCGTTTTTTCTTATCGTCAGCCTCGTTTTTCCGTTTTTGTTTTTTCACCGTCAGCCTCGTTTCCCCCCCCCCCTTTTTGTCATCCTTGTTTTCCCCGTTTTTCTTCCCGTCATCTTCTTCTCCCCGTTTTTTATTTTTTCGCCAACCTCATTTTCCCGTTTTTCTTCCTCAACCCCATTTCCTCTTCCCGTCAGCCTCAATTTCGTCTAAAATTTTCATCAGCCAACCCTCTTCCTTGTATTACCCAACATGTCTCTCTTTCTTGTCCCCATCCCACCTTGTGTCTGACGCCAAATCAATCTCTTCCCTGTTTTCTGTATCTCTCAGCCTCATTTCCATGCTCTCTTTTATGTTTCCCTCTCTCTTTGCTATTCCCCTCTCTCTTTAACTCTTATCCTCTCTTTTTTTCTTTCTCTCTTTTGATACTTCTCTCCTTATAAAACTTACCTATCCCTTTCTTCCCCCCCCTCTCTTGTTTTTTCTCACCTTTTTTTTCTTTACAGCACTCTGTTCACACCGCTTCTCATTTTCTCCTGTCACATTCACCACCTCCCATTACAACTTCTTACATCCATAAATAATTTTCTCATCTGTAACTCACCTGTCTCTTCCCTTCGTTTCCCCTAGACCTTAACGGTGAAGTACTCGCCAAGCCCGCTTTTTCAAGCTTACCCCACAACTATCCTCGGGTAGCCTTGTCGGTGGTTAGTTGCTAAGCAGGTTTATAGAAAAAGAAGAAATAAAGATACCATAGGTGTAGGCGGGTATAAGCAATTAGATAAGTAGGTAGGGCTACCCGTAAATTCTGCTCAGTAGTCTTGCCCAGCATTTTCCCATCTGACGCGTTTTTTTACCCGCCAGGTAGGACACAGGTATAGCGGCTAGGGATTACAGGTGGGTCATGTTATTGTTTCTCTTGCTAGGCCAATGCATTTGGCAATCCGTTTGTCATTTAGATGTGTCCAGTATTTAATGTAGATTTGTTTGTATCTAAAAAAAAAAAAAATTAAAAAAAAAAAAAAAAGTAATAAAAAAAGTGTGTGTATCAAGCGTGTTGGTAAATCCTTGCGGTGAGAAAAAACCCAGCAAATAGTTTGATTTTAAAAATATACTACCAAACATCAACCGGGGAGAAAAAAATTGTTGAAAAAAAGAAAAGACCAAGATAGTCGTACCAACAAAAAATAATCTATTGGTACAGTATTTGGCCAAAAGAAAAAACAATTTATATGTATATATATATATGTATATAAGATATATATATATTCATATAACCGCTAGGAGAATAGCCAATAAGTAAAAAGTGCTCAATTTAAAAAAAAAAAATTATTTTATTTTTTTATTTATTTTTATATTATATTTAATTTATAAATTTATAAATTAAGCGAATCTGGGGTGTTTGTACTGATGTAATGGTTTCAGATTTGCTTAATTTATAAATTTATAAATTAAATATAATATAAAAAAATAAAATAAAAATTTTAATATATAAATTAGATATTTATAAAACAATAGATTTATAGTGTTCTTTGTTTTTTTGTTCGTTTTTATTGGTCCGTCTGGTTCAGCTAATTCAAATGACTACTATGGTTAGTACTATTTAATTCGTCTTGCTCCTTGTCTCTGCAGTCAGATCTTAGCCCTGAAGAGCATTAAGCGAAACTAATAGTAGGTTCGTCTGACTCATTAGATTTATCTTATATATATATATATATATATATATATATATATATATAATGAGAAATTTGAAAAAAACAAGTGTTCCGAAAATAGGATGAATTTATTTATCGACGTTTAAACTTTCATCAGGATGTGTCTTGGGGTGAAGAAATTGATGGATGTTTACACAACCAAAAAGATTTTATAAAGATTTTCATCTCCTGTCATCTTTTAAACATCCATCATTTTCTTCACCCCAAGATACATCCTGATGAAGGTTTAAAGAAACCGAAACGTTTAAACGTCGATAAATAAATTCATCCTATTTTCGGAACACTTGTTTTTTTTTCAAATTTCTTAATATTGTCGGATTTATTTCCATATCTACTCCCATATATATATATATATATATATATATATATATATATATATTGAGATGGACAAATCCTTAAAAGATGTTTTTTCTTAAGTTGAAAAGTGCTCAAATACTGGCCGATACATCAGGATAAAAGCTAAAACATGTTTTTTTTACTACCTCATGTCCGTCTTGAAACGATACGTTACATGTATTGGAAGTTTTTTTAAGATGAAACATGGTATATATATATATATATATTATATATATATATATATATATATATATATATATTTGCGTGTGCGTGTATTAATAGCATGTCTCATCTTTAGAGCATAAAACTGTTATAAAAACTTTCTAAAAAATTTTTTTCCCACAAAATCTTATCTCCTGACGATGTCTTCGAACTATACGTTTCATGTATTGGGAAAAAAATCAGATGGAACATACTGTATATATATATATATATATATATATATATATATATATATATATATAATATGTGTGTGTGTAGTATAATAAAAAATTGAAAAAAACACAGGTTTAAATGAGTTAAGTGGTGAGTTTATTGGCCGACGCTGCAGTGTTTCGATCTATTGATTAGATCATCTTCAGGGTTTTTGTTGGTATGTGGAAGGTGATAAAATTTTTTATCTCAGAATAAGGGGAAAGGCGAGTAATAGTCCTTGTTTATAGGTCTGTTTAAAATTTGAAGTCTGAGAAAAAAAAAGAACGTTGAAAAAATTAACAGTTTGAAATATGACGTCAAATATTCTTTTTTGCGGTGTGAGTATTAGAATGTGTAAGTGTTTGTATCGAAAAAAGCATTGTGCATTTTTTATGTGTTTATGAAATATATATATATATATATATGTGTGGTGTGTGTGTGTGTGTGTGTGTGTAAGTAACGTGTTTCATCTCAGAACATAAAATCTTTTTAAAAACTTTCTTTAAAAATAAAAAGTTTTTCCCACAAAATCTTTTCTCCTGACGATGACCTAAGGTCGAAACTATCAAAAAATAATTATTTGATTTGATAGTTCTCAGATAATTTTAATAAATTTTCCTATTTGTCTCATTATTTTGTTCATTTTTGTTATTTGATAATTTATTTTAGCTTTTATCCAGGTTTAGTGGCTAGTTTTTGTGTACCTTCATTGATTTAAGAAAAAAACGTTTTTTTAACGAATTGGCCACACACACACACACACACACACACACACACACACTTGCCCGCGCGTGTATGGATAAATGTTTATAAGTTATGTTACCGTAAAGTTCAAAGAATCTGTTCATTTATCCAGCGGTTTCCGTCTTTCTCGGTACATTTCACACATCTTTTGAAATCTCTTCCGTTACACTAGGTACCACCAATTTTCCCTTTGAAATTTACCCCCCCCCCTACATTAAACACTGAAACTTGCATAAAGGTCAATATTATCTTAAATTTTTTTTTGTCCATTCGAAAGAAGAAACATTAAAAAAACTCATGATGATTTTTTTAAAAAATTTTCAGTTTACGGAAATAATGAAAATTATAAACGAAAAAAAATGTTTACATTTTTGTACCGTTAAATCAATTGAAATTTAACGTAGCCAAAAACAAGTTATAACGAGAGGCTTTTTGTTAAAAATTCTTTTAAAAAATCAATTAATGGTCAGATTTTCACGAAAATTTCCATAACTATTTACCTTTGGGTGTAAATATGTCTGAAATAGTTTTTTTCTAAAATATATTAGGGGAAATATTGTTTTTACGAAAACAAAAACAGACGAAGGAAATAAATGTTGAGAGAGAGAGAGAGAGACCGTAGTAACGCAAAAACTGCAAATAACGAGATTTATTTATTTTTAATTTATTTTTTAGAACGATACACTTAAAATTCTCAAACTTAGAGCAATTTCCAGTCCAGTTTGCAACAGATTAATTTTGTCGGGTCTGCAGCCGCGCTGAACGGAAATTTTTTTTTTTCAAAGCATTCAAATTCTCGATATAACTATTTTAATTAAATTGTGACATGCTAATTGTAATCTTTCACTTCTAAAACAGGAGCATCGATATAATCATGGACTGCTCCGCCCTGTCGGCTGAGGCGTTAGAATGTACCGACTGCACCTCTACAGAGGGGTAAGACGCCCCCAAATGGGGCCACCTGTTGGCCGAGGGTGGCGACCCGTGATGCTTAAGGATAGAGCCCAGGTGGATGAGCAGTTCATGACATGCAATACTCCACTTTAGCCCTATCTTGAGCTAGACGGGCGGTTGGAGAGGCCCCCTCCGATCACATCAAGCCCTAGCACCTATATGATTTTCCCAACCCTTATGGCAAGTCCCAACCCCTTTTTATCATATGGGTGCTAGAAGGCGGTGGCTGAGGGTCTACATGTCCTGGGAATGATGTTAAACTCTATCTGATGGTGAGGTTCCAGTTTTGGAGGTTTGGGGAATGTGGAGCACCCCTTCATCACCATTGCTCCCTGGTCCACTCTGACCCGGAGTGGTAGTACCTGTTAGGGTCCCATCTATGGGTTAAATAGAAAAACATGAGTTTATAAACAAAATTGTATTATGCATTAAGAATTTAATTTATTTCACAACTTTGTCGGCATTAAATGACCCACCGAGGTTGATATGCCGTAAAACAAAACAAACCAAGCCAAATCATGGACCGTTTAGCAATAGGCGGGAGAATCTAACGAGTTGACATGTCGGCTAACAGTGATACATGATAAATATGTACTGAGTCAACTTCCCGACTTTAGAGAGATTTTTTTACGCCTAACTGCGAGAAATTGTAAATGACATGCAAAAAAACAAAACAAAAAAAAAACAAAAAAAAAAACGCACAAAAAATAGATTCATGATTTTTTTAATTGTACGTTAGGCACTGGCAATTTTGTCATCTGCTACGAATTTTAAAAGCGAATTAAAAATAATTAAATCTATTATTTAAGGTCAAACTTTGTCTAAATCGATAAGTAGTAACATAATAACCATCATTAAAAAAAAGAAAAGTATCATTACATATGCAGTTTATTTTTAATACATTTAAAGGGATTTGTTTTGGTCAATTTCGACGCAATCCGCCATTCTGTCTCTTTTTCAAGGGTTTTAAGCGCTTGTTTACAATTTTAATATAACATTCGCGATTGCAAAAAAGAAAAAAAAATTTACCAAAAATCAGGTAATTATCCGATTTTAATGAAATTTTCAGTATTGATTTATAAATTAATGAATTTTATAATGCATCAGTTATTTTATTTCAAAACTTTAATTTAGTATTTTTGCTATGAAAAATTGATATATAAAATTCATTTAAAATGTGAAAAGCCTGATGTTCAGTTTAAAATGTTATATTTTTAGATTCTAGAAATAAATAAATCTCCAAAAAATTAATTATTTATTATTTTTTCACATTTTATTTTTCAATTTTCGGTACTTATTTTCTCATAGAAAAGCCACCGTAATTTTTTTTTTTTTGTTTCTATTCATAAGTTCGGTCTTTTATCTCTTTATTTTTACTGTAATTAGAAAACTATAAGACCAGCTTGAAAAAAAAAGTTTCGACCCAACATAGGGGGGGGGCGGTCAAAATTAAGTGACCTGGAAAAAATGAGAAAGTTCTGAAATAAAATAAATAATGCATCATAAAGATCATTCATTGATAAATAAACACTGAAAATTTCATTAAAATCCGATAATTTCCTGATTTTTGGTAAATTATTTTCTGTAGGGGGGGGGGGGGCGAAAGTCGTTTTTGTCAAAAACACATTTTAGGCTCATTTTGCAAGTACTGAATCGGATATACTGTGTACGTGTTTGTCTTTCTACCGCTGTGTGTATATGTGTGGGTGGAGAAAATCAGATTATATACGATAGTAGGTATTTACCCAACCCACAAATTCGGGTGGGGTGTGACACAAGGTCGAAAGTAAGGGGCATCCAGCAAGGATTGAACCTGCTATTCGGTAGTAATAATATAGTATCATTTATCATTGTATATTTGTAAAACATAGTGTTGCAGTATTTTTTTTTTTTACTTAAAAAAAAAAAAAATGTATACACATGATCAACAGAGTTTAGCGGTGGTATTCACTAGGTATGTACAAAAATGCGCACCTGTTTTTGTTTGTTTTTTTAAAGCGGTGCATTTTTTTTTAAAGCCCCACCCCCCAAATCGTCTGATTATCGAATTTTAATAAATTTTTCGTTATTTAACGCAATAAAATATGAGGTTTCTTTTAAAATACATTTTCACTCAGAATTTTTAAGATACTACGAAAACGAATAAAGTAAAAAAAAAATGCATATAAGAGCAATATTGTAATTTTTTACATTGTCTTTAAAGAGGCCTCCTCCCAAATCGACTGATTATCGAATTTTAATAAATTTTTCCGTATTTAAAGCAATAAAATATAAGGTTTCTTTTAAAATACATTTTCCCTCAGAATTTTTAAGATACTACGAAAACGAATAAAGTTTAAAAAACAAAACAAATGCCTATAAGAGCAACATTGTACCTTTTTTACGATTTTTTGAACTTCAAAAATAAAGCATATGTACGATCAAATAGACAAACCGTTATTAAAAAAAGAAAGAATAAACAAAATCTAATTCTCCATGGAATTATCTTTAAAACTTTTTAGAATCATTCACGTTCACCTTCATTTAATTTAAGTCAAATAAACAAAATGAGTGGAGGTTGACGTATAACAACAAAAACAATGTCTTTTTAAAAGAAACTTAATCTATTATAGCTTTAGATACCGAAAACTTTATTAAATCCGATAATTAATCGTTTTTTGCGTGGGTGGGTGGAGGGTTTAAAAAAAAATACCCAAAAAACAGGTGCTTTAACAGATGCGCGTTTCCCCCCCCCCTTTTTTTTAAAAATCTAGCCTTTTTAATTATAGGTTCCCATATTGTGTTCTTTTCTATGCTCGGTCATCAAGCCTCATCTGCAAAACGTCAAGCCCTAGCACCTATATGATTGCCCCAACCCTATTGCCTTAATGGCAAGCTCCAACCCCTTTTTATCATATGGGTGCTAGAAGGCGGTGGCTGCGGGTCTGCATGTCCTGGGAATAACGTTAAACTCTATCTGATGGTGAGGTTCCAGTTTTGGAGGTTTGGGGAATGTGGAGCACCCCTTCATCACCATTGCTCCCTGGTCCACTCTGACCCGGAGTGGTAGTACCTGTTAGGTTAACTATTTATGGGTTAAATAGAAAAATGTATTTATTAAAAAAATTGTGTATCCATTAAGAATGAATTTATTTCAAAACTTTGTCGGCATTAAATGACCCACTGAGGTTGATATGCCGTAAACCAAACCAAACCAGATAAGAGTCTTAGTTTTTATATTTCATGTTTTACTGAATTTTTATATTTAAAAACGACATCTTCAACTCTCAATCCTCCCACCCACCGTATTTATTTAGTTTTTCCTTTCTCCAACCATTAAGAAGATGGCAACCTACGGTCAATTGCCGAAATATAATTTTGGGGACTAAAATGTAACTATTCATAAAAAAAGAAAAAAAAGTTTAAAATAAAAAGGAAATGACTCAGGCTTTCTCTTATCTGCATGGTGAATGTAAATATTACCCCCACCCATATATATATATATATATATACTACTCACACACACACACACACACACTTGGGCTAGACGGGCGGTCGGAGAGGCCCCCTCCGATCAATCGGCTGGTCACGTCAAGCCCTAGCACCTATATGATTTTCCCAACCCTATTGCCCTTATGGCAAGCCCCAAGCCCTTTTTATCATATGGGTGCTAGAAGGCGGTGGCTGAGGGTCTACATGTCCTGGGAATGACGTTAAACTCTATCTGATGGTGAGGTTCCAATTCTGGAGGTCTGGTGAATGTGGAGCACCCTTCATCACCATTGCTCCCTGGTCCACTCTGACCCGGAGTGGTAGTACCTGTTAGGGTCCCATCTATGGGTTAAATAGAAAAATGTATTTATAAAAAAATTGTATTATCCATTAAGAATTGATTTATTTCAAAACTTTATCGGCATTAAATGACCCACTGAGGTTGATATGCCACAAAACAAACCAAACACACACACACACACACACACATATATACATATATATACTATTGTATACGCACACATACATATATATACATGCACACACGTATGTATATATGGCTGACTTCTGATTTAGGTCGGAAAATTAAAACGGAAAGTTTTTTGGTGGTCCCAATGACAGTTTAACTACAGTCTATGAATTAACATTTTGCGAATTGGGTTACGGTTTTAGGGGATTAAGGTTGTTTTTAATTACGTATTGCTTAAAAAAATAAACAACAAAAACCCAAATTACTATACATTTAATTAACCATTGAAATTAATTATTGAATCTATTATTGAGACAGTTGTTTGTGTTAGTATTGCAATGTATAATTTCAATTAAACTTAGTTTAAAAAAATATTTTTCAACTTTAAATACAAAGTGTCGATTTTTACTAGTGGTGTAATGGTTAGCAAGCTAGTCTCGCAGATCCATTTGATACTGAATGAATAGCGAGTTCGATCCTAGCTGGATGCTCCATACTTGTGACCTTGTGTCAAATCCTACCCGTGGGGTAAATGATTTTTTTAAGGTGTCACCCCCCCAAAAAAAAAAACAAAAAAAAAAAAAACAAGGTAAATTTAAGATTTTATTTTAAAAAATTAAAAAGTGAAGAAGCTGACAGTTTTGTGTCTCTACTCAAAAGTTTTTCACTCGTTCTAAATCGGTTTTGTGTACGTGCGCAAACCAATTTCTGTTTTTTTTTTTTATTTATTTAACTTATTTTTTTATTTATTTATTGGGAATCGGGATTATTGAACCGCCCCCTCCCTCTCCCCTCTCTCGCTCTCGCCCTCCCTCTCTCTCGCCTCTCTCCCCTTCCCCTCTCCCCCCCCTCTCTCCCTTCCCCCCCCCTCTCTCTCCCTCCCCTCCCTCTCTCTCCCTCTCCTCCCTCCCTCTCTCTCTCTCGCCCTCCCTCCCTCCCTCCCCTCTCTCTCTCTCGCCCTCTCTCTCTCTCTCTCGCTCCCTCGCCCTCTCTCTCTCTCTCCCTCCCTCTCTCTCGCTCCCCCCTCTCTCTCGCTCCCTCTCTCTCGCTCCCTCTTGCTCCCCCGCTCCCTCTCGCTCTCTCGCTCCCTCTCTCTCCCCCGCTCCCTCTCTCCCCCCGCTCCCCCTCGCTCCCCCGCTCCCCCTCGCTCCCCTGCTCCCCTCGCTCCCACCTCCCCCTCTCCCCTATCTCCACCCCTCCCCTATCTCCCACCCTCCCCCACTCTCTCTCCCCCTCTCTCTCTCTCTCCCCCACTCTCTCTCTCTTGCCTCTCTCTCTCTCCCTCTCTCTCCCCCCTCTCTCTCTTTCGCCCACTGATATCTGCGTGAGAGGGTTGTTTTGACATAGGGCGTGTATTTGTTTTATTTTATTTATTTTTCTCCACCCCCCCCTTCAATGTTGAGAATATTCTTATCATTATATCTACAGTCTAAACTAAACTAAAGTATATCTATTGCGTACACGCCTCATCCACAAAGTTCGTACGTACGGTAAAATAAAGACCAAACCCTCATAATTTCAATAATTTTGTTTGTACAATTATATCATCAACTCAAATGGGTCGCCCCCAATCATTGTTTTTTTGGGTTTTTTTATTAGATTCCTGTGAACAGTGTAATAAACACCGAACAGCAGTAATTCTAAATGACCCCTTTCTACTCAACTCGTAACCCTGTTTCCCATATCCGGGGATATTCATAACTTATCATTTATTTTATTTCCCTTTTGTTTTAAATAGTAAAAAAACAATATTTAAAAAATGATAAAATCTCCGCGTGGAGAATAGGGACCAGGAAGAGATCGGGACTAAACTTGCAAATCGGTCGAAAAATTAGGACGACCCAGAAAAAACAGAACCCACAAATTTTGTAATAAAACTGTTAATTTTAACGGTAAAAAAGAACAATTTCCTCGTAAATTCCTACCTTAAAATAAATTGAACCCTCATTTTATGTCCGTGTTTTTGCAATAAATGTTTTATTTTTCTTGCACCCGTTATTTTACAATACTAAATATATTTCCTTTATTTGTTAAAGAATAAAGAAAATATATTTAGTATTGTAAAATAACGGGTGCAAGAAAATAAAACATTTATTGCAAAAACACGGACATAAAATGAGAGTTCAGTTTATTTTATGGTAGGAATTTACGAGGAAATTGTTCTTCTCTACCATCTTAACTAGCGGGGTTTAGGGTTAGGGTTTAAAGTTAGTTTAATGGGAAAATAATTAGATAATTTTGGTTCTGTTTATTCTGGGTCACACTAATTTTCCGACCGATTTGTAAGTATAGCCGAGATCGGTACAATACGTGTAGAAATCTGAGGCTTTTTATTGGAACGTGAGTGACGTCACTGAAACATGTTAACGAAAATGAGTCATAACTTATATAAAAAAAAAAAAAAAAAAAAAAAAAAAAAACTTGCTGTCCCATCGTGGTGTAATGGTTAACAAGCTTGTCTTGCACATCCGTTATTACTGAATAGCGAGTTCGATCCTCGCTGGACGGGCCATATTTGCGACATTCTGTCACATCCTATCCGTGTCGAACGAGTTGGGTAAATAATAATGTCTTGCCAATTTTGTCGTCATATGCGTATTTTACAAAATTAACCCCTCCTCCGATTGAAAAAAAAAATACCAAAAATCAGGGAATTATCCGATTTTATGAAATTTTCAGTGTTGATTTATCAATGAATGCATTTTTATAATGCATCAGTTAATTTATTTCAAAACTTTCTGATTGTTTTCTTTTTCCAGATCACTTAACTTTGACCCCTCTCCTTATTTTTAGGGCGAAAAATATCAGTGAGGTTATGTATACTTTTGAAATTAATTATAGTATGAATGAAAAGACAAAAGACCGAAGTTATGAATAGAAGGGGAAAAAATTGAAATGAGACTCTGGTAGAAAATAAGGTAATTATGAACTTTTGTTTAGTAAATCAGGGTGTCCCAGAAAAAACAGAACCCACAAATTTTGTAATAAAACTGTTAATTTTAACTAGGGGAGTTTAGGGTTGGGGGTTAGGGTTTAGGGTTAGTTTTATGGGAAAATAAATAAATTGGGTTCTGTTTTTTTCTGGGTCACCCTAATTTACTTAACAAAAGTTCATAATTACCGAAAATAAGTATCGAAAATCGGAAAATTAAATGTAAAAAAAAATTTACAGTTTTTTTTACTCTGTTGTTTATGTATATAATTGCCTTTTATATTATAAGTAAAAAATTATACATCGATATTTTTTCTGTTTAAAAGTGTGAAGGCCTAACTTTCCAATTGTGTTTTCTCCAAAAATTATTAGATTACAAAAATAAAGTAACCTAGTTATTGAATGAATATTTGTTTTTAGAATCTAAAAATATGAAATTTGAAACTTAGAATTAAGAGTTTCATATTTTAAATGAATTTTATCTATAAGTTATATAATTAGTTGTTTCAGACGCTACTATGTATGTTGCTAATAGTAATATTTATTTTAAAGAATTTCGATTCATTTCCATTGAATCAGTTTGATTGAATAGATTCAGTAATTATAAAAAAGAATTCGTTGATTGATAATTCAACACTGAAAATTTTATTAAAATCAGATAATTCCCTGATTTTTGATAATTTGTTTTTATCATTGTCGGTCCACCATAGCAAGAGATCATGTAACATTTTCTCCCAGTCAATTTTTTGGTTAAGAAAACCCACAAAACTTTTTTTTACAGCGTTTATTTCTCCTGTGTGTTGAGACCAAAAAAAAAGATGTTTCATTTAAAAGTTAGTGGTTTTTCTGTACATAGTGTATTTGATATTTTTTATATTGATTTCTAAGAAGGTTAGCCTTAACCTCCTAAATAATGTGTTTTTTTTTTAGTCCATAAATACATCACAAAGAGCGTCCATTTTCGCCAAATTTTTTTAACGAAATTAATTGTTTGAATTTTATTAAAAAAATTATATATACTAGTACAAAATAAAAAATACCCTCCGGGCGATGTAAAAATAGATTTTTAAAACATATTGCCTGAGGGGTGGGAGTAAAAAATTCAATGTCATTCAATTGTACCCTAAATAAGTAAAATCATCAAATTCATTAAAGGATAAAAAAAATAAAACAATTTGAAACGTAAACTTTAAATATGTATTAAAATAAAACAAAATATATATAGATATATAATACCAGTCATGTATTTATTAAAACTTGTTTTAAAAAACAATGAGGACTGTTTAATGTTGCATGTTTAAATTTGGAGTGTATTTATTCTATGTTATGATGATTTTGGGTAATGTGATGTAAGCAATGACGTAGTTTTTGTTACAGACAAAAACCCGGAAGCGAATCTCCGTTATTAATAGATTATAGCACCATAATTCCCATCCTAAATAACAGGATTATTTACATATATATTATAAATCTGTGGGTTGGGATTGTAAGTTGATAATGCAAGGGCACCCTTGTCTATAACTGGCTGGTGCCTCACATGGTATAATGATTTACCATTGTTAGTGAGTTTGATTCTCACTGGGTGCCTCACCAACTTTTATATGACATGCATTAGTATGGTCATTGTGATTATCTTAATACGAGTATTGTTCTCATCATACATAAGTAAAGTCGTCGGGGGGACCTAAAGTCGGTATCAGCCAAACAGTGAGGGAGTTTTTTTTTGTTTTTTTTTACTGTTGCTCATTTTGTTACTACTTTTTGAGCCTGGTTCATGATTTGAACTCCGGTTGACGACGAGTCCATTTCATTTTCCGTTGTGTCTTCGTTACCATTGGATTTCTATCGCAAACCTTTTTTTATATTCTGCAACACTTTGGTAAAGACTATATAATTTCTGAAGAAATCTTTTATTTATATAATGCTATTTTTAGAAATGAGATTGTTAGGAGCATATAAGTATGTTGGAGGCACTTCTTTTGATATAAGTATCTGATCATTGTATTATGTATCATGTATCATTGTATCATGTGCAAATAATCTTTCTTATAATTGTCCTCAACTAATTACATAGGTATCAGAAACTTGAGGATTTAAACCCTTTACAATATTGTCATGTGCTTGTGTGTGTGAGTAAAAAGAATAACTGTATAATGTGTGTATGTGTTTATCCATGTATATGCGTGTGTGTCCAACTAATTAATTTTCAAATTAGGTATGACTTCAATTTGTGTGTGTATGTATACAAATATGCATTTGTACATGTGTATATATATATATTATATATATATAATATATATATATATATATATATATATATATGAGAAGTAAACAAACAGACGATGTTTGTGATATGGCTATTTTCAGCCGACAATATTTGGGAGAATATGTGCTTAATTGAAGTCGAACCTAATTTTATGAAAGTTAATTAATTAATAATTAATTAATTAGGCGGGATTACCTATTAAATTTTAAAGCTAAATAAATCGAGAAAAATCAATCTCTGTATGTACATTTCGGCCTATTAGGCCTCATCAGCAGAGCTATAGATACAAAGGCCGCCCCGTGTGCGATTCGAAAACCTGATTGTCAAGCTGACTGTCAAGCGTCTTTACCACCACACCAAACGGACTTAGCAGATTTCTTTGTTTAGTTTGTCGGCTGAAAATAGCCATATCACAAACATCGTCTGTTTGTTTACTTCTCGTAAGTTCGTGTAGAGGTCACTTAAGAGGAATATAAATACCTACTCCTTAACAAAACGAAGAAATCTGCTAAGTCCGTTTGGTGTGGTGGTAAGACGCTTGACAGTCAGCTTGACAATCAGGTTTCGAATCGCACACGGGGCGGTCTTTGTATCTATAGCTCTGCTGATGAGGCCTAATAGGCCGAAATGTACATACAGAGATTGATTTTTCTCGATTTGTTTAGCCTTAAAATTTAATAGGTAATCCCGCCTAAATAAATTAATTATTAATTAATTAACTTTCATAAAATTAGGTTCGACTTCAGTTAAGCACATATTCTCCCAAATATATATATATATATATATGTTTTCATATAATGTATAATGTACAAATGTCAGGAAAATGAAGTGTATGAGTCATGATATATATATGTGTGTGTGAGTATGTGTGGAGGGGGTATATCAGGTAGAGTATTTGCAAATTTCAAGGAGCATTGAGGTTTTAAAAGATACAAGCTAACTGAGGTAGTTGTCGTCTTGTTATGGCATTTTATATATATGTTTTCATATATATGTGTGTGTGTTTGCATATCTTATTATAATGGAGATTGTATGTTTTTCTGTCTGTAACCGAAACTATATTACTAATCGAGTCACAATTAACATAGTTATTTACATCACATTCTTCATGATTTTATTTATATTTAAACCTCAATTATTCAATAAAATTGCTTTACCTTTTTATTAGTGTTGTCCATACTTATATACTAATAACATGCTATTGTATTTATATATACAAAAAATAGCGGTTTGCAGTGTGAACGGGAAGGCTAATTTGCATATTGATATTAAAAATGTGATTTTATTAAATATGTGCTTAGTATTATTGATTTCTAATTGTTTGGTTTTATTTTAATGAATATAAGCAAAAATCTCTCCAATGAATCTTAAATGAACTCCATTAACAAGAAAAAATAAGTGTAATTTTATTCTTTATTTCCTAATTTAACTAAATAGTTAAATAAGTAAAATTCAGCAATGAAAGACACTGCCGTCTTTCATTGCTGAATTATAGAAGAGTAAGTTTCATTTCTATTTTTCTATTATAACCCCACTCTGTTTCAAATCTTTTTATCTGCATTCTTATTAGACTTTCTAATTTAATATATTTCATTACATTAAAACTTAAATACTTGCACCCGGAGGGTGCATATATTTGCTAGTATATATATATATATATATATATATAATGTAGTGAAGCTAGCACGTTGCTCCTGGTGGTTTTTGGAACATTTTAGCTGAAAATTAACCATGGAAGTCTAATTAATACTAAAAGCAAATAAAATTGCCAGCTGAAAGAACACCCCCCATAAATTTTCTGGGGATAGGGGGCTTTGATATTTTTGGGAGAACATTAATGAGATAGGCATCATTCATACAGAAAGCACACAGAACAAATTTTTGTTTAACAAAATGTGCTTTAATATATATATATATATATATATATAATGAGTTTACTCTAATTTGGCCCAGGGTCACAGTGTCTTGGCACTCAGTGAGGCTTAAATTCATCACACTAGTAAATGGACCATGTAACCAGCTTGCTAACCATTGTTTTGTGGTAGGTGTGTATATCAGTATGTGAGAATAACATAATCTAATATTCCATTATTCCAAAAAAGTAATTGTGCATTTCATCTATAATTGCTACATTTGCAAAAAACATTTTTACGTTATATATAAAGTAAGCGTTTACATACATATATACATACATGCATACATATATATAACACACAAACATACCAGCCACACATTCAATTCAAAATATATAGACAGATACACAGAAAGACAGTTAAATTCAAATTAAATATAGTAAGCGTTTTCATAATATATATATATATATATATATATATATATATATATATATATATATATATATATATATATGGACTCTGTCATCGATTTTTGACACATGACAGATCATACACACAATGAACACCCACACAGTGATTTGTTTATAGTGGTGAAGGCTTGTGTAGGACTATTCCGCACTTTTTTGGCACAGTCGATAGGAAAGAATTGGTGCATCAAGGGTTGCCACAAACCCAATCAATGATCGACCTCAGGAATTTTGAATTCAGAGTTATCCCTCTCTTAGACTGGTTACCTACCCAAGGCTGAAGGGCCCAGTCTGCCCTACTATTTAACCCATAGCTGGAGGGAGAATATATGGATTCATACCTTTCCAAAGGGTATTAGTGCTATGTGAAATGCCAACAGCTTCGTTTAGGAATTGAACTCGAATCGACGAGTCCATTTTCCATGACTCTAACCACTAGCCCATGCGCCTCCACACACACACACACATATATATATATATATATATATATATATATATATATATATATAATATATATATATATATATATATATATATATATATATTATATATAAAGGCGTGTGGCCTAATGGTTAGTCGTAGGAAATGGACTCGTCGATCAGTGTTCAATTCCTCGATGAGCTGTTTGCATTTTGCATGGCGCTAATACCCTTGGAAAAGGTAATCCAATTCTCCCTCCAGCTATGGGTAAATAACAGGGCACACTGGGTTATTTAACCATGGCTAGGTAACCAGTCTAGGAGAAGGAAAACTCTGAATTCAAACCTATTAAACTCCGTGGAAAATTAGAAAGGACCAACCAAAAACTTGTCTGACAAGAATTGTCTGTACAGTTCAACAAAACTTATATATATATATATATATATATAAAAAAGTCGTCGGGGCGGCCTAATGTCAGTATCAACCAATCAGCGAGGGAGTCTATCCCCCTTTTCACAGACCAAGGAGATTGTTATTTGCGTCTTAGGTGGGGAGCCACACTTACCATCAGCTCCTCACTTTACCTCACTGTGCTACTCATACGCTGAGTTGGCGAGGGCCAGTATCGAACCAGAAACCTTGGGATTCCTAGCCGAACGCTCTACAGACTGAGCTAACCCGGCCCTATATATATATATATATATATATATATATATATATATATGTAATATGGGTGTGTATGTATGTTGTGAGTTAATTGATTCTTGCTGAAATGCCAAATTTACAGAGCTTGACCTATTAATCTTTCCCAAATTAATCGCCTTTCGAGTTCTTCGAGGTCCGTGGACAGAAAAAGGAGATAGAAATGCAGAGGTGTGTGGGGTGTTGGGTGTTGGTATTGTTCGACTACAAATACCAAAAGTTTCTTGTTGCTGGAAAATGGTTTTACATAACTCTTTTATGGCATTTGCATTGTAAACACCAAGTAAATAAGGTAAACTGATATATACGAACATCAAGAATATACGTGTCGGATAGATGTTATTTGTATAAAGGTCTACGTTATATAAGTCTAACTGTATCTCAAAGTAATGAATATACACAAATATATATATAGATACTAGACAAAATGTGACCCATTGGGTCACCCATTGAGCTCTAGGTGGTATAATTGGGATCAGGGAAAAGAGTTTGAATTAAATTTTAAAAAAAAATGTTGTTAATTTTTGTAGATCCATCTGGACATACATACACAGAAACTTATGTTTTTTTATATATTAGGCATATTCTTAGGATATATGTATGCATATATCAGTTTTTCTCTCCATACAATGCATAAACATTTTGAGAGAGAGAGAGAGAAAGAAAATAATTCCTCTTGTTTTGAATATATCTTTAAAAAAAGATGAGTCATTCTTATATTCTCGGTGTATTGCATCTTTACAAACATCTGAGGGGAGTAAGTATTTATCCAACCCGTTTACCGCCCTATCGGTGGGGCATTAGAATGCACCAACTGCACCTCTGCAGAGGGGTAAGACTCCCCCAATGAGGCCACCTGTTGGCCGTGGGTGGCGACCCGTGATGCTTAAGAATAGAACCCAGGTGGTTGAGCAGTCCATGACTTGCAATACTCCACTTTAACCCTTTCTTGGGCTAGATGGGCGGTTAGAGAAGCCCCTTCCAATCAATTGGCTGGTCATGTCAAGCCCTAGTACCTATATGATTTTCCCAACCCTATTGCCCTTATGGCAAGCCCCAACCCCTTTTTATCATATGGGTGCTAGAAGGCGGTGACTGAGGGTCTACATGTACTGGGAATGACGTTAAACTATCTGATGGTGAGGTTCCAGTTTTGGAGGTTTAAAAAAGATTGATCCATGAAGAATTGATTTATTTCAAAATTTTATCGGCATTAAATGACCCACTGAGGTTGATATGCTGTAAAGCAAAACAAGCCAAACCAAACCTGTTTACCATCGGTAGGATGTGACACAAGGTTGCACATATGGGGAATTCAGGATTGAACTTGCTATTCAGTAGTAATAGATTTAATAATAATGAAATGTATCGTATGGTGCTCAGGTGCACCACAACTCCTCAAAATTTCATGTCTACTACACAGAATAGTGTATTAGTGTCAGGAACATGAACAGTTTACAGTAATGATATACATGTATGTGCACGCGTGTGTGCATATGTGTATGAAGAAGGGTATCAGGTATAGTGTTGGCAGACTACAGGAAGCATGGAGGCTTTGAAAGATGCAGTGTTACAGCAGCCTACAACTGATGCAGGCAGCTTATTCCATGCCTCGGCAATTCTAAGTGTGAAAAAATGTTTCTGAAAGTCACGTGAGCAATGCTGTTTTCTGACTTTGTAGGCATGCCCACGTGTGTTAGAAAGATGGAGATTAAAAAGGTGCTCAAGAGTTGCTGTTGTTAAGATGACTAATAACCTTATGAGCGTTTACCAGGTCAGTTGCCAGACGCCGAAGTTTCAACGAATCCATTCCCAGGGCAGACTAGTGTGCTAACCATTGGACCATGTTTTCGAAAAAAAAGTGAGAGGATCATAGTTACAGCTCTCCTCTAAACTGTGTTGGACTCTCCAGTCGATCTCAACACATGAAAGCCCAACAATGGACTACCTACATGGGTGATTTGTTTATAGTGGTGAGAGCCTGTGTAGAACCAGCCACACTTTTTGGATAAGCTGATAACAGAAGATGAAGTACCAATATGCTACATATTTTAAAAATTGGACGAGAAATAAACGATAAATTTAAACTTTATTATGTGCATAACATAAACAATACCTCGCTGTTTAACGTAAACTTTACTTTACGCGCTGTCGGACAAATAAATTTGAGTTTTTTTTCTTCAAAATACAAATTTTCGAATCAAATCCCAAAGCGGATAACAATATTTACATTTTACACATCATATATCAAAATAATTCTGAAACTTTCTAATTCTACAGACAAAGTGCGTCTTTTTCGCTAATCATCCTCATTTTGAACACCATTCCTCATGTTTTGAACTCAGAGGTTTTCATTCTAGACACGTTTCCCCAGCAAGATTAGAGAACCCAGGCTGTACTACTATTTTGCCCATAGCAGGAGGCAGAAATGATGGCCATTAGGGTAGGTCAATTTTTGAACTGTAATGTCTCCCATGTGGCAAAAGCTGCAAATTAACAAAATTATGGCACAAAATATATCTTTCTTCAAAACTTTCTTTGTTTGAGGAAATAGATTTCAATCTTTTAAAATGTCATCACTGTTACAGCTTAATTATTAGGTAAAAACAGTATATCCGAGGTGTCGATGGTGATGGGGGGTCTTATTTTCAATTTGAATTCTAGTTATAATATTTCATTCGTTTCTGTTCAAATTACAACCTTTTCTGTTTTAAATATTGAAATTGCTAAATTTTCAAAACCATTTCCAGGCTGCGAAAATGTTGTGAAAACGAGGATTTTTTTTGGTGCCTTTTAGCATGTGGTCTTTGATGCTATTTCCTCAAACAATGGCGCAAGTAAGAGATCTAATTTTTAGTATCAGTATTCACAGCACACCACTTTTGAATTTGATATTTTTAAAAAGTGAAAAATCTACCTACCCTAACGGCCATACTTTTGTCGGGGGCCTTAGTGCGAAGCGTAATGCGAACAGTCTTTTTTCACGATCTGAACTCAGGTTGGGTTTGTTTCCTGTAATGATAACCGCTATAGAACATCCATGCATATATATATATATATATATATATATATATATATATATATATATATGTGTGTGTGTGTGGGTTCTGTTTAATTATTTATATGTTGAAAGATAGATAGCTTTTTAAAAAAAACTTCTGAGAGTGGTGCATAGAAGCAATTCGTTAAATTTATTCAGACCCCTCCCCCTCCTCAACTTCTATTCTCCAAACTGCCAATTCCAATCCTAGTTAACAATTCCCTCATCCGATGGACACACCCATTTCCTATCCTGCGTTCCATTGCATCATAGAATGTTATGCACAGGCTCGGTGCAGTCCGACCT
>CM042151.1:114878655-114881155 GCA_023376005.1 Doryteuthis pealeii | reverse complement strand
CAGTCAGTTTCATTAAGCCTTTCTAATTTAATATGATATTTTATTATATCAAAACTTAAAACTTGCACCCGGAGGTGCATATATTTGCTAGTATATATAATTATATATATACACACACATACATACATACATACCCAAATGCATATAAATATATATGATATATTGAAAAAACAAAGGATGTTTACTAATGCATGGGCTCATCAGGAGAGAATATACAAACCGGTTTGGGGCCTTCCTCTCGACGGTTTAAAAAGCAAACACCGGCCCTGAAGGCCCCGAAACGGTTTGCACATTCTCTCCTGATGAGCCATGCATTTGTAAAACATCCTTTGTTTTTTCAATATATCATATCACACTGTCGGATAAGTCCATTTATTTTCATATATATATATATATATATATATATATATATATAAAATGTAATAAATAATATATAAAGGTTTTTTCATATCTATTATTTGGTGATAAAGGAACATTCACGACTATATTGGTTTCATGCGACAACAATCGCAGGTGAAGATGGTCGTTGACTGTTCCTTTGTCACCAAATAAATAGATAGGTAAAACCTTTATATATTTATCTTATTATATTATATAACAGTCTATTTATATTGAGCACTCTACCAATAATACTGCCTTTGGTACACCGTTCAGTTAAAAGCTGAAACAGTGACAATCCCACATATATATATATATATATATATATATATATATATATATATATATATATATATATATATATATTCATGTTGTATTTTAATGCTTCTTTCGGTATATATTTTTATGTTTTTTTTAAAGTTGGGCGTTATTACGAAGTATCTAAAAATAAATGAATGAACTCGATGTTATAGAGTATTGGATTCAATTATTTTTCTATTATTATTTATATTTATATTATATTATTATTATGAGGGGACTGAACACTGACATCAGAATACTCCGTTATTATGAATTTTTACAGACGCTGCCCGCTGTCAATAACAACAGGACAAAAGATCCGTTGAACAGGAACAACAGTCATTTGATAAAGGGTATCTAACGAACCCGAAAATTTATGATAAAAAATATAATAATAAAATAATGAATCCAATACTCCATACATCGAGTTCATTCATTTATTTTTAGATGCTTCGTAATAACGCCAAACTTAAAAAACATAAATATATATATATATATTAAATATATATATATATATATACACACACACATACATACCCGCATGCATGCATATTATATTATATATATATATTAATATATATATATATATATATATATTACACCTACACAAATATGTACATATGTAAATCATGACAATAGATCACAAAAATTTAGGTAATGCTAGAATTTATTTTGTAAACTTTCAGAAAAATCTTTGATTATTACATAAATATTTTTTTCTATTTGCTTAGAATCTTTTTAAGATTTTTGCTGTCATATTCTCCATATTTTGCAGTCCGTCCTATTGATTAATAATTTAGTGTACTGCAGCAAAAAAAAAAAAAAAAAAAAAAAAAAGACAATCATTTTTCAATGCACTATTAAACAGAACATGGTCAGGCAACCGCAACAAACATTTCCTAAATTAAACAAAAATAAATAAAAAATAAAAAAAATCCTTTTGTTTTACTTCATGAAATAAGTTTTAGTTTGCTGCAGTAATGTCCGGCCCAGGCAAGTGGACATTTAGCCACACCTTAATTGATATAGCCCCCTACCCCACACACCCCCCTTATCTCCGTCCCAACACTGTCTAGACTTGTACACCACTGACCAACTTTGGTCAGAGTAAGAATCGAGCAAGTTTCCGCATTATTTAACAACCAATGCTGCAGGTCGGACTGCACCGAGCCTGTGCATAACATTCTATGATGCAATGGAACGCAGGATAGGAAATGGGTGTCCATCGGATGAGGGAATTGTTAACTAGGATTGGAATTGGCAGTTTGGAGAATAGAAGTTGAGGAGGGGGGGGGGTCTGAATAAATTAACGAATTGCTTCTATGCACCACTCTCAGAAGTTTTTTTTAAAAAGCTATCTATCTTTCAACATATAAATAATTAAACAGAACCACCACACACACAATATATATATATATATATATATATATATATATATATATATATATATGCATGGATGTTTCTATAGCGGTTATCATTTACAGGAAACAAACCCAAACCTGAGTTCAGATCGTGGAAAAAAAGATGTTCGCATACGCTTGCACTAAGGCCCCCCGACAAAAGTATGGCCGTTAGGTAGGTAAGATTTCACTTTTAAAAATATCAAATTCAAAAAGTGGTGTGCTGTGAATACTGATACTAAAATTAGATCTCTACTTGCGCCATTGTTTGAGGAAAATAGCATCAAAGGACCACATGCTAAAAGGCACCAAAAAAAATCCTCGTTTTACAACATTTTCGCAGCCTTGAAATGGTTTTGAAATTAGCAATTTCAATATTTAAAACAGATTAGGGTTGTAATTTGAACAGAACGAATGAAATA
>CM042151.1:114857477-114878645 GCA_023376005.1 Doryteuthis pealeii | reverse complement strand
GGCTATCAAACTGGGGAAATGTGAGCGAGCCAGCATTTTTGTAGTGTCTCTGGTACGAGCACTTTAAAAGTCACTTTGACTGATCAATGTTTTGAATGGCCTCATATTGCGAAAATCTCCTTTTACAATTCTTATTGAATTGATTATATCAGCACTAACTATAAAGAATGAGAAAGAAGGGTTATTTCCTATAAGTCTAACATAAAAAAGGGGAACCACTCTTGACTGATAAATTATTATTTATTTTCCCCGTTAAACTAACCCAAAACCCTAGCCCTAACCCTAACCCCGTCTTCTTTTTTCTAGGAGATCAATAAATAAATAAATAATTTATCAGTCAAGAGTGGTTCCCCTTTGTTTATGTTGGAGTTATAGGAAATAACCGAAAGAAGACTGGAAATCATACTGAGATTTGTTCTAGTCTCATCAAATGAAAATCAATTAAGTGTTTTAACTCCAGTATCAAAGTTAACAGAGAAATTAGAGGAAGAAAAAATGAGATATTAAGGATACGGAAAAAGGTTTACTAAGCAAAGATACAAGGTGAACAGAGTAATTAGCAATTGCTAGGTTGAATTAAAAAGTCCTGTGAGATCTCGTTTTTCTTTTTTTTTTTTTTTGAGGTTTTGTCAATATTTGCCGAGTTCGCTTGTTTTTCATGAATTAATTTTCATAATTATTGAATTTATATTACATATACGCATTGTAACTGCCTTCAAGCAAAAAACAACAAAAAATATAAATAATATATACTTTACTCAACAATGCTTCTAAAGCAAATTATCAAATCTCATATATATATATATATATATATATGTGTGTAAAAATGAAATTGGAATTGAATCTGACGGTATGTAGAAAGAGTGAATAAAGGAAAGAAAGTACAAAATGAATAAAAAAGGATAATTTAATTAATATCACTTACACATGTGTTTCGGTCAGGAAGTTTATCTATGTGTACATTATTCAAACTATTATTATTATTATTAATAAACAAATGAAATGAAAATAATAATAATAGAAAAAATGTAAAGATATTCCGTACACAAAGAAAATTCAACCTTCATCAGAGTGAAACTTTATTTGAATTTGAAATATAATATATATTATATATATATATATTATATATATATATATATAATATACCAAGCGTGTGGTAAATTCTCGTGGTGAGAAAAAACCCAAATAGTTTGATTGTAAAATATACTACCAAACATCAACCGGGGAGAAAAAAAGGTTTTTGAAAAAAAAAAAAGACCAAGATAGTCGTACCAACCAAAAGTAATCTATTGGTACAGTATTTGGCCAAAAGAAAAACAATTTATATGTATATATATATATGTATATAAGATATATATATATATTCAATAACCGCTAGGAGAATAAGCTAATAAGTAAAAAAGTGCTCAATACCTAAGTAGAGCAAATAATAAAGATAAATCTAATGAGTCAGACGAAGCTACTATTAGTTTCGCTTAATGCTCTTCAGGGCTAGGATCTGAAGAGCATTAAGCGAAACTAATAGTAGGTTCGTCTGACTCATTAGATTTATCTTTACTAGCAAATATATGCACCTCCGGGTGCAAGTATTTAAGTTTTAATATAATAAAATATCGTATTAAATAATAAAAATATCGTATTAAATTAGAAAGGCTAATGAAACTAAATGGGAAATGCAGATAAAAAGATTTGAAACAGAGGGAATATAATCGAAAATAGAACAACTGAAACTTACTCTTCATCACTCTTGTCTTTCGTTGTTATTTTTTCTTAATTTAAGTATTTAGTTAAAAGAGGAAATAAATAATAAATGACAGTTATTTTTTCTTGTTAATGGATTTCATTTAAGATTCATTGAAGAGATTTTTGCTATATTCATTAAAATAAAACTAAACAATTAGAAAAATTAATAATATTAAACTCATTTTTAATATCAATAGCAAATTAGCTTTCCCGTTTACACTGTAAACCATTATTTTGTTGTATATATAAATATAATGCATGTTGTTAGTATGTAGATATGGTTAACAGTATTAATAACATAAACAATTTTATTATAATTGAGGTTTCAATAAAAATAAAAAATGGAGAATGTGACGTAAATAACTAAGGGAATTGTGACTTGAGTAGGATATAGTTTTGGTTACAGACAGAAAAAACACACAATCTCCATTATAATAGAATATTAGTCTTTATTAAGATCTTATGAAACAAAGAAAATCCTTTGTTTATATCCCAACAGAAATTGTCTTATTTCTCAGGCTTTAAAAAAAAAATTTTTCTTTTCTAAATACTTTTGTTGTTTCTGCCCTATCGAAATATTTGAGACCAATGATTTTGTTGAAGTCATTTGAAGATTTAGGAGATTTTTGTTTTGTTCTTTCTGAATTCTTTTCTCTTTATTTTTTCTTTGTTCTTTTATTTTTTTCATTTAGATTATCTCCGACTTTCTTTTGTTTACTTTGACCTTCTTCTAAGCTTTTGGCGGTGATAGCTGAAAAAACAACTCTCCCTACAAATGAATATGAATTTGTAATTGATTGTTGGAAATAGATATATTAGAATAAAATAAAAATACAAAAAAAAGTTTGACTTTTAATTTGTAATTAATTGCCCCCCCCCCCAATTATTTTTTTAGCGTATTGAATGCATTTTATCGACAAATTATTTTTTTTAGTGGTATGAAGGCATTATTGGTACACCATATTTTATCGCCAACTAATGTAAATATTTAGCCCACCCCCTTACCGCCCTGTCGGCTGGGGCGTTAGAATGCAGCAACTGCACCTCTGCAGAGGGTAAGACTCCCCCAATGTGGCGACCCGTGATGCTTAAGGATAGAGCCCAGGTGGATTAGCAATTCATGACATGCAATACTCCACTTTGGTCCCATCTTGAGCTAGACGGGCGTCGCCGAGACCCCTCCGATCAATCAGCTGGTCACCTCAAGGCCTAGCACCTATATGATTTTCCAACCCTATTGCCCTTATGGCAAGCCCCAACCCCTTTTTATCATATGGGTGCTAGAAGGCGGTGGCTGTGGGTCTACATGTCCTGGGAATGATGTTAAACTCTATCTGATGGTGAGGTTCCAGTTTTGGAGGTTTGGGAATGTGAGCCCCCTTCATCACCATTGCTCCCTGGTCCACTCTGACCCAGAGTGGTAGTACCTGTTAGGTCCCATCTATGGGTTAAATAGGAAACATGAGTTTATAAATGAAATTGTATTATCCATTAAAAATGAAATTATTTCAAAACTTTGTCGGCATTAAACATTTTTGAATACCAAATTACCAATAGAAGTATTCAGCAGAAAATAACCCAAGGGGTTGACATGCCGTAAAACCCAACCAACCAAACCAAACCAAACCCACCCCCTTAAATATTTTAAAGAGAGGAGGGTTAAAATATTTACATTTACTTGTTAAAAAAAGACTGGAGGGCGTAAAATATCGCATTAACTTTTTCTGGGAAAAAACGCCTTGAATGCTGGTTGTTTTTTTCAGCAGGCACTGCTCAGCTAGGGACTTCATTTATAGAGAGGGTTGTTTTCATTATCACCACCTAGCGTTTTAAAGCAGGAGGCCGGGACGCAATTCTGCGAATAGCCCCACTTTTGCTTATATATCGAGTCTTGAATATATGCAATATGTATTATCAATCTATTTCTCACTCACTCACACACATATGTATACCGTGATAACGATTAAATCCAGAAAGAGTAAATAGATATCAAATTAATAATCCAGGATTCACAGAACAAAAACATAAAAGCGCCCCCCCCCCAAAAAAAAATATATAT
Source organism: Doryteuthis pealeii (assembly GCA_023376005.1). Taxonomy (NCBI): domain Eukaryota; kingdom Metazoa; phylum Mollusca; class Cephalopoda; order Myopsida; family Loliginidae; genus Doryteuthis; species Doryteuthis pealeii. The sequence goes on along the minus strand of CM042151.1, from coordinate 114,874,843 downwards.
TCAGGATCTGAAGATTCATTATCCGCATGAAACTTGAGTCGGTCTATATGTAAGATATATAGATGTGTTTCATACAATTTTATCTATCTATCTATCTATCTATCTATATATAATAAATAAGTAATCCACAGACACGTGTCGTGAGTATCACTTCTCATCAGTGTGGCATTACCGTTTGACAGCTACCCCTGGCCGGGTTTGAGACCCGAATGAACTTTCGTTCGCCAATCCTCTTACCTGTACGCCCAGAGACAGCTGTCAAATATAGGAGAATATTTAATCGCTACATTTCTAAGCGGAAATGAATTCACTAGAGGCCTCAAACATATGTAAACAAAGCGAGGCTTAGCTGTGCGCCAGATACGGTGAATCTGCAATTAAATCCCTATTTAAAGTTCTCGACCAAAGCGGGAGCATATATAATAAATAAGTAATCCACAGACACGTGTTTCGAAGTATCACTTCTCATCAGTGTGGTTATACCGTTAACAGCTACCCCTGGCCGGGTTTGAGACCGAATGAACTTTCGTTCGCCAAGGTAAAATAAGGAAGCAAGAACAAAACTCAGACAAAAAAATAATGAAAGAATTAAAAGGGAAAGGAGTAGGTAGAAAAAATCAATGGTGAGGACATTTTTTCTACCTATTCCTTTCCCTTCTATCTCTTTCCTTATCTCCCCAAACATGTCTCCTATAACCAATCAAATTCTTTCCCTCACCACAAAACTTACCAACTACCTACTTCCCCCTTCTATAAAACACTTGTATCATCCTAATGATTCAATAAAGGTTTGAGGAAGCGGAACTTAATGTTCCAGCGAAATATACTACACATTTTTGTCTGAGTTTTGTTCTTTCATCCTTATTTTACCTCATCCTGTCAGATTCATTCCAATCCCATTTTCCTCATATATATATTATATATGTGAAGAAAAGGAAGTGAATCCGACGGTATGTAGTATATTAAGAAAATTGAAAAACACAGGTTAAATAAGTTGAGTGGTAAGTTTATTGGCCGATGCTGCAGTGTTTCGATCTATTAATTAGATGTCGTTTATCGCAAAAGATTTATACACAACACACAACGCAACCACACACACAAAACACCTAAAAAAAATGCACAATGCCTTTTTTCAATACACACACTCACACTCACACCATAAAGAGAATATTTGACACCACATTTCAAACCGTCCACTCTTTCACCGTCCTTCTTCAGATTTCAAATTTTGAAACAGACTGATAAACAGGACTATCACTTGCTTTTCTCGTTACTCTGTGATAATATTTTTTATCACTTCCATATACCAACAAATGCCTGAAGATGATCTAATTGATAGATCGAAACACTGCAGCGTCGGCCAATAAACTTACCACTTAACTTATTTAAACTTGTGTTTTTTCAATTTTTCTTAATATAACTACACACACACACACACACACACACACATATATATATATATATATATATATATATATATGAAATTTTCCATACAAAATATTTATGCCTTCTGTGAGTTATTTCTAAAGTTTATATATTCATGAGATGTTTTCCAAAAAATTTGTCTGAATTCAACTCAATTATTTTGGCTGCAAGAATGGCACTTTTATTTCTTGGATCAGTTTCAAATAAATTTTTGTCAGATTTAATAAGAATTCTCATTCCGCTAAAAGAAAAAGAAAAAAAAGAAGTTATGTAAGTTTTGTGCGGGATTCCTTAAACTCTTATTTTGATTTTTAAAAAAATTTAACAGAGAATGATAGTAAGAAATGCAACGACTATTAAGGGTAGGGGTAAAGGTTTACTAAGCTATTTGCTATTGCTTGGTTGAAATTAATAAGTCCCTTGAGATCTTGTTATTTCTCTCTTCTGTGGTTTGGTCAGACATTATTTATAGGAAGAACAGACTATTCCATTTGCATTATTTAGGTACTATATCACACTTTTTTTTATTGTCATTACTCCCAGATCCACTGCAGAGGATATAATTGGCATATTCTAAGCGCCCGCTATCAGGACCTACAAATAATGTGACTTTGGCATTAAATAATAAATAAAATAATAATAATGAAATTTATTGTGTACAGTGCTCAGGTGCACCATCAAAGTCTCATGTCAAGTACACAGAATAATGTATTAGTGTCAGGAACATGAACAGTTTACAGTAGTAATATGTATGTGTGTGTGTGTGTGTGCATAATGTGTGGGAGAGGGGCATCAGGTATAGTGTCGGCAGACTACAGGAAGCATGGAGGCTTTGAAAGATTCAGTGTTTCGGCAGCCTACAACAGACGCGGGCAGCTTATTCCATGCCTCCGCAATTCTGAGCGTGAAGAAATGTTTCCAAAAGTCACGTGAGCTGTGCTGTTTTCTTGACTTTGTAGGCATGCCCATTGTGTTAGAAATATGGAGATCAAAAGGTGCTCAAGGCTGCTAACACTTCTCCTAGAATGTGAAGTTTATGCTTCTACCAGAAAAAGAGTTTTCAACGCAAATAACATGAGAGATTTGTTTGAAAATGTTAACATCGATATCATTTGTCCTTTCTGCAAGAAATGAAAATATATCGAATATTATTATTTACTCCTTTGAGTTTTCACATCAGTGTTAGCTGATGGTCTTTCACTGGAGTCTGAGTGACAGCAAGTCTCCTCAGGTCTCCAGGACTCTTCTGAGTATTCTGGCAGATTGCAGCAGTGCAGTGTTCTGAATGGTTTCAATCCTTCCTCTGAATTTCCAGACTTTCCAAACCCTTTTCCAATCTTTGGGACTGTTCCAAGTGCACCAACTATAATTGGTATCACTTTGACTTTCATATTCCATAACTTTTTCACTTCTCTGACTTTGTGGACACCCTGTGTGGTGTGTGTGTATGTATATATAAATATATATATATATATATATATATTATATATAATATATAAAATTTTGTTAAATCCTCACGAGTAGAAAAAAAACAGCAAATAGTTTGATTGTAAAAATATACTACCAAACATTACCCGGGGGAGAAAAAATTTTTTGAAAAAAAGAAAAGCCAAGATAATGGTACCAACAAAAAAATCTATTAGTACAATATTTTGGCCAAAAGAAAAAACAATTGTAGTGTATTATATATATATAATATTCATACAAAACGCCAGGAAACTAAAGCTAATAAGTAAAAAGTGCTCATACCTAAGTAGAGCAAATAATAAAGATAAATCTAATGAGACGAACCTACTAAAGTTTCGCTTAATGCTCTCAGGGCTAAGATCCGACTCGGATCTTAGCCCTGAAGAGCATTAACCAAGACTTTAGTAGGTTCGTCTGACTCATTAGATCTATCTATCTATCTATCTACATCTATCAATATATATATATATATATATATATATATATATATTATATTACACACACACACACACAGGGTGTCCACAAAGTCTAGTACATGGGATTAATACATACTTTTAAAACATCGAAAATAACATACAATAGTAAAATCTCCATGTACCCTGACTTTGTGGACACCCTGTATGATATATATATATATTTATATATGAGATTATCCCAACTTGGTAGTAAGGATGATTCTAAATGTGATATCTAAGACACACTGTATTATTATTGTATGATCCACTATGTATAAATACAGTGAATCTAATCACTACAGAGAGCTCAATGTATAATAAACTATAAGCGGCCCAATTTTGGTTGAAATAAATTTATTATGGAATAGCGGTGTTGAGTTTTTCCCTTCCTTCCAAAGAATATATATATATATATATATATATATAATATATATATAATAATAAGAAATAAACAAAAGACTTAGAAGTTAGCATTAATGCTATACTCTAAGTCTTTTGTTATTTCTTTACTTATATATTTGCTCTGTGACTCTAACATTAAGAGCACACATTGAGCTCTCAAATGTGACAGGTTTTATAAATAAAACTATTGTGTTGTAAGGAAGATTTCTTCTCTGGACTTTTGTTATATATATATATAAGAATAAGAGAGAGAGAAAAGGAGAGAGAGAAGGGAGAGAGAGAGTGCCAAGAAATTTCAGCAAACACCTCCTCTAAAAAAAAAAAAAAAAAACACAAAGAAAAATGAGTTCTACAAAGTAATATTTCTGGTTCTAATATTATTAATAAAAGATTTTTCAAAACATCGTCTTTTTTATTTTTTTTGATGAATGAATTTTACTCATCTTTCACATCCCTGTGTTTTCACCATGGAGATCTGGCCAGTTGCCCATGGCAACAGACTCTCCCCCAAACACCACTCCTTCCTTCCTTCCCTTTCTTCATCAGCAAATGTTCTAAAGTGAATGCTAGCCTCAGAACAAAACTGCAACCAGTGTTGTTGATTGGTTCTCTGTGTGCCGCATTACCGATGCTGCTCGCCTACGACCAAGAGGAGGGCACTGTCATAGTCACAACTGTACTCCCCCACCCCCCAAAAAAAACATCATTACCGCCACCGCCACCGCGGACAAACCGGGAATCACACACATAATCATGTGTACTTCTATCTTGGATAATACAGCTGTTGATAATAATGTTTTTATTTTTTTATTTTTTTATTTTATTTTTTTAAAAAAATTAGTGGAAGATCCAAATAATAATAATAATAATAATGATAATAATAATATGAAAAATTAAAATTAAAATTAAATTTTGACCACACAACAAAATGGTATATGCATAAACCAGAATCTGTTCTTGAGAACGAAACGCACAAAATTCTCTGGGACTTAGAGATAAAAACGGATCACCTTATCCAGCAAGAAGGCCAGACCCAGTGTTGATAAACAAAAAAGAAAGAAAACTTGTCAACTGGTGGATTTTGCAGTGCCAGCAGATCACAGGGTGAAGCTAAAGGAAAATGAAAAAAATAGACAAATATCTGGACCTTGCCAGAGAACTGAAAAAGTTGTGGAATATGAAAGTCAAAGTGATACCAATTGTTAGTTGGTGCACTTGGAACAGTCCCAAAAGGATTGGAAAACGGTTTGGAAAGTCTGGAAATCAGAGGGAGGATTGAAACCATTCAAACACTGCACTACTGCCATCTGCCAGAATACTCAGAAGAGTCCTGGAGACCTGAGGAGACTTGCTGTCACTCAGACTCCAGGGAAAGACCATCAGCAAAACGCTGATGTGAAAACTCAAAAGGAGTAAATAATATGAATAGTAACAAAGGATAATAAAGGGTGCGCTTTCTTTTTTTTACCTAACCTCACATAAGAAAATTTATTTAAAAACAAAACATCAGAATTTCTCTGAATTATTTGAGACAATAGTCCGAATGATACAAATAAATCTCAAATATAAGAAAAACTTTAAAAACTTTTTAAAAGACACCATAGTGTGGGCAAATATACGGATGAGTGGGTGTGTTTTACAAGATATATATATGTATATGACTTATATGAAAAAGGTGACTTACCAGTGAAATTGGTCACAATGGTTAGTTGATATTGTATATGAGTATATTCAAGTGTATATATTTGTGTGTGGGTGTGCAAGATATATTATATATATATATATATATATATATATATATATATATATATAAACACACACACACGTATAGTAGTAAGATAGGGATGACACAATAGCACTTGGTGACTGTCAGTTTCTCACTTATGTGATCATCTGACTTAGTCACCAAGTGACATTTCTCTCTCTCTCTCTCTCTCTCTTTTTTATATATATATATATATATATATATATATATATATATATATGTGTGTTTGTGTGTTCTTGGATATGACACTAAACTGCATCTGATGCTGAGGCTCTAATTCTGTGAAATGTAGAGTACCCCTTTCATTTCCATTACTCCCAGGTCTCGGTCTCTCTCTCTCTTCTGACCCAGATTGGTAGTACCTGTTAGGATCCCATCTATAGGTCAAATAGATGTTTTAGAATTATTCATATTTGATAGACCATGTGAAAAATAAAGAAGAGAAATAGGTCAAAATTATTTATATTGATTGGACCGTGTGCAAAAATAGCTGAACCCCTTATGAAACACCTACACAAAAAATGTAAATATGAATATATATGAATATATAATGAGCAACAACACAGAATTATGTAAATAAGAATTTATTATGAAATTGATTTCATAACTTCTATGCATACAACAACAACAATAATCTTATTATAATGGAGATTGTGGGTTTGTCTGTCTGTAATTAAACTATATTACTAATCAAGTCACAATTCCCTTTGTTATTTACATCACATTCTCCATGATTTATTTTTATTTAAACCTCAATTATTAATAAAATTGCTTTACATCATTAAGACTGTTGACCATATCTACATACTAATAACATGCAATTGTATTTATATATACAACAAAATAGCGGTTTACAGTGTGAATGGGAAGGCTAATTTGCATTATGATATTAAAAATTTGATTTTAATGAATATATGCTTAGTAATATTAATTTCTAATTGTTTGGTTTTATTTATGAATATAACCAAAAATATCTTCAATAAATCTTAAAAGAAATCGCTTAACTAGATGAAATAACTGTAATATTATTCTTTACTTCCTATTTAAACTAAATAGTTAAATTAGGAAAATTTACCAATAAAAGACGGGAGTAATGGAAAATGATGGAAGAGTTAGTTTCAAAGTTGTTCTATTTTTCAATCATACCCCCTCTGTTCCAAATCTTTTTATTGCATTCTTATTCAGTTTCATTAGTCTTTCTAATTTAATATGATATTTTATTATATTAAAACTTAAATACTTGCACCCGGAGGGTGCATATATTTGCTAGTATATATAATGATAATAATGATATAACTCTAGAGGGGTTGGCATACTATTAAAATCAATGAATCAATAACAATATATTATATTTTTATGATGTCATTGTTTGCTTAGTAATAATTAGTTGATATGCAAATGTATCTCTTTTTTTTTTTTTTTTTTAATCCCAAAAACTTGGAACATTGCCAGTCCACACAAAATGGGGGAAAAAAAAGAAACAATTTTTCTAGTTTTGTGAAAAATGAAACATTATAGTTTTGATATAATCTATCAATAATGGAGATTGTCTGTATTTCTGTCTGTAACAAAAACTACGTCATAGCTCTACGTCACAATATTCTTATGCTATATACACCCAAATTTGAGTAAGCAATTTAAAAATTTTTTTTACTTTCGTCCTTTTTTTTTTTTTTTACAGTAACAAGAAGTTAACTAAAAAGTTTACAAATAAATAAATACCTACGATTTGTGTAAAATTGATGTGGAAAATATTCAAAATAATTGTTTGATTATTACATGCACGCAACATTTTATTTTTAGAGGACAGGGCTTAGTTTTCATTTTAAATTGTTTTATTTTTTTTTACTCCTTTAATAAATATGAGGATTTGTCTTACTTATGATACAAAACCTCTGACATTGAATTTTAACTCCCACCCTCTCAGGCAATGTGTTTCATAAATTAAATTTTACGACGCCCAGAGGGTGTTTTCTGTTGCTAGTTTATATAATAAAGATAAACCAACTAAAAGTTTCGCTTAGTGCTCTTCAGGTTTATCTTTATTATTTGCTCTACTTAGGTATTGAGCACTCTTTATTTATTAGCTTTAGTATATCCTAGCGGGTTGTGTGAATATAAATCTTACATATACTTGATTTGGAAATCACATAGGTGAGAAATTGTCAGTTACCAAGTACTGTTAACTTCATGGCCACGCTACCTATCTAATATATACATCTCTATTAAGGATATTGAGCACTCGTGATTATAGCAAACTATATTATCAACTTTTACAAGGTGCATCAAAAAAGTATTGAGATTTTTCGTACTTTTTGACACACCTTGTATTCTGCAAAAAATTAATGATGGAACGTTATTTTATTTTGTTCAGAATACAAGGTGTGTCATATGTACAAAAAATCTTGTTACTTTATTTATCTATTTATTTGTATATATTTATATATATGAAGAAAGGAAGTGAATCCGATGGTATATTTATATATATATAAAGGGTGGCTTACCGGTGAATATGGGCACGATCGTTGGAGGTGCACAAAATCCAGGGTTTAAGTCCGCGAATAACAAATACAAAGTGCTCAATACAAAGTAGAGCAAATTTATTAAAGAAATGGATACAATAGAAACCTACTCGAGTTTCACTGTTAGGATCATCAGTGTTAAATCCACTGAATTAATCGAGTTACCGATTAATTGCAGCTGATCACATGTGTGTTCATTGAATAAGATGTTACGTTACATCTTATTCAATGAACACACGTGTAATCGCAATTAATTGGTAACTCGATTAATTCAGTGGATTTAACACTGATGTCCTAACAGTGAAACTCGAGTAGGTTTCTATTGTATCCATTTCTTTAATAAATATTTATTGTATATATAGATGATAGATATCTAAGTTAGATAGCATAGACACAGTCAGTGGCACTTGGTGACTCGATTAATTCAGTGGATTAACACTGATGATCCTAACAGTGAAACTCGAGTAGGTTCTATTGTATCCATTCTTTAATAAATATTATTTGTATATATAGATGATAGATATCTAATAGGATAGCATAGACACAGTCAGTAGCACTTGGTGACTGTCAGTTTCTCACCTATGCATCATTCAGACTTACTCGCTAAGTGCTCTCGACTGTGTCTACGCGATTCTAATCTCTTGAGCATTCTCTATTTATGAATATGTCAAACTGCATTATATATACTAGAACTCATTTTACATAAAAATAAAGGTAATTTATGAGGAAGTGCGTCCCGGTCTCCTGCCTCAGAAATTGCTACCCGGTGACTATTAAAATAACTCCCCAGCTATGTCGGTGTTACTTGAAAGAAAACAACCAACTTAAGGCGTTAAATGTATTTTAGAATGGGGCTTCTCTTTTTTGGCCGTAATTCTTATTTATTATTTCGTAAATTGTCGTAATTCTTGTTCATTTATAGAAATTTATCATAATTCTTGTTCATTTATTAGAAATTTGTCGTAATTCTTGTTATTTATCTTTTAATTTGTCGTAATTCTTGTTTAGATATGCAGATGGATATATAGTTTGGAATAGACTATAGATAGATAAACAAAATAATATAGATAGATATGAACAAATGGAGATAGATAGATATTTTCTACAAGTAAATATATTTGTAGGGTTCGCTTCTTTTTTGTCTAATTCTTGTTTATTTTAAACTAAAAACAAGACATTAAACAAACATGAATAAAAGAAAATCTGAGACGACATAGTTTTGATAGTCACCGGGCGGTAGCAATTTCTGAGGCAGGAGATCGGGACGCACTTCCTCATAAATTACCAAAAATAAATTACAAAAAGTCGCCATTATTCGTGAACCCCACCAAATTTGGAGAGCTAAAAATCGACAATTTTTGGAATTGGAAGCTCAAATTTTGGGGAATGTCTAACTTTAACACAGTGCATACACCTGTACAAAATTTCAAAAAAATTGAAGAGCCTAGTCTGCCCTACTATTTACCCATAGCTATAGGGAGATTAGATCGATTCATACCTTTCCCAAGTGTATTAGCACTATGTGAAATGTAAATAACCTCGTCCAGGATTTGAACCTGTTTCGTCAAGTCCATTTCCTACGATGATATTCATTATGCCACGCGCCTCTGATTGATTCTATGTATGAATGTTTTTGACTGTGAATTAAATACAAATTGATAAACTTACACAATTCCTGAGGGTATTATGAAGCAAGCAGTGACATAGTTTCGGTTACAGACTGAGATACACCGAATCTCCATTATAATAAGATATATATATTTTATAACAGAATCATATATTATAATGAACTGTATGACTTTTTCTCTGTGTATCTTTGTTTGTCTGGCCATAATTTCTGTCACACTATGAGGCAGACAGATATATAAAATCAATAAGTTAATCACGCCCCGATATTAAGGTTTCTCTTGGAGGCAAGCTGGCAAGTGACATAACCACTAGGCCAACATTCTGCTGCTTGATCATCAGGTTAAAATTAACTTGGAAATACTAAGTTAAGCAAAGATCCGTGTGACGGAATGATCCTAAAAATAGGACCAATGAGGGAGGCTATTTTGATCCTTGCCACAGCTTATGGATACTCCGATCCTCATCAAAGAAGAAGTGCTGCTGGATTAAAGAGATACAACTGTAATAGAATCGTATATATATATATATATATATATATATTGCAAACCTTTATTATAAGATATTTACTTTTCTCTCATTGGATCTACAACAATATTTTTTTGTGTGTGTGTGCGTGTGTATTTTTGCGTGTGTGTGCATATATATATATATATATATATATATATATATGATAAGTTGTAAACACGGTATGTTTGGAATGGCTTTTTTGCCGACAATTTTAGTAGAATATGTGCTTAATTGGAGTCGTACCTAATTTTGAAAATTAATTAATTAATAATGAATTAGGCGGGAATGCCTATTTAAATGTATGGCTAAACAAATCGAGAAAAATCAATCTCTGTATGTACATTTTGGCCTATTAGGCCTCATCAGCAGAACTATAGATAGGAAGGCTGCCCTGTGCGTGATTTGAAACCGGACTGCCAAGCTGACAGGCCGATATCACAACCCCTACACCAAACGGACTTCCTAGATTTTACGATTTGTTTAGAGTAGGTTAATATTCCTCTTCAGTGACTTTTATTACACGACTTTTATTACACGACGATATGATAAGTTGTATATATATATAAGTAGAGAAATAACAAAAGACTTAGAGATTTAGCATTATAGTCTATTTCAGGGAGCTTAGATAAAGTGTCTAACTCTCCCGACTCATCAGATGCGAATTCTATTTCTGTCATATGTATATATATATGTATATATATGTATATATATAAAAAAATAATATTATAAAACGCAAAGAGATACACAATTAAAAAGTATATTTTAACTTAGCAATGAGTCCACAATCTCTTGTCTTCTAGCCTCGAAAGATTGGCTTGTCATGGTTAATTTAAAAAAAGAATGAATGAAAAATCAGTTTGTTTAAGTGTGAGATTGTAAAATAGTTAAGTTATATTGTTTCTCATACAAATGCCTTTTTAGAAAGGCATGAATCCAACTCTCCCTTCAATCCAACCATTCTATCATCATTTGTGTTTTGGTGCTGCTAATATAGAGAAGATTCCTATTGCTAGTAAAGTAAATATCAGCCAGTAGTCACTGACATTAGAGTTTTTAGATAAGGAGGATTTCCAATTACTACTGTAGCTACTTGTATCTTGGGTATCTTATTATAATGGAGATTCTGTGTTTTTCTGTCTGTAACCGAAACTATATCACTACTCAAGTCACAATTCCCTTAGTTATTGACATCACAATCTCAATGATTTTATTTTTATTTAAACCTCAATTATTAATAAAATTGTTTTACATTATCAATGCTGTTGACCATATACACATATTAATAACATGCAATTATATTTATATATACAACAAAATAACGGTTTACAGTGTGAACGGGAAGGCTAATTTGCATATTGATATTTAAAATGTGATTTTAATAAATATGTGCTTAGTATTATTGATTTCTAACTGTTTGGTTTTATTTTAATGAATATAAGCAACAATCTCTTCAATGAATCTTAAATGAAATCCATTAACAAGAAGAAATAACTGTAATTTTATTCTTTACTTCCTCTTTTAACTAAATACTTAAATTAGAAAAAATAACAATGAAAGACGAGAGTGATGGAAGAGTAAGTTTCAGTTGTTCCATTTTTTATTATACTCCTCTGTTTCAAATCTTTTATTATACTCCCTCTGTTTCAAATCTTTTATTATACTCCCTCTGTTTCAAATCTTTTATTATACTCCTCTGTTTCAAATCTTTTTATTATACTCCTCTGTTTCAAATCTCTCCTCTGTTTCAAATCTTTTATTATACTCCCTCTGTTTCAAATCTTTTATTATACTCCCTCTGTTTCAAATCTTTTATTATACTCCCTCTGTTTCAAATCTTTTATTATACTCCTCTGTTTCAAATCTTTTATTATACTCCTCTGTTTCAAATCTTTTATTATACTCCCTCTGTTTCAAATCTTCTGTTTCAAATCTTTTATTATACTCCTCTGTTTCAAATCTGTTTCAGCATTCTTATTTAGTTTAATTAGTCTTTCTAATTTAATACAATATTTTATTACATTCAAACTTAAATACTTGTGCCCAGCAGAGGGTGCATATATTTGCTAGTGATATTAAAATACATCCAGTGGTGAGATTCCAGTTCTTAAGGTGTGGAGTACCCCTTCATTGTCATCACCCTCAGCTTCCACTCTGACCCTGCTAGGGTCAAATCAATGAGCCAAATAGATGTTAGAAAATTATTAGTATTGAATATGAATGCTTGAAACTATGTGCAAACAAATGTGCGTTCTAGACCAATGGTTCTCACCCTATTTTTGGATAGATAGATAGATAGATAGATAGTATGAAAATAGATATGAAAAGACTGAGATAGATAGATAGATAGATATGAACAGTCAGTTGGATAGATAGATAGATAGATAGATATGAACAGGCTGTGATAGATAGATAGATAGATAGATAAATAGTATGAAAAGACTTAAATATATATGAAAAGACTGAGATAGATAGATAGATAGATAGATAGATATGATCAGTCAATTGGATATATAGATAGATAGATATGAACAGGCTGTGATAGATAGATAGTTAGATAGATAGATAGATAGATAAATAGTAGGAAAATACTTAAATAGATGTGAAAAGACTGAGATAGATAGATAGATAGATATGAACAGTCAATTGGATAGATAGATAGATAGATGGGTGGATGGAAGAGGATGAAGATATTTAGATAGATAGATAGATTGGTTTGAACAGCCGGTTGGATAGAGCGATGGATAGATATAAAGTGCATGAAGATATATATATATATATATATATATATATATATATATATAGATAGTGTGTAAGTTGAAAATGGAAATAAATCCGACGGTATGTTGACAGGAAAAATGAATAAAGAAAAAAAAATGTTGAATTGATAAGATATATTTACTAACACGTGTTTTGACCAGGAGTTTGTTCATGTACACATGTATTCTATTTATTATTATTTTAAATATGAAATAAAATAATAATAATAGAAAATTATAAAATATTTAAGCATACAAAGAATAATGGCCTTCATCAGAGTAAAATGTTTGATATTTGAAGTTAAAACAGTCAAAATACAGAGATAAATTCATATTTATGACACTGTCAAATGTAAAGATTTTTTTCTTCTACTTGATTGCCATAAAAGAATTAATAACTACTGTATTTGACGGAATATAAGATGCACGGACATATAAGACGCACCCCCATTTCCGCAGGTCAGATTCAGGAAAAAAAAGTTTTTAAGCATATATTGTTGAAAACAGTCTAGCTGTGCATTACACAAGCAGAAACATAGCAATAAAATAAGGATGCATTGAGTTTAGGGTAGGTAAAAGTACTGAGCGTTATCTGGGTTAGTGAGCATCATAGAGAAGATTAGCCTAGGCCTACGGGAGGTCTCAAACTTCACCTACGATGTATAAGACACTGGGCAATTTTTTGAGCCAAAATTTTGGAAAAACAGTGCTTCCTATATACCGTATTTGACAGCATATAAAAAGAAAAAAGTTGGAAAATATTTTGTGTAAAATTGCACATTTTTAAACTTACATTTTTAGATAAATTAAAAAAAAGCTTTATTTATGGGGAAAATATTGAGTGCAACATGCCACCTTCCAGATGTTTAAAATTCAATATTAAATTTTCAAGTGATTAAAAATACAATGTATAAGACGCAGAGCAATTTTTTGAGCCAAAATTTTGGAAAAAAAAAGTATGTCCTATATGACGTCAAATATGGTACATGAATATTTCTACTTTTAATATTTTAGTATAGTGTAGATTACTGTAGAAATATTACTCTGGAGCCCTATTATAGAAGGGGGGGAAAATATATGGGGCGAAATAGACTTTCGAATCAACAAGCTCCTACCGAGGGGGAACCAAAAACAAGCGAGTTCTCTGTCTTCTCACAAGCCAGACCCTCTGTTGGTCAACACATTCTTCATCTAGTAGCTGGAAAATCCGTCGTCGTAGTTGAAATAATCTTTAGCAGTTCAAAATCACATTTCCAATTTAGTTTTGTTTCTGTTCGACTAAAATCCATTTCTTTACTGAAAAAGCGCTTCGTCGTCGACTGCTTCTGTTGCTGCTCACTGCACAGCGCTCGACTCACTTGTTATATTATGGGCATATTTACCCAAACATCCGGGCACATCAGTCGAACCTCGCGTCCGTCCAGTGCCCAAAACACATTTGTTTTTGCATGCGGGAGGACGCGAGTTCGATCCCGGCAGGCAAGACAATGTCTTGCTCTTTTTCCTTTCTCATTCTCCGTCACACCTATTCAGTATTTTTTGTGGGGGAGGGGGGTAATGAGAATGGAGAGTTACTCCACACTCTCTAGAGCTACCAGATGCAGTTTACTGTCATATTCAGGACACTCCTTTTGGGGGAGGTGTTTACCTCCTCTGGAGAGGATGCAGTTGATGTATTCTAACAAGACCCGCCTAGAGGGCTCATTTACAATTAGTGTCAGTTGTCTGTTGAATTGAATTTAAGAGGGATTCCTTTTGTTATTGTAGCTATTATCAGAGGAGGCGGGCATATGTCCCTGTTTTGATTGCAACCATTGTTTAGGTTGGTGAGCCATTGGCTTCAGCTACTGATGGCAATTTGAAAGAAGGAAAATAAAAAGACATTTACACAAGGAAAATTAATCTCTTATATAACGAATATGTCAAACTACTGTATATACGAAGGTTCTTCAATAAATAAGGTAAATTTTGCCTAAGGAGTTGGCAACAGGAATTTATTTATATATATATATATATATATATATATATATATTGGGAATAAAAGGCCTTAAATACCATGGGTATCGTGGTTATGGACCATTTCCACTCGCGAGTATGCTCACGAGCTTCTTCAGACCACTGATGTATAAATAAAATACATCAGTGGTCTGAAGAAGCTCGTGAGCATACTCGCGAGTGGAAATGGTCCATAACCACGATACCCATGGTATTTAAGGCCTTTTATTCCCAAATAACTTTGCTCTGTTTACAATAATTAAACATTGAGCTCTCATATGGAACCTGAACTCTACAACAAATTACTGGTAGAGAATTAGGACCCACCTAGAATCACCTTGTACCAAGAAACTTGGTACCGCACCAAAGTATATATATATATATATATATATATATATATATATATATATAATATACCAAGCGTGTTGGTAGATCCTTGCGGTGGATCGTATAACTACAGGCAGATAGACGGACAAACGTCGGCGTGCTGGGTTCCATTTAGTTGGGGGGATCAGAATAGCGATGGGGTGCTTGTACTGATGTAATGGTTTCAAATTTGCTTAATTAATAAATTTATAAATTAAATATAATATAGAAAAATTAAAAAATTAAAAAAATTTTAATATATAAATTAAATATTTATTAAACAATAGATTTATAGTGTTCTGTGTGTTTTTTTTGTTCGTTTTTATTGATCCGTCTGGTTCAGCTAATTTAAATGACTACTGTGGTTAGTACTATTTAATTCGTTTTGCTCCTTGTCTCTGTAGTCAGATCTTAGCCCTGAAGAGCATTAAGCGAAACTAATAGTAGGTTCATCTGACTCATTAGATTTATATTTTTATATATATATATATATATATATATATATATATATATATATATATATATATGCGAGTTTTATAATTTGCTTGAAGCATTGTGTATATATTGGTTAGGAGGTTGATTTAGAAGGCTATCACAATGCAGGTGTAAAGAAAAAAATAATAATACGGTAACAATGGTGTTGTGTGTTAACCTGTATTTTATTCTTGAATTTTCGAGATAAAATCTTTTTCAGAAGATTATTGGAACTGAAGTCGTCTTGTTATGGCATTTCTAGTTAAATGAAATTTTTTTTATCTATAGTGAAAATATTGTTATTCATATGCACAGCCGCGCGTGGATACAGTCATAACGTCACAGCCTACACGCAGTTTCATGCACACGCGCGCATGACAACATACGCACAAGTACAAAAAAAAAAAACACATTCACGTAAACATGCAACACGAGAATACAGTTATAAAAAATACCATTTTCAAAAAAAAAAAAAAATTTTATTTAAGTAGAAATGCCATAACAAGACGACTTCTGTTCCAGTGATCTTCTGAAAAAGAGATTTTATCTCGAAAATTCAAGAATAAAATACAGGTTAACACACAACACCATTGTTACCTTATTCTTTTCACCTGCATTGTGATAGCCTTCAAAATCAACCACCAAACCAATATATATATATATATATATATGTATACATACATATATATATATATATATATTTTAGGGTTAGTTTAATGGGCAAATAAATAAATAATTTGGGCTCTGTTTTTTCTGGTTCATCCTGTATACAGGGTGACCCAGAAAAAATATAACCCACAAATTTTGTAATAAAACTTAATTTTAACTATGCGGGGTTGGGGTTGGGTTTTCGGAAAAAACGCCCTAAGTTGGTTGTTTTTTGTTTTATTTTGCTTCAACTATGGACTTCAATCGTAGCTGGTCTTTTTTATTTCTTTCTTTGTTTGCCATATCAAAAATGGATCTGTTCAGACAAAAATTAGCGTTTAAAGTGATCATCCATCTCCATAGGGTTTTTTTTCTAAAGGAACAGCACCAAGGAACATTCAGAACAAAGAAATCAAAGGGAAATTAAAAAAAAAAAGGAGAAAAAAAGATTTTCTATAATGTAATCTTTCCGAAGCAGAACCATGACTATCCAACCTTAATGGCACAGACATATCCATCATTCCCCAATGACTCTCTAGCGTCTACCCTGGATATTCTGCTGATGAGGGGGGGGAAATAGCCAGAATAGTAGCCGACTTGTCAAGCTACTATAACACCAACAGCCAAGTTGAATCTACCATTCAACATTGGGATAATTGATGCAAATAAAACTATGAAAAATGGATACTTGGGATTTAACAAACAGTTTGTTTTTCTTCTTTTTTTTTTCTTTCTTTTTTTTTTGGGGGGGGTCGGGGGCTGTATATAATAATAATAATGAAATTTATTGTGTACAGTGCTCAGGTGCACCACAACTCATCAAAGTCTCCTGTCAAGTACACAGAATAATGTATTAGTGTCAGGAACATGAATAGCGTACAGTAATAATATACATGTATGTGTACAGTGCTCAGGTGCACCACAACTCATCAAAGTCTCCTGTCAAGTACACAGA
>CM042151.1:114834977-114852477 GCA_023376005.1 Doryteuthis pealeii | reverse complement strand
ACATCCATCAATTTCTTCACCCCATAATACATCCTGATGAAGGTTTAATGAAACCGAAACGTTTAAGCGTCGATAAATAAATTCATCTTATTTTTGGAACACTTGTTTTTTAAATTTCTTATATATATATATATATATATTTACCCAGAAGAGCTACTAAGCGAAACTTTTAGCCGGTATATCTGACTCATTAGGTTTAATTTTATTATTTGCTCTACTTAGGTATTGAGCACTCTTTACTTTTTAGCTTTAGATAATCCTGGCGGTTTATATATATATTTTTCATATATATATATATATATATATATATATATATATATAATTTTTTTTCTTTTGGTCAAGTATTATAGTATCAACCGATTATTTTTGGTTGGTACGACTATCTTGGTCTTTTCTTTTTTTCAAATTTTTTTTTCTTCTCCAGGTGATGTTTGGTAGTATATTTTTACAATCAAACTATTTGCCAGGTTTTTTCTTACCACACGGGTTTGCCAACAAGTTTGGTATATTAAATTTTATATATATATATATATATATATATATATATATATAGATCTTATTATAATGGAGATTGTGGTTTGTCTGTCTGTAACTGAAACTATATTACTATACAAGTCACAATTCCTTTCGTTATTTACATCATATTCTCCATGATTTTATTTTTATTTAAATCTCAATTATTAATAAAATCGTTTTACATTACTTACACTGTTGACCATATCTACATACTAATAACATCCAATTGTATTTATATATACAACAAAATAGAGGTTTACAGTATGAATGGGAAGGCTAATTTGCATATTGATCTTAAACAATTGATTTTAATAAATATATGCTTAATGTTATTGATTTCTAATTGTTTGGTTTTATCTTATTGAATATGAGCAAAAATCTCTTCAATAAATCTTAAAAGAAATCCCTTAACAAGAAGAAATAACTGTAATATTATTCTTTACTTCCTATTTTAACTAAACAGTTTAATTAGGAAAATTTACCAATGAAAGACGGGAGTAACGGAAATGATGGAAGAGTTAGTTTCAAAGTTGTTCTATTTTTCAATCATACCCCTCTGTTCAAAATCTTTTTATCTACATTCTTATTCAGTTTCATTAGCCTTTCTGATTTAACATGATATTTTATTATAAAATTTAACTAAAATACTTGCACCCGGAGGGTGCATATACTTGCTAGTATATATAAGATCTTTGTAACATAATGAGTATTTACTTTGACATTACATAGAACTGACTCTCTGATGCTTAATTTTTTAATTTTTTAAAGAATGTCCCCTGTAGTTATCAGTGTTCCTTTGTCAGTTATTGATTTTTATCCTATGTAAATTGACTCTGTATGTCTGCTAACTTTAACTGTTTATTTGCAATTTTTAAATTGTTATAATCCCCGTAGGTATTGATTTATCTATATTTGCTTTGGAATTCCTGCCGAAACACTTGTCTATGGTTCGATGAATAATAAAAACAGTTCACACCCCTTGAGAAAAGAAAACTCAGATTCTTCCCTGCTCAGAAATCTCTCTCTCTCTCTCTCTCTCTCTCTCTCCCTCTATATATATATATATATATATATATATATATATATATATATATATAAGGGGCCGGGTTAGCTCAGTCGGTAGAGCGTTCGGCTATAAACCACAAGGTTCCTAGTTCGATTCGGTCCCGCCAACTCAGCGTATGAGTAGCACAGGGATCTGTGCGGTAAAGTAAGGAGCTGATGGTAGATATGGCGCTCCATCTCAGATGCTAAAACAATCTCCTTGGTCTAGCACTATTGAAAAGGGGATAGACTCCCTCGCAGACTGGCTGATACCGACTTTAGGCCGCCCCGACGACTTTTTTACTTTATATATATATATATATATATATATATATATATATATATATATATAGTCTGTGTGTATGGATGTCCGGAAGGAAAATTTTGAAAATAAAGCAATTAATGAAAAAGTAAATATATATACACACATTCACTATCACCAGATCTTTTTTTAGCAAAAATAATAGCGATTTGATTTATATTCGTGAAGATAATTAAAAGATAAAATCTAAATGATTACGGCATGGAATATTTTTTTTTTTTCATTTAGGATTTTAAATAGGAGACATTAATTTTTTCTTTTCAGAATGTCTGTATCAACGTAAGGCCTTTCTTTTTACATAGGGATTTTAATGTAACTTCCTGCGAGGATCCAACTCACAATTCCGCAGTAATGGATCTTCGAAACTACCTTTTTACACCCTCTACCCAGGCAATGCTGGGTAGCCACTTCTAGTAAATGATTGGTCGGTTGGGTTTTATGGCACATCAACCCATTGGGTTATTTTATGCCAAAGACATTTATGTTTTATTCATTCTTGAAGGGTACTCAATTTTTTTTAAAAGTCAATATTTTTCTATTTAATCCATAGATGGAACCCTAACAGGTACTACCACTCCGGGTCAGAGTGTACCTGGGAGCAATAGTGATGAAGGGGGCTCCACATTCCCCAGAGCTCCAGAACTGGAACTTCACCATCAGATAGTTTAATGTCATACCCAGGACACTCTAGTAAATGAATAAATAAATTTAAAATAGGAGGGACAAAAAATAATAACAATTTTTGAATAATTTATTTTATTTTATTTTTAAAAAATTTAATTTAATTTATTAATTTTATTTTATTTTTTTTTTATAAATTGGCATGTAGAAAGTATAATTAAATCTGATATTAGCTGAGGGGATTACACTCAAGAAAAATCCCTCTATCCCTCTACACACCAAAAAAAAAGGGAAGTAGTAAAACAAGTTGTTTCTTTATTAAACAAAAATTCAATGAAATATTGTTACATGAATGCTAGCATGTGCCACGTACACACAGATACAAAAGACATAGATGTACATGCTGCTCTGTGATTGGCTCATATTTTGCTGATGTCATAATCATTAGTTCGATTATTTGGCTTGAAAACTCTTCACACTTTACGCCTGCACTAATAGCATTTTGTGCATTTTCTCTTTACAGGGAATGCAACTAAATCTAAATAAACTAAATAAGAATGCAGATAAAATGATTTGAAACAGAGAGGGGTATAATCGAAAAATAAAACAGCTGTAGCTTCATCTTCCATCCCCCCTGTCTCTCCTTGCTAAACTTTTCTAATTTAACTATTCAGTTTAATAAGAAAGTAAAGAATAAAATTACAGTTATTTCTTCTTGTTTATTGATTTCTTTTAAGATTTATCTCCGAGATTTTTGCTTATATTCATTAAGATAAAATCAAATAATTAGAAATCAACAATACCAAGCACATATTTATTAAAATCAAATTTTAAATATCAATATGCAAATTAGCCTTCCCGTTCACACAGTAAACTGCTTTTTGTTGTACATATAAATACAATTGCATGTTATTAGTACGTAGATATGACCAGCAGTATTAATAATGAACACATAATCTCCATTATAATAAGATTTAGATAAACCTAGGCTTGACCACCTCACCGACCACCTCACTGACCACCTCACGAGGTATGACACAAAACTGTATCTAGTGTTGAGGTTACAATTCTGGAGCTCTGGGAAGAGTAGAGTAACCGGCCCTGAACTGGAGTGGTAGTACCTGTTAGGGTCCCTGTCTATGGGTTAAATAGATAAAAAAATAAGTTTTAAAAAACTAAATATGTCTTTGACATAGCCATTACTCCCAGGTCCACCTTGAACTGGAAGTAAGGGTCCTGTCTATGGGTTAAATAGATAAAAAATAAGTTTAAAAAAAAGAGTTTAAAATAATTGAATACCCAACAAGAATAAATAAAACAAAAATGTCTTTGACATAAAATAACCAAACATTGCCATTACTCCCAGGTCCACCTTGAACTGGAGTGGAAGTACCTGTTAGGGTCCCGTCTATGGGTTAAATAGATAAAAAATGAGTTTTTAAAAAAAAAAGAGTTTAAAAATAATTGAATACCCAACAAGACTGAATAAGAAAAAAAAAAGTCTTTGGCATAAAATAACCCAACAAGGATTGACATGCCATAAAATAGAACCAGCCAAACACCTTTTGAATTAGAATTTTCTTTTTTTTAAATTACCTACTTCTTTACATCCATCCATCCATCCACCCTCTCAGTGAGGTTTTAGACTGTATCCACTGCAGAGGGGGTAAGACCTCCTCTCCTACAAAAAAGGGGTGTCCTGGGTATGAAACTAAACTACATCTGGTGTGGAGCTCCAGTTCTGGAGATCTGGAGGGTGGGGAGTATCATTTTATTGCTATTACTCCCAGGTCGACTCTGGCCCGAAGTGGTAGGGTTCCATCTATATTTGAAAATCATTTGTATTCGATAGGAATACATGAGATCACATAACCATTTGCAAATAAAACTTTTTAAAGAAATGTACAAAAAATATATTAAAAAAAGTAAAGTCGTCGGGGCGGCCTAAAGTCAGTATCAGCCAGTCAGCGAGGGGAGTCTATTCCCTTTTCACTTGCGCTAGACCAAGGAGATTGTTTTTGCATCTAAGGTGGAGCACCACTCCTACCGTCAGCTCCTTACTTTACTGCACAGATCCCTGTGCTACTCATACCCTGAGTTGGCGACGGCCGGTATCGAACTAGAAACCTTGTGGTTTCTAGCCGAACGCTCTACCGACTAAGCTAACCCGGCCCTTTTTAAAGAAATATACAGAAAATGTATATATGAATGTATAATGTATACAATTACTTAATTTCTAGGCATAAAATAACCCCAGATGGTTTGAGATGCAGTTGGGTAGATACATATATTATCTTTTATATGCTGGTTCGGTTTAGCTCAGTCGGTAGAGTGTTCGGCTAGAAACCACAAGGTTCCTAGTTCGATATCGGCCCCCGCCAATTCAGCGTATGAGTAGCACAGGAATCTGTGCGGTAAAGTAAGGAGCTGATGATAGGTGTGGCGCTCCACCTCAGATGCTAAAATAATCTCCTTGGTCTAGCGCTAGTGAAAAGGGGATAGACTCCCTCGCTGTCTGTTTGGCTGATACCGATATTAGGTTGCCCCGACGACTTTACTTTTTTTAATATATTTTTTGTACATTTCTTTAAAATGTTTTTTTGCAAATGGTTATGTGATATCATGTATTCCTATTGAATACAAATGATTTTCAAACATGTATTTGACACATAGATGAAGCCCTATCACTTCAGGCCAGAGTCGACCTGGGAGTAATAGCAATAAAATGATACTCCACACTCTCCAGAACTGGAGCTCCACACCTAGATGTAGTTTATTTCATACCCAGGACACGGACACGCCCCTTTTACTTACCCTTTTATGTATTTATAGGCTCTGTGGCAGTGCAATTAGATGAATACACATGCCTGAGACAAGATATTTTTGTCGAGATGTATGACAATTGGATAGAATCTGGACAATGCTGCTTTTCCCAAGGGTGTTAGACCGAATCAGATGTAAATACTCGGAAATTTAAAACAGTTTTTCCGATTTCATTTGATACAATGAAGACTCTTTGTTGTTGTTGAAGATCAGATGATGCCACAACCATTTCTGTAATATACATTTATGGTAGTGTAATGAACAGCAATAGTATTTTTTTCCTTTAGAATATATATGTTATATGAGATCATATATGTTATATAAGCAAGAACTGCTATACTGCGCCATCAAACCAAGTAGACGTTCAGCTGCAGTGGCGCCTGCTTATTCTTGTCAACCACGACAGTGCCTATATATATATATCTATCTGCATTGTGTAGAAGTGGCAATCACCATATATATGTGTATGTATATATGTGTATTAAACAAAAGGCACGTCTCCTGTTTAGCAATTTTATTAACGATCCTTTTCAAGCTCTCTGGCTGATTTTTTTACATTTGGATAGAATCCACCGAAGGTCGTATCCCGAGTACTTTCGGCACTTCGAAGTGCCATCATCAGAGGTGATGTGTTTATGTTCCAGTTTTAGGGGTGTGGAGACTGGAAGTAGGAGAATTGATAAGAAAAGTGTTATAGGCATTTAAAAATGTGAGTACTGCATTGAAAATTAATTTTATTTAAGGATGGTTTGTATTTAAATATTCATATATTTTTATTAAATACTAGAAGCTTTATACATCAAACAATACAAACCATGCCGAAAGTACTCGGGATACAAACTTCGGTAGATTAATCTACGGATTCCATCCAAATGTAAAAAAAAAGTTGGCCAGAAAGCTCGAAAAGATTGTTAATAAAATTGTTAAACAGGAGACGTGCCTTTTTGTTTAATTCTACATTTATAAATGAAACAATGCTGCTCAAATACACGTGTGTGTGTGTGTATATATATATATATATATATATATATATATATATATATATATATATATATACGATGAGGAAATTAATCCGACAATATGAAAAGAAAATATTTTAAAAATATAACAAACACAGGATGTTATGATCAGGAAAACAATTTTTAGTGTCAATACTTTAGCATTTCGGTATTTTATACCATCTTCAGGACACTGTTAGGTGATGTCAAAATGAAAGATGTTATGTGTATAGTGGTTGTGTGATCACGTCATTTGCTTTTCGTAAACAAACGCACATATGAAAATTAACGGTTAATAGCATCAGATTCACACAACCACTATACACTTAACATCTTTCATTTTGTCCTCACATAAACATTACTAACAGTGTCCTGAAGATGGTATAAAATACCGAAATGCTTAAGTATTGACACTAAAAATTGTTTCCTGATTGTAACATCCTGTGTTTTTTATATTTTTAAAATATTTTCTTTTTGTATGTATGTATGTATGTGTTTGTATTTGGGCAGCATTTTCTCATTTATGCATGTTAAATTAAACAAAAGACACATCTCCTGTTTAATAATTTTATTTGTGATTTTTTTTCTAGTTTTCTGGCCAACTTTTTAATATTTGGGTGGAATTCGTGGATAAGTCCACCAAAGTTCAAGTCCCGAGTACTTTCAGCACTTCAAAGTGCCATCATCAGGGGTGATGTGTTCCAATTACCGAAATATCTTAACGGAAAATACACACATTCTGCACAAAGACAAAAAATAAACAAAAACTCCAAATACTAGAAGCTTTATACATAAAACAATACAAACCATCCATAAACAAAATTAATTTCCAATGCAGTACACACATTTTAAAATGCCTATAGCACCTTTCTCATCAATTCTCCTCCTTTCAGCCTCCACATCCATTAATATAATTTGAAAAACTGGAACACATCACCCCTGATGATGGCACTTCGAAGTGTTGAAAGTACTCGGGACATGAACTTTGGTGGACTAATCCACGAATTCCACCCAAATGTTAAAAAGTTGGCCAGAAAACGGGAAAAAAATCACAAATAAAATTGTTAAACAGGAGATGTGTCTTTTGTTTAATTCAACATATATATATATATATATTATATATATAATATATATATATATATATAAGTTAAAAGAAAGGAAATGAATCCGACGGTATGAGTATAGATAAAAGGATATGAAAACAACACAATATGCTGTTAAAGTGAAAACATTTTATAACATATTCATGGCTGATATTGAACAATATTTTGATTTTATAAAAATCATCTTCAGAGCTTGTTTATACTCCATGTTGTCAAGAGCGGAGACAAAAGTCATATGAGTTCAAAACAAAAACATTGATGTTGTAAAAAAGAAAAAAAAATATATTGTTCAATATCAGCTATGAATATGGTATAAAATGTTTTCACTTTAACAGCATTTTGTGGTGTTTTCATATCCTTTTATCTATACTTATATATATATGTGTGTGTGTATATATATATATATATAAATATATATATATATATATATATATATTATATATGTTGCATCCTGCTATATATATGAAAGAGAGAGAGAAAGACAGAGATTGTTGTAAATTTAACGTGAGAAAAATCTTATTTTAAAAAGTCCAAAAGGAGTTTCAATTTTGGTATTTAAAAAAAAAAATTTGATATTTATATCTGTTGTTTCCGGTATTTTAGGACTTTAATTCTAACAATAAAATTGTGGATTATGCGTCAGAAACCATTATAGGAATATTATAAAGTCCTTTCCAGAATAGGGGTTGGCAGAAGGGCAATACATCATACTGGGTAACTCGAATTAATTCCATGTCAACTGTCTGAGGGTCTCATTAGTGTTTGTTTAATGACCTTCTTTGATCTTTTTTTATTCACCTCTTGTCTAGTACTTATATGTATGTACGTATGGTGTAATGGTTAAAGTCATGGGAAATGGACTCATCGCCCCGAGTTCAAATCCTTGATGGGGTAACTGCATTTCACTTAGGGCTAATACCCTTGGGAAAAGGTGTGAATCTACTCTCCCTCCAGCTATGGATAAATAGTAGGGCCGACTGGGCTCTTTAACCTTGGTTAGGCAACTGGTCTAGAGAAGGAAAACTCTGAATTCAAACCTGCTGAACTCCGCTTAAGAAATTGACCTTGTGTCACATCCTGCTCATGTGGAGGGGTTGGTAAATGTATGTATATGTATGTATGTGTGTCTCTCTTTTGTTAGTAATGTGTTTGTGTATTAGTGTACATTTTTGGCAACTAGTGTTTGTATGTACACACGTATACATATGTGTATTTGTGTGTGTATGTATATATATATATATATATATATATATATATATATATATGTATATTATAGTGTGTTGAGAAATAACCTACTCGATTTTCACCATAAGGATCTTCAGGGTTAAATCCATTGAGGTAATCAAAATATTGATTAATTACAGCTAACTGCAGGAGAACATAAACTCATACAATTAGCTGTAATTAATCAATATCTTGATTACTTCAGTGGATTTAACCCTGAAGATCCTTATGGTGAAACTCGAGTAGTTTAATTCTGTACACACTATAATATAAATCCGCTCTACTTATGTATTGAGCACTTTATATTTGTTATAACACTGACTTATCCGAGTAACACTAATACCAACCGAATATCTTTACTGGTAAGTCATTCCTTTTACATATATATATATATATATATATATATATATGAACTGTGGAATTTGAAAAAAGTGAAAACCACAAAAATAAAGAAAACGGGAAAATCACCTCAGTGAGACCAGATGTGAGATTTTCAAAACAAAAAACAACAAAGACCAGACTGATTAGACAATATGTCGTGAGATTTAAATTAAGATAACATAGACACAGTCAACAGTGCATGGTGACCCTCAGTTTCTTGCTTATGCAATCATTAGACTGATATAGATATACACATAGTTCTTTTAATTTTCTTGAAGCACGGTTTATTTATTTTTTAAAAAGTTTTTTTTTCCATGAATGTCTACTCTGCATTGTTTGAAATTGTTTCTAACAAAAATTATTTTAATCTAAAAAAAAAAAATTTGTTTTGAGGTTATTCAAAATGGCAACAAACCAAACAGAATGCTCTGGCCTTGAACAGAGGTCTGTCATCAAATCTTTGATGACTGAGAAGTGCAAACCATGTGAAAATTAAAGAAGAGTGTGGGATGTGTACAGAGAAGCATGTTTTAATCAAATGAATGTCTAAACATGGGTTTGCCATGCTGAACCTGAGTTGAAAAGACAGTCCGTGGAAACACACTGACTCTCCGGGCACAGCGAGTAAAGAGAGTATCCTAGGACAAGAAAGGACCCATCCCAATTGATATCCTTGAAAAAAATGCAACTGTAATATATATATATATATATATATATATATATATATAATATATATATATATATATATATAGAAAAAAAAAGTCAACACCTCTGACGACGAATAACACCGAAAAAGTGTTATTCAGAAATAAAGAATAAGAATAAGAATAAGAAATTTATTAATCAATAGTAGTACAAATTATTAAAAAAAATATAAGTAAAAGAAAAACTTTATTGGTTTAAACTACTATTGAAGGGAGGCCATGCCTAATAGCGTGAAGCTAATCCCATGGACATGACCACCCTTGGACGCTCACAGGAAACAATACATGAAACACACAACGTAAACATATACATATATATCATGAGACAAATTAGCCGTGTGAGAATCTAAATTGCAAAATCTGGTTGTTGTTATAAGAGGCAATAAAATGATTTTCAAAAGTGTTTTAAGGACAAATAATTAACTGAAA
The DNA here is from genome assembly GCA_023376005.1 of Doryteuthis pealeii. Lineage (NCBI taxonomy): Eukaryota > Metazoa > Mollusca > Cephalopoda > Myopsida > Loliginidae > Doryteuthis > Doryteuthis pealeii. The sequence continues at coordinate 114,842,312 of CM042151.1, read as the reverse complement.
CAAGCTTCATCTTTTCTTTATCAAAAAAATAACGACTGAACAGTATTCCAAGAATTAATTGCATTAAAACGAATCGAATTATGCCCAAAACTACAAGTGTTGATGATAGGGAAATTAAGCAAACCAATGGTAGGACCGACTTTTAAATTGTATTATTAATTATAAATAAATAAATAAATATATGAGTATAGATAAAAGGATATGAAAACAACACAATATGCTGTTAAAGTGAAATATTTTATATCATATAATATATATAATATATATATATATATATAATCTTATTATAATGGAGATTGTGGGTTTGTATGTCTGTAACTGAAACTATATTACTATACAAGTCACAATTCCCTTTGTTATTTACATCACATTCTCCATGATTTTATTTTTTATTTAAACCTCAATTATTAGTAAAATTGTTTTACATCATTAAGACTGTTAACAATATCTACACACTAACAACATGCATTATATTTATATATACAACAAAATAGCGTTTACAGTGTGAACGGGAAGCCTAATTTGCATATTGATCTTAAAAAATTTGATTTTAAATAAATATGTGCTTAGTATTTATTGATTTCTAATTGTTTGGTTTTATCTTAATAAATATGAGCAAATATCTCGGGATAAATCTTAACAGAAATCTATTAACATAAAAGAAATAACTGTAATTTTATTCTTTTTTCCTATTTTAACTAAATAGTTAAATTAGGGAAATTTACCACTGAAAGACGGGAGTAAGGGAAAATGGTGGAACAGTTAGTTTCAAAGTTGTTCTATTTTCCGATTATACCCCCTCTGTTCCAAATATTTTTATCTGAATTCTTATTCAGTTTCATTAGCCTTTCTAATTAACATGATATTTTATTATATTAAAACTAAATACTTGCACCCGGAGGGTGCATATATTTGCTAGTATATATAATATATAATTTTGAATTAATTAAAAAAAAACCTTTTTGAATTTTCCTCTATTTCTCCTGTTTTCACTTAAAATTTTCAAATTATTTCTTCATCTGGTTTAAGCACTCAATAAGTTTAATATTAAAAGTATTTATATTTATTTCATTTTGGTCAGTGGATCATCCAACTAGGAACACAGGTTCCTGGTTCGATACCGGCGCTCGCCAACTCGGCGTAAAAAAAAAAAAAGAAAGAAAGAAATTCTGTATTTTGACCATTTTACTTTAAATATCAATCATCTTACTCTGATGAAGGCCATTATTCTTTGTATGCTTAAATATTTTATAATTTTCTATTATTATTATTAAAATATTTTTTATTATTGAAATATTAAAAATATTTCTATTATTATTATTATTATTATATATTATTATTAAAATAATAATACTAAATAGAATACATGTGTACATGAACAAACTCCTGGCCGAAACATGTGTTAGTAACTCGTATTAAATCTATTTTATCCATTCAACATTTTTCTTCCTTTATTTTTCCTTTCAACATATTGTCGAATTCATTTCCATTTTCAACTTACAAATATATATATATATATATATATATTATATATATATATATATTAGAGCTTTAAAAAGACCCACTAAAAGATTAATTATTAAAAAAAATGTATATATATTTTTTTTTCAATAGAAGGGGGGGGGGGGCACAAAGCGAAAAAAACAAGTAGCTAGCTAATTAATTTCGATCCTCGCTCATCAGAGCTAAATATCGAGGATAATCGATTAAACAATAAATGGGATAGTGAAGAAACAATAAAAGAAAAGAACAATTACTTTTCTTTTTTTTCTTAAAAGGGGAGAAAAGAGGACAACCTAAATATCTAAGATTGAAAAATATTTACCAGCCAAGGCACCCTCTCCCTTTGTTTAAAAGACAGGCCTTATTGGGTACAGAAATATATAAAAGTCGTCTAAACAACTACGTTGGTAAAGGCGTGGTGTTAGACTGAGGAGTTCGACTTGCTCCTCTCAACCATAGAATCCAGTCCAACACTAAATGAATTTGGCGCAATCTCGCTCATTTATTCCAGGGTAATAGATTCGCAAAACTATGGAGGAAAAGATAGAGTATTGTCTCCTCAGTACATCGTTAGTTGACTCGACGGTTTCCAATCTACTCTTTAGTAGGGAGCACTCTGTTGTCTTGAATAGCATGCCATATCACTGGTTTTGCTATTACTTCTTATGTATCATCAGCATAGAGTAGCTTAGCTAACTAGTTTCGATCGGGGATTCCGGGATATAGTATGTACGAGAGATCGACTAACTCGTAATTATATCGCCTTTTGCACACCCACCTCCTATTGAAAAACTAAATATATTCATTTTTTACAGTCAATGATTCTTTGAGTTGGTGGTCTCTTCCTAAAGCTCCTAATAAATTTAACTTGCTGTACAACCTAAAAGAATTTACAAATATAATAAATATAAATTCACGAATGGCAATACAATGCGTAAAAAATAAGACATAAAAGATGTTTTATTATGTCTATAATCGTATTTCAAGCTAGAGCAATGTCATCGTCAGAGTTTATTTTCAGATAACTCTGAGGATGAGTCTAGCTATTACTTATATATATAAGTATATAATAAGTATATATATAATATATTTGTATTTGGGAAGAGAGAATGATTCGGAAATATGTTGAGGAAGAAGAATGTGAATGAAAAATAGATTTAATACGAGTTTATAACACATGTTTTCGGCGGAGTTTGTTCAGTACAATTATTATTTATATTATTATTTTAATAATAAGATAATAATAATAATAAATGAAATATTTTTAATATTCAATAATAAAAATTTTAATAATAATAATAGAAAAATTATATAAAATATTTAAGCATCAAAGAATAAGGGCCTTCATCAGAGTAAGATGATTGATATTTAAAGTTAAAATGGTCAAAATACAGAGATTTCTTTCTTTTTTTTTTTTTTTACGCCGAGCGGTTGGCGAGCGCCGTATCGAACCAGGAACCTGTGTTCCTAGTGGATGATCCACTGACCAAAATGAAAATAATATAAATACTTTTAATATTAAACTTATTGAGTGCTTAAACCAGATGAAGAAATAATTTGAAAAATTTAGATGAAAACAGGAGAAATAGAGAAAATTCAAAAAGGTTTTTTTTTATTAATTATCAAATTATATATATATACTAGCAAATATATGCACCCTCCGGTGCAAGTATTTAAGTTTTAATATAAAATAATTTAAATTAGAAAGGCTAATGAAACTGAATAAGAATCAGATAAAAATATTTGGAACAGAGGGGGAAGTGAAAATAGAACAACTTTGAAACTAACTGTTCCACCATTTTCCCTTACTCCTCTTTCAAGTGGTAAATTTCCCTAATTTAACTATAGTTAAAATAGGAAAAAAGAATAAAATTACAGTTATTTCTTTATGTTAAAGATTTCTGTTAAGATTTATCCCGAGATTATTTGCTCATATTTATTAAGATAAAACCAAACAATTAAATCAATAATACTAAGCACATATTTTTATAATAATCAAATTTTTTAAGATCAATATGCAAATTAGGCTTCCCGTTCACACTGAAACCGCTATTTTGTTGTATTATAATATAATTGGCATGTTGTTTGTGTGAAGTATGTTAACAGTCTTAATGATGTAAAACAATTTTACTAATAATTGAGGTTTAAAAAAAATAAAATCATGGAGAATGTGATGTAAATAACAAAGGGAATTGTGACTTGTATAGTAATATAGTTTCAGTTCAGACATACAAACCCACAATCTCCATTATAATAAGAAATATTATATATATATATATATATATGATATAAAATATTTCACTTTAACAGCATATTGTGTGTTTCATCATATCCTTTTATCTATACTCAATATTTATTTATTTATTTATAATTAATAATACAATTTAAAAGTCGGTCTACCATTGGTTTGCTTATTCCCTATCATCAACACTGTAGTTTTGGGCATAATTCGATTCGTTTTTAATGCATTAATCTGGAATACTGTTACGTGATGTGATAGAAAAAGATGAAGCTTGTTTCAGTTAATTATTTTGTCTTAAAAACTTTAAAATGCATTTATGTGCTCTTATAAACAACAGTTGCATTGATTCTCACACGCGTTAATTGGTCTATGTAATATATGTATATGTTTACGTTGGTGGTTTCATGTATTGTTTCGTGAGGTCCAAGGGTGTCATGTCCTGGAATTACTTCACGCTATCAGGTGGCCCCTTCAATAGTAGTATAAACCAATAAGGTTTTCATTTACTTATATTTTTTTAATAATTTGTACTATATTGATAATAATATTCTTATTCTTATTCTTATTCTTTATTTCTGAATAACACTTTTTGCGTGTGTTATTCGTCGTCAGAGGCATTGACTTTTTCTTTCTATAATAAATATATATATTATATATATATAATATATTATATTATATTAATATATATTACAGTTGCACTTTTTTCAAGATATCAATTGGGATGGGTCTTTCTTGTCCTAGGATACTCTCTTTACGTCGCTGTGCCCGAGAGGTCAGTGTGTTCACGGACTGTCTTTTCAACTCAGGTTCAGCATGGCAAAATTTTAGACATTTCTGATTAAAACATGCTTCTTGTCAATCCCACACTCTTTTAATTTTCACATGTGTTTGCACTTCTCAGTCATCAAAGATTTGATGACAGACCTCTGTTCAAGGCCAGAGCATTCTGTTTGGTTGTGTGCACATTTGATAACCTCAAACAATATTTTTTTTTTTAGATTAAAATAATTTTTGTTAGAAACAATTTCAAAAGGCAGAGTAGACATTCATGGAAAAAAAACTTTTTAAAAGTAAATAAACCGTGCTTCAAGAAAATTAAAAGAACTATGTGTATATCTATATCTGCAATGAGGATAAGCAAGAAACTGAGGTCACCATGCACTGTTGACTGTGTCTTATTATCTTAATTTAATCTAGACATATTGTCTAATAGTCTGGTCTTTGTTGTTTTTGTTTTGAAATCTAACATCTGGACTGAGGTGATTTTCCGTTTCCTTTATTTTTGTGGTTTTCACTTTTTTTCAAATTCCACAGTTCATATATATATATATATATAAATATATATATGTAAAGGAATGCAAGTAAAAATGGTGGTATTAGTGTACGTGATAGTTCAGTGTTATAACAAATATAAAGTGCTCAATACATAAGTGACGAGTTTATATTATAGTGTGTACAGAATTAAACTACTGAGTTTCACCATAAGGATCTTCAGGGTTAAATCCACTGAAGTAATCGAAATATGATGTTAATTACAGCTATTGTTGAGTTATGTTCTCCATGTTAGCTGTAATTAATCAATATTTATTGCACTCAATGGATTTAACCCTGAAGATCCTATGGTGAAAATCGAGTAGGTTATTCTCACACAACTAAATTATATAATAAATATATATATATATATATTTATATATATACATACACACACAATATACACATGTATGATGTGGTACATACAAACACATTGCCAAAAATGTACACTAATACACAACATTATAAATATATAGAGACACAACAGAGACATAATATACATACAACATTTAAACCCTCCACATGAGGCAGGAGTGACACAAGTGTCAATTTCTTAAGCGGAGTTCAGCAGGTTGAATTCAGAGTTCCTTCTCCTAGACCAGTTGCCTAACCAAGGTTAAAGAGCCCAGTCGGTCTATTATTATCCATAGCTGGAGGAGAGAGAAATCACACTTTTCCAAGGGATTTAGCCCTAAGTGAAATGCAGTTACCTCCATAGGATTTGAACTCGGGGCGATGAGTCCATTTCCATGACTTAACATTAAATACACCATACGTAAAAATAAGTACTGAACAAGAGGTGAATAAAAAAAGATCAAAGAAGGTCATTAAACAACACTAATGAGACCCTCAGACAGTTGACATGGAATTAATTTCGAGTTACCAGTATGATGTATTGCCCTTCTGCAACCCCTATTCTGGAAAGGACTTTATAATATTCCTATAATGGTTTCTGACGCATAATCCACAATTTTATTGTTAGAATTAAAGTCCTAAAATACCGGAAACAACAGATATAAATATCATAATTTTTTTTTTAATACCAAATTGAAACTCCTTTTGGACTTTTAAAATAAGATTTTTCTCACGTTAAATTTCAACAATCTCTGTCTTTCTCTCTCTCTTTTTATAGCGCAGGATGCCATTTATAATATATATTATATATATTATTATTAAACATTACTACATTATATATATATATACACACACAATATATATATATAGATAAAAGGATGAGAAACCACAAAATGGTGTAAAGTGAAACATATACCATATTCATAGCTGAGTATGAACAAATTATATTTTTTTTCTTTACAACATCAATGTTTTGTTGAAATCTCATAGACTTTTGTCTTCTGACAACATGGTTAACAAGCTCTGAATGATTTTTATCAAAATATTGTTCAATTAGCAGGAATATGTTATAAAGTCACTTTAACAGCATATTTGTTGTTTATATCCTTTATCTATACTCTATATCCGTCGGATTCATTTCCTTTCTTTTAACTTTATATATATATATATATATAATTATATATTATATATATATATATATGTTGAATTAAAACAAAAGAGCAATCTCCTGTTTAACAATTTTATTTTGATTTTTTCCGTTTTCTGGCCAACTTTTTAACATTGTGGGTGGAATTCGTGGATTAGTCCAAAGTTCATGTCCGAGTACTTTCAACACTTCGAAGTGCCATCATCGAGGTGAGTGTTTCCAGTTTTTCAATTATATTAATGGATGTGGAGGCTGAAAGGAGGGAGAATTGATGAGAAAGGTGCTATAGGCATTTTAAAATGTGTGTACTGCATCGAATATTTTGTTTATGGATGGTTTGTATTGTTTTATGTATAAAGCTTCTAGTATTGGAGTTTTTTTGTTATTTTGTCTTTGTGCAGAATGTGTGTATTTTCCGTTAAGATATTTCAGTAATTGGAACACATCACCCCTGATGATGGCACTTTGAAGTGCTGAAAGTACTCGGACTTGAATTTGGTGGACTTATATCCACGAATTCGCCCAAATATTAAAAAGTTGGCCAGAAAACTAGAAAAAAAAATCACAAATAAAATTGTTTAAACAGGAGATTGTGTCTTTTGTTTAATTTAAAACATGCATAAATGAGAAAATGCTGCCCAAATACAAACACATACATACATACATACAAAAAGAAAATATTTTAAAAAATTATAAAAACACAGGATGTTACAATCAGGAAACAATTTTTAGTGTCAATACTTAAGCATTAGATCGGTATTTGATACCAGTCTGGGTG
>CM042151.1:114774341-114834967 GCA_023376005.1 Doryteuthis pealeii | reverse complement strand
CTCTTCACAGAATAAGGCCATTTCTACAAGTAGTTTCGGATGTGAGCAGTTGTGAGCACGCAGATGGCCCACGGATCCAGCTTGTACCCTGTCACACATATGAAACCCTCGACATACAAGCCCTGCTACACAGGTCAGACTTCAATGTGGGAAATGTTTCCATGGCGTCTGTCATGTGTTGCTTCAGGATGGAGGGCTCGAGTCACCTTACCTCAAACTTCTTACAGCTACCATCGGCCTGTCTTTCCATGAGGATGTGTATCCAGCCCACCCACTTCTGTCAATTGGTTCTTATCGCTGAAACTGACTTCCGCAAGGGCATCGATGTCAGCCCCATATCGAGATGCTCCCCTGTCACAATACCAGTATGTAGTTTGGGGTTTCCCAATCTCTCAAGATCGGGAGGTATCCAGACATTCCAGGTGGCTATTCTTAGCCTTGTTTTGTGTTGTAGTATTTTCTGTTTTTCGCCCAGCTAATGTGGACATCCGTTGAAACGCTGGTTTCTGGCCATCTTGATAGTTGAACCAGCATTTGTTTAGGTCACCTTTCCCAACACTTCCCAAAGGCTGGGTATTATATATATATATAATATATTTGTTGCGGGTAAACGATAGCGGTGGGGTACCTATTTGTAATAAGGGATATTGGTGATATGGGGAATACATTAGAACTAAAGTAGTAAGATTCAAATTTACTTTAAAAAAAAAATATATATATATATCTTATTATAATGGAGATAATGTGTTTGTTTTGTGTGTAACCGAAACTATATCACTACTCAAGTTACTATCCATTTAGTTATTACACATCACATTCTCCCTGAATCATTTTTATTTAAGCCTCAATTATTAATAAAATTGATTTTCATTATTAATACTGCTGGCCATATCTACATACTAATAATATGCAATTGTATTTATATATACAAAAATAGCGGTTTACAGTATGAACAGTAAGCCTAATTTGCATATTGATATTAAAATTTGATTTTAATAAATAGTTGCTTAGTATTATTAATTCTAATGATTTGATCTTATCTTAATGAATATGAGCAAAAATCTCTGCGACAAATCTTAAAAGAAATCAATTAATAAAAAGAAATAACTGTAATTTTATTCTTTACTTCCTAATTTAACTAAATAGTTAAATTAGAAAAGTTTAGCAAGGAAAGACGGAGGTGATGGAAGAGGAAGCTATAGCTGTTATATTTTTCAATCATACCCCCTCTGTTTCAAATCATTTTATCTGCATTCTTATTTAGTTTCTTTAGACTTCGAATTTAATATAATATTTTATTACATTAATACTTGCACCCGGAGTGTGCATATATTTGCTAGTATATATAAATAAATAAATAAATAAATAAAATAAAATAAAATAAAATAAAATAAAAATAAAATAATAGATTTAAATGGTGTTCTGTCTTTGTTTTTTATTGGTTGGTTTAGTTTATGCTAATTTATTTGAATCACGGTGCAAGGTATTGTATAATAATGCATTTGCTCCAAATCTCTTTAGTCAGATCTTAGCCCTGAAGAGCACTAAGCGAAACTTTTAGTAGGTACATCTGACTCGTAGGTTTATCTTTATATATATAATATATAATATATATAATATATATATATATTGTAAAAGTAATTGGTAATTTGCTTGAAGCATTTGTAAGTATGTTATAAATAATAAAATTCGAAGGCAATACAATGCATAAAAATAAAAGACAAAAAAGATGTTTTATATGTCTAATCGATTTCAAAGCTAGAGCTTCATCCTCAGAGTTTCTGAAAATAAACTCTGACGATGTGAAGCTCTAGCTTTGAAATCGATTAGACATATAAAACATCTTTTTGTCTTTATTTTTTACGCATTGTATTGCCTTCGAATTTTATTATATATTTTGAAATTTTTTTAGGTGTACAGAATTTTATTAGAGCTTTAAAAAGACCCACTTAAAGATTCATTATTAAAAAATGTATATATTTTTTTTTTCAATAGGGGGGGGCAAAAGGCGATAAAACGAGTAGCTTGCTAACTAGTTTCAATCCCCGATCGAAACTAGTTAGCTAGCTACTCGTTTGTAATACATAGGAAAACAAACCAGTGATTGGATGCTCGATTCAAACAACATGTCCCTACTAAGAGTAGAAATGGAACCGTCGGGCCTAACGATGTACTGAGGAATACTTATGGTTCCTCCATAGGCGAACACCTGATAAATAGCCGTAGTTGCGCCAATTCATTTAGTGTTGACTGGTTCTGTGTTGAGAGCAAGTCGCACTCATTTCACCACCTCAAGATTTTAGAGACGTTATATATTTCTGACCAATAAGCTGCTCTTTGTAAACAAAGGAGAGGGTGCACTTGGCTGGAATATTATCAATCTGTAGTCTCATTTTTCTCCCCTTTTTAGAAAAAAAAAGAAAAGTAATTTGTCTTTTTCTTTTATTGTTTCTTTTCTTACTCATCCCCATTTATTGTTTTAATCGATTATCCTCGATATTTAGCTCTGATGAGCGAGGATCGAAATTAATTAGCTAGCTACTTGTTTTTTCGCTTTGTGCCCCCCCCCCCCTTCATTTGAAAAAAAAATATATATATATTTTTTTTATAATAAATCTTTTAGTGGGTCTTTTTAAAGCTCTAATATATTATATATATATAATATATATATATATATATATATATTTGTAAGTTGAAAATGGAAATGAATTCGACAATATGTTGAAAGGAAAAATAAAGGAAAGAAATGTTGAATGGATAAAATAGATTTAATACGAGTTACTAACACATGTTTCGGCCAGGAGTTTGTTCATGTACACATGTATTCTATTTTATTTATTATTTTAATAATAATAAATATAATAATAATAATAATAATAGAAATATTTTTAATATTTCAATAATAAAAATATTTTTAATAATAATAATAGAAAATTATAAAATATTTAAGCATACAAAGAATAATGGCCTTCATCAGAGTAAGATGATTGATATTTAAAGTTAAAATGGTCAAATAACAGAGATTTCTTTTCTCTTTTTTTTTTTTACGCCGAGTTGGCGAGCGCCGGTATCGAACCAGGAAACTGTGTGTCCTAGTTGGATGATCCACTGACCAAAATGAAATAATATAAATACTTTTAATATTAAACTTATTGAGTGCTTAAACCAGATGAAGAAATAATTTGAAAAATTTTAAGTGAAAACAGGAGAAATAGAGGAAAATTCAAAAAGGTTTTTTTTTAATTAATTCAAAATTAATATATATATATACTAGCAAATATATGCACCCTCCGGGTGCAAGTATTTAAGTTTTAATATAATAAAATATCATGTTAAATTAGAAAGGCTAATGAAACTGAATAAGAATTCAGATAAAAATATTTGGAACAGAGGGGTATAATCGGAAAATAGAACAACTTTGAAACTAACTGTTCCACCATTTTCCCTTACTCCCGTCTTTCAGTGGTAAATTTCCTAATTTAACTATTTAGTTAAAATAGGAAAAAAAGAATAAAATTACAGTTATTTCTTTTATGTTAATAGATTTCTGTTTAAGATTTATCCCGAGATATTTGCTCATATTTATTAAGATAAAACCAAACAATAGAAATCAATAATACTAAGCACATATTTATTAAAATCAAATTTTTTAAGATCAATATGCAAATTAGGCTTCCCGTTCACACTGTAAACCGCTATTTGTTGTATATATAAAATATAATTGCATGTTGTTAGTGTGTAGATATTGTTAACAGTCTTAATGATGTAAAACAATTTTACAATAATTGAGGTTTAAATAAAAAATAAAATCATGGAGAATGTGATGTAAATAACAAAGGGAATTGTGACTTGTATAGTAATATAGTTTCAGTTACAGACATACAAACCCACAATCTCCATTATAATAAGATATATATTATATATATATATATATATATATAGATATAAAATATTTTCACTTTAACAGCATATTGTGTTGTTTTCATATCCTTTTATCTATACTCATATATTTATTTATTTTATATAATTAATAATACAATTTAAAAGTCGGTCCTACCATTGGTTTGCTTAATTTCCCTATCATCAACACTGTTAGTTTTGGGCATAATTCGATTCGTTTTAATGCAATTAATTCTTGGAATACTGTTCAGTCGTTATTTTTTTGATAAAGAAAAGATGAAGCTTGTTTCAGTTAATTATTTTGTCCTTAAAACACTTTTGAAAAATCATTTTATTGCCTCTTATAAACAACAGATTTGCATTTAGATTCTCACACGGCTAATTTGTCTCCATGATATATATGTATATGTTTACGTTGTGTGTTTCATGTATTGTTTCCTGTGAGCGTCCAAGGGTGGTCATGTCCATGGGATTAGCTTCACGCTATTAGGCATGGCCTCCCTTCAATAGTAGTTTAAACCAATAAAGGTTTCTTTTACTTATATTTTTTTTAATAATTTGTACTACTATTGATTAATAAATTTCTTATTCTTATTCTTATTCTTTATTTCTGAATAACACTTTTTCGGTGTTATTCGTCGTCAGAGGCATTGACTTTTTTTTCTTTCTATATTATATATATATATATATATATATATATATATATATATATATATATATATATATATTACAGTTGCACTTTTTTCAAGGATATCAATTGGGATGGTCCTTTCTTGTCCTAGGATACTCTCTTTACTCGCTGTGCCCGGAGAGTCAGTGTGTTTCACGGACTGTCTTTTCAACTCAGTTCAGCATGGCAAACCCATGTTTAGACATTCATTTGATTAAAACATGCTTCTCTGTACACATCCCACACTCTTCTTTAATTTTCACATGGTTTGCACTTCTCAGTCATCAAAGATTTGATGACAGACCTCTGTTCAAGGCCAGAGCATCTGTTTGGTTTGTTGCCATTTTGAATAACCTCAAAACAAATATTTTTTTTTAGATTAAAATAATTTTGTTAGAAACAATTTCAAACAATGCAGAGTAGACATTCATTGAAAAAAAACTTTTTAAAAAGTAAAATAAACCGTGCTTCAAGAAAATTAAAAGAACTATGTGTATATCTATATCAGTCTAATGATTGCATAAGCAAGAAACTGAGGGTCACCATGCACTGTTGACTGTGTCTATGTTATCTTAATTTAAATCTCACGACATATTGTCTAATCAGTCTGGTCTTTTTGTTTTTTTTTTTTGAAAATCTCACATCTGGTCTCACTGAGGTGATTTTCCCGTTTTCTTTATTTTTTGTGGTTTTCACTTTTTTCAAATTCCACAGTTCATATATATATATATATATATATATATATATGTAAAAGGAATGACTTACCAGTAAAGATATTCGGTTGGTATTAGTGTTACTCGGATAAGTCAGTGTTATAACAAATATAAAGTGCTCAATACATAAGTAGAGCGGATTTATATTATAGTGTGTACAGAATTAAACTACTCGAGTTTCACCATAAGGATCTTCAGGGTTAAATCCACTGAAGTAATCAAGATATTGATTAATTACAGCTAATTGTATGAGTTTATGTTCTCCTGCAGTTAGCTGTAATTAATCAATATTTGATTACCTCAATGGATTTAACCCTGAAGACTCTATGGTGAAAATCGAGTAGGTTATTTCTCAACACACTATAAATAACATATAATATATAATATATATATATATATATATATAACATACACACACAAATACACATATGTATACGTGTGTACATACAAACACTAGTTGCCAAAAATGTACACTAATACACAAACACATTACTAACAAAAGAGAGACACACATACATACATACATACATACATTTACCAACCCCTCCACATGAGCAGGATGTGACACAAGGTCAATTTCTTAAGCGGAGTTCAGCAGGTTTGAATTCAGAGTTTTCCTTCTCCTAGACCAGTTGCCTAACCAAGGTTAAAGAGCCAGTCGGCCCTATTATATCCATAGCTGGAGGGAGAGTAGAATTCACACCTTTCCCAAGGGTATTAGCCCTAAGTGAAATGCAGTTACCCATCAAGGATTTGAACTCGGGGCGATGAGTCCATTTCCCATGACTTTAACCATTACACCATACGTACATACATATAAGTACTAGACAAGAGGTGAATAAAAAAAGATCAAAGAAGGTCATTAAACAAACACTAATGAGACCCTCAGACAGTTGACATGGAATTAATTCGAGTTACCCAGTATGATGTATTGCCCTTCTGCCAACCCCTATTCTGGAAAGGACTTTATAATATTCCTATAATGGTTTCTGACGCATAATCCACAATTTTATTGTTAGAATTAAAGTCCTAAAAAACCGGAAACAACAGATATAAATATCATAATTTTTTTTTTAAATACCAAAATTGAAACTCCTTTTGGACTTTTTAAATAAGATTTTTCTCACGTTAAATTACAACAATCTCTGTCTTTCTCTCTCTTTCATATATATAGCAGGATGCAACAATATATATATATATATATATATATATATATAATACACACACACATATATATATATATATACACACACAAATATATAATAAGATAGATAAAAGGATATGAAAAACACCACAAAATGCTGTTAAAGTGAAAACATTTTATACCATATTCATAGCTGAAAAACATATATTTTTTTTTCTTTTTTACAACATCAATGTTTTGTTTTTGAACTCATATGACTTGTTCTCCGCTCTTGACAACATGGAGTATAAACAACTCTGAAGATGATTTTATAAATCAAAATATTGTTCAATATCAGCCATGAATATGTATAAAAATGTCACTTTAACAGCATATTGTGTTGTTTTCATATCCTTTTATCATACTCATACCGTCGGATTCATTCCTTTCTTTTAACTTTATAATATATATATATATATATATATATATATATAATATATATATAGTTGAATTAAAACAAAAGACACATCTCCTGTTAACAATTTATTTTGTTTTTTTCCCGTTCTTGGCCAACTTTTTAACATTGGGTGGAATTCGTGGATTAGTCACCAAAGTTCATGTCCCGAGTACTTTCAACACTTCGAAGTGCCATCATCAGGGGTGATGTGTTCCAGTTTTTCAAAATTATTAATGGATGTGGAGGCTGAAAGGAGGAGAATTGATGAGAAAGGTGCTATAGGCATTTTAAAATGTGTGTACTGCATCGGAAATTAATTTTGTTTATGGATGGTTTGTATTGTTTTATGTATAAAGCTTCTAGTATTTGGAGTTTTGTTTATTTTTGTCTGTGCAGAATGTGTGTATTTTCCGTTAAGATATTTCAGTAATTGGAACACATCACCCCTGATGATGGCACTTTGAAGTGCTGAAAGTACTCGGGACTTGAACTTTGGTGGACTTATCCACGAATTCCACCCAAATATTAAAAATTGGCCAGAAAACTAGAAAAAAAATCACAAATAAAATTGTTAACAAGATGTGTCTTTTGTTTAATTTAACATGCATAAATGAGAAAATGCTCCAAATACAAAACACATACATACATACATACAAAAAAAATATTAAAAATATAAAAAACACAGGATGTTACAATCAGGAAAACAATTTTAGTGTCAATACTTAAGCATTTCGGTATTTATACCATCTTCAGGACACTGTTAGGTAATGTTTATGTGAGGAACAAAATGAAAGATGTTAAGTGTATAGTGGTTGTGTGAATCTGATGCTATTAACCGTTAATTTTCATATGTGCGTTTGTTTACGAAAAGCAAATGACGTGATCACACAACCACTATACACATAACATCTTTCATTTTGTCCCTCACATAAACATCACCTAACAGTGTCCTGAAGATGGTATAAAATACCGAAATGCTAAAGTATTGACACTAAAAATTGTTTTCCTGATCATAACATCCTGTGTTTGTTATATTTTTTAAAATATTTTTCTTTCATATTGTCGGATTAATTTCCTCATCGTATATATATATATATATATATATATATATTATATATATATTATATATATACACACACACACACGTGTATTTGAGCAGCATTGTTTCATTTATAAATGTAGAATTAAACAAAAAGGCACGTCTCCTGTTTAACAATTTTATTAACAATCTTTTCGAGCTTCTGGCCAACTTTTTTTACATTTGGATGGAATCCGTAGATTAATCTACCGAAGTTTGTATCCCGAGTACTTTCGCATGGTTTGTATTGTTTGATGTATAAAGCTTCTAGTATTTAATAAAAATATATGAATATTTAAATACAAACCATCCTTAAATAAAATTAATTTTCAATGCAGTACTCACATTTTTAAATGCCTATAACACTTTTCTTATCAATTCTCCTACTTCCAGTCTCCACACCCCTAAAACTGGAACATAAACACATCACCTCTGATGATGGCACTTCGAAGTGCCGAAAGTACTCGGGATACGACCTTCGGTGGATTCTATCCAAATGTAAAAAATCAGCGCAGAGAGCTTGAAAGGATCGTTAATAAAATTGCTAAACAGGAGACGTGCCTTTTGTTTAATACACATATATACATACACATTAATATGGTGATTGCCACTTCTACACAATGCAGATAGATATATATATATAGGCACTGTCGTGGTTGACAAGAATAAGCAGGCGCCACTGCAGCTGAACGTCTACTTGGTTTGATGGCGCAGTATAGCAGTTCTTGCTTATATAACATATATGATCTCATATAACATATATATTCTAAAGGAAAAAAATACTATTGCTGTTCATTACACTACCATAAATGTATATTACAGAAATGGTTGTGGCATCATCTGATCTTCAACAACAACAAAGAGTCTTCATTGTATCAAATGAAATCGGAAAAACTGTTTTAAATTTCCGAGTATTTACATCTGATTCGGTCTAACACCCTTGGGAAAAGCAGCATTGTCCAGATTCTATCCAATTGTCATACATCTCGACAAAATATCTTGTCTCAGGCATGGGTGTATTCATCTAATTGCACTGCCACAGAGCCTATAAATACATAAAAGGGTAAGTAAAAGGGGCGTGTCCGTGTCCTGGGTATGAAATAAAACTACATCTAGGTGTGGAGCTCCAGTTCTGGAGAGTGTGGAGTATCATTTTATTGCATTTACTCCCAGGTCGACTCTGGCCTGAAGTGATAGGGCTTCATCTATGTGTCAAATACATGTTGAAAATCATTTGTATTCAATAGGAATACATGATATCACATAACCATTTGCAAAAAAACATTTTAAAGAAATGACAAAAAATATATTAAAAAAAGTAAAGTCGTCGGGGCAGCCTAATATCGGTATCAGCCAAACAGACAGCGAGGGAGTCTATCCCCTTTTCACTAGCGCTAGACCAAGGAGATTATTTTAGCATCTGAGGTGGAGCGCCACACCTATCATCAGCTCCTTACTTTACCGCACAGATTCCTGTGCTACTCATACGCTGAATTGGCGGGGCCGATATCGAACTAGGAACCTTGTGGTTTCTAGCCGAACACTCTACCGACTGAGCTAAACCGAACCAGCATATAAAAGATAATATATGTATCTACCCAACTGCATCTCAAACCATCTGGGGTTATTTTATGCCTAGAAATTAAGTTAATTGTATACATTATACATTCATATATACATTTTCTTGTATATTCTTTAAAAAGGGCCGGGTTAGCTTAGTCGTAGAGCGTTCGGCTAGAAACCACAAGGTTTCTAGTTCGATACCGGCCGTCGCCAACTCAGGGTATGAGTAGCACAGAGATCTGTGCAGTAAGTAAGGAGCTGACGGTAGGAGTGGTGCTCCACCTTAGATGCAAAAACAATCTCCTTGGTCTAGCGCAAAGTGAAAAGGGAATAGACTCCCCTCGCTGACTGGCTGATACTGACTTTAGGCCGCCCCGACGACTTTACTTTTTTTAATATATGTACATTTCTTTAAAAAGTTTTATTTGCAAATGGTTATGTGATCTCATGTATTCTATCGAATACAAATGATTTTCAAATATAGATGGAACCCTACCACTTCGGGCCAGAGTCGACCTGGGAGTAATAGCAATAAATGATACTCCCCACCCTCCAGATCTCCAGAACTGGAGCTCCACACCTAGATGTAGTTTAGTTTCATACCCAGGACACCCCTTTTTTGTAGGAGAGGAGGTCTTACCCCCTCTGCAGTGAGATACAGTCTAAAACCTCACTGAGAGGTGGATGGATGGATGGATGTAAAGAAGTAGGTAATTTAAAAAAAGAAAATTCTAATTCAAAAGGTGTTTGGCTGGTTCTATTTTATGGCATGTCAATCCTTGTTGGGTTATTTTATGCCAAAGACTTTTTTTTTTCTTATTCAGTCTTGTTGGGTATTCAATTATTTTTAAACTCTTTTTTTTTTAAAAACTCATTTTTTATCTATTTAACCCATAGACGGGACCCTAACAGGTACTTCCACTCCAGTTCAAGGTGGACCTGGGAGTAATGGCAATGTTTGGTTATTTTTATGTCAAAGACATTTTTGTTTTATTTATTCTTGTTGGGTATTCAATTATTTTAAACTCTTTTTTTAAACTTATTTTTTTATCTATTTAACCCATAGACAGGACCCTAACAGGTACTACACTCCAGTTCAAGGGACCTGGGAGTAATGGCAATGTTTGGTTATTTATGTCAAGACATTTTGTTTATTATTCTCGTTGGTATCATTATTTTAAACTATTTTTTAAAACTATTTTTATGCATTTAACCCATAGACAGACCTAACATACTACACTCCAGTCAGGGCATAACAGGTTATCTACTCTTCCAGCTCCAGAATGTAACCTCAACACTAGATACAGTTAGTGTCATACTCGTGAGGTGGTCAGTGAGGTGGTCAAGCCTAGGTTTATCTAAATCTTATTATAATGGAGATTATGTGTTTGTTGTCTGTAACCGAAACTATATCACTACTCAAGTCACTATCCATTTAGTTGTTAACATCAATCTCCAAGAATCATTTTATTGAAGCTCAATTATTAATAATTGATTTTCATTATTAATACTGCTGGTCATATCTACGTACTAATAAACATGCAATTGTATTTATATGTACAACAAAATAGCAGTTTACTGTGTGAACGGGAAGGCTAATTTGCATATTGATATTTAAAATTTGATTTTAATAAATATGTGCTTGGTATTGTTGATTTCTAATTGTTTGATTTTATCTTAATGAATATGAGCAAAAATCTCGGAGATAAATCTTAAAAGAAATCAATAAACAAGAAGAAATAACTGTAATTTTATTCTTTACTTTCTTATTAAACTGAATAGTTAAATTAGAAAAGTTTAGCAAGGAGAGACAGGGGGGATGAAGAGGAAGCTACAGCTGTTTTATTTTTCGATTATACCCCTCTCTGTTTCAAATCATTTTATCTGCATTCTTATTTAGTTTATTTAGATTTAGTTGCATTCCCTGTAAAGAGAAAATGCACAAAATGCTATTAGTGCAGGCGTAAAGTGTGAAGAGTTTTCAAGCCAAAATAATCGAACTAATGATTATGACATCAGCAAAATATGAGCCAATCACAGAGCAGCATGCACATCTCTGTCTTTTGTATCTGTGTGTACGTGGCACATGCTAGCATTCGATGTAACAATATTTCATTGAATTTTTGTTTAATAAGAAACAACTTGTTTTACTACTTCCCTTTTTTGTTTGGTGTGTAGAGGGATAGAGGGATTTTTCTTGAGTGTAATCCCCTCAGCTAATATGAGATTTAATTATACTTTCTACGTGCCAATTTATAAAAAAAAATAAAATAAAATTAATAAATTAAATTAAATTTTTTAAAAATAAATAAAATAAATTATTCAAAAATTGTTATTATTTTTTGTCCCTCCTATTTTAAATTTATTTATTCATTTACTAGAGTGTCCTGGGTATGACATTAAACTATCTGATGGTGAAGTTCCAGTTCTGGAGCTTGGGGAATGTGGAGCCCTCCTTCATCACTATTGCTCCCAGGTACACTCTGACCCGGAGTGGTAGTACCTGTTAGGGTTCCAACTATGGATTAAATAGAAAAATATTGACTTTTAAAAAAAATTGAGTACCCTTCAAGAATGAATAAAACATAAATGTCTTTGGCATAAAATAACCCAATGGGTTGATGTGCCATAAAACCCAACCGACCAATCATTTACTAGAAGTGGCTACCCAGCATTGCCTGGGTAGAGGGGGTAAAAAGGTAGTCTTCGAAGATCCATTATGGCGGAATTGTGAGTTGGATCCTCGCAGGAAGCTACATTAAAATCCCTACGTAAAAAGAAAGGCCTTACGTTGATACAACATTCTGAAAAGAAAAATTAATGTCTCCTATTTAAAATCCTAAATGAAAAAAAAAAAAATTCCATGCCGTAATCATTTAGATTTTATCTTTTAATTATCTTCACGAATATAAATCAAATCGCTATTATTTTTGCTAAAAAAGATCTGGTGATAGTGAATGTGTGTATAATATATTTACTTTTTATTAATTGCTTTATTTTTCAAAATTTTCCTTCCGGACATACATACACACAGACTAATATATATATTATATATATATATATATATATTATATTATATATAAAGTAAAAAAGTCGTCGGGGCGGCCTAAAGTCGGTATCAGCCAGTCTGCGAGGGAGTCTATCCCCTTTTCAATAGTGCTAGACCAAGGAGATTGTTTTAGCATCTGAGATGGAGCGCCATATCTACCATCAGCTCCTTACTTTACCGCACAGATCCCTGTGCTACTCATACGCTGAGTTGGCGGGGACCGTTATCGAACTAGGAACCTTGTGGTTTATAGCCGAACGCTCTACCGACTGAGCTAACCCGGCCCCTTTATATATATATATATATATATATATAATATATATTATATAATATATAGGGGAGAGAGAGAGAGAGAGAGAGAGAGAGAGATTTCTGAGCAGGGAAGAATCTGAGTTTTCTTTTCTCAAGGGGTGTGAACTGTTTTTATTATTCATCGAACCATAGACAAGTGTTTCGGCAGGAATTCCAAAGCAAATATAGATAAATCAATACCTACGGGGATTATAACAATTTAAAAATTGCAAATAAACAGTTAAAGTTAGCAGACATACAGAGTCAATTTACATAGGATAAAAATCAATAACTGACAAAGGAACACTGATAACTACAGGGGACATTCTTTAAAAAATTAAAAAATTAAGCATCAGAGAGTCAGTTCTATGTAATGTCAAAGTAAATACTCATTATGTTACAAAGATCTTATATATACTAGCAAGTATATTGCACCCTCCGGGTGCAAGTATTTTAGTTAAATTTTATAATAAAATATCATGTTAAATCAGAAAGGCTAATGAAACTGAATAAGAATGTAGATAAAAAGATTTTGAACAGAGGAGGTATGATTGAAAAATAGAACAACTTTGAAACTAATCTTCCATCATGTTCGTTACTCCCGTCTTTCATTGGTAAATTTTCCTAATTAAACTGTTTAGTTAAAATAGGAAGTAAAGAATAATATTACAGTTATTTCTTCTTGTTAAGGATTTCTTTTAAGATTTATTGAAGAGATTTTTGCTCATATTCAATAAGATAAAACCAAACAATTAGAAATCAATAATATTAAGCATATATTTATTAAAATCAATTGTTTAAGATCAATATGCAAATTAGCCTTCCCATTCATACTGTAAACCTCTATTTTTTGTATATATAAATACAATTGGATGTTATTAGTATGTAGATATGGTCAACAGTGTAAGTAATGTAAACGATTTTATTAATAATTGAGATTTAAATAAAAATAAAATCATGGAGAATATGATGTAAATAACGAAAGGAATTGTGACTTGTATAGTAATATAGTTTCGGTTACAGACAGACAAACACACAATCTCCATTATAAATAAGATCTATATATATATATATATATTATATATATATATATAAATTTAATATACCAAACTTGTTGGTAAACCCGTGTGGTAAGAAAAAACCTGGCAAATAGTTTGATTGTAAAAATATACTACCAAACATCACCTGGAGAAGAAAAAAAATTTGAAAAAAAGAAAAGACCAAGATAGTCATACCAACCAAAAATAATCGGTTGATACTTAATACTTGACCAAAAGAAAAAAATTATATATAATAATATATATATATTATATTATATATATATGAAAAATATATATATAAACCGCCAGGATTATCTAAAGCTAAAAAGTAAAGAGTGCTCAATACCTAAGTAGAGCAAATAATAAAATTAAACCTAATGAGTCAGATATACCGGCTAAAAGTTTCGCTTAGTAGCTCTTCTGGGTATATATATATATATATATTATATAAAGAAATTTGAAAAACAAGTGTTCCAAAAATAAAATGAATTTATTTATCGCGCTTAAACGTTTCGGTTTCATTAAACCTTCATCAGGATGTATTATGGGGTGAAGAAATTGATGGATGTTTTATAGATGACAGGAGATAAAATTTTTTATAATTTTTTGTTGTTGTGTAACTGTATTTGTTCAGCATTATATTTTGAAGACGAGTTGCAATCCACACACGCGAAGATGTCATGACGCGTGATGTAACTCAAAGAAATGCATTCAACAAAAGACAAGAAAAAGTATTAATGGACTGATTTTATGAGAACATAGGGAAAAAAGTGGGAATGATAACTAAATAATTAAATAAAGCTTGGTATTTTGAGTTATTTAAAACTATTTTAGCTAGAAACGGATATATTAAAAAATCCATGTCGATTATTAAGGGAGGGCGAAAGCGAAATTGCACAGGCTTCAAAAATCTGTCGGAGTCTTTTGTTGTGAATATAATATATATATATATATATATGAAAGAAAATAAAAGAACTTGTATAGAAAAGTGCTCAATGCTTTAATAGCAGAGCAGGTTTAAAACCTAAAATATAAGATTATGGATACCATATTACCGTTACTTAAGTTTCATAATATTTACCACGTACCCCACATTGTACGGGTTAGGCACACGTCCTTATTAATATGGGACCACCCACAAACTGAAGCTCATGAGTGCAAAAATGTTTTGATCCCATCTGCATTCCACCTCAAGGGAGGGGGCCTCAAGCACTGGACAATAAACCCAACCCTAACCCTTTAAATCATGGGGCAGATGTTGCCTGGAGGGATGGCCCTGAGATCAACGATAATGGCTTGTAAGGTCCAGGGCCAAAGCCACTGGACCCCTGGTGTTGGCCGGCTAAAGTCTCATGCATATTACACAATCCTCAGATGGGAGGATAGTAAAAAGACCTTTTTGATAGCTTTTTGATTTAGTGCGTCCTGGGACCACATATTTGCTTTGAATGAGTCCCAGGGGAAAATTTATGGGTCACAACCACAAAGCTATCTATACACCCTTGTAACCTATCCTGTGTAATTCATTTCTAAGAAACCATTCAAATGTTTTACAGTTAGCTTGAAATGATGAGGAAGAAAAAAAGTAAAACATGGGATGCATGGATACAAATTTTACTGGTCTTTTAACTTTTTAGACAGGAACGAAGGACCGCGTACCTATTTCAGCATCTTCAGGCCATATATATAATATATATATATATATATATATATATATATATATATATTATATATATATATATTATATAATTTCTTATCTAAATCTAAAAGAAATATATTGGGATAATTTAAAAAATAATAATTTTAAAACTAAGATTCACACAATAAATAACACTTTACACTTGCATTGTGACAGCCTTCAAAACCAACCAACAAACCAATATAAAGACAATGCTCCAAGCAAATTACAAAACCCTTTTAAAAAAAGATATGTTTGTGTATGTGCATACATAAATTATATATATATATTATTGATAAAGAGGTATTACCTCAAATTCAGAAATAATAAAAATAACAGGTCAACACACCCACCATTGTTACCGATTATTATTTTTTTTATTTATTCCAAACACATTGTGATAGCCTTCTAAATCAACCTCCTAACCAATACATACACATGCTTCAAGCAATATGAAACTCTCATATATATATATATATATATATATATATATATTATATATAAGATAGAGAGAGAGAGAGAGAGAGAGATGAGAGAGAGAGAGATAGAGAAGAGAGAGAGAGAGAGGAGAGAGATAGAGAGAGAGACACACATAAATACACAAAGGTATGTTGAATCTATGTGTGTGCATATATATGCACTTAGTATGTATACATACATCTGTATGTGCACATGTGCATATGCCTACTTATGCTACTACTGCTGTAATACCTAATATTTGTTTGCAGCAGTAATGATATATACAACACACAACACACACAATATATTATTATATATATATTATATATATATATATATATATATTATATATATTTATATCAATGTCTAGGGTTCGCACGGATTATACTTGAAAAAGCAGTATAATAAAAACGTACATTTGTTATTAGGAAGAGTGCTCAATATCTGTGATAGAGTGTTTAATAATAAATACAATAATTATATTAGTTTGTGGGTTTTTTTTATTATTGTATTAAGCAAGCTTGTTCCAATGTAAATAAATATAAACTAAAATATTCATCTATCTATCTATCTATATATATATATATATATATCTATATATATATATATATATTTTATAAAAAAAAGAAGGTCGGCAAATGTATTTTGTTCTCAGAAAAAAATTTTTAATTTCTTTTTGTTTTTACATATGCAACACGTGTTTTCAGATCTTCTGGTATCTTCTTCAGGCTTTGATCGATAATAGAAAATTAATTCTTACATGCATGTGTATATATATACACATGAGTATTACACCTCCTCTTCCTGTTTTTGTGGAGTGGAAAGGAATTTCATTTTTAACATTTTTCTGAGAACAAAATACATTTTGCAGACCTTCTTTTTTATAAAAATATTGAATTTTTCTCCTGTTGGAAAAGAACAACATTTTATATATATATATAATATATATATATATATCTTATTATAATGGAGATTATGTGTTTGTCTGTAACTGAAACTATATCACTACTCAAGTCACTATCCATTTAGTTATCATTACATCACATTCTACCATGGAATCATTTTTTACTTAAGCCTCAATTATTAATAAAATTATTTTTCATTATTAATAACTGCTGGCCATATCTACGTACTAATAACATGCACTTGGTATTTATATGTACAACAAATAGCGGTTTACAGTGGGAACGGCAAGCCTAATTTGCATATTGATATTTAAATTTTGATTTTTTAATTCAATATGTGCTTGTATTTTGTGATTTTTCTAATTTATTTGATTTCTATCTAATGATTTATTCGAGATTTTATCATATTCGGAGATAAAATACTTATTAGAAATCATTAACATACAAAGCACAATTTAATTAAAAATTCAAAATTTTAAATTCAATAGCAATTAGGCTTTGCCGTTCCCACTGTAAACGCTATTGTTGTACTATAAATAACAAGTGCATGTTATAGTACGTAGATATGCCAGCAGTTTAATAATGAAAATAATTTTATAATTAATTAGGCTTAGTAAATAATGATTAATGAGAATGTGATTTATGATAACTTAATGGATAAGTTGACTTGAGTAGTGATATAGTTTCAGTTACAGAAAACACATAATCCATTATATAAGATATATATATATATATATATATATATAAAATGTTGTTCTGTATTCAACAGGAGAAAATTCAATATTTTAAAAAAAAGAAGGTCTGCAAAATCGATTTTGTTGTCTTCGAGAAAAATGTTAAAAATTGAAATTCCTTTCACTCCCACAATAAAAGGATAAGGAGTGATAATGACTCCATGTGTATATATATACACATTGCATGTAAGAATTAATTTCAGTATTATAACGATCAAAGCTGAAGAAGATACCAGAAGAATGAAACAGCGTGTTTGCATATGTAAAAAAAAGATTAAAACTTTTTTCTTTGAGAAAAAATAATTTGCGGACCTTCTTTTTTTATTATAAAATTATATAATATATATATTAGTATATAATATATATATATATAGCATAGATAGATAATGAATATTTAGTTTATATTTTTACATTGGACAAGCTTGCTTAAGTACAATAAAAAACCCAACAAACTAATATAATTTATTTATTTTATCTATTAACACTCTATCACAGAATATTGAGCACTTCTTCTAATAAACTGTACGTTTTTTTACTAACTGCTTTTTTTCAAGTATTAATCTGTGCCAAACCCTAGAATTGAATATATATATATATATATATATATATATTATATATTAATATATATTATATTATATTGTGTGTGTGTGTGTATGTATATATCTTACTGCTGCAAAACAAATATAGGTATTACAGGCGGAGTTAGTAGCATAAGTAGGCATATGCACATGTGCAATACAGATGTATGTATAATACTAAGTGGCATATAATGCACACACATAGATTTCAACATACCTTTGTGTATTTATGTTGTGTCTTCTTCTCTCTATCTCTCTCTCTCTCTTCTTCCTCTCTCTATCCTCTCTCTCTTCCTCTCTCTCTATCTCTCTCTCTTCTATTATATATATTATATATTATTATATTAATATATATATATGAGAGTTTCATAATTTGCTTGAAGATTGTGTATGTTATTGGTTAGGAGGTTGATTTAGAAGGCTATCACAATTAGTTTGGATAAAAAAAAAAATAATAAATACGGTTAACAATGGTGGTTGTGTTGACCTGTATTTTTTTTATATTCTTCTTGAATTTCGAGGTAATACTCTTTATCATATAGTATAATATATATTATATAATTAGTATGGTATCACACACAAACATATTTTTTTTTAAAAGCGGGTTTTGTTAATTTGTTGGAGATTGTCTTTATATTGGTTTGTTTGGGTTGGTTTTGGAAGGCTGTCACAATGCAAGTGTTAAAGTGTTTATTTTTGTTGTGAATCTTAGTTTTTAAAATTACCCACCAATATATTCTTTTGATTTAGATAAGAAATATTATATATATATATATATATATTATATATTAATATATATATATATATATATATATTATATATATGACTGAGATGCTGATTAGGTAGCGTCCTTCGTTCCTGTCTAAAAAGAAGCAGTAAAATTGTATCCATTGCATCCCATGTTTTACTCTTTCTCCTCATATTCAAGCTAACTGTAAAACACATTTGAATGGTTTCTTTAGAAATGAATTACACGGATAGGGTTACCATAGTGGTAGTTAGATAGCTTTGTTGTGACCATAAATTTCTCGCCTGGGACTCATTCTAAGCAAATTGTGTGTTCCCAGGACGCACTAAAGTCAAAAAGCTATCAAAAAGCGTCTTTTTTACTATCCTCCATCTGAGGATTGTGTAATATGCATGGACTTTAGCCGGCCAACACCAGGGGTCCAGTGCTTTTGGCCCTGGACTTACAGCATTATCGTGTACATCAGGGGCCATCCCTCCAGGCAACATCTGCCCCCTATGATTTAAAGGGTTAGGGTTGGTTTATTGTCAGTGCTTGAGAGGCCCCCTCCCCTTGAGTGAATGCAGATGGGATAAAACAATTTTGCAATCTCATGAGCTTCATTTGTTGGGTGTCCATATTAATAAGGACGTGTGCCTAACCGTACAATGTGGGGTACGTGGTAAAATATTATGAAACTTAAGTAACGGTAATATCGCTATCATAATCTTTATATTTTAGGTTTTTAAACCTTGCTTCTGCTTTAAAGCAATTTGAGCACTTTCTATACAAGTTCTTTTATTTTCTTTCATTATATATTATATATATATATATATATTTCACAAAAACTCCGGACAGGATTTTTTGAAGCTGTGCAATTTCGCTTTCGCCCTCCCTTATAATCGACATGGATTTTTTTAATATATCACCGTTTCTAGCTAAAATAGTTTTTAAATTAACTACAAAAATACCAAGCTTTTATTTAATTATTTAGTTTATCATCCCACTTTTTTCCCTATGTCCATAAAATCAGTCATTAATACTTTTTCTTGCTTTTGTTGAATGCATTTCTTTTGAGTACATCACGCGTTCATTGAACATTCTTCGCGGTGTGGATTGCAACTCGGTCTTTCAAAAATATAATGCTGAACCCTAAATACAGTTAACAACACAAAAAATTATAAAAAAATTTATCTCCTGTCATCTATAAACATCATCAATTTTCTTCACCCATAATACATCCTGATGCAAGGTTAATGAACACGAAACGTTTTTAAGCGTCGATAAATAAAATTCATCCTTATTTTTTGGGAACACTTGTTTCAATTTCTTATATATATATAATTACTATATATTACCCAGAAGAGCTACTAAGCGAAACTTTAGCCGGTATACTGACCTCTTAGGTTTAATTTTATTATTTTGCTCTACTTAGGTATTGAGCACATTCTTTACTTTTTAAGCTTTAGATAATCTGGCGTTTATATATTATATTTTCATATATATATATTATATATAATATATATTATATATAATTTTTTCTTTTGGGTCAAGTATTATGTATAACCGTTATTTGGTTGGTTAGACCTATCTGGTCTTTTCTTTTTTTCAAATTTTTTTTTTTTCTCCAGGTATTTGTAGTATATTTTACATCCAACTATTTGCCAGGTTTTTTTCTTACCACAGCGGTTTACCAACAATTATTTGGTATATTAAATTGTATATATATATATATATATATATATATATATATATAGAATCTTTATTAATAATGGAGATTGTTGTTTGTCTGTCTTAACCGAAACTATATTACTATTACAAGTCACAATTTTCTTTCGTTATTTCATTCATATTCCCATGATTTTAGTTTTATTATAATCTTCAATTATTAATAAAATCGGTTTTACTTACTTACACTGTTGACCATATCACATACTATAACATCCAATTGTATTATATATACAACAAATAGAGGTTTTACAGTAGAATGGGAAGGCTTATTTGCATATTGATCTTAAGACAATGATTTTAATAAATATATGCTTAATAATTATTGATTTTCTAATTGTTTGTTTTATTCCTTATTGAATATGAGCAAAAATCTCTTCAATAAATCTTAAAAAGAAATCCCTTACAGAAGAATAATGTTATATTATTCTTTAACTTCCTATTTTTAACTAAACAGTTTAATTAGGAAAATTTTACCAATTGAAAGACGGGAGTAACGGAACATGATGAAAGTTTCAGTTCAAAGTTGTTCTATTTTTCAACATCATACCTCCTCTGTTCAAAATCTTTTTATCTACATTCTTATTCAGTTTCATTTAGCCTTTCTGTTTAACATGATATTTTATTATAAATTTAACCTATAATACTTGCACCCGGAGGGTGCATATACTTGCTAGTATATATAAGAATCTTTGTTAAATTAAATGAGTATTTACTTTGACATTACTATAGAACATGACTCTCTGATGCTTAATTTTTTTAATTTTTTAAAAATGTGTCCCTGTAGTTATCAGTGTTCCTTTGTCAGTTTATTGTATTTTTATCCTGATGTAAATTGACTCTGTATGTCTGCTAACTTTAACTGGTTTTTTGCAATTTTTAAATATGTTATAATCCCGTAGGTATGAATTTATCTATATTTGTTGTGAATTCCTGCCGAACACTTGCTATGGTTCGATGATAATAAAAACAGTTTTCACACCCCTTGAAAGAAAAGAAAACTCAGATTCTCCCTTGCCAAAATCTCTCTCTTCTCTCTCTCCACTCTCCTCTCCCTCTATATATATATATATATATATATATATTATTATATATATATAATAAGGGCGGGGGTTAGCTCAGTCGCGTAGAGCGTTCGGGCTATAAACCACAAGGTTCCTAGGTCTCGATAACGGTCCCCGCCAACTCAGCCGTATGAGTAGCACAGGGAATCTGTGCGGGTAAAAGTAAAGGAGCGATTATATGTGGCCTCCATCTCAGATGCTAAAAACAATCTCCTTGGTCTAGCAATTGAAAAGGAAGACTCCCTCGCAGACTGGCTGATACCGACTTTAGCGGCCGCCGACGACTTTTTTTACTATATATATTATATATATATATATATATAATAATATATATATATATAGTCTGTGTGTATGATGTCCGGAAGGGAAAATTTTTGAATTAAAGCAATTAATAAAAAGTAAATATATATACACACATTCACTACACCAGATTCTTTTTTTAGCAAAAATAATAGCGATTTGATTTATATTCGTGAAGATAATTTAAAGATAAAATCTAATGATACGGCATGGAATATTTTTTTTTTTCATTTAGGATTTAAATAGGAGACTATTAATTTTTTCTTCAGATGTCTGTATTCAACTTAAGGCCTCTTTTTTAACGTAGGGTTTAATGTAAGCTTCCTGCGAGGATTGCAATCAACATTCCGCCATAATGGATCTCGAGACTACTTTTACCCCCTCTTCCCAGGCCACATGCTGGGTAGCCACTTATATGATTGTCGGTTGGGTTTATGCACATCAACCCATTGGGTTATTTATGCCAAGACATATGTTTTAATTATTCTGAAGTGTACTCAATTTTTTTTTTAAAAGTCAATATTTTTCTATTTAATCCATAGTGGAAACCCTAAACAAGGTTAAAACTCACCTTCCCGGGGTCAGAGTGTACTGGGAGCAATAGTTGTGAAGAGGCTCCCATTCCCCAAGCCCAGAGAACTGGAATCTATCACCATCAGATATTTAATGTCATTTACCAGGGACACTCTAAGTAAATGAATAAATAAATTTAAAAGTGGAGGGACAAAAAATAATAACAATTTTTGTTAATAATTTATTTATTTATTTTTAAAAAATTTAATTTAATTTATTAATTTATTTTATTTTTTTTTTATAAATTGGCACGTAAAAAGTATAATTAAAATCTCATATTAGCTGAGGGGATTACACTCAAAAAAATCCCCTCTATCCCTCTTACCACACACCAACAAAAAAGGGAAGTAGTAAAACAAGTTGTTTCTTTATTAAAAAAAAATTTCAATGAAATATATTGTTACACGAATGCTAGCATGTTGCACGTCACCAGATACAAAGACAGAGATGTGCATGCTTGCTCTGTGATTGGCGCTCATATTTTCCTGATGTCATAATCATTAGTTCGATGTTTTCGGCTTTGAACCAACTCGCTCTAATCAGCTCTCTTTACAGCCGACTATAGATTGGGGGGCATTTTTTTTCCCTTAAGGGAATGACAATTAAATAAACTTAAATAACGAGCAGATAAAATGATTGAAAAGAGAGGGGTATAATCGAAAAATAAAACAGCTGTAGCTTCCTCTTCCAACCCCCCTTTCTCCCTTGCTAAACTTTCTAATTTACTATTTAGTTTAATAAGAAAGTAAGAATAAAATTACAGTTATTTCTCTTGTTTTTGATTTCTTTTAAGATTTATCTCCCGAGTATTTGCTCATTATTCATTAGATTAAAATCAAACAATAGAATCAACAATACCCAAGCACATATTTATTTAAAACAAATTTTTAAATATCAATATGCAAATATTAGCCTTTCCCGTTCAACAGTAAACTGCTATTTTGTTGTACATATAAATACAATTGCAGTTATTAGTACGTAGATATGACACAGCAGTATTAATAATGAAAATCAATTTATTAAATAATGAGGCTTCAATAAAAATGATTTTGGAGAAATGTGAATGAATATAAACAACTAAATGGATAGGACTTGAGTAGTGCATATTAGTTTCGGTTACAGGACAACAACACATAATCTCATTTACATAAGATTTAGATAAACTAGGCTTGACCACTCACTGACCAGCTCACGAGGTTGACACTAAACTGTATCTAGTAGTTGGGCGTTGACAACGCTTCTGTGAGCTCTGGGCGAAGAGTGAGAGTAAACCTGTATTATTGCCAGTTGCGGCCTGAAAGGAGTGGTAGTACCTTTAGGGTGGTCGTTAGTGGTGTATAAATAGATAAAAAAATAAGTTTTTAAAAAATAGTTTAGAATCGAGAATTGTAATACCAACGCAGAATCATAAAACAAAGAATGTCTACTGACATAAAATAACCCACATTTGCCCATTACTAAACCAGGGTCCCACCTTGAAGCTCGGAGTGGTTAGTACCTGTAGGGTCCTTGTCTATGGGTTAAATAGATAAATAACTAGTTTAAAAAAAAAGAGTTTAAAATAATTGAATACCAACAAGAATAAATAAAACAAAAATGTTCTTTTGACATAAATAAACCAATACATTGCCCAGATTACTCCGGTCCACCTGAACTGGAGTGGAAGTCCTGTTAGGTCCCGTTCTATGAGTTTAAATAGGATAAAAAATGAAGTTTTTAAAAAAAAAAGAGTTTAAAAATAATTGAATACCCACAAGGACTGAATAAGAAAAAAAAAGTCTTGCTAAAATAACCCAACAAGGATTGACATGCCATAAAATAGAACCAGCCACACCTTTTGATTAGAATTTTTTTTTTTTAAAATTACCTACTTCTTTACATCCATGCCATCCTCAGCCCTCGTCAGTGAGGTTTTAGACTGTATCCACTGCAGGGGGGTAGACTCCTCTCCTCTACACAAAAAGGGGTGCCTGGGTATGAAACTAAACTACATCTAGGTGTGGAGCTCAGTTCTGGAGATCTGGAGGTGGGGAGATCATTTTTATTTGCTATACTCCAGGTGATCTGGCGCCGAAAGTGTTTAGGGTTCCGATCTATATTGAAAATCATTTGTATTCGATAGGAATACATGAGATCACATAACCATTTGCAAATAAAACTTTTAAAAGAAACTGTACAAAAATACTATAAAAAAAGTTAAAAGTTGTCGGGGCGGCCTAAAAGTCAGTTATCAGCAGTCAGCGAGGGGAGTCTATTCCCTTTTCAACTTGCGTAGACCAGGAGATTGTTTTTGCATTCTAAGGTGGAGCACCCCATCTCACGTTCAGCTCCTTACTTTACTGCACAGATCTCTTGTGCACTCTACCCTGAGTTGGCGACGGCCGTATCGGAACTAGAACTTTGTGGATTTACTAGCCAGAAACGCGATCTACCGACTAAGCTAACCCGGCCCTTTTTTAAAGGAAATATACAGAAAAATGTATATTATGAATGTATAATGTATTGACAATTACTCTTAATTTAGCATAAAATAACACCCAGATGGTTTGAGATGCAGTTGGGTAGATACATATATTAATCTTTTATGCTGTTCGGTTTCTCAGTCTCGGTGATGTTCGGCTAGAAACCACAAGGGTTCCTAGTTCGATATCGGTCCCCGCCCAATTCAGCGTTATGAGTAGCACAGGAATCTGTGCGAGTAAAAGTAGGAGCTGATGATATGGATATGTTCGGACGCTCCACCTTCAGATGCTTAAAATATCTCCCTTGTGTCAAGCAGCAAGCTGACAAGGGATAGCATCCCATCGCTGTATGTTTGGGCATGATAACCGGACGGATATTAGGCTAGATGAACAGCCCGACGACTTTACTTTTTTTAATAGTATGTCAGTTTATGTAATTTCTTTAAAATGTTTTCTATTGCAAAATGGTTATGTGATTACAATGTATTCCTATTGAATACAAATTGATTTTCAACATGTTATCGGACCACATAGATGAAGCCCTATCACTCAGGCCAGAGTCGACCTGGGAGTAATGCAATAAAAATGATACTCCACACTCTCAGAACTGTAAGCTCGCACGAAACCCTATAGATCGTCAGTTTATTTCATACCAGGACTCGGAACCCCCTTTTACTTACCGCTTTTATGTATTTGTATGGCTCTGGCAGTGCAATTAGATGAATACACCATGCTGAACAATATTTTCTGTGAGATGTATACAATCTGGAAAGAATCTGACAATGCTGCTTTTTCCCAGGTATGTTTTAGGACGAATGATGTAAATACTGCGGAATTAAAACAGTTTTTCCAGATTCATTTTGAATACAGATGAAGGGACCTTTGTTGGTGTTTGAAAGATTCAGATGCATGCCCACAACCATTCTGTAAATATACATTTTATGTAGTGTAATGAAAACGCAATAGTATTTTTTTCCTTTAGATAATATATGATTTATATGAGATCATATGATGTTATATAAGCAAGAATGCTATAACTGCGCCAATCAAACCAAGTAGACGTTCAGCTGCAGTGGGCCTGCTTATTCTGTACGCTCTTCCACGGACGTGCCTATATATAATACTATCTATCTGCATTTCGATGTAGATAAGTGGCATACATATATATGTGTTATGTATATATGTGTTATTAACAAAAGGCACAGTTCCTGTTTAGCAATTTATTATTAACGATCCATTTCAAGCTTCTCGCGTTGACTGTTTTTTACATTGGATAGAATCCACCGAAAGGTCTTCCCGAGTACTTTCGGCACTTCGAAGTGCCATCGATCAGAGGTGATGGTGTTAGTGTTGCCAGTTTTAAGGGGTGTGGAGATGGAAGTAGGGAGAATGATAATAAGGAAAAGTGTCTTAGGCATTTAAAAAATTGTGAGTACTGCATTGAAATTAATTTAATTTAAGGGATGGTGTTTGATTGTAAATATTCATATTTTTATTAATAGCTAGAAGCTTTATACAATCAAACAATACAAGTACCATGCCGAAAGTACTTCGGGATACAAACTTCGGTAGATTAATCTACGGGATTCTCATCCAAATGTAAAAAAAAAGTTGGCCAGAAAAGCTCGAAAAGATTGTTAATAAAATTGTTTAAACAGGAGAAGTGCCTTTTTTTTAATTCTACATTTTATAATGAAACATGCTGCTCAAATCACGTGTGTGTGTGTGTATATATATATATTATATAATATATATTGTATATTATATATATATATATATACGATAGGAGACATTAATACGACAATATGAAAGAAAATATTTTAAAAACTAAGCAAAACACAGGATGGTTATGAATCAGAGAAAACAATTTTTAGTGTCATAACTTAGCATTTCGGTTATTTTATACCATCTTCAGGCACTGGTTAGGTTGATTGTTTATCGTGAGGGACCAAATGAAAGATGGTTATTGTGTATTAAGTTGGTTGTGTTGATTTCACGTCATTGTTGCTTTTTCGTAAACAAACGGCAATTATGAAAATTAACGGTTAATAGCATACATTCACAACCACTATATAACTTAACATTTCACTTTTGTTTCTTCGACATAAACATTACCCAAACAGTGTCCGAAGATTGGTACTAAAAACGAAATGCTTTAGTTATTGACACTAAAAATGTTTCCTGATTGTAACATCTGTGTTTTATCTAATATTATTTAAAATATTTTCTTTTTGGTATGTATGTATGTATGGTAGTTGGTATTTGGGCAGCCATTTTTCTCATTTATGCAATGTTAGAATTAAACAAAAGACCACATCTCCTGTTTAAACAATTTTATTTTGTGATTTTTTTTCCTAGTTTTCTTGGCCAACTTTTTTTAATATTGGTGGAATTTCGTGGATAAGTCACCAAAGTTCAAAGTTCCCGCAGTACTTTCAGCCACTCAAAGTGCCATCATCAGGGTGATTGGTGTTCCAATTAACTGAAAATATCTTTAACGAAGACATACACACATTCTGCACAAAGACAAAAAAAACAAAAAAACTTCCAAATCTGAAGCTGTATACATAAAACAATACAAAACCATCCATAAACAAAATTAATTTCGATGCAAGTTACACCATTTTAAATGACTAATAGGCACCTTTCTCTCATCAATCTCCTCCTTTCACCATCCACGATCCATTAATTATTTGAAAAAAACTGGTACAACAATGGGGACACCTGGATGATGAGCACTTACAGAAGTGGTTTGGAAAGTACTCGGACAATGAACCTTTTGTGGATGAATCCACGAATTACTCCAAATGTTTTGTAAAAAGTTGGCCAGAAAACGGGAAAAATCAAAATTAAACTTTTCAAACAGGAGATGGGTCTTTTGTTTAATCAACATATAATATAAATATATATTATATATATATATATATAATATAGATATATATTAAAGTTAAAAGAAAGGAATGAATCCGAACGGTAATGAGTATAATAAAGAGGATATGAAAACAACACAATATGCTGGTTAAAGTGAAAAACATTTTCATAAACATTTCATGGTGAATTTGAACAATATTTTGATTTTAGTAAAAATATCAATACTTCAAGCTTGTTTATATACTCACATGTTGTCAAGAGCGAGACAAAAGTTCATATGAGTTTCAAAGACAAAACATTGATTGTGTGTAAAAAAGAAAAAAAAATAATATGTTCAATATCAGCTATGAATAGTTGGTATAAATGTTTTTCACTTAACAGCATTGTTTTGGTTGTTTCATATCCTTTTATCTATACTTATATAGTATATGTGTGTGTGTATCAGTATCTTATATATATATGTGTTGTTTGTGTAATATATAATATATATAATAATATGCAAATATAATATACGGAATGTTGCATCCTGCTATATATATGAAAGAGAGAGAGAAGACAGAGTTGTTTAGACATATTTAACGTGGAAATTACAAATAACTTAATTTAAAGAAGATCCAAAAGGGAGTTTCAATTTTTTGGTATTTAAAAAAAAAAATATTGATGATTTATAGTCTGTTGTTATGTCCAGGATTTGATATGGACTTATAAGTTCTAAACAATTAAGAAATTGGCTGGAGTTTGCGGTCAGAAAGCCATTATGATGAATATGTGGATAAAAGCCTTTCAGAATAGGGAGTTGGCAGAGGGCAATTCCATCATACTGGGTAACTCGAATTAATTCCATGTCAAAACTGTTCTGAGGGTTCTCATTAGTGTTTGTTTAATGACCTTTCTTTGATCTTTTTTTATTCACCTCTTGTCTTAGTACTATATGTATGACGTATTGGTTGTAATGGTTAAAGTCATGGGAAATGGAACTCATTCGCCCCGAGTTCAAATCCTTGATGGGGTAACTGCATTTTCACTTAGGCTTAATAACCCTTGGGAAAGGTGTGAATTTCTACTTCTCCCTTCCAGCTATGGAATTAAATATAGGGCGACCTGGCTCTTTAACCCTTGGTTAGGCAAACTGGTCTAGAGAGGAAAACTCTGGAATTCAAAACCTGCTGAACTCCGCTAAGAAATTGACCTTGTTGTCACATCCTGCTCATGTGGAGGGGTTTGGTAAATGTAGTACTTTGTATGGTATGATATGTGTTGTCTCTCTTCTTGTTAGTAATGTGTTTGTGTATTAGTTACATTTTTGGCAAACTAGTGTTGTATGACACACGTATTACATATGTGTATTTGTGTGTGTATGTATATATATATTATATATTATATATATATTATATAACTATATGTAATATTATAGTGTGTTAGAAATCAACCTACTCGATTTTCACCATAAGGATCTTCAGGGTTAAATCCATTTGATGGTAATCAAAAATATTGATTAATTACCAGCTAACTGCAGAGAAGAACATAAACTCATACAATTAGCTTGTAATTAATCAATATCTTGATTACTTCAGTTGGGATAACCCTGAAGTTCCTTATGGTGAAAACATCGAGAGTTTAATTCGTTTTACACACTATAATTTATAAATCCGCTCTTACTTATGTATGAGCACTTTATATTTGTTATAACACTGGAACTTATCCGAGAGTAAACACTAATTTACCAACCGAATATCTTTACTGGTAAGTCATTCCTTTTACATATATATATATATATATATATATTTATATATGAACTTGTGGAATTTTGAAAAAAAGTTGAAAACCACAAAATTAAAAGAAAACGGGGGGGGAGAGAAAAATCACCTCAGTGAGACCAGATGTTTTGAGATTTTCAAACAAAAAAACAACAAAGAACCAGAACTGATTAGACAATATGTCGTGAGATTTTAAAATTAAGATAACATAACACAGTCAACATTGCATGGTGACCCTCAGTTTCTTGCTTATGCAATCATTAGACTGATATAGATATACACATTAGTTCTTTTTAATTTTCTTTGAAGCACGGTTTATTTACTTTTTAAAAAAAGTTTTTTTTTCCATGAATGTCTACTCTGCATTGTTTTGAAATTGTTTCTAACAAAAAAATTATTTTAATCTAAAAAAAAAAAAATATTTGTTTTGAGGTTATTCAAAATGGCCAACAAACCAAACAGGACTGCTGGCCTTGAACAGACAGAGGTCTGTCACAAATCTTTGAATGACTGAGGAGTGCAAACATGTTGAAAATTTAAAGAAGAGTGTGGGTGTGTACAGAGAAGCATGTTTTTAATCAAATGAATGTCTAAACATGGGCTTTGGCCATGCTGAACCTGGAGTTTTGAAAAGACAGTCCGTGAAAAACACACTTGACTCTCCGGGCAACAGCGAGGTAAAGAGGTATCCTAGGAGAAAGGACCCCATCCCAATTGATATCCTTGAAAAAAAGTGCAACCTGTAATATATATATATAGTATATATATATTATAATATATATATATATATATATATATATATATATAGAATAGAAAAAAAAAGTCAATGCCTCTGACGACGAATAACACCGAAAAGTGTTATTCAGAAATAAAGATAAGAATAAGAATAAGAAATTTATTAATCAATAGTAGTACAAATTATTAAAAAAATTAAGTAAAAGAAAAACTTTATTGGTTTAAACTACTATTGAAGGGAGGCCATGCCTAATAGCGTGAAGCTAATCCCATGGACATGACCACCTTGGACGCTCACAGGAAACAATACATGAAACACACAACGTAAACATATACATATATATCATGAGACAAATTAGCCGTGTGAGAATCTAAATGCAAATCTGTTGTTTATAAGAGGCAATAAAATGATTTTTCAAAAGTGTTTTAAGGACAAAATAATTAACTGAAACAAGCTTCATCTTTTCTTTATCAAAAAATAACGACTGAACAGTATTCCAAGAATTAATTGCATTAAAACGAATCGAATTATGCCCAAAACTAACAGTGTTGATGATAGGGAAATTAAGCAAACCAATGGTAGGACCGACTTTTAAATTGTATTATTAATTATAAATAAATAAATAAATATATGAGTATAGATAAAAGGATATGAAAACAACACAATATGCTGTTAAAGTGAAAATATTTTATATCATATATATATATATATATATATATATATAATATCTTATTATAATGGAGATTGTGGGTTTGTATGTCTGTAACTGAAACTATATTACTATACAAGTCACAATTCCCTTTGTTATTTACATCACATTCTCCATGATTTTATTTTTTATTTAAACCTCAATTATTAGTAAAATTGTTTTACATCATTAAGACTGTTAACAATATCTACACACTAACAACATGCAATTATATTTATATATACAACAAAATAGCGGTTTACAGTGTGAACGGGAAGCCTAATTTGCATATTGATCTTAAAAAATTTGATTTTAATAAATATGTGCTTAGTATTATTGATTTCTAATTGTTTGGTTTTATCTTAATAAATATGAGCAAATATCTCGGGATAAATCTTAACAGAAATCTATTAACATAAAGAAATACTGTAATTTTATTCTTTTTTCCTATTTTAACTAAATAGTTTAAATTAGGGAAATTTACCACTGAAAGACGGGAGTAAGGGAAAAATGGTGGAACAGTTAGTTTCAAAGTTTTCTATTTCCGATTATACCCCCTCTGTTCCAAATATTTTTATCTGAATTCTTATTCAGTTTCATTAGCCTTTCTAATTTAACATGATATTTTATTATATTAAAACTTAATACTTGCACCCGGAGGGTGCATATATTTGCTAGTATATATAATATATAATTTTGAATTAATTAAAAAAAAACCTTTTTGAATTTTCCTCTATTTCTCCTGTTTTCACTTAAAATTTTTCAAATTATTTCTTCATCTGGTTTAAGCACTCAATAAGTTTAATATTAAAAGTATTTATATTTATTTCATTTTGGTCAGTGGATCATCCAACTAGGAACCACAGGTTCCTGGTTCGATACCGGCGCTCGCCAACTCGGCGTAAAAAAAAAAAAGAAGAAAGAAATCTCTGTATTTTGACCATTTTAACTTTAAATATCAATCATCTTACTCTGATGAAGGCCATTATTCTTTGTATGCTTAAATATTTTATAATTTTCTATTATTATTATTAAAATATTTTTTATTATTGAAATATTAAAAATATTTCTATTATTATTATTATTAATTATTATTATTATTAAAATAATAATACTAAATAGAATACATGTGTACATGAACAAACTCCTGGCCGAAACATGTGTTAGTAACTCGTATTAAATCTATTTTATCCATTCAACATTTTCTTTCCTTTATTTTTCCTTTCAACATATTGTCGAATTCATTTCCATTTTCAACTTACAAATATATATATATATATATATATATATATATATATATATATATTAGAGCTTTAAAAAGACCCACTAAAAGATTAATTATTAAAAAAAATGATTTTTTTTTCAATAGAAGGGGGGGGGGGGCACAAAGCGAAAAACAAGTAGCTAGCTAATTAATTTCGATCCTCGCTCATCAGAGCTAAATATCGAGGATAATCGATTAAAACAATAAATGGGATGAGTAAGAAAAAGAAACAATAAAAGAAAAGAACAATTACTTTTCTTTTTTTTCTTAAAAGGGGAGAAAAATGAGACTACAGATTGATAATATTCCAGCCAAGTGCACCCTCTCCTTTGTTTACAAAGAGCAGGCTTATTGGTCAGAATATATAACGTCTCTAAAATCTTGAGGTGGTGAAATGAGTGCGACTTGCTCTCAACACAGAACCAGTCAACACTAAATGAATTGGCGCAACTACGGCTATTTATCAGGTGTTCGCCTATGGAGGAACCATAAGTATTCCTCAGTACATCGTTAGGACCGACGGTTCCATTTCTACTCTTAGTAGGGACATGTTGTTTGAATCGAGCATCCAATCACTGGTTTGTTCTTCCTATGTATTACAAACGAGTAGCTAGCTAACTAGTTTCGATCGGGGATTGAAACTAGTTAGCAAGCTACTCGTTTTATCGCCTTTTGCCCCCCCCCTTCTATTGAAAAAAAAATATATACATTTTTTAATAATGAATCTTTTAGTGGGTCTTTTTAAAGCTCTAATAAAATTCTGTACACCTAAAAAAATTTACAAATATATAATAAAATTCGAAGGCAATACAATGCGTAAAAAATAAAGACAAAAAGATGTTTTATATGTCTAATCGATTTCAAAGCTAGAGCTTCATCGTCAGAGTTTATTTTCAGAAACTCTGAGGATGAAGCTCTAGCTTTGAAATCGATTAGACATATAAAACATCTTTTTGTCTTTATTTTTTATGCATTGTATTGCCTTCGAATTTTATTATTTTATAACATACTTAACAATGCTTCAAGCAAATTACCAATTACTTTTACAAATATATATATATATATATATATATATATATATATATATAAAGATAAACCTAACGAGTCAGATGTACCTACTAAAAGTTTCGCTTAGTGCTCTT
The DNA here is from genome assembly GCA_023376005.1 of Doryteuthis pealeii. NCBI lineage: Eukaryota > Metazoa > Mollusca > Cephalopoda > Myopsida > Loliginidae > Doryteuthis > Doryteuthis pealeii. Next base: position 114,801,417 of record CM042151.1, on the reverse strand, counting down.
CAGGGCTAAGATCTGACTAAAGAGATTTGGAGCAAATGCATTATTATACAATACCTTGCACCGTGATTCAAATAAATTAGCATAAACTAAACCAACCAATAAAAAACAAAGACAGAACACCATTTAAATCTATTATTTTATTTTTATTTTATTTTATTTTATTTTATTTATTTATTTATTTATTTATTTATATATACTAGCAAATATATGCACACTCCGGGTGCAAGTATTAATGTAATAAAATATTATATTAAATTCGAAAGTCTAAAGAAACTAAATAAGAATGCAGATAAAATGATTTGAAACAGAGGGGGTATGATTGAAAAATATAACAGCTATAGCTTCCTCTTCCATCACCTCCGTCTTTCCTTGCTAAACTTTTCTAATTTAACTATTTAGTTAAATTAGGAAGTAAAGAATAAAATTACAGTTATTTCTTTTTATTAATTGATTTCTTTTAAGATTTGTCGCAGAGATTTTTGCTCATATTCATTAAGATAAGATCAAATCATTAGAAATTAATAATACTAAGCAACTATTTATTAAAATCAAATTTTAAATATCAATATGCAAATTAGGCTTACTGTTCATACTGTAAACCGCTATTTGTTGTATATATAAATACAATTGCATATTATTAGTATGTAGATATGGCCAGCAGTATTAATAATGAAAATCAATTTTATTAATAATTGAGGCTTAAATAAAAATGATTCAGGGAGAATGTGATGTGTAATAACTAAATGGATAGTAACTTGAGTAGTGATATAGTTTCGGTTACACACAAACAAACACATTATCTCCATTATAATAAGATATATATATATATTTTTTTTTAAAGTAAATTTGAATCTTACTACTTTAGTTCTAATGTATTCCCCAAATTACACCAATATCCCTTATTACAAATAGGTACCCCACCGCTATCGTTATCCCCGCAACAAATATATTATATATATATATTATACCCAGCCTTTTGGGAAGTGTTGGGAAAGGTGACCTAAACAAATGCTGGTTCAACTATCAAGATGGCCAGAAACCAGCGTTTCAACGGATGTCCACATTAGCTGGGCGAAAACAAGAAAATACTACAACACAAAACAAGGCTAAGAATAGCCACCTGGAATGTCTGGATACCTCCCGATCTTGAGAGATTGGGAAACCCCAAACTACATACTGGTATTGTGACAGGGGAGCATCTCGATATGGGGCTGACATCGATGCCCTTGCGGAAGTCAGTTTCAGCGATAAGAACCAATTGACAGAAGTGGGTGGGCTGGATACACATCCTCATGGAAAGACAGGCCGATGGTAGCTGTAAGAAGTTTGAGGTAAGGTGACTCGAGCCCTCCATCCTGAAGCAACACATGACAGACGCCATGGAAACATTTCCCACATTGAAGTCTGACCTGTGTAGCAGGGCTTGTATGTCGAGGGTTTCATATGTGTGACAGGGTACAAGCTGGATCCGTGGGCCATCTGCGTGCTCACAACTGCTCACATCCGAACTACTTGTAGAAATGGCCTTATTCTGTGAAGAAGTGGCAATCACCATATATATATTATATATATATATATATATATATATATATATATATATATAATATATATATATATACAGTTTTTTACAGACGCTGCCGCTGTCAATAACAACAGACACAAAAGATCCGTTGAACAGGAACAACAGTCATTTGAAAAAGGGAATCTAACGAACCCGAAAATTTATGATAAAAAATAATAATAAAAAAATAAGTGAATCCAATACTCCATAACTTCGAGTTCATTCATTTATTTTTAGATGCTTTGTAATAACGCCCAACTTAAAAAAACATAAAATATATATATATATACACACACACACCCATACACACACGTAATAATTTAGTCAGCAAGTTTTCAAAATACTGTTCCAATTAAAAACCACAGATAAGTAATTCTTTTTATTTAATATTCTTGATTCTGTATGAGTGAATTTAGGTCAGTTGACAAAAAAAAATAAAAAATTGTCTATAGTTTTTTTTGTTTTTTTTCCTAGGTGTTTTTTCTGCTATTCATCTAATCATCGTTAATAACTACATTTTTTGTGATACATGGACTGACCTTAATAATTAAGGACAAAAGCTAATTATAGATGCTTTATATATATATATATATATATATATATGCCTAAAGATGACATCACATACCAGGCAAATATGAAAGTGAAAAACATACTGTTCTCTTTGAATCTAAAGAGTACTCTTGAGAAAAAAAAACATAAAAGGGATTGACTGAAACAACTTTGTGCTATTTATTTTCTACTAAAATAAACTAAATATTCATTGGTATATATATATATATATATATATATATATTATATATATTTGTGAATAAAAATGCCTTAAATACCATGGGTATCATGATTATGGACCATTTCCACTCGTAGGTATCTGGGGCCCACTGAGCTTCGTCAGACCACGTTTTTATTTTATTCAGACAGCTTGTGGTCTGACGAAGCTCTGTGGGCCCCAGATACCCACGAGTGGAAATGGTCTATAATCACGCTACCCATGGTATTTAAGGCCTTTTTTATTCACAAATAAATTTGCTCTGTTTATAATAATTAAACATTGAGCTCTCATACGAAATCTGAACTCTACAACAAACTACTGTTAGAGAATAGGACCAGCCTAGAATCACCTTGTACCAAGAAACTTTGTACCCCAACAAAGAAAAGTATTTATATATAATATATATATTTTTTTTTGGGGGGGGGGATATGTGCTTAATTGAAGTCATATCCTCCAAAAATTGTCAGCTAAAAGCCATATCAAATAAACACATTGTTTATTTACTTACTCTCATATTCATTCATTTAATGTGTGGTGTGGGGTTGTGAGTGTGTATGTATATATATATATATATATATATGTATATTATATTTTTTTGAAGGCGTAATAATGCACATTTATGTTTAAAAAACATATTTCTTTCTTTTTTTTTCTTTTTTTTTCTTTCAAAAAAAAAAAAAAAAAAAAAAAGAAAAAAAAAGAAATAAATATGTTTTTTAAACATAAATGTGCATTATTACGCCTTCAAAAAAATATATTATTACATTTTAATTAATGCTTCGAACTCACTATAAAAAAAATGATTTAAAAAATCTTTATTTATATATGTATGGGAGAATAAGTGCTTAATTGGAGTCGTACCTAATTTTGAAACTTAATTAATTAATAATGAATTAGGCGGGAATACCTATTAAATGTATGGCTAAACAAATCGAGAAAAATCACTCTCTGTATGTACATTTCGGCCTATTAGGCCTCATCAGCAGAGCTATAGATCGGAAGACCGCCCTGTGCGTGATTTGAAACTGGACTGCCAAGCTGACAGGCCGATCCCATAAGCCCTACACTAAACGGACTTCTAAACAAACCTTGTTTACAACTTATATATATATATATATATATATATATATATATATATATATTTGTGTACATGTGTGTGCATGTATATATAATGTGTATATACATATGTGGACCACAATGTTGAAAAATAAACTTCATTTGGTCACACTTCATGAAAACATCTTAATCAGCCAACGAACTCTAACTTTTCAGACAGCCCAGATATATATATATATATATATATATATATATATATATGAGATTTATCCAAAACTTGGTAGTAAGGGATGATTCTATATGTGATTTCTAAGATACACTGTATTAATATTGTATGATCCAGTATGTATAAATACAGCGAATCTTTAAATCACTAAAGAGAGCTCAGTGTATAATAATCTTTTTAGATTATATACAGAGCAATATTTATATTTGAAAGGAAGGAAGAACTCAACACCGTTATTCCATAATAAATTTATTTCAACCAAAATTGGAGCCTTTATGAATCTAAGTTGATTTAATATAGCTCCCCAAAATCCAGTCTCATCAGATGGGTAAGTAAATTGATACCCATCTGATGAGACTGGATTTTGGGGAGCTATATTAAATCAACTTAGATTTATATAGGCACCAATTTTGGTCGAAATAAATTTATTATGGAATTACGGTGTTGAGTTCTTCCTTCCTTTCTATGATATATATTAATAATGGAGATTGGGTGTATTTCTGTCTGTAACCAAAACTACGTCCCAGCTTATGTCACCATATTCTCAAAGATTGCATAAGTCTGTTAATGAGTATTTAATTTATACTCAAAATTGTTAATACATCGTTTACAAATGAATAAATACCTACGATTTTGTGTAAAATTCATGTGTAAAATATTCAAGATGATTATCTAATTAATAATTAATAGATGCATGCAATATTTTATTTGAGGGGCACAGGGCTAAGATTGCATTTCAAATTGTTTATTTTTTGTTTTGTTTTTTTATGATGCAAACCCTCTGACATTGAACCCCCCTCCCCCCCTTAGGCAATATCTTTCAAAAATTAATTTTTACACCGCCCGGAGCGTGTTTTTTGTTGCTAGTATATATAATCAACAATTGAGTTTTGCAATTCATTTTATAAAACTTGATAGTGAGTTCGATTCTCACTGAGTGCCACCATACTTCTGGTATTGTGGCACAACTAAGTTAAACTTAGTAAATAACTATATATAGAAACATTTTTTCAATTAAAACTCTTAACATCCTGTTGAGAATTTTGAGAACAAAGTCCAGAACCCCGTTCCTATAAGGATTTATCAAAACATGGCCTTTTCATTTAAAGTTATCTGTTATTTCCCTTAAATCAAAGACTTCTAAATATGTTTAATATTACATTTAAACAAAGTCCAGAACCCCATTCCTATAAGGATTTATCAATAAATGGCTAAAAATGGCCTTTTCATTTTAAAGTTACCTGTTATTTCCCTTAAATTAAAAACTTCTAAATGTTTAATATTACATTTAAAAAAAGTCCACATCCCCATTCCTATAAGGATTTATCAATAAATGGCTAAAAATGGCCTTTTCATTTAAAGTTATCTGTTATTTCCCTTAAATTAAAAACTTCTAAATATATGTTTAATATTACATTTAAACAAAGTCCACATCCCCATTCCTATAAGGATTTATCAAAAAATGGCCTTTTCATTTAAAGTTACCTGTTATTTCCCTTAAATCAAAGACTTCTAAATATGTTTAATATTACATTAAAACAAAGGCTATCATTTGGGGCAGACTAGAAAATGTGACTTCTCACTGGGTGGAATAGGACTTTAAGAGTTAAATAAATATAAAAGATATTCAGTTAAATTTTTTTATGGCAATAGGACATTTGGGTCAGCCTATTGAATAGGTTGGTTATAGATTTAATTTTTTGTTTTTGATAAATTCATTCAAGATGTAGCCGCCTTTTTTAACAGATAAGGCCAGATATAATGTGTGTCCTTTTAGTTTGTTGGTGTTTAATAATGGCGTTGTATGCATATGAATTCTTTTGAACATTGGGTGCATTTAAAAAATTTTTTTATCTTTGCATTAAGAAAAATAAAACCTTTAAAAAAATAAATAGATAAAAGAATAGATTAAAGAAATTCATGAAAAATGTTTTATATTAAATTTACAAATTCTTGTTTAAAAACTGATTGGTTATTTTCTTTGTAAATGGTGAAAATCTTACCCCCCCCCCGAAAAAAAAAACCACCCCCAAGGAAACAGCAACTATCTGATGCATGTGTGCCTGTGTGTGTGTTGGTGCAATTTCTATTTTATGCATACATACAGAACAATTTACGGTATCATCATGAATAATTATTCTAATTAACATTATTTGATTACTAACCTTAGATTATTCTGGCACAGACCAAAACGAGGCTGAATTATGGTTAGGAAGATAGTGTTAAAAAAATATATATATATATATTGGACAGCACCATCCTTCTGACTACTGTTTATATAACGTGTGTGTGGATGTGCATGAATGAATGTGTATGTGTGTGCATGAATGAATGAATAAATGTGTATGTATCTGTATGTGTATGCATTAATGAATAAATTTGTGTGTGTGTGTATGGATTAAATATGTGAGTGCGTGAATGAATAAACATATATATAATGAGTGCAAGCGTGAATGAATATATATGTGTGTGAATGAATATATATAATATGTGTGTGCGTGTGTGTGATTATGTATGTGAATGATATATATATATATATGTGTGTGTGTGTGTGTGTAACTATATTTATATGTGAATGAATGTGTGTGTGTGTGAATGACTATATGAATGTGCGTATATGTGTGTGTGTGTGTAACTATATTTATATGTGAATGAATGTGTGTGTGTGTGAATGACTATATGAATGTGCGTATATATGTGTGTGAATGACTATATGAATGTGCGTATATGTGTGTGTGAATGACTATATGAATGTGCGTGTGTGAGTCTGACTATATTTATATATAATGTATGTGTGTGAATGAATGTATATATGTGAATGATTATATGAATGTGTGTGTATCTATGTGTGAATGACTATATGTAATATATGCATGTGTGTATGTGAATAACCATGTATAATATATGTGTGTGATAATAACTATATATATGTGTGTGTGTGTAAATGACTATATGTATGTATATATATATGTATGATTATATGTATGTATATATGTATGTATGATTATATACATACATACATATATACATATATATGTATGTATGATTATATGTATGTATATGTGTGTGAATGATTATATATATGTATGAATGTGTGTGTGTGTATCTATGAGTGTTATGTATTTGTGTGAATGACTACATATATGTATATATATATATATATATATATATATGTATGTATTTGTGTATGAATGACTGTATGTATGTATGTGTGTGTGTGTGTGAATGTGTATGTGTAGGTATGAATGTATGTGTGTGTGTGTGTATGAATGTGTGTGTGTGTGTGAATGTATGTGTGTATGAATGACTGTATGTGTGTGTGTGTGTATGAATGACTGTATGTATGTGTGTGTGTATGAATGACTGTATGTATGTATGTATGTGTGTATGAATGACTGTATGTATGTATGTATGTGTGTATGAATGACTGTATGTATGTATGACTATGTATGTGTGTGTGTATGAATGACTGTATATATGTATGTGTGTGTGTATGAATGACTGTATATATGTATGTATGTGTGTATGAATGACTGTATGTATGTGTATGTGTGTGTGAATGACTGTATGTATGTGTGTATGAATGACTGTGTATGTATGTGCGTGTGTATGAATGAATGTGTGTATGTATGTGTGTATGAATGACCGTGTATGTATGTGTGTATGAATGACCGTGTATGTATGTGTGTGTGTGTGTATGAATGACCGTGTATGTATGTGTGTGTGTGTGTATGAATGACGTGTATGTATGTGTGTGTGTGTGTATGAATGACTGTATGTATGTGTGTGTGTATGAATGAATGACTGTATGTATTTGTATATGAATATGCGTGTGTGTGTGTGATTGAATAAAGGCATGTGTAGTTATGTATGTATTTCTATAGATGTGTGTCTGTCTCTGTGTATTAATGAATAAATGTATGCGTACAACTCTGTGTGTGTGTGTGTGTGTGTGTGTGTGTGTGTGTGTATATATATATATAAAATGTATACTCTTACGTCACACTGGCTATTTTCTCGCTTTTTTTTTCATTTATCATAAATAAAACAACCAACCTATTAAGAGTGAGTAGGACAATTGTATAAGCAAAAATGCAACCCTTATATTTTAATAATACAGCACACATACACTTTTAAAAAACACAGGAAAGACACACTTTTTTTGTATCCAGTCATCACAATTGACACTTTGTATCAATAAATATCGATCACCCCTTCCCCCCCAATCATACCAAACCCGACCCTCACTCATCTCAATTCTCCTATTCAAACCCCCCCACTCTGCCTCACTGTCCAATTTCTCAGACCAGTTGATCGTCGCATATTAGAAGGAGAATTTACTGGCGCTATCCGATGGTAACTCGCCAATTTATGCATTATTGTCCATTGAACTTATCCAGAGCCAAGCCACCTATCCGGAGAAAACTACGCAGTGCCTTGTGCTTCTCTACATAACGACTTACGCATTGACGCACCCTTGCTGGGTTTGACCGCCTAGTGGATTAATTCACTTTGGGTGATACCACTTTACGCAGGTAGCTATTTATTTATTTATATTTAAAAATGGTTAAAACTGTTCAGCATTTACGATTTTATTCATTCGACTTTGTGGAAGTGTTGAAATAGATTCACATGTAAAAAAATTCTCTTGTGAAACTTTTTTGATCGGTCGTCTTCGTCCACCTTCCTTCTCGGTTTTGAATTATTTTTTCCTTCTGTGTGTCCGTCTCTGAGTGTGTGTGTGCGTGTGTGTGTCTACCTAGACGACGGACTGTAACACCCACACAAATTTACCCTTTTGAAAAACATCGTTCGGTTGTCTCTTCTTTGAAAGAAAACTTATTTATTTCGATGAGAACTTGGGTGAAAGTAAGTACTGCTTAAAGTTTAATCCTTAAACAATTATTACCGTTTGAATTTCATTGATATCTTTCGTTTTTTGTTTTAGTTCTGTACTTTAAAAATGATTCTTATTTATTTGAATATCACGTCTTGTCATAATAATACCTACATTACAGATGAACATTTTAAAAGTAAAAGATCTTTGTGTAATACAAACCTTATGTGAACACTGTCTATCTAATAACTTATTTTAAATCTAGAATCTATACTACTGTTTTTTTTCTTCACCTTTTGCCTCCACGTGTATAGATTTAAAAAAAAATTTATTATATATATATTTTTTACCCTAAAGGGAATAATATATTGTTTACTGTTTTAAATGTACAAAGTTTATACATTTAAACGTATGAATGTACCTTTTTGGTGGGATGTCCGTATTTAAAAAGACAAAAAAAAAAAACAAAAAAAATCTTTTTAATAAATTGTAACTTTCTTATGAAATTACCTAACCGAATGATACCGTCAAAAAGTAGTGGATAATCTTTTTTAATTATGGGGAACCCTAAAATAGAGTCAGTATTCTAAGTTTTAATACTATACCTGCCAAATTTAAACTAAATTCTCGGAAATGTTCACACATTTCCAAACAAAAGCAATAAGTTTACGTGTGTATAGGCGGGGTGAGATTATTTGAAAGAGTTTTGTGAAATACCTTTAAACTCATTGACCAATGAAATATATTTTATTTGCCTAAGTTTTATTTCTCCATTCACTGTACGTAAAATATACACTTCAAATTCATGAGTTAGTTTGCACTTGTTAACTTTTATATTATAAATTGTATTTATTTCCTATTTTGAAGGAATCTAAATTTTGCATAATGAGCTAATTTAATTTTTTGTGTAGCACAGTCAGATTTTTGTAATTCTGTTCGAAATGCAGTTTTTTTATTTAATTTATTTATTTATTTTATTTTTTTCATTCTAAGAAAAAAAAATGTATCTGTTATTATACACTAACTTTGCTTAAGGATTTTTTGTAGCACAATTAGATTTCTGTGGTCCTGTTTAAAATGCAGTTTTTTTTTTTTATCTTTTTATTTATATTTTTTCATTTTAAGAAAAAAAAGTGTCGTATCTGTTTAATTTTGCTTAAGGCCCTAAGTTCTTACTCAGGGATCACCCACTTTAATAGGTATTATTTACTATTTTACCCAACCCATTCGACACGGGTTGAATGTGACGCAAGGTCGCAAGTATACGACATTCAGCGAGTATCGAACTCGCTATTGTGTAGCAATGGATCTGCGAGACTAGCTTGCTCACCATTACACCACGATGGGGGGTCACCCATCTGTGTACCGAACAAGCTAATCGCTGTTTAACCTGGGTGAGCCTAACTGAAACTGGTGTTTTCGGCATGAGTTGACCGTTAAGTGTTAAATATTAGTTTAATATCTGGCTTGTCCCGGGAAGATTGGATTAGGGGTTTCGGTGTCTTGTCAAAAAGTCCCCTACATAGGGAACATTAGAAGGTAAGAACAGGTACGAAATAGCCAAAGGGTCGCATTTCGCATTGCAGTAATCCGATTGCCACCACCATTTTTACATTTTTTTTTTTTTTTTTTTTTTTTTGCTAACGTTGAATATTTACTGATGACAGTGTCAAAATATACTCCCTCACAATTTTTCATGTTTATACCTTTATAAGTATTTAGCTTTTCTAATTTAAGGAAATATATGAAATAATATGCACATACACTTTTTGGGGGGATATAAAAAAAAAAATGGAACTTGTACAGAATACCACAAAATATCACTAATATTCTGCGGTATTTACACAACACACACACTCACATATATACATACACACACACATATACACACATATATATACACACACACATACATATATATACATACACACATACATATATATATATATACATACACACACACAAGCATATATATATATACACATACACACAAATATATATATATATATATATATATACGCACAAGCATATATATATATATACGCATATATATATATATAACAAGCATATATATTATATATATATATATATATACGCATAAGCATATATACACACACAAGCATATATATATATATATATATATATATACACACACACATATATATATATATATATATATATATATATATATATAATATATATATATATAAAACATATCCCTCCGCACGAGCAGGATGCTACACAAGGTCAATTTCTTAAGCAGAGTTTAACAGGTTTGAATTTAGAGTTTTCCTTTTCCTAGACTGGTTACCTAGCCAAGGTTAATGAGCCTAGTCTACCCTACTATTTACCCATATATAAGTGACCTAATGATGAGAAAATAATTACTTTTCCAACATAGTCTCTTTCATTGTCAAAATTAATTCAGTCGTGAATATTAATCCTCTAGATTAAACTTTTGAAAAATTTCAAATCAGAATTCAGGTGATAACTGTGTCAGGCTATGGACTTATTGATTCACCTTTAAAAAAAAAAAGTTTAGAGAATTTCTGTCTCTTAGTAAACACTTGATTACTTCTTTCTAGTCAGGGTGGCTTAACGTCATACAGCGAGGGAGTCTATCCCATTTTCACTAGCGCTAGACCAAGGATATTGTTTTTTAGCATCTGGCATGCAGCGCCACACCTACCATCAGCTCCTCACTTTACCGCACACAGAAACCTGTGCTACTCATACGCTGATTTGGCGAGGGCTGGTATTGAACCAGGAACCCTATGGTTCACAGGTGGATGCTTTACCGACTGAGCTAAACTGGCCCTACGTAAGTGTAATATCCTCTAAGTCAGTAGTTTTCAACTATATATATATATATATATATATATGTATATATATATATATATATATGTAGTATATTAAGAAAGAATGAAAAAACACAGGTTTAAATGAGTTAAGTGGTGAGTTTATTGCAGTGTTTCGATCTATTAATTAGATCATCTTCAGGGCATTTGTTGGTACACGCACACACACAACCTTGAGGTTTGTTTCGCTGTCGTTTATCGCAAAAGATTTATACACACACGCGCAACCACACACCTAAAAAATGCACAATGCTTTTTTTCCAATACACACACTTACACAGTCCCGTACTCACACCGTAAAAGAGAATATTTGACGTCATATTTCAAACCGTCTCCTTTTTTCAAACCTCAAATTTTAAACAGACTGATAAACAAGGACTATCACTCGCTTTTCTCGTTATTCTGTGATAAAAATTTCTTATTACCTTCCATATACCAACAAATGCCCTGAAGATGATCTAATTAATAGATCGAAACACTGCAGCGTCGGCCAATAAACTCACCATTTAACTCATTTAAACCTGTGATTTTTTATTCTTTTTTAATATACTACATACCGTCGGATTCACTTCCTTTTCTTCACATATATATATATATATATTATTATTATTATTTATATTTTTGCTTGAAGGCAATTACAATGCGTATATCACATAAAATTCGATAATTATAGAAGATAATAATGACAAGTGAATTTCGGTAAAGAATTATTTGGTGTGTAGAACATCGTACAGACTGTTTCAACTTTATTAAGTCTCAGTATCATTGACAGGTTAATTTCGCAAGGATTGTCCCGTGCTGTATTGTGGCTGAGGCAATATGGTTTCTGACTATCCTGTGAAGTCCCGGTTTTGATTTCTGTCGGAGGGAAATCGTTAGTATACATCGCTGATGAGACTTAATAAAGTTGAAACAGTCTGTACGATGTTCTACACACCAAATAATTCTTTACCGAAATTCACTTGTCATTATTATCTTCTATAATTTCGAATTATCAAAAATATAAATAATAATATATACTTTATCAACAATGCTTCTAAAAAAACAAACATCCAAAAATCTTATATATATATATATATATATATATATATTTTATACCTTTAGACCACTTTGATTGCTATTGTTTCTCTGGTGGACCCCCACAGCCATTTGATGTTTAAAAATCCTATTGTATTTTTATAATTCAGTATTTTTGCTTGCTTGGACACGGAAAAATTTTATATAGTCCCCAGAGGTCATTTGAATTTAAAAAAAAAAAATCCTCCCCCTAATTTTTACATTTTTTAAAAGGATTAAATCCAGAAGACCACATTAAAAATTCTAAAAAAAAAAAAAAAAAAAATAATAATTTCAACACCCCAAAAAAGTTATTTGAAAATTTAAAAGTTATTTTCTTAAAGCTCAAAAAATAATTTTTGTAGCGTGTTTTCTCTTTGAATTAATGTGAAATGTCTTTTCTCTGATTCAATCGGCCTATTTTTAGTCACTTAAAAATTTAATAGTGAATTTTTAAACATCTGGAAGGTGGCATGTTGCACTCAATATTTTCACCATAGATAAAGCTTTTTTTAATTTATCTAAAAATGTAAGTTTAAAAAAAGTGCAATTTTACACAAGATATTTCCCAACTTTTTTCTTTTTATATATCGTATTTGACGGTATATAGGAAGCACTTTTTTTCCAAAAATTTTGGCTCAAAAAATTGCCCTGCGTCTTATACATCGTAGGTGAAGTTTGAGACTACCCGTAGGCCTAGTCTAATCTTCTCTATAATGCTCACTAACCCAGCTTATGCTCAGTACTTTTACCTACTCTAAACTCCATGCATCCTTATTGTACTGCCAAATTGCTTTTATACAGCTATGTTTCTGCTTGTGTAATGCACAGCTAGACTGTTTTCAACAATATATACTTAAATACACTAAAAACTTTTTTTTCCTGAATCTGACCTGCTGAAATGGGGGTGCGTCTTATATGCCGTCAAATATGTATTGAAGTCAAGCAGCCAATCAGAACTCAAGGAATGGAATCACCCAAATCACCCAAATTCATGAATGGGTCATTCTTGATTTCTATATACCACCTGTCTTGGACACTGCTTAATTTGAATGACATTGTGGAGTCTTATAAATACCTTGTCATTCTGCAGTAGGCGTTGTAACTATTCGGGTTTGTATTTAAGTTACAACCGTTTGTTGCCTTGTCTTCCCAGTTCGACGGTAATTGGAACTTTAATTATTCTTCAATATGATATATTTAAAGAGTTGTTACTTACAATTGTTCTTTTTCATTTCTAGAACTGCCCTGTCGTCTGGGGCGTTAGAATGCACCGACTGCACCTCTGCAGAGGGGTAAGACTCCCCCAATGGGGCCACCAGTTGGCCGTGGGTGGCGACCCATGATGCTTAAGGATAGAGCCCAGGTGGATGAGCAGTTCATGACTTGCAATACTCCACTTTGGCCCTATATTGGGCTAGACGGGCAGTCGGAGAGACCCCTCCAATAAATCGGCTGGTCACGTCAAGCCCTAGCACCTATATGATTTTCCCAACCCTATTGCCTTTATGGCAAGCCCCAACCCTTTTTATCATATGGGTGCTAGAAGGCGGTGGCTGCGGGTCTACATGTCCTGGGAATGACGTTAAACTCTATCTGATGGTGAGGTTCCAGTTCTGGAGGTTTGGGGAATGTGGAGCACCCCTTCATCACCATTGCTCCCTGGTCCACTCTGACCCGAAGTGGTAGTACCTGTTAGGGTCCCATCTATGGGTTAAATAGAAAAATGTATTTATAAAAAAATTGTATTATCCATTAAGAATTGATTTATTTCAAAACTTTATCGGCATTAAATGACCCACTGAGGTTGATATGCCGTAAAACAAAACAAACCAAATAAACCAAATCATTTATAGAAGACTAAAGAGACATAAGTTATTCCCCTTTTTTTTCTTCAAAATCACCGGACCCTGCTTGAGAACTACTGCTCTAATTGAATAAGTAACCCGTGACAGTGTTGTAAACCATTTATTTTTGCCAGTGCTACATTATCTCTAAGGTTTTTAAGCGTAGGGGGTCCGTCAAAGTTGTACAAAAAGAAGAGCGTGAAAGGAGGAGGAAGATGTTGAGGGGCACAAAGAAACTCTAAAGCCTAGGGGCCCTGATGCGGATTCATCTGGCACTGAGTTTTACTGAATCTCTCGTTCATTTTCTTCATAATTATATTTTCAACCTGTTAGTTTTCTCATTTTTTAAAAATTTATCTATTTACAAATACACCCCCCCCAACATACACACCGTTTTTATTTTCAATTTTTTTTTTTGCACAACAAGAACGGAATAACTGGTGTCCCTTAAGCCAGTAGTTTTCAAACTTTATTGTATGACTATACGACCTGTGAACTTTTTGTGGTGTTCTTATTGTAACTGTGACCCATGATGATATTGATGCTTCTATTTAGTAAGGAGTGAAAGAGTGGATAGTTGAAAAAAAACGAAAAGTAAAAAAAAAGATGTCTAGACCATACAGAATTATCATTCAATTTCAAATTTGATCAGGAATTGTTTTATATTCTAAGTTGGGGCATTTTTAAGTACATTGCTCTAATAAGAATCTCGCTACAGTGTGTTTTTTTTTTTTGTTGTTTTTTTTTGATAATAGTAATATATAGATGGCAATCTAAGAAATATATTTTACTTTTGCAGCACAACAACTCTGTTTTAGTATTATCTGCATTATTCAGACTATTGTCCTCATCTTCATTGTTATCTGTACAACATTTTGGCCGATGTGCCCTCTGGCCTTCTTCAGGTATTTCTTGTCGGACTCTGAGAACCTTCGTTTCAAACTCGGGAACCTTCTTGTCATAATCAGGAACCTTCTTGTCGTAATCGGGAGCCATCATGGAACTTTGAACCTAACTCTTTATTCAGTCCACAGGGGTATCCTGTTCTCATTCTGCTAACCATAGCTTGGGTAGAGGGGGTTAAGCTGTGTCAATTATTATTCTATGTTACTGCTGCCCCTGACCAGGATTGAACCTGCAGTCTAGAGATAACTGCCACTTAGAACTGGCTTAACATAACTCCTTTATCCACTAGGCTATGTGTCCAATTGGACTCTGTTTTATGTGATTAACATCTGAATGTAATTTGGTATTGTTGTGGGGTTTTAAGGGTACCAAAATAAGACAAATGACTGGTAACAATGTTTACAAACGTATTGAACAAGAGTAGAAATATACAGCAAAGAAAGTGGAGATTGCGTCCAGCCAATACAGTTACGAGCTGACTCGCATTTGCTTCGTGTCAAGCCACAATTGTTCCCGGTACTTATAGTAGCTGTCGGTGCATTCCATTTATGTCCATAGGTTATATCACCTATAACAGGTATGTACATAGATTAAATCATCAAAAACAAAATCACTGGCACTTTGGCCCTATCTTGGGCTAGACGGGTGGTCAGAGAGGCCCCCTCTGATTAATCGGCTGGTCATGTCAAGCCCTAGCACCTACATGATTTTCCCAACCCTATTGCCCTTATGGCAAGTCCCAACCCCTTTTTATCATATGGGTGCTAGAAGGCGGTGGCTGAGGGTCTACATGTCCTGGGAATGACGTTAAACTCTATCTGATGGTGAGGTTCCAGTTTTGGAGGTTTGGGGAATGTGGAGCACCCCTTCATCACCATTGCTCCCTGGTCCACTCTGACCCGGAGTGGTAGTACTTGTTAGGGTCCCATCTATGGGTTGAATAGAAAAATGTATTTATAAAAAAAAATTGTATTATCCATTAAGAATTGATTTATTTCAAAACTTTATCGGCATTAAATGACCCACCGAGGTTGATATGCCGTAAAACAAAACAAAACCAAAACAAAATCACTGGGATGCATGGATACGATTTTTCTGCGTACTTTTAGAGTTTTCTGCATCAGTGATGCAGGATGCGTACATATCAGCATCTCTGGGACGGTAACCATTACACTATGAGCATCTCCACTATACAAAATATAGATATTAGTGATATCATAAATATGATATTAGGGATATCATATATATGATATCAGTGATATCATATTTACTTGTGGAGTTATTTAGGTATCTGCACTTATTTTCTATATGTCAGTCTCGTCTTTCTCAATTTACCTGGTGTTTGTGCCGCTGGAAATAAAAATGTACTAAACTTACGGGAAGCATGCACCCCAGGTACCACTTACCCCCTCGTCTCAAAGGGGGAGAATCTGGTTGATAGTTTGATGTGTGAGGTCCTCAGAAAGAAGAATGTATTTGCAAAGTTATTTCTGGTGCTGCTCTTAACAGCGCATGTGGGACTCTTCTCTTAAAAGCTGACCTTGTGTCAAATTCTGCTTTCGGCTGGGAAGCAGGATAAGATGTACCTTCTCTGCATCACTTTGTGTTTCTTTCTCTCTCTCTTTTGGGTTTTATTTCTTTCCGGGATCATTTTCTTTTTTTTTCTCTTTCTTTCTTTCTTTCTTTCTTTCTTTCTTTCTTTTTCTTTTCTCTTTCTTCTTTCTTTCTTTTTCTCTTTCTCTCTTTCTATGCTCTCTTCTTTTTCTCTTCTTTCTATGCTCTCTTTTCTTTTTCTCTTCTTTCTTTCTCTCTTTCTTTCTATGCTCTTTCTCTTTTTCTCTTTCTTTTCTCTCTCTCTTTTTCTCTTTCTTTCTCTCTCTTTTTCTCTTTCTTTCTATGCTCTTCTCTCTTTTTCTCTTTCTTTCTATGCTCTCTCTCTTTTTCTCTTTCTTTCTTTCTCTCTCTTTTTTCTTTCTTTCTTTCTCTTCTCTCTTTTCTCTTTCTTTCTTTCTCTCTCTCTTTCTCTTTCTTTCTTTCTCTTCTTCTCTTTCTCTCTTTCTCTCTTCTTCTCTTTCTTTCTCTTCTCTTTCTCTTTCTTTCTCTTCTCTCTCTTTTCTCTTTCTTTCTTTCTCTCTCTCTTTTTCTCTTTCTCTTTCTCTTCTTCTTTCTCTTTCTTTCTTTCTCTCTCTCTTTTCTCTTTCTCTTTCCTCTCTCTTCTCTTCTTTCTTTTCTCTCTCTCTTTTCTCTTTCTTTCTTTCTATGCTCTCTTTCTTTCCATGATTTCTTTCTTTCTATCCTCTCTTTGTTTTTCTCTTTCTTTCTATCCTCTCTTTATTTTTCTCTGCTTCCATGCTCTCTTCTTTTCTCTTTCTTTCTATGATCTCTTTTTCACCCCTCTTTCTTTTCATGTTCTCTTTCTTTGTGTCCTTCTTTCCATGCTCTATTTCTTTCTCTCTTTCTTTTCAGGCTCTTTCTTTCTCTTTCTTTCTTTTTTCTGTCTTTCTTTCTGTCTTTCTTTCTTTTTTTCTTTCTTTTCTTTCTTTCTTTCTGTCTTTCTTTCTGTCCTTCTGTCTTTTTTTCTGTCTTTCTTTTATTTCAGGCTCTTTATTTCTTTATTTTCTCTGTTGACCAGATTGCATGTGTTTTATATATATATATATATACACCCATCCCATAAGCTTCTTTCTCAATCCACTGCAGGTCACAGGCATTCCCCAGGGTCTTTAAGGCATGAGGAGTAATGTCAAGCTGACTTATGACATGTTGGTAGACAGTTTGAATTCAGAGTTTTCATATACATCAGTTGCCCTACAAAGGTTAACAATCCCAGTCTGCCCTACTATTTACCCATATATAGTTAGATTCAGAAGAAAGAAGAGATGGATTAATCCCTTTCCCAAGGGCATTAACACAAAGTGAAACACAGAAACCTTGTCTAGAACTTTTAATATTTTAATTCAATAAAAAATATATTTACCGTTTATCTTTGATCATTATATCCAAGAATTACGACTAGTACAGAGAATTCGGACTTTTGTATCATAATCTTTAAATTGATTATAGAATCAAACAGTATAAGTCAAAATAGATCAAAATGCTTCCAACTTTTTGTTTTCGTTACACTTTATTTATTTTTTGTTCATTCTATCCATCCACTTTAATATTGTTCACTTGATTCTCTTTATTAGTTTAGGAAATATTGATATCTTTATAGAAGTGGCTGTAAATATTCACTTGGATTTCATTGATATATTTCTTTCAAATGGACAATGAACCAGTCCTCTACACTCTTTGTAAAATAGTTAAGGGTAATTTATGAGGAAGACCATCCCGGTCTCCTGCCTCAAAACTTGCTAACGGTGAGTGGTGAAAAACCAACCCCAGCTACGATTGAAGTCCGTAGCCGAAGCAATAGATAGATATGAAGACGACTAAATAGATAGTTTTTATTTTATTTATTAAAATCTAAAAGAATATCTAAATACTCAGATTTTCTTTTATTCATGTTTGTTTAATGATTTGTTTTTAGTTTAAATAAACAAGAATATCTAAATATTTTGATTTTTTTTTTTTACTTGTAATTGATTGTTGGAAATAAATATATTAAAATAAAATGAAAATACCAAAAAATAAACGTTTTGGATTTTTTTATATGTAAGTGAATGTCGAAAAAAACACAAAAAAAACCCCCAAAAAGCCCCAAGTTGGTTGTTTACTTTCAAGTGACACTACTTCGGCTACGGACTTCAATCGTAGCTGGGTTGGTTTTTCAGCAATCACCGGTAGCAAGTTTTGAGGCAGGAGACCGGGGTGGTCTTCCTCATAAATTACCTAGTAAAGTAATAAAAAGTAGTAGTAGCAGCTACTCGTCCTTCGGGACGGAGGTCCAGAGAGCTTCGGCCTCTGGACCGGTGGGATGCTAAATTAATAGCGTCGATCCCAGATACCTGCCTCATTGCACTTAAAGGGGCAGGGTTGGGATTGACGCAATTTTTCTACCTACCACCCCATGAGTCTCGGCTTGTGGGTGGTCCCCACATAAAACGGCCTTGTGCCATATTGTGTGAAAGTGGGACACATGTAAATAGGAGTAAAGTAATAAAAAAAAAAAAATTTTAAAAAACCCAAAAAACAAAATGAAATTTTAGAATTATTCTATTGAATATTTCAGATATGAAAATGGCCAATTTTTACTATTCTGAATTTAAAATAATTCATGAAATGTCATTCAAATTTTTGGTGCTATTGGCAGAATTGCATCCCGGCCTCCTGCCTTAATAAATGCTAGGCGGTGATAGCTGAAAAAAACCACCCCACTTATGAATGAAGTCCCTAGCTGAAGCGGTGCCTGCTGAAAAAACAACCAGCACTTAATTTTTTTTCGACCATCAATTACAAGTAAAAATAATCAAAACATTTTTTTTTCGGTATTTTTATTTTATTTTGATATATTTATTTCCAACAATCAATTTCAAATTAAAAAAAATAAAAATATTAAAAATGACCAGACATTTTTTTTATTAAAATATAAAAGAATATCTAAATATTCAGATTTTTTAAATTTATGTTTGTTTAATGTTAAATGTTTTTAGTTAAAATAAAAAAGAATATCTAACGGAAAAACACCTTAAATGCTGGTTGTTTTTTTTCAGCAGGCACCACTTCAGCTAGGGACTTCATTCATAGGTGGGATTGTTTTTTCAGCTATCACTGCCTAGCATTTTGTGAGTGAGATAATATATTAAAAACATTTGTATTGAGAATATTGGATAAATTATGAATTAAAATTTAAACTATGGATGCTAATGTTTTCATCCAATCAGAAACTGTCAGTGGATATTGGTCATAATTTTTATTTTTTTTTCAGCCAATCGTGCGCTTGTATTTGAAACGCACTGATTGGTTGATTTATTGGTCAAATTCATTGTAGATTTTTATCTTGCAAATTATCTTTGATTATTGCTGGGTGGTCCCTGTAAATAGAGTTTATCCGTTTGTGAGATGAAAGGCTCATGTGTCAATTAATTCATGGTTGACATTATATGAAAGCAACTGACATTTCTACAGGATATTGCCGAGTTTTGTTAAAGGATTGAAACAATTTTGTGCTATAATTAAGGTTTATGTGTGTTAATAGACACAAAATAATGATTTTTTGTTGGACTTAAAAATCAACATAGTCCAAGAGAAAACCTGTTTGTGGATAATGAATATTTGATAGTTTGATACTGGTGGTTTGCTTTTGTTATTATTTTTATGTTTATTTGTATTGTTTTTGGATAATGACCACAATGCATTTTCATTGTAGATTATTACATTTACAAATTTTCATTGTAGATTATTTACAATGCCAATGATTATTTACAATGCATTTATTGGCATTTTCATTGTAGTTGTAGTGGATTATTTACAATTTTCTTTTATTTACAATGGTTTTACAATGCTTTACATTGCTACAATGTTTTCATGCATTTTCATTGTAGATTATTTACAATGCATTTTCATAATCATTTACAATGCATTTTCATTGTAGATTATTTACAATGCATTTTCATTGTAGATTATTTACAATGCTACAATGTATTTTCATTGTAGATTATTTACAATGCATTTTCATTGTAGATATACAATATTTTCATATGCATTTTCATTGTAGATTATTACAATGATTGTACAATGCATTTTCATTGTAGATTATTTTACAATGCATTTTCATTGTAGATTATTTACAATGTAGTCATTGTAGATTATTTACAATGCATTTTCATTGTAGTTTGTAGATAATCTACAATGCATTTTCATTTTCATTGTAGATAATCTACAATGCATTTTCTACAATGCATTTTCATTGTAGATTATTTACAATGCATTTTCATTGTAGATTATTTACAATGCATTTTCATAGTAGATTATTTACAATGCATTTTCATTGTAGATTATTTACAATGCATTTTCATAGTAGATTATCTACAATGCATTTTAATTGTAGATTATCTACAATGCTTTTCCCTTGTAAATCTTATACAATGCATTTTTATAGTAAATCACCTTCAATACATTTTTGCTATAACTTTTTTACTTTCTTTTAATATTCCTGATCACTAGAAAATAAAGACTAAAAAATTGTGTTGTTTGTTTACATTTGGGGTAAATACGAGAAAGCATCCTTCAGGGACCATAAACTTAAACCTCCCGATTTCGTTATTAAGTCATCACAAAAATAGTTCCGTATTATCGGGTTAAAATTAGTAATAATTATAAATAATTTAAGATATAATTTAAAAAAAATGTTTTTCTTTTGTGAAGATGTGATTATATGCATCGTTAGGTCCTTCCTTCATTTATTCATTTATTCAAATGACCTGTATGTTTTGAACGAGTTTGTATGTGAATGACAAATCATTAGTGCCCATCATATCCAATCAGGTGTACAATAGGGTAGGTCGATTTTTCACTTAAAAAAAAAAAATCAAATTGTCCATCTATGTGAAAGTTGTGTGTTCGGTTTAGCTCAGTCAATAGAGTGTTCGGCTAGGAATCTCAAGGATCCTGGTTCGATACCGGCCCTCGCCGACTCAGCCTATAAGTAGCGCAGGGATCTGTGCAGTAAAGTGAGGAGCTGATGGTAGATGTGGCGCTCCACCTCAGACACTAAAAAAAAACAAAAAAAAAACTCCTTGGTCTAGCGCTAGTGAAAAAGGAATAGACTCCCTCGCTGTTGGGCTGATATCGACATTAAGCCGCCTCGATGACTTTACTTTTACTGAATACTGATACCAAAAATAGATATTTTACTTGCACCATTGTTTGAGGAAATAGCATCAAATATCATCTACTAAAATTCACAAAAGATCCTTGTTTTTACAAACAGTTGGCCTAGAAATTCGTTAGAAAATTGACCATTTTTCAATATCTAAATCAGAAAATGTTATTTCATTTTTATTAAAATTAAAACAAATTAAATATCATAAATAGAATTTGGAAAATTTGTAAGTTAAGGTACCGCTATACATACATATATGCTTACATTCCTGGCCTGGAAAGGGTTAATATATGTCATTGGATTTTAGCTGATTTGGGTCATGTATTCTTCTGGGTTGAATCCTGTTTGATGACTCAAACAGTATTTCATATAAGACTTTTATATTGAGACCTGTTGAATGAGTTAAGTCGACTGGAACAGACTCATGTGGGTTTTTTTTTGTGTTGTATATTCAGGATTAATCATAAAAAAATCTTTTCAACAAGTTCATTTGTTCTGCTTATGATATTATCAATTATAAATACATTTTCTCTTTTTTTTTTCATTTAGAGCTAAATATTTATGTTTGACAACCCCCACCCCCATGTCTACTCAGTTTGTTTTGTTTATTAATAAGCGTAGTTACCTGTTGGTTTAGCCGTTGGAAGTACTGTTTTAACATATATATATAGGGTTAGCTCAGACGGTAGAGCGTTCGGCTAGAAACCACAAGGTTCCTAGTTCGATACCGGTCCTCGCCAACTCAGCGTTAGTAGTAGCACAGGGATCTGTGTGGTAAAGTAAGGAGTTGATGGTAGGTGTGGCGCCCCACCTCAGACGCTAAAACAATCTCCTTGGTCTAGCGCTATTGAAAAGGGGATAGACGCCCTCGCTGACTGGCTGATACCGACTTTAGGCCACCCCGACAACTTTACTTTTTTTTACTTTATATATATGATATTAAAAAGTAATTAGAGAAATATTCCTGTTGATCTTACCACTTATCACTCTCTCTCACACACACAACCCAAAAAATAGTTTTCTGTTATATATATATATATATGTTTGAAATACACTAGGCTTAGCTGTATTTACCAAGATAGAAATGAACAATGAATGGAACGTTAGTTTTTTTTTTTTTTCAGAATACAAGGTGTCATAAAAGTGCAGAGTTTCAAGCTGTATTTACCACGATAGAAATGAGCAATAAATGGAACGCTAATTTTTTCAGAAAACATTAGTGTGCAAGAAAATACAAAACCTCTTGATACTTTTTTGACACACCTTGTATATATTCCTCACAGACTGCTCAGCCACCACGATCCTGTCCTCAGAGATTGGTGGTTTCTTGGGTTCTGTCTAAACCAGAACATACGAGGTGTGTCATAAAAGTATCGAGATTGAAGCTGTATTTACCAAGGTAGAATGAACAATGAATGGAACGTTAATTATTTTCAGAATACAAGGTGTCAAAAATTACAAAAAATCTCGATACTTTTTTGACACACCTTGTATATTCCTCACAGACTGCTCAGCCACCACGATCCTGTCCTCAGAGATTAGTGGTTTCTTGGCTTCTGTCTAAACCAGAACATACAAGGTGTGTCATAAAAGTATTGAGATTGAAGCTGTATTTACCAAGGTAGAAATGAACAATGAATGGAACGTCAATTATTTTCAGAATACAAGGTGTGTCATAAAAGTGCCGAGTTTCAAGCTGTATTTACCAAGGTAGAAATGAACAATGAATGGAACGTCAATTATTTTCAGAATACAAGGTGTGTCATAAAAGTGCTGAATTTCAAGCTGTATTTATCAAGATAGAAATGAACAATGAATGGAACGTTAATTTTTTTCAGAAATACAAGGTGTCGTAAAAGTGCTGAATTTCAAGCTGTATTTATCAAGATAGAAATGAACATAAATGGAATGTTAATTTTTTTTCAGAATCCAAGGTGTGTCAAAAATTACAAAAATCTCGATACTTTTTTGACACCCTTGTATATATTTCACAAGACTGCTCAGCCACCACGATCCTGTCCTCAGAGATTACGAGTTTGTCACCCACGGCCAACAGGTGGCACCTTTGGTTGTGGGGGGGGGGGAGATAATGATTAATCAGTTCCTCCTCGTCTGTCACATTCAATAAGACGGTTTTGTGTGTGTGTGTTTGTGGAAATGAAATTTACAAAAATTAGTTGGGATTGTTGGGTATTTCCTATGAGTTTTTGTTGTCTGAGTAAATAAGCAAGGTATTTAAAATATCTTTCTATGCTGTTGAGCAGGCCTTACCCATATTGAAGAATTTGGTGCAACACGGTCTTCCTGTCATTATTCAACGTTGTGCTAGACTGAGTTAAGTTATGTCAATATTTATTTTAAAAAAACAAACATTGTTATTATAATTCATTTCTTTCTGTTTTTTTTCTTTTTTTACTTTTTTGTTTATACACACACACACACACGCATATATATATATATATATATATATATTATATATGGGAGAATAAGTGCTTAATTGGAGTCGTACCTAATTTTGAAAATTAATTAATTAATAATGAATTAGGCGGGAATACCTATTAAATGTATGGCTAAACAAATCGAGAAAAAATCAATCTCTGTATGTACATTTTGGCCTATTAGGCCTCATCAGCAGAGCTATAGATCGGAAGACCGCCCTATATATATATATGTATATGTATATGTCATAATTTTGCTGTGTGCAATTCTCTTTGTATTGATCTACATCTTTCTCTCTCTGCTACTTGTGCTCTCTCTCTCTCTCTCTCCTCTCTCTCCTCTGTGCTGCCTTTTCTCTCTCTTTATGTTTCTAACTCACTCTCTCTCTCTCTCTCTCTTTGACTTTGTGTTACTCTCTATCTCCATACCTATCTCTGTGTTGCCTTTTCTTTCTTTCTCTGTGCTGCTCCCTTTCTCTCTTCTCTCTCTCTGCTACTTGTTCTTCACCTCCGTCTCTGTCTGCGCTCTCTCTCTCTCTCTCTCTCTTCTCCTCTTCTGCTCTCTCTCTCTCTCTCTCTCTCTCTCTCTCTGCTACTTTGCCTCTTTTTTCTCTGTTGCCTTTCTCTCTCTCTCTTCTCTCTCTCTCTCTCTGTGCTGCTTCTCTCTCTCTCTCTTATGTTGCTAACTCTCCTCTCTCTCTCTCTTATGTTGCTAAACCTCTCTCTCCTCTCTCTCTTTGTGTTAATCTCTATCTCATCACTATCTCTGTTGCTAACTCTCTCTCTGCTGTGCTGCTCTCTCTCTCCCTCTCTCTTCTCTCTCTCTCTCTCTTGCTCTCTCTCCTCTCTCCTCTCTCTCTCTCTCTGCTACTTGCTCTCTTTTTCCTCTGTTGCCTTTTCTCTTCTCTTCTCCTCTCTGCTGCTCATCTCTTTCTCTCTCTCTCTATCTCTCTACTCTCTCTATCCCTCTCTCTCTTCTGCTACTATGCCTCTCTTTTTTTCCTCTGTTGCTTTTCTCTCCTCTCTCTCTCCTCTCTTCTCTTGACTTATATATATCGTCCTCTTATATGTTGCTAATCTCTCTCTCTTCTCTCTCTCTTTATGTTGCTCACTTCTCACTCTCTCTCTCCCTCTCTTCTCTCTCTCCCTTTCTCTCGTCTGCTACTTGCTCTCTTTTCTCTTTGCCTTTTTTCTCTCTCTCTCTCACTCTCTTCTGCTGCTTACTTTTCTCTCTCTCCTCTCTCTCTCTCTCTCTCTCTCTCTTCCCTCTCTCTCTCTCTGCTACTTGCTCTTTTTTTTCTCTGTTGCCCTTTCTTCTCTCTCTCTCTCTTCTCTGCTTGCTACTTTCTCTCTCTCTCTCTCTCTCTTTGCTGCTCTTTCTCTCTCTCTCTCTCTCTCTCTCTCTTCTCCCTCTCTCTCTCTCTGCTAATTGTCTCTTTTTCTCTCTGTTGCTTTTCTCTCTCTTCTCTCTCTTCTGCTGCTACTTTCTCTCTCCTCTCTCTTTATGTTGCTAACTCTCTCTCTCTCTCTCTCACTTTGTGTTACTGTCTGTCTCCATCACCTATCTCTGTTGCTTTCTTCCTCTCTCTCTCTCTCTCTCTCTCTGTGCTGCTCTGTGCTACTTGCTCTCTTTTTTCTCTGTGCTGCTGCTCTCTCTCTCTCTCTCTCTGCTACTTGCTCTTTTCTCTCTCTCTCTCTCTCTCTCTCTCTCTCTCTCTCTGCTGCTACTTTCTCTCTCTCTCTCTCTCTTTATGTTGCTAACTCTCTCAATCTCTCTTTGTGTTACTGTCTATGTCCATCACTATCTCTGTTGCTTTCTCTCTCTCTCTCTCTCTCTCCCTTCTGTCCCCTCTCTCCCACCCTCTGTGGATTCAATGTCACTTTCTGTTATCCCCCCCCCTCTCATTTCCTTCATCCCTGTTTTCTCCTTTTTTTTCTGCATCCTACTTTCATTCTCTCTTTGAACCCCCCCCCCCAACTCATCTTCTGTCACCATCGCTAATTGAATGTTGAAAGAGAGAAGGAGAGAGAGAGAAAGTCTGACTGAATCTTGCCTTTCATAAAAATCACCTTCACTGTGTGACACCCCGAAAAATGTTCTCATGGGACTGTTTATTTGTTATTCTCTTTCAAATACAACTGACTCACTTGACCTTCTTTTTAAAACAAACACGCACACGGACACACGCATATACGGACACAAACACAAACGCACACATACACACACACACATGGACGCACACAAACGCAAACAAACGCACACGAACACACACAATTACTCACCCACTCACTCACCGCTGTGTCCACTCTTTCGATATCTCTGAACACTTAATGGTTAGCAAGCGAGTCTTGCAGATCCATTACTATTAAGAATGAATAGTGAGTTCGATTCTTCTTTTAACCGCCCTGTCGGCTGCGGCGTTAGAATGCACCGACTGCACCTCTGCAGAGGAGTAAGACTCCCTCAATGGGGCCACCTGTTGGCCGTGGGTGGCGACCCGTGATGCTTAAGGATAGAGCCCAGGTGGATGAGCAGTTCATGACATGCAATACTCCACTTTGGCCCTATCTTGGGCTAGACGGGCGGTCGGAGAGGCCCCCTCCGATCAATCGGCTGGTCACGTCAAGCCCTAGCACCTATATAATTTTCCCAACCCTTTTGCCCTTATGGCAAGCCCCAACCCCTTTTTATCATATGGGTGCTAGAAGGCGGTGGCTGCGGGTCTACATGTCCTGGGAATGACGTTAAACTCTATCTG
>CM042151.1:114756841-114771841 GCA_023376005.1 Doryteuthis pealeii | reverse complement strand
AGGAAATGAATCCGACAATATGAGTATGAAAAGGTGGAATGAAAGCATCACACAATGCTGTTAAAGAAGAAAACAATTTATAATATAATCATAGCTGATACTGATCAATATTTCGGTTTTACAAAAATCATCATCAGAGCTCATTCACTCCCGTAGTTGTTTTGACATTCCTCTCTGACCCAAACAACCACGGGAGTGAATGAGCTCTGATGATGATTTTTGTAAAACCGAAATATTGATCAGTATCAGCTATGATTATATTATAAATTGTTTTCTTCTTTAACAGCATTGTGTGATGTTTTCATTCCACCTTTTCATACATATATATATATATATATATTATATATATTATATATATAGGGTCATCCATAGACACGTGTTTCGACTTATCAAGTCTCTTCAGTGTGGCTAGACATTTTGTAAGCTACCTACAGCCGGAATTGAACTCCGGTCGGTTGGGTGTCAGTCCAGCAACTTAACCATTAGACTGTCTTCACTTACAGAATGGGAAGGGGATTTTAACTGTTTTAATTCACATATCGCTTTGTGTGTAAAGCCCGTCACAGTGCTCCATTCCTCATAGAGAAGAGCGTTGCGTTTACGCTTGAGTTGTCGGCCGTCAGTGAGATCCCCCCCAGAGTGCTCAACCCTAGGGGATGGGGAGCATATGTAGGGTCATCCACAGACACGTGTTTCGACTTATCAAGTCTCTTCAGTGTGCCTAGACATTTTGTAATATATAAGTTAAGAGAAAGGAAATGAATCCGACGGTATAAGTATAGATAAAAGGATATGAAAACACACAATATGCGGTTAAAATGAAAATATTTCATATCATATTCATAGCTAATATTGAACAATATTTCGATTTATAAAAATCATCATCAGAGCTTGTTTTTAATTCGGACTCATCGAGAGAGAAGCAGAATATAATTTAAATTCAAAATGAGAACATTGATGTTCCAAAAAGCGTGCAAGTCATGCGATCGTGCTAATGATGAAACAATCGCATGACTTGCAATATAAGAATATTTATTCCAAGATCTATTGCATATATATATACACACAGATGGAGCTCTCTTTTTCAACATTTACATATATACATATATATACACAGATAGAGCTCTCACTGGCAACCTTTACATATATACATATGTATGTATTTATTTGTTAAATTCTTGCTCTGATTTGCAGGTGGTCAATAGCCCTGGGGTTATCCAAAACTTGGTAGTAAGGGATGATTCTATATATGATTTCTAAGACACACTGTATTATTATTGTATGATCCAGTATGTATAAATACAGTGAATCTTTAAATCACTAAAGAGAGATCAATGTATAATAAACTTTTTAGATTATATACAGAGAAATATTTATCTTTGAAAGGAAGGAAAAACTCAACACCGTAATTCCATAATAAATTTATTTCGACCAAAATTGGGGCCTTTATAAATCTAAGTTGATTTAACAAAGCTCCCCCAATTAAGTCTCATCAGATGGATAGTCACCAATAATTTGATATATATATATATATATACAATAATAATACGGTGTGTATTAGAAATCACATGTAGAATCATCCCTTACTACCAAGTTTTGGATACCCCACATCTCTCTCTATCTATCTATCTATATATATATATATATATATACCATGGGGCTATTGACCACCTGCAAATCAGAGCAAGAATTTAACAGATATATATGTATATATATATATGTAAAGGTTACCAGAGAGAGCTCTATCTGTGTATATATATGTATATATGTAAAGGTTGACAAAGAGCACTCCAGCTGTATATATATATATATATATATATATATATATATATATATATATTTATCCAAAACTTGGTAGTAAGGGATGATTCTATATGTGATTTCTAGATCCACTGTACTAATATTGATGATCCAGTATGTATAAATACAGTGAATCTTTAAATCACTGAAGAGAGCTCAATGTATAATAACCTTTTAGATTATATACAGAGCAATATTTATCTTTGAAAGGAAGGAAGAACTCAACACCGTAATTCCATAATAAATTTATTTTGACCAAAATTGGGGCCTATATAAATCTAAGTTGATTTAAAACAGCCCCCCAAATTTTCGTCTCATCAGATGGGTCTCAATTCACTTATGGACAAGCACATCACAACCCCCCCCCCAAAAAAAAAGCTGAATATTAAAAAAATATATAAATTCAAACAAAAATAAAAAATATAAAAAATATTTTTTTAACAGTATAGGATTGTAACCATAGGAACAGGAAGTGAATGAGAAAAAAAGATACATTTCAAGGTTGGTTTCTTAGGGTGTTCAGACAGACAAAAAAGTGACAAGGCAGAAAAAACAGAGTAGTATATTAAAATATAAATAGACAAGTAAATAAAAAATGTTTTTAAATTTAAACATTAGAGTATAATGATGTATAAAAGGACTATAGATAAAAAGGAAATAAAAGGGAATAAAGATAAAGAAAATAATAGTTATGATATAAATAATAATAATAATATTAATAATATTAATAAAAAGATAAAGTAAATAAAATAATAAAAATATGAATAGTAAGATAAAGTAAATAATACTAATAATAATATTAATAATAAGATAAAATAGATAATAATAAAATTTTTAAAAAAGATAAAGTACATAAAATAATAATAATATTAAAAATAGGATAAAGTAGTTCTTCCTTCCTTTATTGATATATATACATTTAATAGGTATTCCCGCCTAATTCATTATTAATTAATTAATTTCTAAATTAGGTACGACTCCAATTAAGCACTTATTCTCCAAAAAATTATCGGCAAAAAGCCATTCAAAACAAACCTTGTTTATATATATATATGCAATAGATCTTGGAATAAATATTCTTATTAATCTTGAATTGTATAAACATGATTTTGGGAGAGACCTCATGTTAATCATGGTATTGGTAAATTTATTATGGAATAACGGTATTGAGTTTTTCTTTCCTTTCAAAGATATATATAATGATGTGACACAAGGTCAATTTCTTAAACAGAGTTTAACAGGTTTGAATTCAGAATTTTCCTTCTCCTAGACTGGTTGCCTAACCAATATCTAGAAGTGGCAGGACTTTCAGACAGAAGGATGCCAACAAAAAAAAGAAAAAGAAAAGGGCAACCATTAGTTACATTTTCTTGTGTGACACAGACCAAATCCAGAGGATAAATGTATATAGGTAGTTACTATTGCATTCATTGATGTTTTTGTTGTTGTTGCTGTCTTGTTGATTATATTCGCACACCGTGATTAAATTGTGTATCTTTTCTGTTTGTGTTTTTTCAGCTGTGTGCATCGTAAACCATTGAAGCTCCAGTTTAATTTGGCCCATTTGACCCCTCCCATTTGACCTGAAAACTGTCAAAATGGTGGAGCTTAAGAACGTCCTTCGTGCACCTCTGCCTCATCCGCCCGTCAGGTCCCGTTTCCGAAAGTTTTACCTCTACAGGGACCCCAACGACTTTCAAGCCATTGACGCTCATGCCATCGATGTAAGTTGAAAAAAACAACATTTTTTTTTACCTACTTTTTTTTGTCTTTCTCTCTCTCTTTTTTTTTGGGGGGGGTTAATTTATGAGGAAGTGCGTCCCGGTCTCCTGACTCAGAAATTGCTACCCGGTGACTATTAAAATAACGTCCCCAGCTATGTCGTCTCCATTTGTTCGTATCTATCTATATTATTTTGTTTGTTTATCTATCTATCTATCTCAGTCTATTCCAAACTATATATCCATCTTCATATCTAAAACAAGAATTACGACAAATTACGATAAATAAACAAGAATTATGACAAATTACGATAAATAAACAAGAATTACGAAATTTCTATAATAAAACAAGAATTACGACAAATTTCTATAAATAAACAAGAATTACGACAAATTTCTATAAATGAACAAGAATTACGACAAATTTCTATAAATGAACAAGAATTACGACAAATTTCTATAAATGAACAAGAATTACGACAAATTTCTATAAATAAACAAGAATTACGACAATTACAATAAATAAATAAGAATTACGACAAAAAAAGCGAAGCCCCCCCTCTAAAATACATTTAACGCCCTAAGCTGGTTGTTTTCTTTCAACTAACACCACCGAGACGACATAGCTGGGGATGTTATTTTAATAGTCACCGGGTAGCAATTTCTAAAGCAGGAGACCGGGATGCACTTTCTCATAAATTACCCTTTTTTTTTTTTTTTTTTTTTTTTTTTTTTTTTCTCAATGTTTGTCTATTTTATTATTATTATTTATTCCCGTTTTTATATGAAAATCTATCCTTTGTACTACACGCTAAGCATATAATGCACTAGTTATTTTATTTAAAAACTATTATATTTTTCAGGTCAGTTAACTTAGAACGACGTATCTTTGAGGCGTAACACAGATTCCCAAAGATACGTGGTTCAAAGTTAACTGACCTGAAATATTATTTTCTTTTTAACCAGGGTTTTTCTTACACCTCGCTAATAATTTGACAAGAATAATTTAAGAAAATTAGGTAAATGACCGTAACTTCTGTTCCTTTTCGTTGAACCTTACAATTTTTACGGAGTAGGTGTATATACAGGTTGTCATTATACCCTGATAATTTTGTTAAATTCCAATCTGTAGTTTGTGGATAGGAGGGAAAAGTGTCACTTCTTTAATAATTTGAAACGGAGTATATATATATATATATATATATATATATATTATATATATAGGGTCATCCACAGACACGTGTTTCGACTTATCAAGTCTCCTCAGTGTGGCTAGACATTTTGTAAGCTACCTACAGCCGGAATTGAACTCCGATCGGTTGGATGTCAGTCCGGCATCTTAACCATTAGGCTGTCATCACTTACAGAATGGGAAGGGGATTTTAACTGTTTTAATAGACACATCGCTTTGTGTGTAAAGGCCGTCACAAAGTGCTCCATTCCTTAGAAGAGCGTTGCGTTTACGCTTGAGTTGGCGGCCGTCAGCGAGATCCCCCCCCGAGTGCTCAACCCTAGAGGATGGGGAGCATATATAGGGTCATCCACAGACACGTGTTTCGACTTATCAAGTCTCTTTAGTGTGGTTAGACATATATATATATATATATATATATAATATATATATATATTAATATGAAATTTAACATTTTTGAAAAAACAAATGATGTTATATAATTGCTGACAGAAATCTGTTTCGACCGGCTCGATAAACCGGTCATCCTCAAGAGCAGACGGGAAAAGAAAAAATAACCGTTAGAAGACTGTTTACAAACAGACGCTATATTCAATGCTGGAATTTAAAAAAAAATGCGTGTTCTGTTTTAAAAATAAAAAAATTTCATTTTTAATTTTTAAAAATCAGAAGCAATATAGTTCATAGTAAAACTCAAAAGAGTTTGATGTAAACTCATATAAAAAGTGTATAGTGAGTCGAGTGGGAATCGAACTCGCTCCTCAATGACACTAGTAATGATGTCACAAATATATCCTCGAAAGGCCTCTACCTGTCGCAATAGTCAAAATAATACTGCTAGCTGTTTCTCAGTTGTCGTACGTAATCGCTTGACTCCCTGTCTCTCCGTCGCCGTATGTTTTTATACACACCCGATCTCGTGAGAATTTGCATACGTGCAATATTATTCTCGCCGGTTCGAGATCGCCCATTATTAAAGGTAGTGCTTACAGCAGCCATGTTTCTTTCCTGCGATGCAAGCCAGACTCGTCCGCGCACGCTTTGTGTTCCGAGGTACGTTACTTTCATTACATCTACATATCAAAATAGCTGGAATATATCCTGAACAATTTTGATACTCACTATACACTTTTTATATGATTTTACATCAAACTCTTTTGAGTTTTACTATGAACTATATTGCTTCTGATTTTTAAAAACTAAAAATAAAATTTATTTTATTTTTAAAACAGAACACGCATTTTTAAAATAAATTCCAGCATTGAATATAGTGTCTGTTTGTAAACAGTCTTCTAACGGTTATTTTTTCTTTTCCTGTCTTTCTCTCATATGTTGCTCTTGATGATGACCAGTTTATCGAGCCGGTCGAAACAGATTTCTGTCAGCAATTATATAACATCATTTGTTTTTTCAAAAATGTTAAATTTCATACTGTCGGATTAATTTCCATCTATTTTTCATATATATATATATATATATATATATATATATATATATTCTTCAAATGCTGCTACCACATTTTCACTGTAGTAGCATAAGTATTTAATCCAAAAAGTGCTAAATATTTTCCGTAAAATATAGAGCATTTATAGTTGTAGAAAAAAGTTTTTCTCTCTACCATGATTTCGGTGTTCAAAGTACACCTTCTTCAGGAAAATGTTGAGTTCTGAAGAAGGTGTACGTTGAACACCGAAACCGTGGTTGAGAGAAAAACATTATTCTACAATTATATTAGGATGAGAAGGGTTAAAGTTCCTATTGAATCTGCAAATTTGTTCTTTTGTTTATTTTACAGGTGGCCCAGAGAGAACATAACACCTTCAATGATCTTTTGATGGACTTGGTCATCAAGCCTGGATTCCATACTGAATTGGAAAGGGCAAGGTAAAAGATATTCAAATTCATTGGAACCAGAACAAAAAATTGTCTTTGCTTTGTGTTTACTTTGTTTTTTTTCTCTCTCTCTCTTTCTCTCCCTCCCTCTCTCCATGTTTTAACACAAAAATATCATAAAATGTGTTCTTGATAACAATTAAGTTCATTTCAAATAATGCGCAAGCACAATTAAGAACACATTTTATGATATTTTCGTGTTAAAACATGCAGTTGTATTGATTCAAACAAATTCGTATTTACAGTGTAGATTTATGGTGAAATGAAAATGGCCGACTAAAACAAATGGCTTCCTCAAAGTGAAACATACAAGGGGAGGTTACTCTCATTTATGTAGCTAATGTACAGATTAACATACTTGTTGGGGTCTCATCTGTGTTAAATAGATAAAAAATGAGTTTAAGAAATGTGTTTAAAAAAAAAAGGAATATCCAACAAGAACGAATCAAATGAAATGTCTTTGGCACAAAATAACCCAACAAGTGTTGATATGCCATAAAATTCAACCAACCAAACCAAACCAAAATGACTTCATTCAGCATTAAATGACCTGAAAATGGTTGATATGTTGTAAAACAAAACAAAACAACCAACCATCTCTTCTGTTTTAGAATTTATGTATTTACCAACCCAAGCAGGATGTGACACAAGGTCAATTTATTAAGCGGAATTTACCAAGTTTGAATTCAGAGTTTTCCTTCTCCTAGACCAGTTGCCATACCAAGGTTGAAGAGCCCAGTCTGCCCTACTATTTACCCATAGCTGGAGGGAGAATAGTTTGATTCATACCTTTCCCAAGGATATTAGCGCCTTGTGAAATGCAAACAGCCTTGTCCAGGATTTGAACTCTGGTCGATGATTCCATTTCCTACGACTCTAACCATTACACCACATGCCTCGAACTGTCTTAGAATTTATGGATTTTTGTTCTACTCTTGAATAATAAAGATCCACCCTACAAATTTCCATGGATTGTTCATACTAATGTTTTTTGCACTGCCTTTTTTTAGAGTGATATTTTGTTGGATAAACACTAAAAGCACTAGATCATCAAAGTTAAGCAATGGTGAGCCTGTTCAATAATTAATTGGGTGACCACTTAAGCAACAGCAGGTACTGTAAGCAAACTGAGTCCTTTGTTGATCAAAATGACTTGATTCAGTATTAAATGACCTGAAAAGGGTTGATATGCTGAAAGCACCGGTTCATTCTAGAATACCAAAGTTAAGCAGTGATGAGCCTGTTCAATACTTAACTGGGTAACCACTTAAGTAACAGCAGGTACTGTAAGCAAACTGAGTCCTTTGTTGATCAAAATGACTTGATTCAGTATTAAATGATCCAAAAATGTTTGATATGAGTTGATTCAGCATTAGATCACCTGAAAAAGGGGTTGATAGGTTGTAAAAAAAAACAACCAACCAATCAACCAACCATCTCTTCTATCTTAGAATTTATAGATTTTTGTTCTATTCTTAAATTGGAAAGATTCACTATAGAAATTTCCACTGATTATTGAAACTAATAATTTTTTATTTTGTACCATCTTTGTAGAGTGATATTTCGCTGGATGACCGCCAAGAATATGTACAATATTAAATTCGCCAACTGTGAGAAAGGAAGTCCAGAAGAAACTTTGGAAGCCTTCAAAAACAAGAAAGGAACCTATGCCAGGATTTTCGAGACTATGTGCGGGTAAGTAAATCACCAGTAAATCTTTACAGTTATATTCTCCCATACTTTTCTGTTTTGGGAACATGATTCTATTATTAACCTTTTTTTTTTTTTTTTTTTTTTTTTTTTTTTTCATTTATGTATCTTTTTCTTCTCAAAATAGAAAAGTGTATTAATAAAAAAAAAAATTGAGTATCCATTCAAAATGAATTTATTTCACAACTTTGTCGACATTAAATGACCCATCGAGGTTGATGTTATGATTTTATGGGCCATCCTTTAGGCTCCAAGCAAGAGCGATTGTGCAGCAGAAATCCTTGGTAAAGGATCCTTTGGTTGTTCCTCAGTGTTACAAGTTCCTCGTCAATGATTGCAAATGGACGTCTGTCAGTATCAGTGAAATATGAAAAGGAAAATATGATTAATTCTACCAATTTATTAATACACATGAAATTAATGAAAATTATTTCTACCAGTTTATAAAACCAATCCCAAAGGAAAATATTATTTACCTACAAAAAATCATATGTACAAAAAAAGAAAAAAGAAGATTTGGCATTAAATAACCCAAAATGGTTGATATGCCATTAAACAAAATAACCAACCAACTAAATTAATTGGTTCAATCGAACTTAAAGGACCTAAATTCCCCCACCGAAAGAAAAAGAAAACCCAAAAATCAGGGAATAAACCAAATTTAATGAAATTTTCAGTGTTGATATATTAATGAATAAAAGATATAATGCACCAGTTATTTTATTTAAAAACTTTTACATTTGTTCAGCTCGGTTAACTTTGAACCATGTATCTTCGAGAACCTGTGTTATACTTCAAAGATAAATGGTTCAAAGTTAACTGACCTGAAAAAATGTAAAAAATTTTAAATAAAATAACTGGTGCATTATATATTTTATTCGTTAATATATCGACACTGAAAATTACATTACATTCGGTTAATTTCTTGATTTTTAGTATTTTTTTTTCTTTCGGCGTGGGGACATACAATGGGGGAATTTATGTCCGTTAAGTTTGATTTAACTATTTGATTTCCTTCTCATTCACTCAATCTTTAGGTTTAAACTTAGGAAAATATCTCAGTATTTGAAAACTGAAAGTATTTGAGAGTTCTCTCCCTTACATTGAGCAAATAAAAACAATCTTCCATTGTGTATATTTAAAAAAAAATTTTATGCTGGTTCGTGTAAAGTACAGACATTAACAAATAGTGTGGATTAGAAATAAAGAAACATTCAAATTATAGTTTGTGAGTTGCAATAAAAAAGCAGCAAAAATACATTGCCATTACCCCCAGGTCCACTCTAACCTAGTTGTAGTACTTGATAGGGTCTCATCTATCAGTCAAATAGATCTGGGTAATTTATGAGGAAGTGCGTCCCGGACTCTTGCCTCAGAAATTGCTACCTGGTGACTATTAAAATAACGTCCCCAGCTATGTCGTCTTCATTGTTCATATCTATCTATATTATTTTGTTTGTTTATCTACCTATCTATCTCCGTCTATTCCAAACTATATATCCACTCTTCATATCTAAATCAAGAATTACGACAAATTACGATAAATAAACAAGAATTATGACAAATTACGATAAATAAACAAGAATTACGACAAAATTACGATAAATAAACAAGAATTACGAACAATTTCTTGAAAATGAAACAATAATTACGAGAAATTACGATAAATGAATAAGAATTACGACAAAAAAGAGAAGCCGCCCCCCTCTAAAATACATTTAATTGCCCTAAGTTGGTTGTTTTCTTTCAACTAACACTGCCGAGACGACATAGCTGGGGACGTTATTAATAGTCACCAGGTAGCAATTCCTCATAAATTACCTAGATCTGTTTAAAAATTATTTGTAAAACAAAAAAAAAAAAGAAATCTCTTAAGAAACAACCTACACAAAAACATAAAATATGAACCTACAATGAATAAGATTCACCCTAACCTCTAAACAATGAAATAACTCTAGACAGTTTGCTTGCCATTAAAATTAATCAATTGGAACATATCTTCGAAACATAGGATTGAAACAACAACCAATTTTTTTATATCATACCATCTCTAAGATTTAAAAAAAAAAAAAAAAAAAAATTTTCATTTAACTAAAAATGCGCATAGCCCAAGACAACAACTACTTCAGTTCCAGTGTTATAACTTCAAGTTGTTATTGGCACCTTTTCCGTCAACGAAGGACAATGGTGTAGTGTCCAAAAAAATAAATAATATAAATAAATAAAAAATTATCTGCATCTGCACAGTGGTTGTGCAGGCCTATCCCAGACTGACAGTCTCTTGGTGCACTGACTGCACCACAAACTGTGATCGCTTTCTGGGGCATTGCTGTTTTTTTTTCTCCCTCTTTCTGGCTCTCTTTGCTGTCGAGGCTACTTCTCCTCTCCCGCCTCACTCCTCTTTGTGGCCTTGCTTTACGTTACAACCATAATTTGCATTCTAGTACTTATAGTTTACACAGTCATTTGGTTTTAAGTATTCTTATTTGATACTACATAATTTGTCCACAGTTATATTGGTTTCAAGACCCTGAAGGAGAGATTTTATCCTCGGCAATATTAATATTAAGAATAAATCACAGGTTAACAAACAACACCATTGTTACCTTATTATTTTTTCTTTGCACCTGCATTGTTGATAGCCTTCAAAAAACCAACCTCCAAACTATTTATTTTTTCCCACCAAACACAAAAACAAAAAAAACACCTAACCCCTGCTTTCAATATTTTATTTGATCTATTTCAGTTATTCCGCGTATCACTGTACTGCTGGTCCACTGGCGATTGGCCAAGGGCTTTAGCAACTACCACCCTTGAGGCAATCGAGTTCAAAGCGCACTGCAATACAACCACAGTTGGAATCCAGCCCGTTTTTCTTTCTGATCGGCTAAACTGGCTATCTCATGATTCTCCACTGGTGCGACTCGCTATTTGCGTAGCCGATAACAGAAGGAAAATCACTTGTAAGTCTGACTTTTCTGCTTAAGGTTTATTATCGAACTTAATCGTAGCATGTTCATTTAAGGTGCAGTTGATAAAC
This sequence comes from Doryteuthis pealeii, assembly GCA_023376005.1. Lineage (NCBI taxonomy): Eukaryota > Metazoa > Mollusca > Cephalopoda > Myopsida > Loliginidae > Doryteuthis > Doryteuthis pealeii. The sequence continues at coordinate 114,760,485 of CM042151.1, read as the reverse complement.
GACCTTTTTACTTTTGCTTAAAAATTCCTCTTTCTTTTTCTATTTACTTTTTAATTTCTTTTAACCGTTAATAATTTTTGGTTATACAACCGCTTAAAACACAATTGCATCTTGATTTTTCCTTAAACCATTAGATTCAAAACCCATTTCACTGTGGAATGACTAACACAGCTTCTCAGTCATTGTGGCTCATATAGGCTACAATGACTGGAAATTTCCATCGATTCACCCCTCTCAGCGCAACTCAGTATATGCTCTGTTTGTCAACGCGCATCAGATAGACATTGTCTTAAGTTACCTTAGTTCCTAGAAGCTCATTTAATTATGAGGACAGCTCATTTTCACCATTTTTTTTTCTACACCCTCAAAATGATTTGACAGCTCTATTATTATTATCATCTTATTATTTATTCATTATTAAAAAATGTCATTATTTATAAACGAAATTATATTACAAACACTTCTATTGACATATCTTGCTAGCAATACTCGTTTAAATTGTTATTCTGTGCTTTCAACTTTTACCCTTTAGCCAGCGGATTGAACCTGCCAATCTGGAACTGCACTGCTTACACGCATTGTCTACTTGGACCAGTGGAACAGTCAAACCACCTTCCTCAGCTTAATGCCGACTTTCTCGCCTGGCAGTGGTGCAGTAATTATTCTCAAGCTGTTTATTAGGGGCTTCATTTGCCGAGAACCTAGTAAACTGCATGGTTAGGCTTGGCCAGCTCACATTGCTCAAACAACTTGTGACTGTCCTAACTACTTACTTTCATACTCCTTATCAATCCCCTGTTCTAGAATTCATCATCTTAGATCAATGAACAAAACTTTGGACAATGCAACTCACGGTTCGATGATTTATTAAATGTAGCAAAGGCAAGATGTCAGCAACCCCCAACCCCGCAGGCTGTATCCGCGCCTTCTATGTCATCTTTCCTACCGGCCCACCAACTTAACACCCTCGGACCTCTATTTATCCAAACGAACTTGCATGTATTGAAAGTATATATCTCTTGGCGAACAATTGCCTTTCAAGAATGAAATATGTAAAAGTCATTTAACTCTTTGCCTACTAATTTAACCTCCATGGCTGTACCAACATTTATCTTATGCTATTTTTACTTTTATGATGCGGATATTTCAAATTCTATAACTATATCCATCCTCAAACTCATTCTTATGTCGAATAAGTCCAATTATTATTTATCTATCCAAATCAATTAGTCATGTCAAGCCCTCAGCACCTATAAGACTCTTTCCCAATCCTTTTTACCCTTCATGGCCAAGCCCCCAACCCCTTTTTTTATCATATGGTTGCCTAGAAGGCGTTCTACATGTCCTGCGGAATGACGTTAAACTCCATCCTGATGGTGAGATTCCAGTTTTGGGGAATGTGGCAGGCACCCCTTTCATCACCATTTGCTTCCTGGTCCACTCTGACCCGGAGTGGTCAGTATCTGTTTAGGGTCCCATCTATGGGTTGAATAGAAAAACATGAGTTAATAAAACCAAAAGATTGTATTATCCATTAAGAATTCATTTATTTCAAAACTTTACTCGCACATTAAATGACCCACTGAGGTTGATATTGCCGTCTAAAACCAAAAAACAAAACCCAAACCAAAACCAACTTCACCTCACCCTGATAAGAGCCCGTTATAAGCGTTTACTTGTTGATAACATGAAATCAAGAAAGAAGCGGCGAGACCACTGCGTTTGATTTTAAACCATTTTTGGAGTCTTTCTATCGATTATTTTTAATTAAAATTCAGAGTAGCTATTTACACCATTAAAAATGAGATTTATTTTTGCTTCCAATGGGTTAACCGCCCACTTCTTGGAAAATACCGATTCGATATCCAATAAATACTCCGTTTAGCTGATGCACCAAGTGCTATAAACGACTGCGCATTATTAGTGTCAATATGTTTAAATAATCTTAACTAAGCAGCTCCTACCCATGTTAATGGCTGTTAACCCCCCCCCCTTTTTAAATGTTTTTTTTTTCCCATTTTTTTTTTTTTACATTATTGCTATCAAAATTTCAAATTCATCGAGGTCCTGTCCAAAAATCATACAGTCATATTAATATTTGCCCAAAAAATAATGACCGACCTAGTCCTTTCTCAAAAGCAGCTCGTTATCACATTATCTCCTTAATCTTGTCCATGGTCTAAAAATTTTTCCTTTTGCGTAGTTAATTTTAGCTTTGTGGGAACAGGCAGACAATTGTAGGGAGCTAATTCTGGATGTAAGGGATACTGACATAGCTGGCGATATATTTTTGCAAAAAAAAAAAAAAAAGAAAAGAAAAAAGTGTGTCCAAGCTAACTTAGAACACATGTGACCGCCGTAAACTCAATGGGAGAGTTTATTGTCTATCAATAAGGTCCCTTTGATTCTGTTGCCAAATTACTTCAAGGCTGTGCACACCAGTTCTCTGAATATTACAAATAAACTGTATTTTCTTGGACAGACCTCGTATATACATTAAAAAATTTATTTTTAATAACATTTGTATTATGAATATCTGATTTTTTTGGTATTTATCATAACAAAACAAAAAATGGCATACTTGTAGGTACGATTTTTGATCAGTACAATAACATTAGGAATGTTCTAGGTTTCCATTTCAGTTTGCACTTAATAATAATTTTCAGTGTAGTCTCTTTTGTTACTCACCCCATTCTTATAAGTTATCAAGTTAGAAACTCTTAAATTCTACTTGTGCGATACTTCCCCTTATTATTATTAATTTATGTTATAATTATATTTTGCATCTTTGGTGGTTGTGAACAGATAAAACATTAAAATGAGTATAATTTGAATAAACAAAATTTTGAATTAAATTTGGATGAAATCTTAGACAATTCTCTTTTTTGTTTCCTTTTTTGGTTTCCTTCAGCAAGCAAGGTGAAGATTTGTATATGGCGGGTTAGCTCAGTCAGTAGAGGCGTTCGTGCTAGAAACTACGATGGTTCCGTAGTTTCCGATTACCGGTCCCCGCCAACTCACGTCATGAGCTAAACTTACAGGGGATCTGTGCGGTAAAGTAAGGAGCTGATGGTAGTGTGCGCTCCACCTCAGATGCTTCAAACAAAATTTCCTTGCTAGGCGCCTATTGGTAAGCGGGATATGACTCCCTCGCTGGACTGGCTTGTACCGACATTAGGCTGCCCATCGAACATTTACCTTATATCTAGTATAAAAGATTGACTTAGTACTCATTAGTATTTTATAGTATATATGATGTTAAAACCCAGAAAAATAAAACTTACTAGATTACTCAGTTGCCTTTTTTTTTTTTTCTTTTCTCCATTTCTTTTTATATGGCAGGTTAACTTTAAACTCAAAAGAAATCATTAGTTTTACTTTTTCAAAAAGTAGAATGTCTAAAACATTATTCAGAACTTTTTTTTTCTCCCTTTATTTTAACGATACTCCTCCTCAGAAACTATTTGTCTGTCGAAGTCTTATATGAAATTCTTTTCTCCACTACAAAAAAGATGAAGAATATTATTATTGATAAAAAAATATTCGTCTAATATCTATTAACTATGGAGATTTCGCTTCGTTTTTTGTCTGTAAACAAAAATTACGTCCCACTGCCTTACGCTCACCAATATACATCCTCTCTC
>CM042151.1:114663346-114756741 GCA_023376005.1 Doryteuthis pealeii | reverse complement strand
GTCCCTCAATCTAAATAACAGCAGAAGCAAAACTTTTTTAAAATTTTATTATAATTTGACAAGTTACGTTACGTAATAAGACTTTTAATGAAATAACTTTTCAAATTGGTTTTTTGTTTTAATAAATAAATTTCCACTTTTTTTAAAGCAAAAAATACAAGACCTTATTTTTTCTGAATTTTTGAGGATGAGGCTTGATGTGATTAAATTTTTGATTTTTGGACTGTTTGTCCTCATCTTTATTGTTGATGATGTAAAATATCTCTCCCATCTTATTTTTGTCCTGTACTTATGAGATGAGGCTTGATGGAATAAATTTTGAATTTTGGACTTTGTCCTCTCTTTATTATGTTATAATATAGATCCCAATGTTTCGAACCACTGTAATACTCTGGCCTTCTTCAGGTATTTCCTGTGAATACAATCATGGCAATGACCCAACTTTTTTTCCTTTTTAACTAATTGTGATGCTCCCATGACATATGCAAAGAAATATAGACATGCAAAAACAAGAATGTCATTATTTGAATAAAAGAATCTTTAAAAGTTATTTGAAAGCTTTTTTTATTAACAGCCGAAACTATTCAAAATGAGTATTAATCTGCGTTATTCGGACTATTGTCGCCATCTTCATTGTTATTTTGTCAACGTTTCGGCCGATATAACCCTCCCGGCCTTCTTCAGGTTTCTTGTCGGACTCTGGAACCTTTGGTACAAATAACAATTGAAGATGGTGACAATAGTCCGAATAACCGTAGATAATACTAATCTTTACAAGCCCATGCTCAAACATTCAGAGAAAATTGTGAGATAAAATGAAGATGAGGACAATAGTCCGCATAACGCAGATACATACTAATCTTCAAGCCTATTTCAAACAATTCAGAGAAATTGTGTAAGATAAATAATGAAGATGAGGACAATAGTCCTTATAACGCAGGATAATACTAATCTTCAGCCTCGTCACTAAGATAAACAATTCAGAGAATTGGTGTAGATAATATGAAATGATGAGGACAATAGTCTTATTAACGCAGATAATTACTAAAATCTTCAAGCCTCGTCACAAACATTCAGAGAAAATTGTGTAGATAATAATGAAGGATGAGGACAATGTCCGAATAGTATCGCAGATAAATACTTAATCTTAAGCCTCATCTCAAACAATCAGAGAAATAAGTATTAAAAATGATTTCCCTGGTTGGGTCTACTGCTAATGTTCCGGTGATACAGCAGGACACACCTGAGGAAGGCCCAGAGGATACAGCAGCATACGAGTGATTTTACAAACCACAATAAAGAAGACAGTCCGTAAGAAAATCAAAATGTATAACATATGGAGAGATAGAACATTTTAAAAATGACTTTGTTTAAAATAGTCTTCGCTTTGTTTTATGTTTTTATAAGTTCACTTTGTATAAATTTTATTATACCATTTCTTTCTGTTGCATCAACTTAAAAAAATAGTTTTAACAGTAGAAAAGAAGAAAAATTTGATTAAAATATTTCTACATCCGATCAACCAATAGAAGATGTTAAAACAAAATCAATGTTTATTAACAAACAACAAAATCAATATGAAAATAAATAATGTGGGGAACAGGGTGGGGTAAAACAAAGGGAATATAGATGCTTTAAAAAGAAAGAAAAAAGTAATAAAAAATATAATAACAATATATATATATAATATATATATATATTAATCAGGGAGAGAAAAAGAATGGTGGATAGTTATGGAAGAACCAATTATGACAAAAATTTACTCTTCTTTTTTTTTTTTTTTTTTCCAAAAAATTCACAAGTGAAATTTCATTGTTGGGGAGAATTTCACATATAGGGTGTTTTCAGAGGAATTTAATACACAGGGTGTTTCAGAGAAAATTGATATGATTTCATGATCTAATATAGGGACTGGAAATTTTTTGTCGTCTGCTACGAATTTTAAAAGCGAATTAAAAATAATTAAAATCTATTATTTAAGGCCAAACTTTGTCTAATCGATAAGTAGTAACATAATAACATCATTAAAAAAAGAAAAATATCATTACATATTCTAGTTTTATTTTTAATAAGATTTTAAAACTATTTGTTTTGGTCAATTTCAACGTGATCCGCCATTCTGTCTATTTTTCAATGGTTTTTAAGCGCTTGTTTACAATTTAACGTAACATTCCCAATTGCAAAAAAAATTACCAAAAATCAGGTAATCATCCGATTTTAATGAAATTTCAGTATTGATTTATCAATTAATGAATTTATATGCATGCAGTTATTTTATTTCAAAATTTAATTTAGTATTTTTGCTAATGAAAAATTAATAATATAATTTCATTTAAAAATGTGAAAAGCCTGATGTTCAGTTTTAAAATGTTATATTTTTTAGATTTCTAGAAATAAATATCTATTTAATGCAAACTTATTTTAAGACACATAAAGTAAATAAGTTTTGAAAGAAAAACACTATTGAAAAATGTACCCCCGCTTTTTAAGCAGAAAAAATATCAATGTATAATTTTTTCTTTATAAGATATAATAGCCAATTAAATAATTATCGAAATGAGTAAAAAAGCCAAATCTCCAAAACATTAATTATTTATTTACTTTTTTTACATTTTATTTTTTCAATTTTCGGTACTTATTTTCTCATAGAAAACGCCACTGTAAAATTTATATTCTATATAATCTCATTTTATCTTATTATTACATTTAAACAAAGGCTATCGTTTGGGTAGATTAGGAAAAATGAATGTGACTTCCGGCCGGGTGGAATGAGGCGGTATAGGACGTTAAGAGTTAATAGTCAAAGATGTTTGACATGTTTCACATTGTTGGTTGTTGGTCTTGTTTGAGTGCATTAGTCTTGTGGTGACCAATGCGTAATCATGACACAAATGACTTGTTCTTTTCTAGACTTTTTGAAGTTGGTCTCCATTCTCCCCAAAGTGGGTTTGAATTTTTGGTAGATTGATTGAAAATGAAGCTGGATTAAAATCTTTATCTGTTATTAATGGAATTGGCTATGATAGATTGATTGGAATGGAATGGAACAGAAAGAAACAGACAGATTTACAAATGGAATTAGATAGACAATAAAGAGCAAATCAGATTAATATAGACATAGATCACATCAATAAAGAAAAAACAAATTTAGATGGATCAAGAGAGAAATGAAAAGAAAAAGAAAGAAAAAAAATGATAATTAAACAGACAACGAAGCATAAGGTGGAAATAAATAAAAGCACAACTTTCTGTGTATCGCTTCTCACTTGGACTAGGGAAATGATAACGGAAGATTCTTCTCTTTCTTTTTTTTGAGTTTTTGAAATATTGTTTAGTGAAAGAGAGGAGACAGACACCCATTCATACCAAAAAAGGGAAAAAAAAAAAAAAAAAAAGATTATTTCAAGATACGCCTCCTGGATTTTTCAGTTTAAAAAAAAAAATTTTTTTTTTTTTTTTTAAAATGTTTTAGTGAAACAGGAGACAACAAATTCATACTACAAAAAAGGGGAAAAAAAAAAAAAGAATTATCTTCAAGATACGCACTTCTGAAATTTTTCAGGTTAAAAAAATTTTTTTTTTTAATCTATTTATTTTTATTTTTTAATTTTTTTTTACAGCACACACACACACAACACACACACACACACACACACACACACACAAACTAAGCAAATTAATAAAAAGAAAAGTTAAAAAAACCTGATTTTATTAAAATGATGCACTCCGAAATCTTTTCATGAATTTTTTTTAAATGAAGGCTCCTTTCAAATTAGCAGCAGGGGCCAGCTACGTACACTCTGTTATCTGCTTTTTCAGGAAAGTTAACAAGTTTTTCATCTGAATTCTGAAATAATTTCTTTTACAATAAATTATTTTGCAGTTTTTCAATATGCTTCAATGAACTTTTTCTTTTTTTTTTTTTTAAACGAATGAATTAATTTTTTTTAAACAATTTTAATAATTTATTGTAAAATAAAATTATTTCAGAATTCAGATGAAAAAATAGTTTATCTTTCTGAAAAAAGACAGATCAAAAAGAGCGTACAAGGGTGGCCCCTACTCTTTAATTTGAAGGGAGCACACCTAAAAAAAAAAAAAAAAAAAGCTGAAAAATTCGTGGGGTGCGTATCTTGAAGATAAAAAAAAACGAAAGAAAAAAAAAAGAAATTAGCTTAAGATAAATATTAAATAGAAATTGATAGAGAGACCCAGAAATGCTTAAATCAAACGAAAAGTGGTCTCCCCTTATTTTCTGATTTCAGTTGCCTGCAGTAAACTTTATAAAAGAGTCTCTGCTCTTATAGGGTGATTGAAGTATATAATTAATCACTTGTTCCAGGCAGCACCTGCCCTATCTCCACAAAGGTGGAGTGCCAGGCTTATTGTGCGGTAACTGAGGCACCCCAAATCTTGCGCTGAGTATATGGGGACTCAAATATCAAACCCATAAGGTTGTGATTCAAAAGCGGTTGCTCTACCAACTGAGAAATTTTGTAAATCTTATTATAATGGAGATTGTGTGTTTGTCTGTCTGTAACCGAAAACTATATTACTATTCAAGTCATTATCGCCTGATTATTTACGTCATATTCACCATGATTTTATTTTTCATTCAAACCTCAATTATTAATATAAATTGATTTACATTATTAATACTGTTGGCCATATCTACAAAAAAGTACCATGCAATTGTATTTATATATACAACAAAAATAGCAATTTACAGTGTGAATGGGTAGACTAATTTGCATATGGACATTAAGAAAATTTGATTTTAATAAATATCTGCTTGGTATTATTGATTTCTAATTGTTTGGTTTATCCTAATTAATATGAGCAAAAATCTTTGGGGTAAATCTTAAAAGAAATCCATTAACAATAAGAAATGACTAATTTTATTCATTACTTCCCATTTTATCTAAATAGTTAAATTAGGAAAATTTATCAATGAAGATGGGAATGATGGGAAGAATAATTCAGTTGTTCTGTTCTTTCAATTCTACCCCCTCTGTTTCAAATCTTTTTATCTGCATTCTTTATTTAGTTTTCATTAGCCTTTCTAATTTAATATAATATCTTATTACATTAAAACTTAAAATACTTTCACCCGGAGGGTGCATATATTTGCTAGTATATATAAATTTTATTTATAGAAGTAGATTCTGTGCCTTGTTGATACACAGATCCTTTTTTGGTTGAGGTATATATTATTTCTGGTAACCTACTTTTGCTTTGGATAGAATGTACCACTTCTTTGAGTTAGTCGGTCTGGTTTTATTTTCTGACCTACAGCAGATATCTGAAACTGAAGTCCAATAATCACTAGCCAAGAAGACTTAGCGTATTTGCTGCACATAAAGGAAGTACTACTGTACAAATCAATGAATTTTTAAAATAAAAAATTTTTATATTATTTAAAAAAATATTTATTGTATTTTAGAATTTTAGAAGACTAGTACAAAATAAAAAACGCACTCCGGGCGATGTAAAAAATAGATTTTTGAAACATATTGCCTGAGGGGTGGGAGTAAAAAAATTCAATGTCAGCGAGTTTGTACCCTAAGTAAGTAAAATCATCAAATTCATTAAAGGATTAAAAAATAAAACAATTTGAAAATGTAAACTTTAAATATGTATTAAAATAAAACAAAACTATAATATAGATATATAATACCAGTCACGTATTTATTAAAACTTGTTTTTAAAAAACAATGAGGACTGTCTAATGTTGCATGTTCAAATTGTGAGTGTATTTATTCTATGTTTATGACGATTTTGGGTAATGTGACGTAAGCAGTGACGTAATTTTTGTTACAGACAAAAAAGGAAGCGAATCTCCATTATTAATAGATAATACGAATATTTTTTTATCATAATAATATTCTTCATCTTTTTTTGATAGTGGAGAAAAAATTTCATATAAACTTCTCAGACTAATAGTTTCTGAGGAGGAGTATCGTTAAAATAAAGGGAGAAAAAAAAGTTCTGATAATGTTTTAGACATTTCTACTTTTGAAAAAATAAAACTAATATTTCTTTTAGTTTAAAAGTTATACCTGCCATTAAAAAGAAATGGAAAAAGAAAAAAAAAAAAGGCAACTGAGTAATTTCTAGTAAGTTTTATTTTTCGGGTTTTTAAAAATCATATATACTAATAAAATATACTAATATACTAATACAATCTTTTTTATACTAATAGAGTAAAGTCGATGGGGCAGCCTAAAGTCGGTATCAGCCAGTCAGCGAGGGAGTCTATCCCCCTTTACAATAGCGCTAGACAAGGAGATTGTTTAGCATCTGAGGTGGAGCGCCACACCTAACCATCAGCTCCTTACTTTTACCGCACAGATCCCTGTATTACTCATACGCTGAGTTGGCGGGGACCGGTATCGAACTAAGGACCTCGTAGTTCTAGCCGAACGCTCTACTGACTGAGCTAACCCGGCCCATATAAAATCTTCACCTTGTTGCTGAAGAAACCAAAAAAAGGAAACAAAAAAGAGAATTGTCTAAGATTTCATCCAAATTTAATCCAAAATTTTGTTTATTCAAATTATACTCATTTTTAATGTTATCTTCAACACCACAAAGATCAATATTAATTATACCATAAATTAAAATAAATAAGGGGAAGTAATCCACAAGTAGAATTTAAGAGTTATCTAACTTGATAACTTATAAGAATTGGGGTGAGTACAAACAGAGACTACACTAAAATTATTATTAAGGTGCAAACTGAAATGGAAAACCTAAAACATTCTAATGTTATTGTACTATCAAAAATCTACCTACAATATGCCATTTTTGTTTTGCGTTATGATAACATAAAAAAATCAGATATTCATAATACAAATGTTATTTAAAAAAAAATTTTTCAATGTATATACGAGGTCTGTCCAGAAAATAGCAGTTATTTTGAATATTCAGAGAACTGGTTGCACAGCCTTGAAGTAATTTGGCAACGAATCAAAGGAGACTTATTTGCTTAGACAATAACTCTCCCATTGAGTTATACGCGGCACATCTTACTAAGTTAGCTTGGACACACTTTTTTTCTTTTTTTTTTTTTTTTTTTTTTGCAAAAATATATCGTCCAGCTATGTCAGTATCCCTTACAATCCAGAATTTGGCTCCCTACATGTCTGCCTGTTCCCAAAGCTAAAATTACTACCAAAAGGAAATTTTAGACCATGGACAAGATTAAGGAGAATGTGATAACGAGCTCTTTTGAAAGAGGACTAAGGTCGGTCATTATTTTTTTGGCAATATTAAATGACTGTATGATTTTGGACGACCTCGATGACATTTTGAATTTTGAAGCATAATGTAAAAAAAAAAAAATGGGAAAAAAAAACATTAAAAAGGGGGGGGGGGTTTAACCCATTAACTGTGGTAGGAGCTGCTTAGTTGACATTATTTAAATATTGACCTAATAACTGCCAGTCGTTTATACACTGTTGGCAATCAGCTAAACGGAGTATTTATTGATATCGAACAGGTATTTTCCAAGAAGTGAACCCATTGGAAGCAAAATAAATCTCATTTTTAAATCAAATAGCTACTCTGAATTTTATTAAAAAAATCGATAGAAGACCAAAATGTTTAAATCAAACGCAGTGGTCTCCCTTCTTTCCTGATTTCATTATCAACAGTAAACCTTATACGGCTCTTATCAGGTGAGTGAAGTTTGGTTGTTTGGTTTGTTTGTTTTTACGGCATATCAACCTCAGTGGGTCATTTAAATGTCGATAAAGTTTTGAAATAAATGAATTCTTAATGGATAATACAATTTTGTTTATTAACTCATGTTTTTTCTATTCAAACCATAGATGGGACCCTAAACAGATACTACACCACTCCGGGTCAGAGTGGACCAGGGAGCAATGGTGATGAAGGGGTGCTCCACATTCCCCAAAACCTGGAATCTTCACCATCAGATGGAGTTAAACGTCATTCCCCAGGACATGTAGACCCTTCTAGCACCCATAAATGATAAAAAGGGGTTGGGGCTTGCCATAAGGGTAAAAAGGATTGGGAAAATCATATAGGTCTAGGCTTGACATGACTAAATTTGGATAATAAATAATAATTGGACTTATTTGAATAGAATGAGTTCTGAGATGAAATATATTTAAACTTTGAAATATCCCAATCATAAAAAGTAAAAATACAAAGATAAATTTGGTACAGCCAGGAGGTAACATAGTAGGCAAAGAGTTAAATGACTTTTAGCATATTTAATTCTTGGAAACAATTGTTCCCAAGAATATATACTTTCAAATAATGCATTCGTTTGATAATTAAAGTCCGGATGTTAAGTTGGTGGGCCAGACAAAAATGACTAGAGGGCTGGATACAGCCTGCGGGTTGGGGGTTGCTGACTCTTGTTCTACGCAATAAATCATCACCTGTGATATATTGTTTAAATTTTTCATTATCAGATGATGAATCTAAACAGGATTGATCAGATATGAAGTAAGTCAGTTAGACAGTCAACAATTGGTTTGAGCAATGTGACTGGCCAAGCCTAACCATGCAGTTACTAGTTCTCCAATGAACCCACTATAACAGCTTAAATAATTCCTGCCACTACTGCCAGGAAGAGTCCATTAAGCTGAGGAGGTGTTTGACTGTTCCACTGTCCAATAGTTAACAATCTGTAACAGTCATTTCCAGACTGCAGGTTCAATCCTGGCTAAGGGTGAAAGTAACACAGAATAACAATTAACAGTATTCTACAAGATATTCATAAAGTGTTTTAATAATAATTTATTTATAAATAATAAATTTTTAATAATAATAATAATAATAATGATGATAATAATAATAAACTTCATCATTTTGAGGGTGTAGAAAAAAAAATTGAAATGACTGTCTCAAATTAAATAGCTTCTAGGAACTAGGTACTTAGAAGACATGTCTATCTGATGCCTTGACAAACAGACATAACTGAGTTGCCTGAGTGATCGATGGAAATTTCCATCATTCTACCTATAGAGCCACAATGACTGAACTTTTGAGTCATCCACAGTGAATGGGTTAATAAGGTTTAAGAAAATCAAATGCAATTGTTTTTAACTTGTATAACCCAAAAATTATTAACGTTAAAAAATTAAAAATAAAAGAAAAAGAAAAGAATTTTTAACAAAATAAAAAGGTCTTTATCAACTGCACCTTAAATACATGCTACCATTAGTTCATAATTAAACCTTAAGCAAGAAAGTCAACTTACAAGATTTTCCTTCTGATTATCGGCTACCAAATAGCGAGTCGCCCAGTGAGAATCAATGAGATACCAGTTACCATCAATGAAAACGGCATTCCAACTGTGGTTGTATTCGGTGCCTTTGAACTCATCCCCAGGGTGGTAGTCTAAACCCTTGGCCAATCCAGTGACCACAGTACAGTGGATACCGGAATAACTGAAATAGATACAAAAATATATTAAAGCAGGGGTTAGGTTTTTTTGGGGTTTTTTTTTTGGTGGGAAAAAATAAATAGTTTGGAGGTTGGTTTTGAAGGCTATCACAATGCAGGTGCAAAGAAAAAATAAGGTAACAATGGTGTTGTTTGTTAACCTGTGATTTATTCTTAATATTAATATTTCGAGATAAAATCTCTCCTTCAGTCTTGAAACCATATAACTGTGGACAAATTATTAGTATCAAATAAGAATACTTAAAACCATATGACTGTGTAAACTATAAGTACTAGAATGCTAATTATTTGTAACGTAAAGCAAGGCACAAAGAGGAGTGAGGTGGAGAGGAGAGTAGCCTCGACAGCAAAGAGAGCCAGAAAGAGGGAGAAAAAAACAGCAGCCCCAGAAAGCATCACAGTTTGTGTGCAGTCAGTGCACCAAAGACTGTCAGTCTGGGATAGGCTTGCACAACCACTTGTGCAGATGCAGATAATTTTTTATTTATTTATATTATTTATTTTTTGGACACTACACCATTGTCCTTAGTCGACGAAAAAGGTGCCAACAACACTGGAACTGAAGTAGTTGTCGTCTTGCTATGGCATTTTTAGTTAAATGAAAATTTTTTTTTTTTTTTTTTTTTTTAAATCTTAGAGATGGTATGATATAAAAAAATGGTTGTTGTTTTCAATCCTATGTTTCGGAAGATATGTTACCAATTGATTAATTTTAATGGCATAGCAAACTGTCTAGAGTTATTTCATGTTTAGAGGTTAGGGAATCTTATTCATTGTAGGTTCATATTTATTGTTTTTGTGTAGTTGTTTCTTAAGAGATTTCTTTTTTTTTTTTTTTTGTTACAAATAATTTTTAAACAGATCTAGGTAATTTATGAGGAAATTGCTACCTGGTGACTATTAAAATAACGTCCCCAGCTATGTCGTCTCGGCAGTGTTAGTTGAAAGAAAACAACCAACTTAGGGCATTAAATGTATTTTAGAGGGGGGCGGCTTCTCTTTTTTGTCGTAATTCTTATTCATTTATCGTAATTTCTCGTAATTATTGTTCATTTTCAAAATTTGTCGTAATTCTTGTTTATTTATCGTAATTTGTCGTAATTCTTGTTTATTTATCGTAATTTGTCATAATTCTTGTTTATTTATCGTAATTTGTCGTAATTCTTATTTAGATATGAAGATGGATATATAGTTTGGAATAGACGGAGATAGATAGGTAGATAAACAAACAAAATAATATAGATAGATATGAACAAATGAAGACGACATAGCTGGGGACGTTATTTTAATAGTCACCAGGTAGCAATTTCTGAGGCAAGAGTCCGGGACGCACTTCCTCATAAATTACCCAGATCTATTTGACTGATAGATGAGACCCTATCAAGTACTACAACTAGGTTAGAGTGGACCTGGGGGTAATGGCAATGTATTTTTGCTGCTTTTTTATTGCAACTCACAAACTATAATTTGAATGTTTCTTATTTCTAATCCACACTATTTGTTAATGTCTGTACTTTACACGAACCAGCATAAAATTTTTTTTTAAATATACACAATGGAAGATTGTTTTTATTTGCTCAATGTAAGGGAGAGAACTCTCAAATACTTTCAGTTTTCAAATACTGAGATATTTTCCTAAGTTTAAACCTAAAGATTGAGTGAATGAGAAGGAAATCAAATAGTTAAATCAAACTTAACGGACATAAATTCCCCCATTGTATGTCCCCACGCCGAAAGAAAAAAAAATACTAAAAATCAAGAAATTAACCGAATGTAATGTAATTTTCAGTGTCGATATATTAACGAATAAAATATATAATGCACCAGTTATTTTATTTAAAATTTTTTACATTTTTTCAGGTCAGTTAACTTGAACCATTTATCTTTGAAGTATAACACAGGTTCTCGAAGATACATGGTTCAAAGTTAACCGAGCTGAACAAATGTACGAACGGATTATATAGGCGTTTCGAGAGAGAGTGACAAAGTCTCGCCTCGCCACTCTCTAGTATTTATCTATGAGTTTGGAAGAGATCAAACCTAGCACCACTGCGGTTCATTAGATATTACTTGTTCTCCTTGATTGTGGTCTTACGATCATTTTCAGAGGGTGGGCGGACCGTGTTTAATATACGCGAGAGGAGCTGTGAATCTGTTTCAGGTCTGATAGTTGTATAGTGAGCTTAGATCCACGATAATACGCAATTTGGGTTGGAGGCATGGAGCACAGTTCTTCTTTTTTTTAAATTGTATCTATATACCGGAAAGCATGATTTTTTGTTAGTAAATATATTTTTCCTTTGGATGGTTTTATAGAACTGGTAGAAATAATTTCATTAATTTCATGTGTATAATAAAATTGGTAGGAATAATCGATATTTTCCTTTCATATTTCACTGAATACTGACAGACGTCTTTGCAATCATTGACGAGGAAGCTTGTAACACTGAGGAAAAACAATAGGATCCTTTTACCAAAGGATTTCTGCTGCACAATCGATCTTGGCTTGGAGCCTAAAGGATGGGCCCATAAAAAATCCATAACATCAACCTCGATGTGTCATTAATGTCGACAAAGTTGTGAAAAATAAAATTCATTTTGAATGGATACTCAATTTTTTTTTTTATTAATACACTTTTCCTATTTTGAGAAGAAAAGATAACATAATGAAAAAAAAAAAAAAAAAAAAAAGGTTAATAATAGAATCATGTTCCCAAAACAGAAAGTATGGGAGAATATACTGTAAAGATTTACTGGTGATTTACTTACCCCACAATAGTGACTCGAGAAAATCCTGGCATAGGTCCCTTTCTTTTTTTGAAAAAGGCCTTCCAAAGTTTTCTTCTGGACTTCCTTTCTCACAGTTGGCGAATTTTAATATTGGATACATATTCTTGGTCGGTCCATCTCAGCGAAATATCACTCTAACAAAGATGGGTACATGAAATAAAAAATTATTATTGTTTCAATAATCATGGAAAATTTCTATAGTGAATCTTTCCAATTTAAGAATAGAAACAAAATCTATAATTCTAAGATAGAAGAGATGGTTGGTTTGATTGGGTTGGTTGTGTTTTTTAGGCAACCTATCCAACCCCTTTTTCAGGTGATCTAAACTGAATCAACTCATATCAAACATTTTGAGATTTAATAGCTGAATCAACGTCCATTTTTTGATCAACAAAGGACTCAGTTTTTGCTTACAGTAACCTGCTGTATAATTAAGTGGTTACCCAGTTAAGTATGTGAACAGGCTCATGCAACTGCTTAACTTTGGTATTCTAAAATGAACCGTGCTTTCAGCATATCAACCCTTTCAGGTCATTAATCTGAACAAGTCATTTCTGATCAACAAAGGACTCAGTTTGCTTACGTACCTGCTGTTGCTTTAAGTGGCACCCAATTCAATTAGTTGGAAACAGGCTCCATTGCTTAACTTTGGATGAATCTAAGTGCTTGTTTAGTGTTTATCCAACAAAATATCACTCCTAAAAAAAGGCAGTGCAAAAAATTAGTATGAACAATCCATGGGAAATTGTAGGTGGATCTTATTATTCAAGAGTAGAACAAGAAATCCATAAATTCTAAGAACAGTTCGAGGCATGTGGTGTAATGGTTAGAGTCGTAGGAAATGGACATCATCGACCAGAGTTCAAATCCTGGACAAGGCTTGTTTGCATTTCAACAAGGCGCCTAATATCCTTGGGAAAGTAAATGAAACAAACTAATTCTCCCTCCAGCTATGGGTTAATAGTAGGGCAGATGGGCCTCTTCACTTGGTAATGGGCAACTGGTCTAGGAGAAGGAAAACTCCCGAATTCAAACTTGGTAAATTCCGCTTAATCACAATATGACGCTTGTGTCACATCCTGCTTGGTTGGTAAATACATAAATTCCTAAAAAGAAGAGATTGGTTGGTTGTTTTTGTTTTGTTATACAACATATCAAACCATTTTTCCAGGTCATTTAATAGTGCTGAATGAAGTCCAATTTGGTCTTGGTTTGGTTGGTGAATTTTATTGGCATATCAAACTTGTTGGGTTTAGTTGTGCAAAGACATTTCATTTGATTCGTTCTTGTTGGATATTCTTTTTTTTTTTTAAAAACAATTTCCTTAAACTCATTTTTTATCTAATTTACACAGATGAAGACCCCACAAGTATGGTGTTAATCTGTACATTAGCTACAATAAATTGAGAGTAACCTGCCCCTTGTATGTTTCACTTTGGAGGTAAGCCCATTTGTTTTATAGTCGGCCATTTTCATTTCACATAAATCTACACTGTAAATAACGAATTGTTTGAATCAAATACAACTGCATGTTTTGACACGAAAATAATCATAAAATGTGTTCTTAAATTGTGCCTTGCGCATTTTTGAAATGAAACTATAATTGTTATCAAGAACAGCGAGTTTATGATACTTTTTTGTGTTAAAACATGGAGATAGGGAGGAGGAGAGAAAGAGAGAGAGAGAAAAAAAAAACAAAAGTAACCACAAAGCAAAAGACAATTTTTTGTTCTGGTTCCAATGAATTTGAATATCTTTTAACCTTGCCCTTTCCAAATTGCAGTATGGAATGCCAGGCTTGAAATGACCAAGTCCATCAAAAGAAGCATTGAAGTTGTTATGTTCTCTCTGGCGCCACCCTGTAAAATAACAAAAGAACAAATTTGGCAGATTCAATAGGCAACTTGTAACCTTCTCACCTAATAATTAATTGTAGATATAATTGTTTCTCATCAAACCCACCGGTTTTCGGTGGTTCAACGACACCTTCTTCAGAACTCAACATTATTCCTGAAGAAGGTGTATCTTTTGGAACACCGAAATCATCGGTAGACGAGAAACTTTTTCTAAACAACTATAAATGCTCTATATTTTACGGAAAATATTAGCACTTTTTGGATTAATACTTATGCTACTACAGTGAAAAGTGGTAGCACATTTGAAGAATATATATATAATATATTATATTATATATATAATATATATATGAAAAATAGATGAAATTAATGCCGACTAGTATGAAATTTAACATTTTTGAAAAAAACAAATGATGTTATATAATTGCTGACAGAATCTAGTTTCGACCGGGCTCGATAACTGGTCACATCAAGAGCAAAACATATGAGAGAAAGACAGGAAAGAAAAAATAACCCTTTAAGAAAAAGAAAAAACCCCCTGTTTTACAACAGACACTATATTAATGCTGGAATTTAATTTTAAAAATGCCGTGTTCTGTTTAAAAATAAAATAAATATTTATTTAGTTTTTAAAATCAAGAAGCAATATATTCATAGTAAAACTCAAAAAGAGTTTGATGTAAAATCATATAAAAAGTGGTATATGAAGTATCAAAATTGGTTCGGATATTTCCAGCTATTTTGATATGTAGATGTAATGAAAGTAACGTACCTCGGAACACAAAGCGTGCGCGGAACGAGTCTGGCTTGCATCGGCAGGAAGAAACATGGCTGCTGTAAGCCTAACCGTTTATATAATGGGCGATCTCGAACCGGCGAAGAATAATATTGCACGTATGCAATTCTCGACGAGATCGGTGTGTATAAAACATACGGCGACGAGAGACAGGGAGTCAAGCGATTTACGTACGACAAACTGAGAAACAGCTAAGCAGTATTATTTTGATCTATTGCGACAGGTAGAGGCTTTTCGAGGAATAATATTTGTGACATCAATTACAGTGGTCATTGAGGAGCGAGTTCGATTCCCACTCCGACTCCACCTATACACTTTTTAATATGAGGTTTACATCAACCCTTTTGAGTTTTATATGAACTATATTGCTTCTGATTTTTAAAACTCAAAAGAGTATTGATGTAAACTCAAAATAAAAAGTGTATAGTGGAGTCGAGTGGAATCGAAACTCGCTCCTCAATGACACTAGTAATGATGGTCCAAATATATCCTCGAAAGGCCTCTACGCTTGGTCGCAATAAGCAATAATACTGCTAGCTGTTTTTCAGTTGGTCGTACGTAATGCGCTTTTGACTCCCTGTCTCCTCCGTCGCGTATGTTTTTATACACACCCGATCTGCGTGAGAATTTTGCATACGTGCAATATTATTCTCGCCGGTTCGAGATCGCCCATTTATTAAAGGTAGTGCTTACAGCAGCATGTTTCTTTCTGCGATGCAGCGCAGACAGTCCGCCGCACGCTTGTGTTCCGAGGTACGTTAACTTTCAATTACATCTACATATCAAAATTAGCTGATATATCCTGAACAATTTTGATACTCACTTATAACACTTTTTATATGATTTTACATCAAAACTCTTTTGAAGTTTACTATGACTAATATTGCTTCTGATTTTTTAAAAACTAAAATAATTTATTTTATTTTTTTTAAAACAGAAACACGCATTTTTAAAAATAAATTCCGCAAGCATTGATATAGTGTCTGTTTGTAACAGTCTCTAACGGTTATTTTTTCTTTTCCTGTCTTTCCTCTCATATGTTGC
The DNA here is from genome assembly GCA_023376005.1 of Doryteuthis pealeii. Taxonomy (NCBI): domain Eukaryota; kingdom Metazoa; phylum Mollusca; class Cephalopoda; order Myopsida; family Loliginidae; genus Doryteuthis; species Doryteuthis pealeii. The sequence goes on along the minus strand of CM042151.1, from coordinate 114,740,814 downwards.
TCTTGATGATGAACCAGTTTAATCGAGCCGGTCGAAAAGATTTTCTGTCAGCTTATATAAACATCATTTGTTTTTTCAAAAATTAAATTTTCATACTGTCGTTAATTTCCACTATTTTTCCAATATATATAATAATAATTATAAATAATGATCTTCAAGCTGCTACCAGCATTTTGCACTGTAGTACATATTATATTTAATCATATATTAGTGTCTAAATATTTTTTCCGTAAATATTATATGAGCATTTATAGTTGTAGAAATTAATACTGTCTATCTCAGATCGGTTATATTTATATCTATCTTCTCTCTATGAAATATGTCTTGATATTATGTATATATTCTATATATCTGAAAGCCGTGGTTGAGAGAAAAAACATTTATCTAAAATTATATTAGGATGAGAAAGGGTTAAAGTTTCCTATTTGAATCTGCAAATTTGTTCTTTTGTTTATTTTAGCAGGTGGCCCAGAGAGAACATAACACCTTCAATGATCTTTGATGGACTTGGTCATCAAAGCCTGGATCATACGATTGGAAAGGGCAAAGGTAAAAGATATTCAAATTCAATTGAAACCAAGAACAAAAAAATTGTCTTTTGTTTGTGTTACTTTGTTTTTTTTCTCCTCTCTCTCTTTCTCTCCTCCCTCTCTCCATGTTTTTAACACAAAAATATCATAAATGTGTTTCTTGATAAACAATTAAGTTCATTTCAAAATAATGCGCAAGCACAATTAAGAAACACATTTTATGATATTTTCGTTGTTTAAAAACATGCAGTTTGTATTGATTCAAACAATTCGTATTTACAGTGTAGATTTATGGGTGAAATGAAAATGGCGACTAAACAAATGGCTTCCTCAAAGTGAAACCATAAAGGGGAGGTTAATCCTCATTTATGTAGCTAATGTACAGATTAACATACTGTTTGGGGTCTCATCTGTGTTAATAGATATAAAAATGAGTTTAAGAAATGTGTTTAAAAAAAAAAGGAATATCCAACAAGAACGAATCAAATGAAATGTCCTTTGGCACAAAATAACCCAACAAGTGTTGATATGCCATAAAATTCAACCAACCAAACCAACCAAAATGACTTCATTAGCATTAAATGACCTGAAAATGGTTGATATGTTGTAAAACAAAACAAAACAACCAACCATCTCTTCTGTTTTAAATTTATGTATTTACCAACCCAAGCAGGATGTGACACAAGGTCAATTTATTAAGCGGAATTTACCAAGTTTGAATTCAGAGTTTTCCTTCTCCTAGAACCAGTTGCCTACCAAGGTTGAAGAGCCCAGTCTGCCCTACTATTTACCCATAGCTGGAGGGAGAATAGTTTGATTTCATACCTTTCCCAAGGATATTAGCGCCTTGTGAAATGCAAACAGCCTTGTCCAGGATTTGAACTCTGGTCGATGATTCCATTTCCTACGACTCTAACCATTACACCACATGCCTCGAACTGTCTTAGAATTATGGATTTTTGTTCTACTCTTGAATAATAAAGATCCACCCTACAAATTTCCATGGATTGTTCATACTAATGTTTTTTGCACTGCCTTTTTTTAGAGTGATATTTTTGTTGGATAAACACTAAAAGCACTAGATCATCAAAAGTTAAGCAATGGTGAGCCTGTTCAATAATTAATTGGGTGACCACTTAAAGCAACAGCAGGTACTGTAAGCAAACTGAGTCCTTTGTTGATCAAAATGACTTGATTCAGTATTAAATGACCTGAAAAGGGTTGATATGCTGAAAGCACCGGTTCATTCTAGAATACCAAAGTTAAGCAGTGATGAGCCTGTTCAATACTTAACTGGGGTAACCACTTAAGTAACAGCAGGTACTGTAAGCAAACTGAGTCCTTTGTTGATCAAAATGACTTGATTCAGTATTAAATGATCCAAAAATGTTTGATATGAGTTGATTCAGCATTAGATCACCTGAAAAAGGGGTTGATAGGTTGTAAAAAAACAACCAACCAATCAACCAACCATCTCTTCTATCTTAGAATTTATAGATTTTTGTTCTATTCTTTAAATTGGAAAGATTCACTATAGAAATTTCCCTGATTATTGAAACTAATAATTTTTATTTTGTACCATCTTTGTAGAGTGATATTTCGCTGGATGACCGCCAAGAATATGTACAATATAAATTCGCCAACTGTGAGAAAGGAAGGTCCAGAAGAAACTTTGGAAGCCTTCAAAAACAAGAAAGAACCTATGCCAGGATTTTCGAGACTATGTGCGGGTAAGTAAATCACCAGTAAATCTTTACAGTTATATTCTCCATACTTTTCTGTTTTGGGAACATGATTCTATTATTAACCTTTTTTTTTTTTTTTTTTTTTTTTTTTTTTCATTTATGTATCTTTTTCTTCTCAAAATAGAAAAGTGTATTAATAAAAAAAAAAATTGAGTATCCATTCAAAATGAATTATTTCACAACTTTGTCGACATTAAATGACCCATCGAGGTTGATGTTATGATTTTATGGGCCATCCTTTAGGCTCCAAGCAAGAGCGATTGTGCAGCAGAAATCCTTGGTAAAGGATCCTTTGGTTGTTCCTCAGTGTTACAAGTTCCTCGTCAATGATTGCAATGGACGTCTGTCAGTATCAGTGAAATATGAAAAGGAAAATATGATTAATTCTACCAATTTATTAATACACATGAAATTAATGAAAAATTATTTCTACCAGTTTATAAAACCAATCCAAAGGAAAATATTATTTACCTACAAAAAAATCATATGTACAAAAAAAGAAAAAAAGAAGATTTGGCATTAAATAACCCAAAATGGTTTGATATGCCATTAAACAAAATAACCAACCAACTAAATTAATTGGTTCAATCGAACTTAAAGGACCTAAATTCCCCCACCGAAAGAAAAAGAAACCCAAAAATCAGGGAATAAACCAAATTTAATGAAATTTTCAGTGTTGATATATTAATGAATAAAAGATATAATGCACCAGTTATTTTATTTAAAAACTTTTACATTTGTTCAGCTCGGTTAACTTTGAACCATGTATCTTCGAGAACCTGTGTTATACTTCAAAGAATAAATGGTTCAAAGTTAACTGACCTGAAAAAATGTAAAAAATTTTAAATAAAATAACTGGTGCATTATATATTTTTATTCGTTAATATATCGACACTGAAAATTACATTACATTCGGTTAATTTCTTGATTTTTTAGTATTTTTTTTTCTTTCGGCGTGGGGACATACAATGGGGGAATTTATGTCCGTTAAGTTTGATTTAACTATTTGATTTCCTTCTCATTCACTCAATCTTTAGGTTTAAACTTAGGAAAATATCTCAGTATTTGAAAACTGAAAGTATTTGAGAGTTCTCTCCCTTACATTGAGCAATAAAAACAATCTTCCATTGTGTATATTTAAAAAAAAATTTTATGCTGGTTCGTGTAAAGTACAGACATTAACAAATAGTGTGGATTAGAAATAAGAAACATTCAAATTATAGTTTGTGAGTTGCAATAAAAAAGCAGCAAAAATACATTGCCATTACCCCCAGGTCCACTCTAACCTAGTTGTAGTACTTGATAGGGTCTCATCTATCAGTCAAATAGATCTGGGTAATTTATGAGGAAGTGCGTCCCGGACTCTTGCCTCAGAAATTGCTACCTGGTGACTATTAAAATAACGTCCCCAGCTATGTCGTCTTCATTTGTTCATATCTATCTATATTATTTTGTTTGTTTATCTACCTATCTATCTCCGTCTATTCCAAACTATATATCCATCTTCATATCTAAATAAGAATTACGACAAATTACGATAAATAAACAAGAATTATGACAAACGATAAATAAACAAGAATTACGACAAATTACGATAAATAAACAAGAATTACGACAAATTTGAAAAAAATGAACAATAATTACGAGAAATTACGATAAATGAATAAGAATTACGACAAAAAAGAGAAGCCGCCCCCCTCTAAAATACATTTAATGCCCTAAGTTGGTTGTTTTCTTTCAACTAACACTGCCGAGACGACATAGCTGGGGACGTTATTTTAATAGTCACCAGGTAGCAATTTCCTCATAAATTACCTAGATCTGTTTAAAAATTATTTGTAACAAAAAAAAAAAAAAAGAAATCTCTTAAGAAACAACTACACAAAAACAATAAATATGAACCTACAATGAATAAGATTCCCTAACCTCTAAACATGAAATAACTCTAGACAGTTTGCTATGCCATTAAAATTAATCAATTGGTAACATATCTTCCGAAACATTAGGATTGAAAACAACAACCATTTTTTTTATCATACCATCTCTAAGATTTAAAAAAAAAAAAAAAAAAAAAATTTTCATTTAACTAAAAATGCATAGCAAGACAACAACTACTTCAGTTCCAGTGTTATAACTTCAAGTTGTTATTGGCACCTTTTCCGTCAACGAAGGACAATGGTGTAGTGTCCAAAAAATAAATAATATAAATAAATAAAAAATTATCTGCATCTGCACAAGTGGTTGTGCAGGCCTATCCCAGACTGACAGTCTTTGGTGCACTGACTGCACACAAACTGTGATGCTTTCTGGGGCTGCTGTTTTTTTTTCTCCCTCTTTCTGGCTCTCTTTGCTGTCGAGGCTACTCTCCTCTCCGCCTCACTCCTCTTTGTGCCTTGCTTTACGTTACAAATAATTTGCATTCTAGTACTTATAGTTTACACAGTCATATGGTTTTAAGTATTCTTATTTGATACTAATAATTTGTCCACAGTTATATGGTTTCAAGACTGAAGGAGAGATTTTATCTCGGAATATTAATATTAAGAATAAATCACAGGTTAACAAACAACACCATTGTTACCTTATTATTTTTTCTTTGCACCTGCATTGTGATAGCCTTCAAAACCAACCTCCAAACTATTTATTTTTTCCCACCAAAACCAAAAAACCAAAAAAAACCTAACCCCTGCTTTAATATATTTTTGTATCTATTTCAGTTATTCCGGTATCCACTGTACTGTGGTCACTGGATTGGCCAAGGGTTTAGACTACCACCCTGGGGATGAGTTCAAAGGCACTGAATACAACCACAGTTGGAATGCCGTTTTCATTGATGGTAACTGGTATCTCATTGATTCTCACTGGGCGACTCGCTATTTGGTAGCCGATAATCAGAAGGAAAATCTTGTAAGTTGACTTTCTTGCTTAAGGTTTAATTATGAACTAATGGTAGCATGTATTTAAGGTGCAGTTGATAAAGACCTTTTTATTTTGTTAAAAATTCTTTTCTTTTTCTTTTATTTTTAATTTTTTAACGTTAATAATTTTTGGGTTATACAAGTTAAAAACAATTGCATTTGATTTTCTTAAACCTTATTAACCCATTCACTGTGGATGACTCAAAAGTTCAGTCATTGTGGCTCTATAGGTAGAATGATGGAAATTTCCATCGATCACTCAGGCAACTCAGTTATGTCTGTTTGTCAAGGCATCAGATAGACATGTCTTCTAAGTACCTAGTTCCTAGAAGCTATTTAATTTGAGACAGTCATTTCAATTTTTTTTTCTACACCCTCAAAATGATGAAGTTTATTATTATTATCATCATTATTATTATTATTATTAAAAATGTATTATTTATAAAGAAATTATTATTAAAACACTTTATGAATATCTTGTAGAATACTGTTAATTGTTATTCTGTGTTACTTTCACCCTTAGCCAGGATTGAACCTGCAATCTGGAAATGACTGTTACAGATTGTTATTGGACAGTGGAACAGTCAAACACCTCCTCAGCTTAATGGACTCTCCCTGGCAGTGGTGGCAGTAATTATTTAAGCTGTTATAGTGGGTTCATTGGAGAACTAGTAACTGCATGGTTAGGCTTGGCCAGTCACATTGCTCAAACCAATTGTTGACTGTCTAACTGACTTACTTCATATCTTATCAATCCTGTTTAGATTCATCATCTGATAATGAAAAATTTGACAATGAATCACAGGTGATGATTTATTATGTAGAACAAGAGTCAGCAACCCCCAACCCGCAGGCTGTATCCGGCCTTCTAGTCATTTTCATCCGGCCCACCAACTTAACACCTGGACTTAATTATCAAACGAATGCATTATTTGAAAGTATATATTCTTGGGAACAATTGTTTCCAAGAATGAAATATGCTAAAAGTCATTTAACTCTTTGCCTACTATGTTACCTCCATGGCTGTACCAAATTTATCTTTGTATTTTTACTTTTATGATGGGATATTTCAAAGTTTATAATATATTCATCAGAACTCATTCTATTCGAATAAGTCCAATTATTATTTATTATCCAAATATTAGTCATGTCAAGCCCTAGCACCTATATGATTTTCCCAATCCTTTTTACCCTTATGGCAAGCCCCAACCCCTTTTTATCATATGGGTGCTAGAAGGGTCTACATGTCCTGGGAATGACGTTAAACTCCATCTGATGGTGAGATTCCAGGTTTGGGGAATGTGGAGCACCCCTTCATCACCATTGCTCCTGGTCCACTCTGACCCGGAGTGGTAGTATCTGTTAGGGTCCCATCTATGGGTTGAATAGAAAAACATGGTTAATAAAAAAATTGTATTATCCATTAAGAATTCATTTATTTCAAAACTTTATCGACATTAAATGACCCACTGAGGTTGATATGCCGTAAAACAAAACAAACCAAACCAAACCAAACTTCACTCACCTGATAAGAGCCGTATAAGGTTTACTGTTGATAACTGAAATCAGAAAGAAGGGGAGACCACTGCGTTTGATTTAAACATTTTTGGGTCTTCTATCGATTTTTTAATAAAATTCAGAGTAGCTATTTGATTAAAAATGAGATTTATTTTGCTTCCAATGGGTAACCGCACTTCTTGGAAAATACCTGATTCGATATCCAATAAATACTCCGTTTAGCTGATTGCAACAGTGTATAAACGACTGGCAGTTATTAGGTCAATATTTAAATAATGTTAACTAAGCAGCTCCTACCACAGTTAATGGGTTAATCCCCCCCCCTTTTTAAATGTTTTTTTTTTCCCATTTTTTTTTTTTTACATTATGCTTCAAAATTCAAATGTCATCGAGGTCTGTCCAAAAATCATACAGTCATTTAATATTGCCAAAAAATAATGACCGACCTTAGTCCTCTTCAAAAGAGCTCGTTATCACATTCTCCTTAATCTTGTCCATGGTCTAAAATTTTCCTTTTGGTAGTAATTTTAGCTTTGGGAACAGGCAGACATTGTAGGGAGCTAATTCTGGATTGTAAGGGATACTGACATAGCTGGACGATATATTTTGCAAAAAAAAAAAAAAAAAGAAAGAAAAAGTGTGTCCAAGCTAACTTAGTAACATGTGACCGCGTAACTCAATGGGAGAGTTATTGTCTAATCAATAAGGTCTCCTTTGATTCGTTGCCAAATTACTTCAAGGCTGTGCAACCAGTTCTCTGAATATTCAAAATAACTGTATTTTCTGGACAGACCTCGTATATACATTGAAAAATTTATTTTTAAATAACATTTGTATTATGAATATCTGATTTTTTGTTATCATAACAAAACAAAAATGGCATATTGTAGGTAGATTTTTGATAGTACAATAACATTAGAATGTTTTAGGTTTTCCATTTCAGTTTGCACCTTAATAATAATTTTAGTGTAGTCTCTGTTTGTACTCACCCCAATTCTTATAAGTTATCAAGTTAGATAACTCTTAAATTCTACTTGTGGATTACTTCCCCTTATTTATTTTAATTTATGGTATAATTAATATTGATCTTTGTGGTTGTTGAAGATAACATTAAAATGAGTATAATTTGAATAAACAAAATTTTGGATTAAATTTGGATGAAATCTTAGACAATTCTCTTTTTTGTTTCCTTTTTTGGTTTCTTCAGCAACAAGGTGAAGATTTTATATGGGCCGGGTTAGCTCAGTCAGTAGAGCGTTCGGCTAGAAACTACGAGGTTCCTAGTTCGATACCGGTCCCCGCCAACTCAGCGTATGAGTAATACAGGGATCTGTGCGGTAAAGTAAGGAGCTGATGGTAGGTGTGGCGCTCCACCTCAGATGCTAAAACAATCTCCTTGGTCTAGCGCTATTGTAAAGGGGATAGACTCCCTCGCTGACTGGCTGATACCGACTTTAGGCTGCCCCATCGACTTTACTTACTATTAGTATAAAAAGATTGTATTAGTATATTAGTATATTTTATTAGTATATATGATGTTTTAAAAACCCAGAAAAATAAAACTTACTAGAAATTACTCAGTTGCCTTTTTTTTTTTTCTTTTTCCATTTCTTTTTATATGGCAGGTATAACTTTTTAAACTAAAAGAAATATTAGTTTTATTTTTCAAAAGTAGAAATGTCTAAAACATTATCAGAACTTTTTTTTCTCCCTTTATTTTAACGATACTCCTCCTCAGAAACTATTTAGTCTGAGAAGTTTATATGAAATTTTTTCTCCACTATCAAAAAGATGAAGAATATTATTATTGATAAAAAAATATTCGTTATATCTATTAATAATGGAGATTCGCTTCCGTTTTTTGTCTGTAACAAAAATTACGTCACTGCTTACGTCACATTACCCAAAATCGTCATAACATAGAATAAATACACTCACAATTTGAACATGCAACATTAGACAGTCCTCATTGTTTTTAAAAACAAGTTTTAATAAATACGTGACTGGTATTATATATCTATATATAGTTTGTTTTATTTTAATACATATTTAAAGTTTACATTTCAAATTGTTTTATTTTTTAATCCTTTAATGAATTTGATGATTTTACTTACTTAGGGTACAAACTCGCTGACATTGAATTTTTTACTCCCACCCCTCAGGCAATATGTTTCAAAAATCTATTTTTACATCGCCCGGAGTGCGTTTTTTATTTTGTACTAGTCTTTCTAAAATTCTAAAATACAATAAATATTTTTTTCAAATAATATAAAAATTTTTTATTTAAAAAAATTCATTGATTTGTACAGTAGTACTTCCTTTATGTGCAGCAAATACGCTAAGTCTTCTTGGCTAGTGATTATTGGGACTTCAGTTTCAGATATCTGCTGTAGGTCAGAAAATAAAACCAGACCGACTAACTCAAAGAAGTGGTACATTCTATCCAAAGCAAAAGTAGGTTACCAGAAATAATATATACCTCAACCAAAAAAGGATCTGTGTATCAACAAGGCACAGATCATACTCTCTATAATAAAATTTATATATACTAGCAAATATATGCACCCTCCGGGTGAAAGTATTTAAGTTTTAATGTAATAAGATATTATATTAAATTAGAAAGGCTAATGAAACTAAATAAGAATGCAGATAAAAAGATTTGAAACAGAGGGGGTAGAATTGAAAGACAGAACAACTGAAACTTATTCTTCCATCATTCCCATCTTTCATTGATAAATTTTCCTAATTTAACTATTTAGATAAAATGGGAAGTAATGAATAAAATTAGTCATTTCTTATTGTTAATGGATTTCTTTTAAGATTTATCCCCAAGATTTTTGCTCATATTAATTAGGATAAAACCAAACAATTAGAAATCAATAATACCAAGCAGATATTTATTAAAATCAAATTTCTAATGTCCATATGCAAATTAGTCTACCCATTCACACTGTAAATTGCTATTTTGTTGTATATATAAATACAATTGCATGGTACTTTTATGTAGATATGGCCAACAGTATTAATAATGTAAATCAATTTTATTAATAATTGAGGTTTGAATGAAAAATAAAATCATGGTGAATATGACGTAAATAATCAAGGCGATAATGACTTGAATAGTAATATAGTTTCGGTTACAGACAGACAAACACACAATCTCCATTATAATAAGATTTACAAAATTTCTCAGTTGGTAGAGCAACCGCTTTTGAATCACAACCTTATGGGTTTGATATTTGAGTCCCCATATACTCAGCGCAAGATTTGGGGTGCCTCAGTTACCGCACAATAAGCCTGGCACTGCCACCTTTGTGGAGATAGGGCAGGTGCTGCCTGGAACCAAGTGATTAATTATATACTTCACTCACCCTATAAGAGCAGAGACTCTTTATAAAGTTTACTGCAGGCAACTGAAATCAGAAATAAGGGGAGACCACTTTCGTTTGATTTAAGCATTTCTGGGTCTTCTATCAATTTCTTATTTAATATTTATCTTAAGCTAATTTCTTTTTTTTTCTTTCGTTTTTTTTTTATCTTCAAGATACGCACCCACGAATTTTTCAGCTTTTTTTTTTTTTTTTTTAGAGTGTGCTCCCTTCAAATTAAGAGTAGGGGCCACCCTTGTACGCTCTTTTGATCTGTCTTTTTCAGAAAGATAAACTATTTTTTCATCTGAATTCTGAAATAATTTTATTTTACAATAAATTATTTAAATTGTTTAAAAAAAATTAATTCATTGTTAAAAAAAAGAAAAGAAAAAGTTCATTGAAGCATATTGAAAAACGTGCAAAATAATTTATTGTAAAAGAAATTATTTCAGAATTCAGATGAAAAACTTGTTTACTTTCCTGAAAAAGCAGATAAACAGAGTGTACGTAGCTGGCCCCTGCTGCTAATTTGAAAGGAGCCTTCATTAAAAAAAATTCTGAAAGATTCGGGAGTGCATATCTTAATAAATCAGGTTTTAACTTTTTCTTTTTATTTAATTTGCTTAGTTTGTGTGTGTGTGTGTGTGTGTGTGTGTGTGTGTGTGTGTGTGTGTGTGTGTAAAAAAAATTAAAAATAAAAATAAATAGATTAAAAAAAAAATTTTTTTAACCTGAAAAAATTCAGAAGTGCGTATCTTGAAGATAATCTTTTTTTTTTTTTTCCCCTTTTTTGTGTATGAATTTGTTGTCTCCTGTTTCACTAAAACATTTAAAAAAAAAAAAAAAATTTTTTTTTTAAACTGAAAAAATCCAGGAGTGCGTATCTTGAAGATAATCTTTTTTTTTTTTTTTTTTTTCCTTTTTTGTGTATGAATTTGTTGTCTCCTGTTTCACTAAAACATTTCAAAAAACCCAAAAAAAAAAAACGTGTTCATTTCCATGTTCATTTCTCCATAGTCCCAATCAAGCGCTACCAAGGTTGGTGCTTTATTTATTTCACCCGTCATGCTTCGTTGTCTTTTAATTATCATTTTTTTTCTTTCTTTTTCTTTTCATTCTTGTCTTTGATCCATCTAATTGTTTTTTTCTTTATTGATGTGTCTATGTCTATATTAATCTGATCTGCTCTTTTATTGTCTATCTAATTCCATTTGTAAATCTGTCTGTTTCTTTCTGTTCCATTCCATTCCAATCCAATCTATCATAGCCAATTCCATTAATAACAGATAAAGATTTAAATCCAGCTTCATTTCAATCAATCTACCAAAATTCAAACCCACTTTGGGAGAATGGAGACCAACTTCAAAAAAGTCTAGAAAAGAACAAGTCATTGTGTCATGATTACGCATTGGTCACACAAGACTAATGCACTCAAACAAGACCAACAACCACAATGTGAAACATGTCAAACATCTTTGACTATTAACTCTTAACGTCCTATACCGCCTCATTCCACCCGGCCGGAAGTCACATTCATTTTCCTAATCTACCCCAAACGATAGCCTTTGTTTAAATGTAATAATAAATAATGAGATAAAAGACCGAACTTATGAATAGAAACAAAAAAATTTTTACAGTGGCTTTTCTATGAGAAAATAAGTACCGAAAATTGAAAAATAAAATGTAAAAAAGTAATAAATAATTAATGTTTTGGAGATTGCTTTTTTACTCATTTCGATAATTATTTAATTGGCTATTATATCTTATAAAAGAAAAAATTATACATTGATATTTTTTCTGCTTAAAAAGCGGGGGGGTACATTTTCAATAGTGTTTTTCTTCAAAACTTATTACTTTATGTGTCTAAAATAAGGTTTGCATTAAATAGATATTTATTTCTAGAATCTAAAAATATAACATTTTAAACTGAACATCAGGCTTTTCACATTTTAAATGAATTTTATATATTAATTTTTCATAGCAAAAATACTAAATTAAATTTTTGAAATAAAATAACTGATGCATTATAAAATTCATTAATTGATAAATCAATACTGAAAATTTCATTAAAATCGGATGATTACCTGATTTTTGGTAATTTTTTTGCAATTGGGAATGTTACGTTAAAATTGTAAACAAGCGCTTAAAACCATTGAAAAATAGACAGAATGGCGGATCACGTTGAAATTGACCAAAACAAATAGTTTTAAATCTATTAAAAATAAACTGAATATGTAATGATATTTTTCTTTTTTTAATGATGGTTATTATGTTACTACTTATCGATTTAGACAAAGTTTGGCCTTAAATAATAGATTTAATTATTTTTAATTCGCTTTTAAAATTCGTAGCAGACGACAAAAATTCCAGTCCCTATATTAGATCATGAAATCATATCAATTTTTCTGAAACACCCTGTGTATAAAATTCCTCTGAAACACCCTATATGTGAAATTCTCCCAACAATGAAATTTCACTTGTGAATTTGGAAAAAAAAAAAAAAAAAAAGAAGTAAATTTTTGTCATAATTGGTCTTCCATAACTATCACCATTCTTTTTCTCTCCCTGATTAATATATATATATATATATATATATATTGTTATTATATTTTTTATTAACTTTTTTCTTTCTTTTAAAGCATCTATATTCCCTTTGTTCTACCCCACCCTGTTCCCCACATTATTTATTTTCATTTGATTTTGTTGTTGTTAATAAACATTGATTTTGTTTTAACAGTCTCTTATTGGTTGATCGGATGTAGAAATATTTAATCAAATTTTTCTTTTTCTACTGTTAAACTATTTTTTTTAGTTGATGCACAGAAAGAAATGTATAATAAAATTTATACAAAGTGAACTTATAAAAAAAATAAAACAAAGCGAAGACTATTTTAAAACAAAGTCATTTTTAAAATGTTCTATCTTCATATGTATAATTTTGATTTTTTACGGACTGTCTTCTTTATTGTGGTTTGTAAAATCACTACGTATCGGCTGCTGTATCCTCTGGCCTTCCTCAGGTGTGTCCTGTGTATCCGAACATAGCAGTGACCCAACCAGGGAAATCATTTTTAATACTATTTCTCTGAATGTTTGAGATGAGGCTTGAAGATTAGTATTATCTGCGTTATTCGGACTATTGTCCTCATCTTCATTATTATCTACACAATTTCTCTGAATGTTTGTGACGAGGCTTGAAGATTAGTATTATCTGCGTTATAAGGACTATTGTCCTCATCTTCATTATTATCTACACAATTTCTCTGAATGTTTGTGACGAGGCTTGAAGATTAGTATTATCTGCGTTATAAGGACTATTGTCCTCATCTTCATTATTATCTACACAATTTCTCTGAATGTTTGAAATGAGGCTTGAAGATTAGTATTATCTGCGTTATGCGGACTATTGTCCTCATCTTCATTATTATCTACACAATTTCTCTGAATGTTTGAGATGAGGCTTGAAGATTAGTATTATCTACGTTATTCGGACTATTGTCACCATCTTCATTGTTATTTGTACAAAGGTTCCAGAGTCCGACAAGAAATACCTGAAGAAGGCCGGAGGGTATATCGGCCGAAACGTTGTACAAATAACAATGAAGATGGCGACAATAGTCCGAATAACGCAGATAATACTCATTTTGAATAGTTTGGCTGTTAATCAAAAAAAGCTTCAAATAACTTTTAAAGATCTTATTCAAATAATGACATCATTGTTTTTGCATGTCTATATTTCTGGCATATGTCATGGGGAGCATCACAATTAGTTAAAAAGAGAAAAAAAGTTGGGTCATTGCTATGATTGTATTCACAGGAAATACCTGAAGAAGGCCAGAGTATACAGTGGTCGAAACATTGGGATTATATATACCATAATAAAGATGAGGACAACAGTCCAAAAAATCAAAATTATTCACATCAAGCCTCATCTCAAAAGTACAGACAAATAAGATGGGAGATATTTTACATATCACAATAAAGATGAGGACAACAGTCCAAAAAATCAAAATTATACACATCAAGCCTCATCTCAAAAATTCAGAAAAATAAGTTTTATTTTTGTCTTTAAAAAAAAGTGGAAATTTATTTTACTTAAAACAAAAACAATTTGAAAAGTTTTTCATTAAAATCTTATTACGTAACGTAACTTGTCAAATTAAATAAAATTTTAAAAAGTTTTGCTCTGCTTTATTTAGACTTGAGGGTTTAACACAAAAAAAAACAAAAAAAAACCTTAGTTTAATGCGAATACAAAGCAGAAGTTTTCTCCCTTTAAGAAAAGAATGTGTTGTAAAGGGACATTACTTATTAGAATCCGTTGGCGAATTTTTTAAGAGCATCTGCCCACATAGGAGATCATCATCATCATGTCGTGCAGGCAGCACGGATATCCATGACAATCTCTCGCCAACCTTCCCTATCATTCATTGCACCTGGGAGTTCTTCCTCGCTGCAGCCAGCATCTTTACATAGTTGGTCAATGTAGGTCCTTGCTGGGCGGCCCACATTAGCATGTCCATGTGTTGGCTTCCACAGGAGAACATAGGCATGGCTGGCCACAAACAAACTGTCAGTCATATGGAAATCTGATCTCACTGACAAGCTGAAGCGACATTTCTTCCAGGCTGTAGTCATATCAGTACTGCTGTATGGCTGCACCACCTGGACCCTGACAAGGCGCCTTGAGAGTAAGCTAGATGGGACCTGCACAAGAATGTTGCGTGCAGTACTGAACAAGTCGTGGAAGCAGCACCCCACAAGGGAGCAGCTGTATGGTCACCTGCCTGTCTCACGTCGGAGATAATCTTTAAAAAAGAATAAAATAGAATTTTTAAAAAAATCTTCTCGTCTATTGATCGGGCAGATTATTACTTGTTTTAGTTTTTGGAGTTTACAAATTCTACCAAATACAAAGAAAAAGTACTTTGAAATCATTCTTAATGGAGTATTTTGAGACAATCACCAACTTCAGGATTATTTGATTAGGAAAAACTTAGAATGGTAATCTAAACATTAGCTACATAAATGAAAGTAACCTCCCCTAGTTTGTTTCACTTTGTGGAAGCCGTGTGTTTTGGTCGGCCATCTTCATTTCACCATAAATCTACACTGAAAATACGAATTTGTTTTCATGAAAATATCATAAAATGTGTTCTTAATTGTGCTTGCACATTATTTGAAATGAACTTAATTGTTATTGAGAACACAGTTCATGATATTTTCGTGTTAAAACATGCAGTTGTATTGATTTATGGTGAAATGAAAATGGCCAATCAAAACATATGGCTTCCTCAAAGTGAAATAAACAAGGGGAGGTTACTCTCATTTATGCAGCTAATGTTCAGATTACCATAAAAAGAATATAGAGACAAGGTAGGGACCAATTATTTTCCCCAATATCATATTAGGCAAGTATAAAACAAAAATTATTAAAGACAATATTCTCTGCCCTTCATTATTTTTCTCAAAGTTCGCCAACCCTGTACTGGGGTGATTTCTATTTGAATAAAGTAACTAATGAATAGCTTTGGCCTTTCACCAAGTCCTAAATTCACCCAAAGTGAAGTGCTGTACTAGGGTGATTGCTATCCCAATAAAGTAACCCCAATGAATAGTTTGGGCCTTTCACCAAAACCTGGATTCACCCAGATTGAATTGTTAGAGTTTCTTTTGTGAGATAATAAAATGTACTCTTTGTATTCTTAAAACATGGCTGTTATTTTACAAAAAAAATACATATATATATATATATATATATATATTAAAATAAGTGTATTTTGCCAGCATTTTTTCTTTGTTGAACTGTACAGACAATTCTTGTCGGACAAGTTTTTGGTTGATCCTTTCTAATTTTCGGGCCATCTTATCGAAACCTTTGTTGGACTGTTACACCAGTTCCAGCCTGACACCAAAAAGATGGCCCAAAAAATTAGAAAGGATTAATCAAAAATTTGTCCGACAAGAATTGTCTGTACAGTTCAACAAAACTTGTGTGTATATATATATATATATATATATATATATGTGTATGTGTGTGTGTGAAATAAAAGGAAATTAATCCGACAGTGTGAATTTGATATATTGAAAAAACAAATGATGTTTACAAATGCATGGGATCATCAGGAGAGAATGTGCACCGTTTTGGGGTCTTCCTCTCAACGGTTTTAACTGCACATCGGCCCCCCCCCCTCACTGATGTGAGGTCTCTCGGAATATCTGTATCGACCGTATGTAATAGATCGGTCTTCAACAAAAGTAAAAACGGGATAAAATGACCGTTAGAAGAAGAATGCGCAAACAGAATGCTGTTAGTCAAAGTTGGAATTTTTCAAAAAATGTGTTATCTGTATTAAAAATAAAATGAATTTTATTTTTTATTTTAAAAATCAGAAGCATTATAGTTTCTAATAAGACTCCAAAGAGCCTGATGTAAAATTGTTTAAAAAAGTGTATAATTGTATAAAAAGTGTATATTAAATATCAAAATTGTTCATTAGCTCAGTCGGTAGAGCGTTCGGCTAGAAACCACAAGGTTCCTAGTTCGATACCGGTCCCCGCCAACTCAGCGTATGAGTAGCACAGGGATCTGTGCGGTAAAGTAAGGAGCTGATGGTAGGTGTGGCGCTCCACCTCAGATGCTAAAAAACAATCTCCTTGGTCTAGCGCTATTGAAAAGGGGATAGACTCCCTCGCTGACTGGCTGATACCGACTTTAGGCCGCCCCGACGACTTTTTTATTAAATAAGTAACCAATAAGTCCACAGCACAACTGAAAAAGATGCAAGGCTCCAGAAAGTTTGTGGTGTTAGTAAATCCGTGGTGTTTGCGGATAATTATCTTCAGAGGAGTAAACATCCATATGTATAGTTTTTTCATAGATGGGCTGCTTAGCTGTGCATATTATGGGAAACTAACTTAGAATTCCAAAGATTTATCTAGACTGTAAAACAAAAGAATTTTACAAACCAATTTGTTTACTAAGTCTGAATTACCTCCCTTGGATATGTAGCATGCCTTACTAATAAGTTTTTATTCCCCCCAATTTTTGTCCGTTTTTTTTTTTTTTAGCATGACCTTCTGGTTTGAAAATTGTTGTGGTCATTATTATTATTATTATTATTGTTGCCATGTTGTTGATATATGCATTTTCTAATTTACCCGCTCGTCGAATCTTTTTTATGCATAACGCTTTTTGTTTTTGATCATTATTTTGGCAAACGATTAAAGATTTTTTTTTTTTTTTTAATGTACGATGAATTTAAAAAGAAAAAAATTAAAGTATTGGACAAGTTTCATTGATTTACGGATTTTTTTCCCATAGCTGGAAGGAGAATTGTATTCATACCTTTCCCAAGGGTATTAGCGCCATGTGAAATGCAAACAGCTTTGTCCAGGAGTTGAACTCGGGTTGACGAGTCCATTTCCTACGACTCTAACCATTAGACCACGTACCTCCATAAGCCAGTTTATCATATTATACCCATTTTTTATAGAGAATAAATGCAACTTTAATCTTACGTTATGTAGTGAGAGGTAAAGTGAATTACCTTTCAAGGCTACTCACAACCTCCAGATTTGTGAGTG
The DNA here is from genome assembly GCA_023376005.1 of Doryteuthis pealeii. NCBI lineage: Eukaryota > Metazoa > Mollusca > Cephalopoda > Myopsida > Loliginidae > Doryteuthis > Doryteuthis pealeii. The sequence goes on along the minus strand of CM042151.1, from coordinate 114,723,145 downwards.
GTAACTCTTGGTAGGCATCCTTGTTGGTTGGAGTGGTTCGGCCGGTGAGGAGGCATGAAAGCTGAGGCAGTTTCTCTTGAAAGCAGGGAATTATTGTCTTCAGCTGGGAGATCTGGTTGTCCGTGTCAGTCTGAACAACATTTTTTTCAAATTTCGGAATACATCAGAAATACAAACCTGGACATTATTTGAAATGAACTTAATTGTTATTAAGAACACATTTTATGATATTTTCGTGTTAAAATATGGAGTTGTATTGATTCAAACAAATTTGTATTTTCAGTTTAGATTTACGGGGAAATGTAAATGGCCGACAAAAACAAGGGGAGGTTACTCTCATTTATGTAGCTAATGTTCAGATTACCGTTCACTCTAACCTACTTACAGATAATCTAGTTGTTTTTCTTATTAACTTTCATAAAAATGTTTAAAATGAGAATTAAAAATAAAATCAAGTCACTAAAATTCATAAACGGATAAACCACAATTTAAGTTAAACAGTGATGAGCCTGTTCAATACTTAATTGGGTGACCACTTAAGCAACAGCAGGTAGTGTAAGTAACTTGAGTCCTTTGTTTATCAAAGATGACTTGATTCGGCATTAAATGACCCGAAAAGGGTTGATGTGCCATAAAATAAAACGGCCAACCAACCAACATAACTTATCTTAAACTATTTTAATTGTCATCATATTAAGTGCTTGTTGTTTGTTTTTTTTTTTTGTTTTTTCCCCTCGTCCAATACTGTAAGCCAGGTCATTACAGATTTTTTTTCTACCAAAATACAACTTGAATCTTACGTTATGTAGTGAGAGGTAAAGTGAATTACCTCACAAGGCTACAGAGATTGAACTCACAACCTCCAGATTTGTGAGTGGTGACTATTGGTCGCCATCCTTGTTGGTTGGAGTGGTTTAGGCCGGTGAGGAGGCATGAAAGCCATGGCAGTTTTTCTTGAAGAGAGGAATTACTGTTTTCCGCTGGGAAAAACTGGTTGTCTGTGTCCGTCTGAACAATAGCACTTGCGACAAGTGAGTCCTAAAGACCTGACAATTTGAAAACCCGTAAAAAAAAAAAATTCCAATCAACCAAACTTAACATAAACTACGTCAATTGTCATCATATCATGGCACTTGCAACAAGTGAGCCCTAAAGACCAGACAACTTGAAAACCCGGGGAGAAAAAAAAAATTCCAACCAACCAAACTTATCATAAACTACGTCAATTGTCATCATATCCTAATTGTCACATTATAGTCAAGTCATGTTAAAATCATTGTTTCCCGCAAGATCACCGAAGTTGAGCAGAGCTGAGCTTGTTTGATACTTAGTGTATCTTACTACCCACAGATCCATTGATATTCTAGTTGCTCTACTTATACTCTATTGTCTTCTTTTTTTTTTCTTTCTTCTAGGTATACGAGTATGATGACTTTTACTTTTTGACTGACCCCGAACAGCTGATTTACAGCCACTGGGCTCACCGTCCCGACTGGCAGCTTCTCACCCACCCACTGACCATGGAAGAGTTCCAAGAATTGCCCTTGGTCAAGTCGTACTTCTTCAAGTGCGGCATGTTCTTCCAGTCGCATCAGAAAGGGGTAGTGCATACCACAAAGGGACGCCTTTCACTCGGGGTCGGTTTCCTTAAGCCGACAAACTTTAGCTACAAGATTATCAATGCTGAAACAGGGGAGGAGGTCTTCAAGGGCCAAAAGCTCAAGAACTTTGCACTGCAGCTCACCCATGACAACCAGGTTATCTTCATCTTTCGTGCTCCCGTCGCTGGGTCTTACTACCTGACAATTTTTGCCCAGCTTCTGACCGGAGATATCGGCGTGAAGAATGTCTACACAGCTTCTGCTGAATACAAGGTAAGTTGTTTTTTTATCTGCCCTTTTTTCTTTCTTTCTGGCATCAAATAATCCTTCCTCTGATTTCCAGACTTTCCAAAACCCTTTTCCAATCCTTTTGGGACCGTTCCAAGTACACCAACTACAATTGGTATCACTTTCACTTTCATATTCCATAACTTTTTCAGTTCTCTGGCAAGGTCCAGATATTTGTCCATTTTTTCATTTTCCTTTAGCTTCACCCTGTGATCTGCTGGCACTGCAAAATCCACCAGTTGACAAGTTCTTTATTTTTTGTTAATCAACACTAGGTCTGGTCTTCTTGCTGGGATAAGGTGATCCGTTTTTATTTCAAAGTCCCAGAGAATTTTATGCGTTTCGTTCTCAAGAACAGATTCTCGTTTATGCATAGACCATTTTGTTGTATGGTCAAAATTAAATTTTTTGCATAATTCCCAGTGGATCACCTTCCCAACCCAGTCGTGTCTAGTTTTGTATTCTCGTTGTGCTAGTTTGCTACATTATTATTATTATTTACTCCTTTTGAGTTTTCACATCAGTGTTAGCTGGTGGTCTTTCACTGGAGTCTGAGTGACAGCAAGTCTCCTCAGGTCTCCAGGACTCTTCTGAGTATTCTGGCAGATTGCAGCAATGCAGTGTTCTGAATGGTTTCAATTCTTCCTCTGATTTTCAAACTTTCCAAACCCTTTTCCAATCCTTTTGGGACCGTTCCAAGTGCACCAACTACAATTGGTATCACTTTCACATTATACGATTTTTGTATCAGGTATATAAATGGTGAAAGAGGAGTTCTTAGGGGATTCTATTTTGGCAACTGACCATCTTCCTTTGGATTGCTCTCCTCTTCTGGTTGATACAGCTTCTTTCTCTGCCAGCTCTGGTTGTTCTAAATTGCTATTATTTGAAATGACCCATTTTCATTTCACCGTAAATCTATACTGAAAATACAAATTTGTTCGAATTAATACAACTGCATGTTTTAACACAAAAATATCATAAAATGTGTTCTTAATAACTATTAAGAAAACATTTTATGATATTTTCGTGTTAAAACATGCAGTTGTATTGATTTGAACAAATTTGTATTTTCAGTGTAGATTTACGGTGAAATGAAAATGTCCGAACAAACATAACAGCTTCCTCAAAGTAAAATAAACAAGGATTACTCTCATTTATGTAGCTAATGTTCATGATGTAATGAATATGCAAATATCTAAGTACCTCCCTCTCTGTAATCTGATTGGATAGTGTCCACCATAAATACTCAACACTGTAGTGGTACAGATGCCTACTACAAGACTACCACTATTACTATGCCGACTACATGGAAGACTTCTACTATTGTTACTTCTACTCCGATGCACCAGTTTCTACTTGCCTGCAAATATACCTTACTACAACTTCATAATATATCCCTTAGCCCAGATATATCCGTTCAGATTACCGAAAGATAACTGATCTGACTTAATTCGTGCTGAAAAGCACTGGTTCTCGGCAGATCAAAGTTAAGCAGCAATGAGCCTGTTCAGTTCAAAGATGGGTGACCACTTAGAAGCAGCAGGTACTTGTTAGCTCAGTCGGCAGAGCATTCGGCTAGAAACCACAAGGTTCCTAGTTCGATACCGGTCCTCGCCAACTCAGTGTATGAGTAGCTCAGGGATCTGTGCGGTAAAGTAAGGAGCTGATGGTAGGTGTGGTGCTCCACCTCAGATGCAAAAACAATCTCCTTAGTCTAGCGCTAGTGAAAAGGGGATAGACTCCCTCGCTGATTGGCTGATACCGACTCTTAGACCAACCTGGCGACTTTTCTTTTTTACTGTTCTTGCTTTTTTTTATTAATGACATATCAACCTAGAGGGTTATTTAATGCCAAAGCCATCATTATAGAAGAACAGTATTGGTACTATTTAACTCTTAACATCCTATACCGCCTTATTCCACCCGGACGGAAGTCACATTCATTTTCCTAATCTACCCCAAATGATAGCCTTTGTTTAAATGTAATATTAAACATATTTAAAAGTCTTTGATTTAAGGGAAATAACAGGTAACTTTGAACTTATGAAAAGGCCATTTTTAGCCATTTTTTTGATAAATCCTTATAGGAATGGGGATTGGAAAATTCTCAACAGGATGTTAAGAGATAAACCATAGCTAGGTGGGGATGAGGAGGTTCATACCTTTCCCAAAGGTATTAGTTTGAAAATGAATGTAATAACACAAGTGGAATTTGAACTTGCTTAGTACAATATCTACTACTTTTAATTAAGATATGTGAAGTGGCACCTATGAAAATATAACTTCTGTATTTCATGCAGTTCATTTGGAAATTAGATATATATATATATATATATATATTATATATATATATATATATATATCTTTGAAAGGAAGGAAAAACTCAACACCGTAATTCCATAATAAATTTATTTCGACCAAAATTGGGGCCTTTATAAATCTAAGTTGATTTAATATAGCTCCCCAAAATTTAGTCTCATCAGATGGTAGATCAAGGTAATTTGAATTGCATAACTGAAAAATTTTACTTAGTTATTATAGTGTACAATACATTTAAGGTGCTATTGTTACCATAGGTTTCCAGGCAGCATGTTAGCCACTCTTCTTCAAGACATTGACCAATGGTGACAATAGCACCTTAAATGTATTGTATGCTATAATAAATAAATAAATATGGCTCTTACACATGTAATCGAGCACTTTATTTTCAATTCTCCCATGCTAACAAAGGACTACCTCTCTCTCTCTCTCTCTCTCTCTCTCTCTCTCTCTCTCTCTCTAACTTTTCTCTTAAATTTTCAGGTGATTGCTGACACTGCTTCTTCGGATGCCTCACCCGTGCCTGCCTGTTCTGACAGCAACTGGGGTCCAAGCGTTCCTGTCGACCAATTGGGCCTGGTCCCATCTCATCGTGACCCTGTCATCACAACAGACAATGGTAAAGTGAAGGTTGACTTCAAGAAAACCCGTCCAGCCCACCTTCTTTGCAAGCTGCGCCAACAAGGTAGGGCCCCCAATGAGCTCGATAACTTGGTTGCTGACAAAGAGGAAGGTGATAATATCACAGTTACTGCAAACCTGCCGGAACCTGGAGAGTATGGGCTCGAAATTTACGGTAATGACCCATCAAAGGATGGAGATACCTACACTCACATCTGTCAGTATTTTGTCCACTATGCTCCACCTGACCAGCAAGGGGCTGCTTTCTATTCTGACTCTCCAGAACGTCGTCAGATGTTTGCACGACCCAACGCCTCCGTTACCGTTGATGGAAGCTACTCTCCTGGAGGTACCGAGGTAAGTTCCGTTTCAATATTTTTTTGTTTCGGTTTGTCTTTCATTAGTATTATCTTTTCAGGGATATTACCGTTTAGCTCAGTCGGTAGAGCGTTGGGCAAGGAACCACAAGGTTCCTGGTTCGATACCGGCCCTCGCCAACTCGGTGTATGAGTAGCACAGGGATCTGTGTGCGGTAAAGTAAGGAGCTGATGGTCGGTGTGGCGCTCCACCTCAGACGCTAAAAAACAATCTCCTTGGTCTAGCGCTAGTGAAAAGGGGATAGACTCCCTCGCTGTCTGGCTGATACCGACTTTAGGCCAGCTTTTTTTTTTTTACTGTTCTTGTTTGTTTATCTGCTTATCTACTGTATAGAAAAAAAAAAGAAGCCGTTTCTTTTGTTTGGATCAACTGATCAACAACATTTGATATTTATGCAATTTTATTATTGCTTAGAGTTTTAATGCTGTAGTGTTTGGTAATAGATAATACCTAATGATATCCATTTTGACTGTATAATGTTTTAATTGAAATGATCAAATTCTGGTTGAGAAGAAAATGAATATATATACATATATATATATATGTGTGTGTGTGTGTGTGTGTGTGAAAAGATGGAAGTGAATCCGATGGTATGTAGTATAGTAAGAAATTTGTTATAGACCTAATAGGTTGAAATGTACATTCAGGGATTGACATTTTCTCGATTCATTTAGCCTTACATTTGAACATATATGCCCGCCTAAAATCATTAATTATTAACTAATTAATTTTCAAAATTAGGTACGACTTCAATTAAGCACACATCCTCCAAAAATTGTCGGCTTAAAGCCATATAAAAATAAACACATTTGTTTGTTTACTTAACCTCATATATATATAAACACGTGTAAGTAAAATTAATTAAAATATCCTATTTTATCCATTCTATACTTTCTTTCCTTTATTTCTCTTCATATATATATATATATATATATATATATATATATATATATAAAAAGCTGTTGGAATTATCTTTTTATTAGAGTTTCAATGCTGTAGAATTTGGTAATAAATAATACCTAATGACATCCGTTTTGATTGTATAATTGTTACGTAATCGCCACCCAGCACCTATATTTGTGGCCTTGTGCCAGACTTAGAAAAAAAAAACTTAAAAAATTCTCTTATATTACTGGGTGGTCTTTGTGGAATCACCGAAAAAGTAGTTAGGAAAGATAACATCTTTTAACGAGAGAAAGGAGACGATAAGTCTAGGTTTAATGAAAAAATAGGATGAGTGACTCCAAGAAGTCTTTGATCTTTAGGCTTGTGAACTCTGATTGACCAGTGAGATTGGAACGAATTGAACATTCGATTTGGTCCAGAAGGAGCTCGAAAATTCTAGAGAAAGAAACTTCTGGAAGATTATTCAGACAGACTATATTAACGAGTCAGTGAGGGATCAGAACCAGTTAGAGTCTGCGATCGGAGAGGGAGAGTCAGGCAGAGATCGGGCCCAGTCAGAGAAGATATCAGAGCCAGGAGGCCGCACGTGGCAGTTGATGAACTGATGTCGCTAAGTACTCAACCTAAATTTTAATCTTTTATGCGAGACAGAGTTGAAAACAATTATTATTATTAACGAAGTCGCTGGAGTACTGACCATTGAGATAACTAAGAATTACTAAAAGAAAAACGTGTTAACGAAATCTCTCTCTCTCTCTCTCTCTCTCAAAAGTTATAGGAAGTTTGGAATCTAATAAACTTCTGAGAAGTAAACCCGGTGTTATTAATTTCTCTATTTACGACGAAAGAAACCGTTTTATGAATGGACTCACGACGCAAACAAGATAGTAAAGTAACTATCGTAAAGGGGACGACCCGTGGATAAAGTCAATTAACCTTAACGAAGAAGCACGCGGCGGGCGTAAAGTAATATCTTCCCTTGACCAAAAGAAGAGAGGAAGGGTTGCGGACTACATACGATCACTACTGGATTCTACGGGTTAGTTGTGAACAAACCCCAGAAGATATATGACTTGAAAGCGTCCAGCGACTTGGGTGAATTTAACAGTGCGTGCATTTTGGTGCACTTGGAAGACGCAGTAAAAAAACCCACTACGCAACTTAGATCCCTATTTAGTGCCGTGAAAGGAAAGGCACTACGTTAAATATTACTAATTGGTACCGTAACGTAATATATTCCTAATTGGAAGCCATAACGTTACATAATGTTCCACTAGAAATAATAAGATCCTGGTATCTTTGATTTAGAAGAAAATAAAGTTTGTATAAAATTAACATTTTTAGGGGTCTACTTATTAATGGGTGATAGTGTAATTAAGATTTGCTATTGAAGAGTTATGTAGTAATTATAATAATTGTATTCAAATCTAGTTTAAAATCTTTTTTTTCTCGGACAATGGTAATCATTTCAAATTAAGCTAAAAATGACCACACCTAGTAAATTTGCCTTTGTCAGCCAAGTAAACAGAGAAACAAATTTTACGCAATACTGGAGATTTTTAGAGAGACTAAAACTGACAACAGCTATTAGCCTGCAGGATGGGATAAAAAAAAGTTATTCACTCTGAAAAGGAAAACTCGTGTTTAAAACTAAGTTTCAATTACCGTCGAATTGGTAAGACAAGGCAACAAGTAGTTGTAACTCAATAAATATCTAACCTTGCTGCAATCCTGTTTGCAGTGCCATATTGAAGTCAGTCAGTCGGTATACTGTATACTGACTGACTTACTTCAATAATCTTTATTGTTGTCTGTACAATGTTTCGGCTGATGTACCCTCCGGCCATCTTCAGGTATTTCCTGTCGGACTTGGGATCCTTCTCGAACTTGGCAACCTTCTTTTCGGACTTGGGATCCTTCTTTTCGGACTCGGGAACCTTCTTTTCGTAATCGGGCTCCTGCGTCCAAAAAGAAAGTTCAAGAAGGCTCCTGAGTCCGACAAGAAATGCCTGAGGAAGGCCGGAGGGTACATCGGCCGAAACGTTGTACAGATAACAATAAAGATGAGGACAATAGTTTGAATAATCCAATTAATACTAATTATCAAGCCTCATCTAAAAAAATTCAGAGAAATATTTTAAACCTATTTTTTCATGATGGATTTGTGGGTCTAATCTGGATTTAAATGAAGTGGTTTTTCTGGCCACTTAGCAAATATTCCCCCATCCCACACCTTAAAGTGGGGTGTAGCTTTTTCAACCTTTGCTTAACAAGTTTGAACATAGTAGACCTGCTGTTATTTTATGACTCAGTCTACTGACAAACTACAAATACAGACAAATATTTATGTTTGGGCACGATTCATTGAAAATGTCAAGAAAATATATAGAAAGACAGTGAGAGAGAGTGCAATATATATATATATATATATATATATATATATATATATATATATATATATATATAATATATATATATATAGAGAGAGAGAGAGAGTGAGAGTGAAAGACAGTAAAAAGGATTTTAAAAAACCTAACAGTATTGACAATTGTACAAATTGCCATTACTGTTAGATTGGTTTTTTGGGGTTTTTTTTTTGGTTTTTTTATCAAGAATCAGATTTTTAATTCTCTCTCTCTCTCTCTCTTATGTTCTCTCACTCTCTCTCTCTCTCATGTCTTCTCTCGCTCACTCTCTCTCTTTCATCCTTTTGTTCTCTCTTTTTCTCTCTCTCAAGTCTCTGCTCACTCTCTTTCATCCTCTTGTCTCCTCTTTCTCTCTCTTGTCTCCTCTCTCTCTTTCATCCTCTTGTTCTCTCTTTCTCGTCTTTCATATCTCATCTTGCTCTCTCTCTCTCTCTCTCTTTCATCCTCTCTCTCTCTTTCATGTCTCCTCTCCCTCTCTCTCTCATCCTCTCTCTTGTCTCCCCTCTCTCTCTCTCATGTCTCTCTTTCTCTTGTCTCTCCTCTCTCTCTGTCTCTCTCTCTCTTTCTCTTGTCTCTCTCTCTCTCTCTCTCTCATGTCTCTCTCTCTTGTCTCCTCTCTCTCTCTCTCTCATCTCTCCTCTCTCTCTCTCTCATGTCTCCTCTCTCTTCTCATGTCTCCTCTCTCTTTCTCATGTCTCCTCTCTTTCTCTCTCTCTCTCTCTCTCTTGTCTCCTCTCTCTTTCTCTTGTCTCTCTCTCTCTTTCATCCTCTTGTTCTCTCTTTCTCGTTCTCTCATATCTCATCTTGCTCTCTCTCTCTCTCTTTCATGTCTCCTCTCTCTCTTTCATGTCTCTCTCTCTCTCTCTCTCCTCTCCCTCTCTCTCTCTCTTTCAGTCTCCTCTCCCTCTCTCATCCTCTCTCTTGTCTCCTCTCTCTCTCATGTCTCCTCTCTCTCTCTCTCTCGTCTCCCTCTCTTGTCTCCTCTCTCTCTTTCTCTTGTCTCCTCTCCCTCTCTCTCTCTCTCTCTCTCTCTCATCCTCACTCTCTCTCTTTCTCCTCTTGTTCTCTCTCTTTCATCTTCTCTCTCTCCCCCCCAGTTCATTCTTAAAGTTACTCTCTCTTGTAATTCAAACCATTGTCATGTGAATTCCACAAAATCTAAAGAAATGAATCGTAATTATTTGATGAGAATGTTGATAAGTAATCTGACTATTAGACAAAAGGAAAGTAAATTTTTCTAATATTTTACTTATATCTACTTGGGTTTATATAATTGCTATGTGGGTGGGGGCGGGTGTTTACTTGATAATTACATGTCCCTGACTCTTTCTTGTCTATCTATTCCGGCCTCAGAATTTACGCCATCACAGTTCTTTTCAATACTAAAGAATTTTAATCTATTGAAATGAATATACATTATAATACTGACATTATTAATTAAACCAGAACAATGAAATGTATATTAAGATTCATAGATATATTAATAAAATAAATAATATAGCATGTGATGATTTCTTTTATTGTTTAAGCTGGTACTAAAAAATTGTCTAGTCATTCTGCTACCATGTAACCCAATATTATCTGCTGGGTCATTCCATGTCAATTCACCAGGGCGTTACACCCACCGACACCGAATTACCTGAAATTTGACACAAATGTTCCCCTTCATGAGTTAGGAAAGTGTGCCAAATTATTTTGTCTTAAACCTTACCGTTCTGATTTTAGAAGGGGGGGGGGTTAATTTTCCTATTTTGCCTCAAAATTAAGTCCGTGCGGTGTCGCAAAATCTCAGTGTTTTTTTAAATTTAAAAAAAAATAATACTTCCATGCATTCAATATTTCTGAAATTTGGTATGTAAGGCAAATAAGGACTGCAGAATCCAAATATCCAACTATTTTAACCCTATACCTGATAGAAAATTTTATTTTGCCCACCCAAATGCATGACTCCAAAATCCACAACTTTTCACCTATGTAGCTTACGGTCAGTCTATTGAAAATGTGTCCTCTTCAATTTTCATAATATTTTTTTCTTAACATCTACTATGTCTGCCTAAGTTCATCAATAACCCAATATTATCTGCTGCATGGTTAAGTGGTTGGTGACTAAACAAGGTACCATTGTCAGGTATATCAGATGAAGTGCAGCCCTCTTGGCTGGGGCTTTAGAAAACACTGACTGCACCTCTGCAGAAGGTTAAAACCTACCCCCCCCCCAATAGGTCCACCTGTTGGCCGGGAGTGGCAACGTGTGATGCTTAAGGATGGAATCCTGGTGGATGAACAGTTCATGTCATGCAAGACTCCGCTTTGGCCCTTACTTAGGCTAGATGGGCGGAGAAGCCCCCTCCAATCAATCGTCTGACCAAGTCAAGCTGTAGCACCTATATGATTGTCCCAACGCTATTGCCCTTATGGCAAGCCCCAACCCCTCTTTTATCATATAGGTGCTAGAAGACAGTGGCTGAGGGGCTTCATGTCATGTGAATGACATTAAACTCTATCTGATGGTGAGGTTCCAGTTCTGGAGCTCTGGGGAATGTGGAGCACCCCTTCATCACCATTGCTCCCTGGTCCACTCTAACCCAGAGTGGTAGTACCTGTTAGGGTCCCATCTATGGGTTGAATAGAAAAACATGAGGTCTAAAAAATATTTTTAAAAGATTGAGTTTTCAAAAAATAAAATAACCCAACAAGGGTTGACATGTCGTAAAATCCAACCAACCAACCAACCAACTGTAACGTTCTAATAGCGATATATGGTCACAGTACCAAAAGCGATATATGTTGTATAGCAGGTCTTTTATTATAATAATAATAGTTTTTTCTTACTCCAAGGGTTTACCAACAAGTTTGGTATATTAAATTATATATATATATATATATATATATATATATATGAAAAGTAAAATGGATATGAATCCGACAGTATGTGTAGAAAGTTTGTAGAAAACTATTAACATCTTGTTTTTTCTACAAACTTTCTACAACACACACACACACACACACACACACACACACACACACATATATATATATATATATATATATATATATATATATATATGTGGTAGAGATATGAAGAACACACACACAGATATATATGTGTGTGTGTGAAGAGATGGAAATGAATCCGACAGTATGTAGTATATTAAGAAATTTGAAAAAACAGGTTTAAATAATATGAGTGGTAAGTTTATTAGCCGACGCTGCAGTGTTTTGATCAGATAATTAGATCTTCTTCAGGGCATTTGTTTGATATAAGGAAAAGTAATAACAAATTTTTATCACAGAATAATGAAAAAAACTGCGATACTCCTTGTTTTTAAATTTGGCCTGTAATGAAATGCTTAGAGATAAAGCTAAATGAGAACTACACAAGGATGATGCTGTCTTGAAGAATTTAGTTTAAAAAAAAAAGATTGATTTTAAAGAATTTAGTTTTAAAAAACAATTTGATTTTAAAGAATTTAGTTTTAAAAAAACAATTTGATTTTAAAGAATTTAGTTTTAAAAATCAATTTGATTTTAAAGAATTTAGTTTTAAAAAAACAATTTAATTTTAAAGAATTTAGTTTTAAAAAACAATTTGATTTTAAAAAGAATTCAGTTTTAAAAAACAATTTGATTTTAAAAAGAATTCAGTTTTTAAAAAACAATTTGATTTTAAAAAGAATTCAGTTTTTAAAAAACAATTTGATTTTAAAAACAATTCAGTTTTTAAAAACAATTTGATTTTAAAAACAATTTGATTTTAAAAACAATTCAGTTTTAAAAACAATTGATTAAAAAGAATTTGGTTGAAAATACTTTGGTTTAAAAAAAAAAATTTTATAAAAAAAATTGATTAAAATGAAAATTTACTTAAAAAAATAATACGCACAGATTAAAAAGAATTTGGTATGAAAAAAAAATTATTTAAAAAAAAATAATACACATGAAGTTAAATCAGTTATAAAAATGATTTGATTCGGCATTAAATGACCCAAAAAGAGTTGATATGCCATAAAACAAACCCAGCCAACTATATTCAGTTTACAAGTAGTGTTCAAATTCCACAAACATTTGAGTAGCCCTTCATGTGCAGATAAATTTCTTGATTTTCTTTTTGCATATGAGTCTATCCAAATAAGGTAATTAACCAGATGAAAAAGAAAAGAAATAAAAACAAAAAAAAAATTAATAACAAACTCATCCTTTAAATAACTGTTTCCATTGTTTTCTATTTTCTTCTCTCCACCCCTCAAATCACATGCAACTCACTGCACATCACACACACACACACACACACATGTGCGCAGATTTTTCAGCAAGGGCTCCTCCCAAAATATAAACAGCTGGAATTTTCATGTGCTTCAACTTCTTTTCTTTTCTTGAATGAAGTTCCTGGCATTCCAGCAGATAAATATCTTTTCTTTTAAGGAAATCTTTTGACGTGACATCATCCATAACTTATTGTTACCAAGTCCTCAATTCTAATCTATACATAGGCCCTACTGGTGGGTGTGGGGCCTAAATCGTGCTGACTGCATCCCCTACAGAGGGGTAAGACAACCCCACCAAAAAATAAAAATAAAAATAAAGGTGGTTGCCTGGGTAATGAAGGACTATTTGCTTGTAAATTCCTACCATAAGATAAACTGAACCCCCATTTTATGTCCGTGTTTTTGTATTAAATGTTTTATTTTTCTTGCACCCGTTATGTTACAATACTAAATATATTTCCTTTATTTATTTTGATATTCACTTGAACTTTTTTGTATATTTTAAAAGTTTTTATTTTGTGAGAATGTTTAGTTTTAAAATGGGGGTTCGTTTTTACACTTCAACTTTTTACTCGTAAATTCCTACCATAAAATGCCCAAGCCTAATTTTATGGTAGGAATTTACGAGTAAAAAGTTGAATATTACCTTTTGTTGTTGTTATTTCTTTTCTTTTTGGCTTTGGTACTCTTAAATAAAAACGTCAGATTTTAATCATCGTCGACGAAAAAACAAAATTACGGTCATAAAAGGAAGATCCAATTTATGCCGAAATTGTAAAACGAGCCCCCACTTTAAAACTAAACATTCTCACAAAATAAAAACTTTTAGAATATGCACATTGAAATGAATATTAAAATAAATAAATAAAATATATTTAGTATTGTAACATAACGGGTGCAAGAAAAATAAAACATTTATTGCAAAAACACGGACATAAAATGGGGGTTCAGTTTATTTTATGGTAGGAATTTACAAGTAAATAGTCCTTTTATTACCGTTGCCTGGGTATGACACTAAACTCCATCTGATAGTGAGGCTCTAATTCTGTAGTTAAGGGGACTATGCAGTTGCTCCCTCATTGCTATTACTCCCAGGTCCACTCTGACCTGGCCTTGTTTGTTTTGTTTTACGGCATATCAACCACAGTGGGTCATTTAATGCTGGCAAAGTTTTGAAAGATTCATAGCAATAGGTTAGAACTCAATTTTTTTGGTAAACAAATTTTCTATTTAACCCATAGATGGGACACTCAGGTCAGAGTGAACCCGGGACCAATGGTGATGAAGGGGTGCTCCACATTCCCCAGACCTGGAATCTCACCATCAGTTAGAGTTTAACGTCATACCCAGAACATGAAGACCCTCAGCCGCCGCCTTTAGCACCCATATGATAAAAAGGGTCAGGCCTTGCCATAAAGCCAATAGGGCTTGACTAGCTGATTAATTGGAGGAGGTCTCTCATATTGGAGCCATGACTTGTCATCGGTCCAATTGAGCTCTCTGCAAAATATTAGTATTAGATAGGAATTCTTAAAACCATACAGTTGCAAGTAGAATTAGGAAGATGAAGGGTGATATTTTGGAAGATGTTTATACTAATGAAATTTATTAATAAAAATTATGTAGAATTAGGAAGATGAAGGATAATACTAATGAAAATTATTAATAATGATGGATGTTTTGAGGTTGCAATATTCTTAGTCTGAATATTTCATTCCATTGTTTCTGTAAATGCCATGATTACCAAACTTTATCCTCTATCATATTCCTACCAATACGGTTGGGTCTACTACTCTGCCCACGCGTTGTACTTTGTACCTCATTGTTGAACTGGATATTCATTGAGCCGACCTGAAATAGGAGATGTCATCTACTTTAAGAGTGACTCATTTACTTGTTACCCAGTCTTATCTGGAGAGAGTTTTGGTTTTTGGTTTTTGGTTTTTTTATCCTAAGAATTTGTTTTACGCTGGAGTTTTTTTTTTTGTCTTTGGGAGAAAACAGAGAAAACAAAAGTTTTACTTGTTTATTATTTATTTTTTAAAACTTCTTTGGTTTGGCAACTTCCGTCTATTTTAGACGATGGCGTATTTTTTTTTTTTTTTTCTCTCTCTCACTTACAGCCACGTGAGTGGCTGAACAGACCGATCCTCGAATGGCAGTCTCTGGTGCAATGGCTGCAAACAAAAGGTGATGCTTTCTGTAGGTGTCGGGGGGTGCTGCTGTTTCTCCTTTCTTTTAGCTCTCTTTTCTGTGGCAGCTTTTTTTCCTCTCTTCTTCACTTCTTTTTGTTCCTTGTTTAACGAGGAGGCGCCAGGTCGCACGGTCTTCTGCACAAGCCTCCCACGTGTCTATGTCGATGCGGCATGTCTTCAGGTCTCTCTTGCTGACATCTTTGAAGCGTCTCCCTCCTTATTATAATGGAGATTCGGTGTCTGTCTGTAACCGAAACTATGTCACTGCTTATGTCACAATACCTTAGGAATTGTGTAAGCTTATCAATGATTATTTAATTTATAGTCAAAATCATTAATACATATAAAAGTAAAAGTAAGTAAAGTCGTCGGGGCCTAAAGTCGGTATCAGCCAATCAGCGAGGGAGTCTATCCCCTTTTCACTAGCGCTAGACTAAGGAGATTGTTTTTTTTGCATCTGAAGTGGAGCGCCACACCTACCATCAGCTCCTTACTTTACCGCACAGATCCCTGTGCTACTCATACGCTGAGTTGGCGAGGGCCGGTATCAAACTAGGAACCTTGTGGTTTCTAGCCGAACGCTCTACCGACTGAGCTAACCCGGCCCTTTTAATACATATAATAGAATAAATTTTATTTATTAACAATGTTTCTATGAAAATCTGAGTTAGATTTGCCTCAAAACAGCCCATGTTATTAGAGCGTTTAAAACCCTGTAAAGTGTCTTATATATCACTAAGAAATAAAGGTTTACATAATATATGGTGTGGTTAATTTGCATACTGGTTTTAACAAAACCGGGTTTAATAGATAATTACTTGGTGTTATTGATCTCTAATATTATTTTATTCTCCAACGTATTGAAACCAATTCCAATTAAAATATAATTAGGATAAGTGTAATCTTTTTATATGCGCTTAAATTTAATACATTTCATTATATTAAAACTTAAATATTTATGCCCGGAAGGCGCATATTCTTGCTATTTTTTTAAAGGAGGTTTTTCATGGAATACCTTCCATCTCTCTCTCTCTATCTATCTATCTATCTATCTATCTGTCTCTCTCTCTCTATCTATCTCTGTCTCTGTTTCTCGAACTATCTCTTTGTCTATCTATCTATCTCTGTCTCTGTTTCTCGAACTATCTCTTTGTCTATCTATCTATCTATCTATCTATCTCTGTCTCTCTATCTATCTCTGTCTCTCTCTCTGTCTCTCTATCTATCTCTGTCTCTATCTCTATCTCTGTCTCTGTATCTATCTATCTATCTCTGTCTCTCTCTCTGTCTATCTATCTATCTCTGTCTCTGTATCTATCTATCCCTCTGTCTCTCTGTATCTATCTATCCCTCTATCCCCCTCTCTCTATCCCTCTATCCCCCTCTCTCCCTCTATCCCTCTGTCTCTCTATCCATCTACTTTTCCAAACACCTAGAAATACAAGTAAATAAAGCAAACAATATATTAGGATTAATACGGGGGTCATATGAATACATGGATAAAGAAATACTGAAAAATTTATTCATTGCATTGGTAAGACCTCATTTGGAATTTGCTAATGTGGTTTGGAGCCCGAGACTCATCAAGGACATAAAACTTGATTGAGGGAGTTCAAAGGGGAGCTACTAAAGTAATGAATGATTTAAAATCCCTTTCGGATGAAGAAAGACTTAGAAACATTGACTTACCAAGTTTGGTTTATTGACGTACAAGAGGGGATATGATTGAAGTCTACAAATATACACATGGATTTTATTCAACGAACTTTGACCTACTAAACATTGCTCAAAATATCAATACCAGGGGTCATAAATTAAAATTCTTAAAAACTATTTGTAAAGACTAAATTATTTTAGTAACAGAGTGGTGAATACATGGAATAAACTACCATCATCAATAGTGAATGCCCCATCTCTAAACTCCTTTAAGGCAATGTTAGATAATCTGTGGAAAGAGTATAAATATTCTGTGGAATTAAGATGAATGTTTATAAGGAACAGCTGACAGGTCTCAGATCTAATATACTAGCTGAAGAGATATTATTATTTTTTTTTTTCACTCCTTTTGAGTTTTTCACATCAGCAGTGCAGTAGTCTTTTTTCCAAGTTTATTGGGACCGTTGCAAGTACACCAACTACAATTGGTATCACTTTGACTTTCATATTCCATAACTTTTTCAGTTCTCTGGCAAGGTCCAGATATTTGTCCATTTTTTCATTTTCCTTCAGCTTCACCCTGTGATCTGCTGGAACTGCAAAATCCACCAGTTGATAAGTTCTTTCTTTTTTGTTAATCAACACTAGGTCTGGTGTTCTTGCTGGGATAAGGTGATCCGTTTTTATTTCAAAGTCCAAGAGAATCTTATGTGTTTCGTTCTCAAGAACAGATTCTGGTTTATGCATATACCATTTTGTTGTATGGTCAAAATTAAATTTTTTGCATAATTCCCAGTGGATCACCTTCCCAATCCAGTCGTGTCTAGTTTTGTATTCTCGTTGTGCTAGTTTGCTACATTTGCAGAGTATATGGTTAACAGTCTCATCTCTATTCCCGCAAAGTCTACATTTACTATTTTGTTGGGTCTTATCAATTTTCGCTTTGATGTAGTTTGTCCTTATGGCATTATTTTGTGCAGCAATTATAAGTGATTCTGTTTCTCTTTTTGAGTTTCCCTTTCTTAACCATGTCCAAGTCTTTTCATGTGCAACCTTTCTATTTGTCGTTTGAAGCGTCCATATAATTGTTTTTCTTCCCATTTTTTGTTTCTAGTCTTTGTCGTTTTTCTGTTTGTCCATCTGCCATTTCTACTATTGTTGGCCACCATAAGTAGTTTGTCTTTGCTCTTTCTTTTGTAATCTTCAAGTTGTTGGATAGTGGTTTCTACGCATTCCTCTATGTTGGCAAGACCTCTTCCCCCCTTCCTTTCTTGACACATATAATCTATCTCTATCGTCTCTAGGGTGGAGAGCCTTGTGCATTGTCATTAACTTTCTTGTTCTTTGGTAAATCTGTCTGAGTTCTTCTTTTGTCCATTTTAAGAATGGTCCTGAGTATCTTATAATGGGGACAGCCCAGGTATTGATTCCTTTGATCAGATTATTATTATTATTATTAATGATGGAAAATAAACAATAAAGAAACACCATAACATTTATATTCTTGGAAACATTTTTTTTTTTTTTTTCACTTGAGTTATTTTAAAACTTTCAAATATTTGTTTAAAAGAAAAAAGAATTAGATCAACTCAGAATCAAGTAAATTTAGAAGAGAAAAAAAAAGGTCAAATAAAAGGTAATGTAAGATTTTGTTATCAGTTTGCGGAGGGGGGGGGGTCTACAAGAACGAAGAAGTCATCCAAAATGTTTGTCTGGCTCATGTTCTAAAAGAAGGGGCCAAATCCTAAACTTAAAACAAACTCTTCCACCATCACTACAGTAAAAGCATTCAGTTTTTCTTTCTTTCTTTTTTTCTTCTCTTTTCTTTCTTTCTTTCCTTTCTTTCTTCCTTTCTTTTTCTTTTCTTCTTTCTTTCCTTTCTTTCTCTCTTTCTTTCTTTCTTTTCTTCTTTCTTTCTTCTTTCTTTCTTTCTTTCTTTTTTTCCTCTTTCCTTTCCTTTCTTTTCTCTCTTTCTTTTCTCTCTTTCTTCTTCTTCTTTCTTTTCTTCTCTTTTCTTCTTTCTTTCTTTTCTTCTCTTCTTCTTCTTTTCTTTTCTTTCTTTCTTTTCTTTCTTTCTTTCTTCTTCTTTCTTTCTTCTTTCTTCTTTTTTCTTTTCTTCTTCTTTTTTCTTTCTTCTTTCTTTTTCTTTCTTCTTTCTTTCTTCTTTCTTCTTTTTTCTTTCTTCTTTCTTTCTTCTTTTTCTTTTCTTTCTTTCTTTCTTCTTTCTCTTTTTCTTTCTCTTCTTTCTTTTTTTCTTTCTTTCTTTCTTTCTCTCTTCTTTCTTTCTTTCTTTCTTTCTTTTTCTCTCTCTTTCTTTCTTTCTTTTCTCTTCTCTTTCTTTTCTTTCTTTTCTCTCTCTTTCTTTTTTCTTTTCTCTCTCTCTTTCTTTCTTTTCTTTCTTCTCTCTTTCTTTCTTTCTTTCTTTCTTTCTTTCTTTCTTTTTCTTCTTTCTTTTCTCTTTCTTTCTTTCTTTCTTTCTTTCTTTCTTTCTTTTTTCTTTTCTCTTTCTTTCTTTCTCCCTTTCTTTCTTTCTTTCTTTTTCTTTCCCTTTCTTCTTCTTCCCCCTCCAACCTTCTCACAAGAAATGGATCATGTGACAAACATGGCTGATCTTTCTCCAAAGGTCCTTGTGGTGAGCTTAGTTTGGCTTGAAGTGTTGCATTGTTTTTAGTCCCGTTTCCTCTGCCTCTCACAATTGAGGGAAGGGATGGAGGGATGGAGGCAAGGGATGGAGGCATGGAGGCAAGGGGGATGGAGGAGGTGACTTGAGTTTTGTGGAATGTGGCCAGGGGAACATCTTCCACACTTTGGATTTTAGGAGTGGAACAAATTTTTTCTTGGTCAAAATGTACCGCTACTTTGTGTATGTGCATAGATAGGTGGTTGTCTAGATATATATTGTTTATATATATATATATATATATCATTGATGCTTATACACACACACACACACACGTATAGTTTAGTCTGGCTCAAGGCCACAATAAATTCATGTAGTATTATTTTAATAGGTTAATTTACTTTTAACTCCACAATAATGTGTGTATATGTGCATGTTTGTATTTGTATATATGCTTGTGTGCATTTTTGTCAATACATGTGTATTTGTGTGTATGTATATATATGTCTGTGTGTGTGTGTGTGTATGTATATATATATATGTGTGTGTGTGTGTGTGTGTGTGTGTGTATGTATATATGTGTGTGTGTGTGTGTATGTATATATGTGTGTGTGTGTGTGTGTGTGTGTGTGTGCATATATATGCGTATATATATATGTGTGTATGTATATATGTGTGTGTGTGTGCATATATATGCGTATATATATATGTGCGTATATATACGTGTGTGTGTGTGCATATATATGCGTATATATATATGTGCGTATATATACGTGTGTGTGTGTGCATATATATGCGTATATATATATGTGCGTATATATACGTGTGTGTGTGTGCATATATATGCGTATATATATATGTGCGTATATATACGTGTGTGTGTGTGTGTGTGTGCATATATATATATATATATATATATATATATATATACACGTGTGTGTGTGTGTGTGTGTGCATATATATATATATATTACGTGTGTGTGTGTGTGTGTGCATATATATATATATATATATACGTGTGTGTGTGTGTGTGTGTGCATATATATATATACGTGTGTGGTGCATATATATACGTGTGTGTGTGCACATATATATATACGTGTGTGTGTGTGTGTGTGCACATATATATATACGTGTGTGTGTATATACGTGCGTGTGTGTGTGCATATATATATATATGTGTGTATGCTTTTATCTGTATTTGAGTATGCATGTAGATAGATATATGAATGTGGGTGTGTGTATGTGTGTGTATGTATATATAATATATATGTATAATAATTATAATTATAATGATCTGGATGTATTTGTGTATGAAAAAATCTGGGTGTGTTTCTCTCTCTCTCTCTCTCTTTGTGTATGTGTATGTGTATATATATATATATATATATATATATATAATAATGATCTGGGTGTGTTCGTATATGGGAGTCTGTGAGTAATATATATAAATCTAGGTGTGTTTGAGGGATATATATATATATGTGTATGTACGTATGCATGCATGTACGTATGCATGCATGTATGTGTGTTTCTACATTCTAAGTGGTACCTAAAAGACGTTTAGAGAATTTGAATGACGCATGCGTTTAGTAAACGCACTTTTGCTGTTACCCTTTGTGAGATCTGTACATACGTATATGCTCAAGGGAAATACTTCAAAGGAGATGGTGGAAATTAGGCTTTAGGGTAAGTAACTTTAATCATGGCCGTATTCACTAAACTTTTCAATAGCTTATTCTTTTTAATTACGTCCCACCCCGACTTATTTTGTTTCGTTATTTTTCTCACTGTTCAAAGAAATTATTGAAAATCAATACGACTGTACGAAGGTTCTTCCCTCTTGGTTCCTTAGGAGTGCATTGTTTGTTGAATAATTGGTAATTTATGAGGAAGTGCGTCCCGGTCTCCTGCCTCAAAAACGGCTACCCGGTGACTATCAAAATAACAACCCCAGCTCGTCGTAATTCTTGTTTATTTATCGTAATTTGTCGTAATTCTTGTTTAGATATGAAGATGGATATATAGTTTTGAATAGACCGAGATAGATAGATAGATAAACAAACAAAATAATATAGATAGATACAAACAAATAGAGATAGATATTTTCGACAAGTAAATGTATTTGGGGGGGGGTCGCTTCTTTTTTTGTCGTAATTCTTGTTTATTTAAACTAAAAACAAGACATTAAACAAACATGAATAAAAAAAAATCTTAGTATTTAAAGTAATATACATGAATATGAACAAATTGAGATAGATAGATGGATAGTTTTGAATAGACTGAGCTGGGTCGTTATTTTAATAGTCACCGGGCAGCAACTCTTGAGGCAGGAGACCGGGACGCACTTCCTCATAAATTACCGAATAATTAAACTCGCTGGACACATTTATTCCATAAATAAATAAAAAAATATTAAAAAAAAATAGTAATGGAAGCACACAAATTCAGTTATATTAAAAGAGTTTTGTAATTTGCTTGAAGGAAATGTCTGCAACCAACTACCCTCCCTTCAGCTATGGGAAAGTTGTAGGGCAGACTGGGCTTTTTAGTCTTGAGTAGACAACCACCCTAGGAAACGAAAACTCTGAATTCAAACCTGTTGAACTTCACTAAAGAAATTGACATTGTGTCACATCCTGCTTGTGTGGAGGGGTTCATAAATATACATATATACACATATATGCTACTTCAAATTACTAAAATGGTAGACAACAGTTAATAGAATACTAGCGAAACCTGTGGATATACCACAATATGATAATTTAATTATTACAATGTTTAATATGTTTACTTAAGAGTTATTGCCAAATAGTTCAATATGTAAAAAGTATAATAATCTTGATTTAACTCTCTCTTACTCTTTTTCTTTCAAATGAAATGGATTAGTGTTATCACTTCCGCTCGCTCGACCCCTCTCTCTGTCTTTCCTTCTTTCAAGCATTATGTTTATATTGGTTTGGTGGTTGGTTTTGAAGGCTATCACAATGCAAGTGTAAAGAAAAATAAGCTAACTATGGTGTTGTTTGTTAACCTGTGATTTATTCTTAATATTTCGAGATAAAAATCTCTTCTACAGAAGATCACCAGAACTGAAGATTTTGCTAGAACCATTTGGTTCTGTCTCATGCCTTTCAAACTCTGTGTGTGGGGGGGGTGTTTGTTTATGTTTGTGTTTCTGTTTCTGTTCACCAGTTTCTGATTATCATTCCAGGTCTGGCTCACCCTCTAAGCATAAGCCTTTATAAAGTTATATTATTTTTGCAGCTCTGATACAAAGTAAAGTTGTCGGAGTGGCCTAAAGTCGGTATCAGCCCGACAGCGAGGGAGTCCATCCCCTTTTATCTAGCACTAGACCAAGGAGGTATTTTTTTTTAGTGTCTGAGGCAGAGCGCCACACCTATCATCAGCTCCTCACTTTACCGCACAGATCTCTGTGCAGAGATGCTGATAGGTATGCGTCCTGTGTCACTGATGCATAAAAATCTAAAAGGGACGAAAAAAAAAATCATATCCATGCATCCCAGTGTTTTTGTTTCTTCCTCCACCATTTCCAGCTAACTGTAAATACATTTCATTATTTCCTTGGAAACGGATTACACAGTATGGGGTACAAGGTAGGGGTTAGATGGCTTTAGTTGTTCATAGACAAAAACTCTTAGTTGAGACCCATCAAATTTCCCGGGGGATTCATTTAAATCAAATATATGCGTCCCAGGATACACTAAATTAAAAAGCTATCAGCGTCACTGCCTGTGCTACTCATACACAGAATTGGCGAGGGCTGGTATCGAACCAGGAACCTTGAGGTTTCCAGCTGAACACTCTACCAACTGAGCTAAACCAGCCCTTACACAATCTGATTCAAAATAAGAGATTTTTTTCCAAACATTTCAAACTGCTCTTCTTTCCAATACAAGTAAATTAGTAAAGTCTGCAGAGTGGTGGCCTGTTGTCAGAATCAGCCAAGCAGCGAGGGAGTCTGTCCCCTTTTTGCTTGTGATACACCAGGGAGACTTTTTTTTCTGAGGTGGAGCACCACACATACCGTCAGTTCCCAGATGCTTTACTGCACAGATTAGATTACCCAATCTGGGCTACTCATGTGCTGAGTTGGTGACGACCAGTATTGAACCTGGAACCTTGCGATTTCTAGGCAGATGCTTTACCAACTGAGCTAAACAGGCCATTCCAAAACAAAGAGATTTATTTCAGATATTTCAAAATGCTCCCCTTTCCAGAGATTTCAAAATGCTCCTCTTACCAATACAAAGTTAGAGATTTTTTCCAGACATTTCAGAATTCTCCTCTTTCCAATACAAAATTAGAGATTTTTTTTAATACAAAATTAGATATTTTTTCCAGACATTTCAGAATTCTCCTCTTTCCAATACAAAATTAGAGATTTTTTCCAGACATTTCAGAATTCTCCTCTTTCCAATACAAAATTAGAGATTTTTTCCAGACATTTCAGAATTCTCCTCTTTCCAATTCAAAGTTACAGATTTTTTTCCAGACATTCCCAAAACAAAAGATACAAGAAACTAATCTACTTTTCTGTCAAATATAAGCATTTCAATTGTTAGTTAATGAGCTAATATCTCAGACCATTCTTAGTGAGTTTGATTCTCACTGGCCTCTTACCAAACTAGGCTTAGTAATTGACTATTAGTTAATGATATAAAATACTTTGATATATCCGCTTTGCGATTTTGTCTCACTACAGAGTTATGAGAAATGTTGTTGTTATGGTAACGCAAAGAAACCTTGACAGTATAAGCAACAAAAAAAAAAAAAAAAAAAAAAAAAGGAGTGTGTAAGTTAGGAAGAAAGAGAAAACTGAAAGAAAGAAAGAACACTAAGTAATGCCGAGAAAAAGAGAGAGTGGACTGAAGTATAGGAAGTTATAATGACGGGGGGGGGGGGGGGGAGAGAGAGAGAGAGAGAGAGAGAGAGAGAGAGAGAGAGAGAGAGAGAGAGGTCAAGTGGTGGTCCGTATAAGAATAATCCAGTCATTTATCATGGGAATTTTCCTAGTTTCCAAGTAAAATGTCCTTATAGTCTACAAGTAAAACATCAAGAAAAATGGCTGTTTTTTGGGGGGAGGGGGGGGGTTCAATCTATTTTCTATCTATCTATCTATACATATATAAAGGGCAGTTGTGTGTATATGTATGACTGGAGGAAACTTCGAAAATAAAACAATTACTGACAAAGTAAATATATATATATATATACACATTAAATATCAGCAGGGCTTGGCTTTTGAGCAAAAATAATAGAAATTTGATTTATATTCGTGAAGATAATTAAAACATCAAATTTAAATGATAACAGCATGGATTTTTTTTTCATTTAATATTTTAGATAGTAGACATTAATTTTTCTTTTCAGAGTAGCTGGATCAATGCAAGGTCTATTTTTGTTTTTTTTACATAGGGATTTAAATGGGGCATTCCATGAGGATTCAACTCAATTAATAAATTTGATGATTTCATGATTTATGGTTCAAAATCTCCGAAATTTAATTTTTAACTTCCACCTCCTCAAGCAATATCTTTCAAAAATTTACTTTTACATTGCCCGGAGGGCGTTTTTTTATTATTTTGCTAGTATTCTTAATGTTGTCTAATATATTTTCTAAAATGCAAAATTTTCTGAGTCCTTATCTGATGAAACCGATACAGGATGAAACAATAAATATATAAACTATCCACCAAGTTGGTTTACAAGTCTTATTTTATATATATATATATATATATATATATATATATAAAGATAATCTAATGAGTCAGACGAACCTACTATTAGTTTCGCATAAAGCTCTTCGGGGCTAAATCTGACTCAGATTTAGCCCCGAAGAGCTTTATGCGAAACTAATAGTAGGTTCGTCTGACTCATTAGATTATCTTTATTATTGGCTCTACTTAGGTATCGAGCACTTTTTACTTATTAGCTTTCTCCTAGCGGTTATATGAATATATATATATATCTTATATACATATATATGCATATAAATTGTTTTTTCTTTTGGCCAAATACTGTACCAATAGATTATTTTTTGTTGGTACGAATATCTTGGTCCTTTCTTTTTTTCAAAAATTTTTTTCTTCCTGGTTGATGTTTGGTAGTATATTTTTACAATCAAACTTTCTGCTGTTTTTTTTTCTCTCCGCAAGGATCTACCAACACGCTTGGTATATTTTAAATATATATATATATATATATATATATATATATATATACAGGTGTCCCTGACACATAAAAATTTAAAAGGACGCAGTAAAATCATATCCATGCATCCCAGTGTTTTTTTTTTTTTCTTCTTCTCTCACCATTTCAAACTAACTGTAAATACATTTCAATAGTTTCTTAGAAATTAATTATACTGGATAGGTTACAAGGTAGGGGTTAGACAACTTTAGTTGTTTCCGTAGATTATAAATAAAAAAAAACCTACAATTTATGAAAATTTAGTTGGGACCCATTAATTTTCCTGGGGACTCATTCAAAGCAAATATGTGCATACCAGGACACACTAAAGCAAAAAGCTATCAGCATCACTGTATATATATGTATATATATATATATATTAAAGAAATGGATACAATAGAAACCTACTCGATTTTCACCATTAGGATCTTCAGGGTTAAATCCACTGAATTAATCAAGTTACCGATTAATTGCAGCCGATTACACGTGTGTTCACTGAATAAGATGTTACGTTACAGTAGGACGCTTATGTATGTATATATTTATATATATATATAAAGTTGAACTTTTGTAGACCTTATTTTTCTGATGTAGGTATCATTGGGGACTGAAAAAAACATTTGGTAAACTACAATTTGATTTCTTGAATTAAATTTCTATTTTCTCGTTCCCCAATGATACTTGCATTGGAAAAAAAATAAGGTCTGAAAAAGTTTGTCTTTGGGTTACTCTTACCAAACTTTTAACCTGGACAATATATATGTATGTGTATACTACATTGATTAACTCTGTGCGGATCCTGGATTCTGTTCAGAAGATCTGCCGGAGGGGTTGACCGATATTGATGTCATGGAAATGTCAGCGTGACCTGATGATGATGGCGTGTGTGTGTGTGTGTGTGTGTGTGTGTTCTGTCCAGGATATCGAGCACTCTTTAAAGACAGTTATGACACACACACACACACAAAATTATTATATACACGTGTTTCTGCCAAAAAAGACGCCAGATGTGTAGCCAACAAAAGCCTTCATCAGATGATCACTATACATACATATATATATATATATATATATATATATATATATATATGTATATATCGTATACACATGCTGCTGAAAAAAAAACAGCAGATGTGCAGCTAACAAAGCCTTCATCAGATGACATAAAAATATATATATATATCTATCCAATTATTAGAAAGAGGATGTAGTTATATCAAATGTACAAGGGTGTGTAATTTTTATATATATATATATATTTGCCCAAATAGGTTTGTTCATTTCGTTCACAACTTTAAACTAGAATGACAGAGGTAAGGAAGCTCTTTCGTGTATATATATATACATATATGTTTTTTCTAAATTTTTATCCCCGACTGTTCTTTTATGTGTATAAGGTGGGGGGGGTTATTGTATACTCAGTTGCGTCCTTGTTATATACATAAAGGCTTAAGTACCGACTTTACAGAGTTAGTCTAGTATGTATTATGTTTAGTAGTACTTATGTTTTTTCTCGATATTCGTGTTTTTCTTTCGGTAGGATTTGTGTTTTTCATTTGCATGTGTTAGAAATGTTTTGGGTAATTTATGAGGAAGTGCGTCCCGGTCTCCTGCCTCAAAAATTGCCACCCGGTGACTATTAACATAACGACCCCAGCTCAGTCTATTCAAAACTATCCATCTTCATATCTATCTATTTTTGGAGGATATGTGCTTAATTGAAGTCATACCTAATTTTGAAAATTAATTAGTTTAATAAATTTAGTTTAATTAGTTTAATGAATTTAGGCAGGCATATATGTTCGAATGTAAGGCTAAACAAATACATTTGAACATGTATGCCTGCCTAAATTCCTTAATTATTAACTAATTAATTTTCAAAATTAGGTATGAATTCAATTAAGCAGATATCCTCCAAAAATTGTCGGCTTAAAGCCATATAAAAATAAACACATTTGTTTGTTTACTTAACCTCATATCTATCTATCTATCTATCTCAATTTGTTCATATTTATCTATATTACTTTAAATACTAAGATTTCTTTTATTCATGTTTGTTTAATGTCTTGTTTTTAGTTTAAATAAACAAAAATTACAACAAAAAATGATGCGACCCTCCCCACACACACACAAAATACATTTACTTGTCAAAAATATCTATCTATCTCCATTTGTTCATATCTATCTATATTATTTTGTTTGTTTATTTATCTATCTATCTCAGTCTATTCCAAACTATATCCATCTTCATTTGTTCATATCTATCTATATTATTTTGTTTGTTTATCTATCTATCTATCTCAGTCTATTCCAAACTATATATCCATCTTCATATCTAAACAAGAATTAAGACAAATTATGATAGATAAACAAGAATTTTACGATGAGCTGGGGTTGTTATTTTGATAGTCACCGGGTAGCAATTTTTGAGGCAGGAGACCGGGACGCACTTCCTCATAAATTACCATTTTTTTGTTTAAAAAATAATGACGGAAATGCAGTGAAGCCAGCCTGGATTCATCTCAGCTTTGTTGATGCGGCTGAAAACGTGCATGCATATAAAGCGGTTACTTGAAACTATTATTGTTTACAATTATTATTATCGTTATTAGTTTATTAAATGTTGGCCGTGATGTGTGCTACATATGCTGCACAAGAACTGTCCAAAACCGTGATGTGTGCCATATATGGTAGACACCTATATTATATTGGCATTTCAGCCTCGGAAGACTATAATAAAGTTTTTGTGCCCCTGGAGTTACAGCGCCTTCTGTGACTGTGAAGTCCGATGTTTGAGAAACATTCTCGACACAGATATCGCATTTGAAGGCTGTCCTTGAAGATGTTGATGTACCGGTGCTTTGTTCCCACTGCTTTCTTCTGTACCTCTTAGCTTCATCGTGTTGCGTCAGGTATTGGACGTGATGTGCACTACATATGCTACACAAAGAACTGTCCAAAACCGTGATTTGTGCCATATATGGTACACACCTTTTTAAAGTATATATATATTCTTCGTCTAGGAAGACCTTGGGAAAGATATGAATCCATATATTCTCCCTCCAGCTATGGGTTAAATAGTAGGGCAGACTGGGCCCTTCAGCCTTGGGTAGGTAACCAGTCTAAGAAAGGGATAACTCTGAATTCAAAATTCCTGAGGTCGGTCGTTGATTGGGTTTGTGGCAACCCTTGATGCACCAATTCTTTCCTATCGACTGTGCCAAAAAGTGTGCATGGTCCAACACAAGCCTTCACCACTATAAACAAATCACTATGTGGATGTTCATTGTATGAACACTCATACATCAGAAATCGACGAGAGAGTCCATCATATATTCTTAAAATGTCCATAAATTAGTTTTAATAATCAAATTTTAAAATACAAAACATTAATACTGTTAAGGAGTGTTCAAAGTGAATGACACGGATGCTGCTAGCTTTTTGATTTAGTGCATCCTGGGACACACATATTTGCTTTGAATGAGTCCCCGGGGAAAATTTATGAGTCACAACTAAAAGCCATCTAACTACCACCTTATAACCTATCCTGTGTAATTCATTTCTAAGAAACCATTCAAATGTATTTACAGTTAGCTTGAAATTATGAGGGAAGAAAAAAGTAAAACATTGGGATGCATGGATACAATTTTACGGTGTCTTTTTAGACTTTTCATGCATATTACACAATCCTCAGATGAGAGGATAGTAAAAAGACCTTTTACTATTCTCCCATTGATGCTGAGAGCTTTTTGATTTAGAGCATCCTGGGACACATATATTTGCTTTGAATGTGTCCCCTGGGAAAATTTATGGGTCCCAACTAAAGTTTCATAATAGATTGAAGGATTTTTTATTTATGATATAATTTTTGTATACTCTTCTTTTTACTTTCTTACTTCTATTTTTCTCCTGTTCATCTTTGGTATCTTACATTCTTCTTCTAACGTCTGGACTTCGTCTGGGGACTTTGTGTCTGGTCTTCCATTGGGGATTTCTCTTTATCAGAAGCCCTGTGTCATTGGTAGTTTTTAGATAATAACCAAGACTTCGATTTACTTAGATCATATTTTATTTCGAAATCCCCACCAGACTACCTGCGCAGATTGAGTCGGCACCGTGCATAACACGACTGACCACCGTCGTGGTTTGGCCGATCTAACTAAAAATCTCTTTCTATTCTAAACCGGAAGAAGGTCTTCTCCACCGATTCTCACGGTATCCACCGGAAGGAGGATCAGGACTGAGGTCAAGCCTTGTCATTCAATCCTTCAAGGCCGCGGGCTGCAAATTCTACACTACTGTACATAAGTATTAGGAATCTAATAATTATGTAACATAATATAGGTTATTCTAACTTTTTTATGTCAGTCTTAATTTAGTCTCATACTAATCAGAGACCAACACAAGAAGATGCTTTCAACCCTTATCTGGAAATATCTCCACAACACACAAAACCAAAGTCAATTCTGATGTCTTTGGGATAAAGGAAGGATTATTCCAAGCAGTGGCTGTGCCGGTGCTAATGTATGGCTGCACCACTTGGACTTGAAATGAAATGCTTGAAAAAAAAAAAAAAAGAAGCTAAATGTTAACTACCAAAGGATGCTGCACGCTGTCTTGAACAAATCCTGGAAGCGGCAATTCACAAAAAAAAAAAACCCAGATGTACCGCTCTTACCTCCTACGCACAAACTTCTCACTCAAACCATCCATGTAAGAAGCCGTCCTAGATCCGTGTAAGCTGAAAATATGTTCATGTGTATAAAGAAGTTACTTGAAGTTATAATTGTTTTTTTTTAATCACCACTAAATGGCAGCACTATAGCAACAGGGCCTAAAAGTAAAATGTTCAAAGACAATGTTCGGGATTGCATTCCTTACTTGCCATGGTCATTGTTGGAGGTGCATGGTGTAATGGTTACAGTCGTAGGAAATTGACTCTTTGACCCGAGTTCAAATACTTGAAGTTATAATTGTTTACATGTGATTATTTTTATTATTAGTTACTTGAAACCATATAACTTCGAACAAACAAATGACTATTATTAAATAGAAATAGTTACTTGAAACTGTATAATTGTGTATAAATTATTAGTATTAGATAGGAATACTTGAAACTTTATAATTGTGTATAAATTATTAGTATTAGATAGGAATACTTGAAACTTTATAATTGTGTATACATTATTAGTATTAGATAAGAATACTTGAAACCATATAATTGTGTATAAATTATTAGTATTAGATAAGAATACTTGAAACCATATAACTGTTTGCAAATTTTTTGTATTAAGAATACTTACTTGAGGCTATAATTGTTTATAAACTAGTATTAGTTACTTGAAACCATATAAAGAAGTTAATTGAAGTTATAATTGTTTACATATGATTATTAGAAGAAAATATTTTAAAAATATTTTTTCTAATAATCATAACAAACACAGGATGTTATGATCAGGGAAACAATTTTTTTGTGTCAATACTTAAGCATTTCGGTATATTGTACCATCTTCAGGACACTGTTAAGTAATGTTTATGTGAGGGACAAAATGAAAGATGTTAAGTGTATAGTGAATGTGTGAATATGATGTTATTATTTTGTCCCTCACATAAACATTACTTAACAGTGTCCTGAAGATGGTACAATATAAACAAACTATATATAGATATATAATACCAGTCATTAAAACTTGTTTTAAAAAACAATGAGGACTGTCTAATGTTGCATGTTCAAATTTTGAGTGTATTTATTCTATGTTATGACGATTTTGGGTTTTGTGACGTAAGCAGTGACGTAATTTTTGTTACAGACAAAAACTGGAAGCGAATCTCCATTATTAATAGATTAATAAATTATTAATATTAGATTTGGATCAGTATTTAGATATACCTGTTATATTAGAGACTTTTTTTTTTTTTTTCAAATTTTTTATGTTCTGCATGACTCTCTCTCTCTCTATCTATCTATATATATATATATAATGTACATAATCTATGCGGTTGCATAAGATTATTGTCAATCCCCTGTAATTCTAAAGGGATGGCCCTTTTCATATCACGGGCGGGACTTTCCATGGAATAGTACAGGGTCCTCAGTTTTCAGTTTGACGTCGGGCAGAGAAGATGTTACTGCCTTAACTGGAACTCACTGCATACGCACGTTATGTTAGTCAGATGTTAGTTACATGAAATGTTTAGTTAAGGAAATAAAAGTTTAAGAAAAAATAACACGGTCTTGTGATTAATGAATGTCTTGGTAACAAAACTGATCTAGAAGAAGAAATGAGTTAAGTGCGACCTACCACCAAGACGAAGTCAGGATGTTAGAAGAGACGCTAGGAGAACTTAAGATATCAAAGACGCCAGAAGAAGAATAGAAGAAGTAATGAAAAGGGTATACAACATATATATCTTGTGATAGACAATTATAAGAAAATTAAAATGAGCCTAAAGGACTGTACTGTAATATGATATAAGTAATATATTTTATAATATCTTTAATATGTATCTTGTAACACAAAAGCAAAATAGATTTCCATTGTGATATATTATATTATATATATATATATATATATATATATTAATAATGTATTAAAGCAATTCCAAGTTTATGTATATGATCGTGATGCATCAGTTACATTTATCTGATTGGAATTATTTTTTTGACAAATGACTAATGCAAAGTATTGTTACCTTAGATGATAGGTACTTATAATTCTTAAGAACGCTTTGTTGACTGGGTCATTAGAATGCACTGACTGCACCTCTGCAGAGGGGTAAGACTTCCCCAATGGGGCTACCTGTTGGCCGTGGGTGGCGACCCGTGATGCTTAAGGATAGAACCCAAGTGGATGAGCAGTTCATGACTTGTAATACTCCACTTTGGTCCTAACTTGGGCTAGACGGGCCCCCTCCAATCAATCAGCTGGTCAAATATTGTGGTAATAATAAAAAAAATGGTTTAATTATTTTTCCTTTTTTTTTTCCAAATACTGTACATGGCCTTTTGTCAGACTTATGGAATAAGCTTATTTCATCTTATGTACACTCTATGTGAGAATTTGTCAAATGCGGTGGTGATAATATAGAGACTAGCAAAAAAAATCGGTTACTACGAGTTATAACATGCACACACATACATGTATATTACTACTGTAAACTGTTCATGTTCCTGACACAATACATTATTCTGTGTACTTGACATGAGACTTTGATGAGTTGTGGTGCACCTGAGCAATGTACACAATAAATTACATTATTATTAAAAGCGAATTAAGAATAATTAAATCTATTATTTAAGGTTAAACTTTGTCTAAATCGATAACATAGGGGGGGGGGTCAAAATTAAGCAACCTGAAAAAAATGAGAAAGTTTTGAAATAAAATAAATAATGCATTATAAAGATCATTCATTGATAAATAAACACTGAAAATTTCATTAAAATCCGATAATTCCTCTGATTTTTGGTAAATTATTTTCTGTAGGGGGGCTAAAGTATTTTGTCAAAAATGCATTTTAGGCTCAGTTTGCCAGTCCTTATGATAATAATTACACCCAGTGTATATTCTTTAAATCTTGAATAAAACAAGAATTTTACTTGGACACTTTTAGTCAATCGGAGGCTTAAAATAATTTATCTAGAATACACACTTATCAGCTTTAGTTTATGCCAGAAAATTGTCAACAACAACAACAATAAATAAATAAATAAATAAATAAATAAATACTAGCAAATATATGCACCTCCGTAGGGTGCAAGTATTTAAGTTTTAATGTAATAAAATATTGTATCAAATTAGAAATGCTAATGAAACTAAATAAGAATGCATATAAAAATATTTGAAACAGAGGGAGTATAATGAAAAAATAGAACAACTGAAACTTACTCTTCCCTCACTCCCGTCTTTCATTGCTAAATTTTCCTAATTTAACTATTTAGTTAAATTAGAAGTAAAGAATAAAATGACAGTTATTTCTTCTTGTTAATGGATTTCTTTTAAGATTTATCCCTGAGATTTTTGCTCATATTCATTAAGATAAAACCAAACAATTAGAAATCAATAATACTAAGTACATTTTATTAAAATCAGATTTTTTAAATCAATATGCAAATTAGCCTTCCCAATTCACACTGTAAACTGCTATTTTTTTATATATAAATACAATTGTATGTTATTAGTATGTAGATATTCAACAGTATTAATAATGTAAAGCAATTTTATTAATAATTGAGGTTTAAATAAAAATAAAATCCTGTAGAATGTGACATAAATAACTAAGGGAATTGTTACTTGAATAGTAATATAGTTTCGGTTACAGACAGGAAAACACACAATCTCCATTATAATAAGATAGTCTGAATCAAGTGTTTTAACCCACAGGCTGGGCAAGCAAGTACTGGACAATGAAAACAATCTAAGAACCCTGAGGTTGTACATTGTGTGTGTGTGTGTGTGTGTGTTTTGGCTTTGCTGCTGCTGCTTCTTGCTTCTTCCTCCACTCAAGTTTGTCACTACTCCTCTTCCTCCTCCTCTTCCTCCTCCCCCCACTTTATCAACATGAAGGGAGGAAGTTAAGGAAGAAAAAAACACAAACCTATTTCTATTTATGGTCAATTCTTGGTCGACTTGTAATTGTCGATCTTGACAATTAACTGGCCTATTTAGTCCGATATAAAACATGTGTGCGAGTATATTAAATGAATATGTGTGTGTGTGATTTAGGGACTGGCAAAAAAAAATCAGCTTCTACGAGTTTTAAAAGCGAATTAAAATTAATTAAATCTATTATTTAAGGTCAAACTTTTGTCTAAATCGATAAGTAGTAACATAATGACCATCATTAAAAAAAGAAAAATATCATTACATATGCAGTTTATTTTTAAAAGATTTAAAACTATTTGTTTTGGTCAATTTCGACGTAATCCGCCATTCTGTCTATTTTTACACGCTTGTTTACAATTTTACTGTAACATTTGCGATTGCAAAAAAATTTACCAAAAATCAGGTAATTATCCGATTTTAATGAAATTTTCAGTATCGATTTATCAATTAATGAATTTTATAATGCATCAGTTATTTTATTTCAAAACTTTAATTTAGTATTTTTGCTATGAAAAATTAATATATGAAATTCATTTAAAATGAAAATATTCGGATTTTAAGTTTAAAATGTTATATTTTTAGATTTTAGAAATAAATATCTATTCAATGCAAACCTTATTTTAGATACAAAAAGTAATAAGTTTTGAAGAAAAACTCGATTGAAAATGTACCCCCTCCCCTTTTTAAGCAGAAAAAATAACGATGTATAATTTTTTCTTTTATAAGATAATAGCCAATTAAATAATTATCGAAATGAGTAAAAAGAAATCTCCAAAAAATTAATTATTTATTATCTTTTTACATTTTATTTTTCGATTTTTGGTACTTATTTTCTCATAGAATAGCCACCGTAAAAAAAAATCTTTTTTTTGTTTCTATTCATAAGTTCGGTCTTTTATCTCATTTTTTATACTGTAATTAGTACAATATAAGACCAACTTAAACAAAATGTTACGCCCCCAACATAAGGGGGGTCAAAATTAAGCGACCTGAAAAAAATGAGAAAGTTTTGAAATAAAATAAATAATGCATTATAAAGATCATTCATTGATAAATAAACACTGAAAATTTCATTAAAATCCGATAATTTCCTGATTTTTGGTAAATTATTTTCTGTAGGGGGGGCTAAAGTCATTTTGTCAAAAACGAATTTTAGGCTCAGTTTGCCAGTAGCTAGTGTGATTATATGTGTGTGTGTGTGTGTGTGTGTGTGTGTGTGTGTGTGATTATCAGTTTTGATTTGTATTTTCGAATACATTTAAAAATTAAATAGCATTATAAAATAACGTCAAAAATCTACTTGGTTATTTTTCTGCGATTTTTGTTAAAGAGCAAACAAATGAATACGGAAGCTGAATCAATTTTTTCTTTTCATTTTTTTCACATTTAACTGATTCAAAACGATTATTAAACAATGTTTTTTTTCTAGTATTAATCAGTAAAATGTAGATTTAATGTGAAAAAAATGAATAGAAAAAACTGATTGAGCTTCTGACTAAGTCACCATTGATGTCACAATTCCCTTAGTTATTTACGCTATATTCTCAGTGATTATTCAATTCAATCTTAATTAGCCTCTTATTCATTAACAACATTTTACTAGGTTTCGCCGGGTAGCCGCTTCTAGTTGTTAATGAATAAGAGGCTAATTAAGATTGAATTGAATAATCACTGAGAATATAGTGTAAATAACTAAGGGAATTGTGACATCAATGGTGACTTAGTTACAGACAAGACTTAGTTACAGACAAGATAGATAAGATATATATATTTACCAATCGCTCCGCATGAGCAGGATGTGACACAAGGTCAATTTCTTAAGTGGAGTTCAACAGGTTTGAATTCAGAGTTTTCCTTCTCCTAGACCGGTTACCTAACCAAGGTTAAAGAACCCAGTCTGCCCTACTATTTATCCATAGCTAATAGGAGAGTAGGATTCATACCTTTCCCAAGGGTATTAGCGCAAAGTGAAATGCAATTACCACATCCAGGATTTGAATTTCCCATGACTTTAACCATTACACCACGCGCTTCCTATATTATTATAATACGATATATACCATGTATATATATATATATATATATATATTGCTTTATTCAATATATAATTTTCTTACCCACATACATTGCGTGTCCTAGGTATGACATTAAACTGCATCTAATGGTGAAGTTCTAATCTTGGAGCTCTGTAGAGTATGGAGTACAGCTTCATCACCATTACTTCCAGGTCAGAGTGAACCTGGAATGGTAGTACCTGTTAGGGTCTCATTGTTGCATACTCTTTCTTATTTACTTACTTCTTTCTTACTCTATTCTTCTGGCCGTCTTTGGAATCTTATAACATCTTGTCTTGGTCTGGAATCTTCTAAGGTCTGGACTTTCTTGGGGACTTCGGGTCTGGTCTTTTATTGGGGATTTCTCTTTATCAGAAGCCCTGTGTCATTGTTAGTTTTTAGGGTAATAACACAAGACTCCAATTTGCTTTGATCTTACTTTATTTTTAAATCCCCAACCAGACATCTGCGCAGATTAAGACGGGGGAGCGTGTAATGCGACTTACCCTTCCGTCGAGCTCGGCTGCTAGTCTCTAACTGACTGAAACTTACTATCGAAACCGGAAGAGAGGGTCCTCTCTACCGGTTCTCACGGCTATCCCCGGAAGATAGGGTTAGGACTGAGGTCAAGCTTGTCACTCAATCTTCAAGGCCTTCAGCTGCACTTAAAACGCCATC
Source organism: Doryteuthis pealeii (assembly GCA_023376005.1). Taxonomy (NCBI): domain Eukaryota; kingdom Metazoa; phylum Mollusca; class Cephalopoda; order Myopsida; family Loliginidae; genus Doryteuthis; species Doryteuthis pealeii. The sequence continues at coordinate 114,686,319 of CM042151.1, read as the reverse complement.
TTGTTTTCTACACTAATCTACATAAATATTAGGAATCTAATAATTATGTAACACCATCTATAGGTTAAATCGAAAAAAAATATTTGAATACCCATCAAGAATGAATGAAACAAATTGTCTTTGGCATAACATAACCCAACAAGGTTTGACATGCCGTAAAATCCAACCAACCACATACAGTGGTGTATGTTTCAGTCGTTGCAAAATATCCAAACAATTCCGAATTTTTGTGTGGGTCTGTCGTGGTGGCACCCACACCCATTGAAGCAATTCCATGGGGCCCCCTCCTACTTAAATATATTTTTCTCATTATTTAAAGAATCAAATTGCATCCTGTGCCCTGTTAGTTGATATATAAAAGTATCTCATTCATATATATATATATAATATGAATTGTTGCTCTTGGATATTCAAGCATCTTGACTGTTTTTTCAGTCTGTAAGTCACAAACTGAAAGTGTAAAAATAGTTGAATTTGTAATTAAAGTAGCCCGATATATTTATATACAGTAGTATGCAAAAGTTTTCCGTCACTTTAAAGTCTTCTGAATTTTTAATGATTGTCAGCTGTTAAGTGAGTGTTATGTATTGAGGTTTTTAGCAGATGAACGATTGGGCCTTATAGGAGTCATTTTCATAGTTAATCATCGTATTTTGTTTGCAAGAGTTCTGAATGGGAGAGAGAGAGAAGGGGGGAGAGAGGTGATGTGTGTGAGAGAGAGAGAGAAATAGAGGTGATAGATGTGAGAGAGAGAGAGAGAGAGAGAGAGAGAGAGAGAGAGAGAGATAGATGATAGATGATGAGAGAGAGAGAGAATAGAGGTGATAGATGTGAGAGAGAGAGAGAGAAATAGAGTGATAGATGTGAGAGAGAGAGAGAGAGAGAGAGAGAGAGATAGAGATAGAGGAGAGAGAGAGAGAGATAGATGTGAGAGAGAGAGAGAGAGATGTGTAGATGTGTGAGAGGAGAGAGAGATGAGAGAGAGAGAGAAATAGATGTGTGTGAGAGAGAGAGAGAGAATAGAGAGATGAGAGAGAGAGAGAGAGAGAGAGAGAGATGTGAGAGGTGATAGATGTGTGAGAGAGAGAGAGAGAAATAGATGTGAGAGGTGATAGATGTGTGAAGAGAGAGGAGAGAAATAGATGTGAGAGTGATAGATGTGAGAGAGAGAGAGAGTGTAGAGAGAGAGAAGAGATAGATGATAGATGTGAGAGAGAGAGAAAATAGAGTGATAGATGTGAGAGAGAGAGAGAGAGAGTGAGAGAGAGAGAGAGAGATGTGTGTGTGAGAGAGAGAGAATAGATGTGTGTTGTGAGAGAGAGAGAGATGTGTGTGTGAGAGAGAGAGAAATAGATGTGAGAGGTGATAGATGTGTGAGAGAGAGAGAGAGAGAGAAATAGATGTGAGAGGTGATAGATGTGTGTGAAGAGAGAGAGAGAGAAATAGATGTGAGAGGTGATAGATGTGTGAGAGAGAGAGAGAGAGAGAGAAATAGAGGTGATAGATGTGTGAGAGAGAGGTGATGTGTGAGAGAGAGAGAGAGAGAATAGATGTGTGAGAGAGAGAGGTAATAGAGGTGTGTGTGAGAGAAAGAGAGAGATACATGTGTGTGTGTGTGTGTGTGTGTGAGAGAGAGAGATGTGATAGATGTGTGTGTGAGAGAGAGGTGGTAGATGGGTGCAAGTGAGTGTGAGAGAGAGAGAGAGATGTGATGATGTGTGTGTAGAGAGAGAGGTGGTAGATGGGTGCAAGTGTGAGAGAGAGAGAGAGATGTGATAGATGTGTGTGTAAGAGAGAGAGATGTGATAGATGGGTGCGAGTGAGAGAGAGAGAGAGATGTGAAATGTGTTCTACAGATGAAATACAAATTATTTGTATTGGATTGGAATGCTTGAGTATATCTACATTTCTTTATGTGGTTATTTCTTCTTCTCCTAGACTTGTTACCTATCCAAGGTTATAAAGAGCCCAGTCTGCCCTACTATTTTACCCATAGCTGGAGAGAGAATATATGGATTCATACCTTTCCCAAGGTTATTAGCGCTATGTGAAATGCAAACAGCCTTGTCTAGGATTTGAACTCGGGTTGCCGAGTGCATTTCCCATGACTCTAACCATTATGCCACACACACACACACACACACACACACCTTCATTTAATATATAAAGATTTATACTAACACATACGCACACACTCTCACATGCATACACATATAAAGACCTAACCCTAGACTATTTGACATGTCCTTAAAATCAATCAATCTGTTAAAATTATGATTGAAACTATTTTGCGACAATGCACTCTCTCAGCATCATAAACATGTTTTGTGAATGTCACACATAACCCTAGACTGTTTGACATACCTTTAAAATCAATCAATCTGTTAAAATTATGATTGAAACTATTTTCGACAATGCACTCTCTCAGCATCATAAACATGTTTTGTAAATGTCACACATAACCTGATACTGTTTGACATGCCCTTAAAATCAATCAATCTGTTAAAATTATGATTGAAACTATTTTCGACAATGCACTCTCTCAGCATCATAAACATGTTTTGTAAATGTCACACATAACCCGATACTGTTTGACATGCCCTTAAAATCAATCAATCTGTTAAAATTATGATTGAAAGTATTTTTCGACAATGCACTCTCTCAGCATCATAAACATGTTTTGTGAATGTCACACATAACCCTAGACTGTTTGACATGCCCTTAAATCAATCAATCTGTTAAAATTATGATTGAAACTATTTTGCGACAATGCACTCTCTCAGCATCATAAACATGTTTTGTGAATGTCACACATAACCCTAGACTGTTTGACATGCCCTTAAAATCAATCAATCTGTTAAAATTATGATTGAAACTATTTTTCGACAATGCACTCTCTCAGCATCATAAACATGTTTTGTGAATGTCACACATAACCCTAGACTGTTTGACATGCCCTTAAAATCAATCAATCTGTTAAAATTATGATTGAAACTATTTTTCGACAATGCACTCTCTCAGCATCATAAACATGTTTTGTGAATGTCACACATAACCTAGACTGTTTGACATGCCCTTAAAATCAATCAATCTGTTAAAATTATGATTGAAAGTATTTTTCGACAATGCACTCTCTCAGCATCATAAACATGTTTTGTGAATGTCACACATAACCCTAGACTGTTTGACATGCCCTTAAAATCAATCAATCTGTTAAAATTATGATTGAAACTATTTTTCGACAATGCACTCTCTCAGCATCATAAACATGTTTTGTGAATGTCACACATAACCCTAGACTGTTTGACATACCTTTAAAATCAATCAATCTGTTAAAATTATGATTGAAAGTATTTTTCGACAATGCACTCTCTCAGCATCATAAACATGTTTTGTGAATGTCACACATAACCCTAGACTGTTTGACATGCCCTTAAAATCAATCAATCTGTTAAAATTATGATTGAAACTATTTTCGACAATGCACTCTCTCGGCATCATAAGACACATTTTATGCGAACGTTGCACCTAACCCTAGACTGTTTGACATACCTTTAAAATCAATCAATCTGTTAAAATTATGATTGAAACTATTTTCAACAATGCACTCTCTCAGCATCATAAACATGTTTTGTGAATGTCACACATAACCCTAGACTGTTTGACATGCTCTTAAAATCAATCAATCTGTTAAAATTATGATTGAAACTATTTTCGACAATGCACTCTCTCAGCATCATAAGACAAATTTTATACGAACGTTGCCTGTGCTCATAAAAAAGAGACAAAAATAGAAATTGTCCTGTCTATCTTAGAAAAAAAGAAAAGAAAAATAAATTAAAAAAAAAAAAGTCATTTGCCGCTAAATGTTTGTATACATAATTGTCGAAAATTACTTTTCCTTTGCCAACAAAATGGTTTTTATTATTTTCCATTTTTATTTTATTAATATTGTACAAAAGCTGAAATTCAGTTTATTTTAAGCCTTTTATTTGCGTCTTGTGACTGAATTGTTGGAATGGGCCGTGAGGAAAAGAGGAAAAAAGAATTAGTCACGATGATATTGTGGTTTTTGAAAAAGGAGAGAAAGGAAGAAAGGGTGGCCATTTTTTTTTTCCCCCCCATTGAATTTGCCTTCTATGGACTCGCCGGTCTGTTGGTTATTCAACCAGAGCTTTGTGGGCGAGGATAGAAAAAGATTTATGGCTGAAATGCAGCCATTTGTAATGCACATGTGCATGCATGTACACACACACACACACACACACACACAAAAGACCTTCATTTAATACAATCAGGTTTATACAAACACACGCAGAGATGCTGAAAGGTACGCGTCCTGTGTCCCTGATGCACAAAAAAATCTAAAAGGGTGCAGTAAAATTGTATCCATGCATCCCAGTGTTTTTCTTTTTTCTTCCCTCACCATTTCAAGCTAACTGTAAATAGATTTCAATAGTTTCTTAGAAATGAATTATACAGGATAGGTTACAATGTAGGGCTTTAGTTGTTCTCCAGATCATAAATAAAAACCTTATAATCTGTTAAGAAACTTTAGTTGGGGCCCCTTAATGCATCCCAGTGTTTTTCCTTTTTCTTCCCTCATCATTTCAAGCTAACTGTTAAGTATATTTCAATAGTTTCGTTCAAGATTTATAACAACATATGCAGAGATGCTGATAGGTACGTGTCCCGTGTCCCTGATACACAAAAGATCTAGAAGGATGCAGTAAAATTGTATCCATGCGTCCCAGTGTTTTTCATTTTTCCTTCCCTCACCATTTCAAGCTAACTGTAAATACATTTCAATAGTTTTTTTAGAAATGAATTATACAGAATAGGTTACAAGGTAGGAATTAGACAGGTTTAGTTGGGACCCATTTTTCCAGGGACTCATTCAAGGCAAATATGTGCATACCAGGACACACTAAATCAAAAAGGTATCAGCCTCACTGTATATAGATTTATATTAACATATGTACATATACTGTAGTGAAAATGACAACAATTTCCCCATGAGTCAGGTATGTATTTTGTGGGTTAAAACATCATTATCAAGACTCTAAAGTACCACAGCAATACCTCATGATATCATTAGTCTTCATGGGAATTCCAGATCACACACATACACAGACATTGATATATAAAGACCTTCATTTAATACATACAGATTTTTACTAACGCATGCTCATACGCATATAAAGACCCTTCATTTTATTCATATAGATTTATACTAGTGAACACACACACACACACACACACACACACACACAGTGGAAATGGGGAGATATGAGGCCCTTGCATATAAAGATTCCTCTTTACAGTCTACCTTTGTCCGATAGACTTTCTCCTCAGCAGGAGAACATTATCTTTTTATTTATTCTTTTACTTCCACTGTGTTAGAAGGTTTATCCTAATTTCTACAATCACCCACTGTATCCCTGTTTTAGCATTATATGTAACTAGAAGTGGCTATCCAGCATCAAAGAGGTGGAAAACCTTGGTGTATTGATTTATTTAGTTTTGAGATTTACATATGCTGGATATATTTATGTAGAATTTCAATGCTATTTCTATGTATATTTTCATTTTCTTCATATCTTCAAATATAAATCAAATCTCCATAATCTTTGCACAAAAAGCAAGAAATTATGATATTTAATGTGTATATATGTTGTGGGGTTTTCAGGGTCAAAATTAAGACAAACGACTGGTAACAATGGATACTAATGTATCGAACAAAAAGGAGTAGAAATTACAGCAAAGAAAGTTAATATATAAAGATTTATACTAACTTACATGCATACACATATAAAGACTAGTATTATCTGCGTTATTCGGACTATTGTCCCCATCTTCATTGTTATTTGTACAACGTTTCGGCCAATATACCCTTCGGCCTTCTTCAGGTATTTCTTGTCGGACTCGGGAACCTTCTCAGACTCCAATTGGACACACAGCCTAGTGGATAAGGTAGTTAGGTTAAGACAGATCTAAGTGACAGTTATCTCTGGATCCCGAGTTCAATCCCGAGTAGAGGCAGTTAGAAAAATAATTAACACAACCCCTACCCCAGCTATGGTTAGCGGAATGAGAACAGGATACCCCCCTGGACTAAATAAAGGGTTAGGTTCAAAGTTCCGTGATGGCTCCTGATTACGACAAGAAAGTTCCCGAGTCCGAAAAGAAGGTTCCCGAGTCCGATAAGAAATACCTGAAGAGGTCGGAGGGCATATCGGCCGAAACGTTGTACAAATAACAATAAAGATGGGGACAATAGTCTGAATAATGCAGATAATACTAAAAATAAAGGGTCATTTCTAGTTATGGTGTTAGAACAAACATTGCTAAGAGAATGGGATTTGTTAAAATGTCTAATGTAAATTAACTGTAAATGATTTTACTATAGAATTGCATTGAAAAATTGAAGAAAGAAATTGTTTGCGGTTAGGAATTAATGCAATCATAACAGACCAAAATATCGTTATGATATGCCTAATGAATTTAATGCTATAAACATTTTATGGCCTTTTCTGCCTATTTTTATATCCAACTCGATTTAGGCTTTTTTTTGTCCAGCTCTTTTGTTTTTTAATATTTCCTTTCCCTGTATTTATTTTGGACTTCGGAAGTTCCAGTTCCATTTCCATTTCCACAATGTCTAGGACACTTTTTATTTTTAGCCCTCTTTCAGTTTTCTACTTTTGGCATCGGAAATTTCCGTTTCACCTGACTGACCGACATTTCAGTTTCTTTTTTCTAGGTTTTATGGAATATTTTTTTTATACACAACAAATCTATAGAAATATTGAGGCTTTTATCCATATGTTTGTGTATATATGTATATAAATTTGATGTAATATGGAGTAATGTTTAGGGTGATAGGAAATGGACTCCGAGTTCAAATTCTGGATGAGGATGTCTGCATTTCACATAATGCTAATACACTTGGGAAAGGTATGCTCTCCCTCCAGCTATGTGTAAATAGGACTGGATTGTCTGGATTGTCCCTCTAATTTACAATTTCTCCAGTCTTTTATTTTCCAAACCTTTGTTACAAGGGAACCAATGTTTTCTATAATGGTTTCTAGTTCTTTTTAATTTTTTGAAAAAAAAAATTGTTTATATGATCCATGTACAAAAGATTATTTATTTTCTCTTGTGATTTTATAAATTTGTAGCCCTCTTGTAGTTGAGTGGCATTCTTACTGTAAAAAAAAAAAAAGAAATTGATAGAAGCAACTGATTTTAATGAAATGGTCCTGCACTGTTTATACATATTTACCAACCCCTCCGCACGAGTAGGGTGCGACGCAAGGTCAATTTCTTAAGCAGAGTTCAACAGGTTTGAATTCAGAGTTTTTCCTTCTCCTAGACCGGTTGCCTAACCAAGGTTAAAGAGCCCAGTCTGCCCTACTATTTACCCATAGCTGGAGGGAGAATAGAATTCATACCTTTTCCAAGGGTATTAGCGCTAAGTGAAATGCAATTACCACGTCCAGGGTTTGAACTCGGAGCGACGAGTCCATTTCCCATGACTTTAACCATTACACCATGCGCTTCCTGCACTGTTTATAATGATGTTATTTATTGTTGTATAGAATACACCGACAGCACCTCTGCAGAGGGGTGTACTCCCCTTCCCCAAATGTGGCCACCTGTTGGCTGTGGGTGGCAACCTGTGATGCTTAAGGACGGAATCCTGGTGGCTGAGTAGTCCATGCAACAGTTCACTTTGGTCCTTACTTAGGCTAGAGAGGTGGTCAGAGAGACTCTTTCTAATCAATCAGCTGGTCACGCAAAGCCCTAGCAACTAAATGATTGTCCCAAGCCTATTGACCTTATGACACGTCCGCCTCCCAATCCTTTTTATCATATATGTACCAGAAGGTGGTGACTGAGGTTCTTAGTGTTCTGGGTATCTGCATCTAATGGTGAAGTTCCAATTCTGGGGAGTGTGGAGTACCCCTTCATTGCCATTACTCCCTGTTCCACATTATATCATAAAAAATGGGTAAAGAAATGTTTTAATTATTTAACATTACCAAACCAAACCAAATCTGGTCGCCCTGTTGGGTTCTTTAGTCTTGGTTTAGGCAACCAGTCTAGGAGAAGGAAAAACAAAAACAAAAACCCTGAATTCAAAAAACAACTTTACTCTGCTTAACAATTGACCTTTTTGTGAGCAGAAGGGCTGGGCTAAATACATACAACTCTCTCAGCCACCGAGCTGTCTCAAGGGATGAGGATGTAGGCTGAAAGGGGAATGGGTACAATGGGGCAATGGTCTGGCGGGGGGGGGGGACTCTGTTTGAAATAAATCGGATCAAAGATAATCATGAGAATCCGTGTTGACTGGGTGGAGGGGGGGGCAGGGTTATTCTCGCTGCCCAACCATCAAACTAATTTAAAAGACATTGTCTGCAGCCGTTAAATGTTTGTATTGCGCAATTTAAAAAAAAAAAAAGAAACAAACAAAGAAAAAAAAAAGAGAAACACTCCCTGGGATGGGATATTGGGACCCTAGGGAAGGGACGGAGAATATTATATAAATAGGGGACAAAATGACATTGAAACGGGGGGGGGCGGTGGGGGGGTGGAAGAGGACAGTGCATGTGTTTGTTAGTAAGGAAATTGACTTCATAATTGCAGTTATTTCACTTTCGAATGGTTTCTCTCTCTTATCATTGGTTCTCCTTTGTGTGTCTAAAGGCCCCCCCCCCCCTTATCGACTTTTGTTATCTTTTTCTTTCTACCCCCCAAACCTCCGCGCCGCTAATTCTCTTATGCGGATTTTTTTTTTTTTTCTTTCTGTTTTGATACGTTCTGGCTTCCTTTCTCATTTTTTTTCTTCCTTCCAGTTTTTATTTTCTATTTTTTTTATTTAAAAAAATTTTTTTTTTCATTCTCTGGTCGTCTCTTTCTTCCTCTTTCTCTCTTGTCTCTTTTATATCCTCATTTTTCTTCTCTCTCTTTCTCTCTCTCTCTCTCTTCTTCCATTGTTTCTTGCTCATGGTCATATCTCACTTTCCATCCTCTCTTTCTATCCTTCCATGCTTTTGTCTCCCCCCTCTCTCTCTCTCCATGCTCCCTGTCTCCTTTCCCTCTTTTTTTACATGGTCTGTGTCTCCTTTCTGTCTCCTTTTGTTTACATGGTCTGTGTCTCCTTTCTGTCTCCTTTTTTTTACATGGTCTGTGTCTCCTTTCTGTCTCCTTTTTTTTACATGGTCTGTGTCTCCTTTCTGTCTCCTTTTGTTTACATGGTCTGTGTCTCCTCTCTGTCTGTCTCCTTTCTGTCTACATGGTCTGTGTCTCCTTTCTGTCTCCTTTTGTTTACATGGTCTGTGTCTCCTTCTGTCTCCTTTTGTTTACATGGTCTGTGTCTCTTTCTGTCTCCTTTTGTTTACATGGTCTGTGTCTCCTTTCTGTCTCCTTTTGTTTACATGGTCTGTGTCTCCTCTCTGTCTCCTTTTGTTTACATGGTCTGTGTCTCCTTTCTGTCTCCTTTTGTTTACATGTCTGTGTCTCCTTTTGCATGCTGTCTCCTTTCTGTCTCACTTTTCATACTCCCTGTCTCTTTTCTCTCTTTTTTACATGCTCCATATCCCACCCCACTCTCTCTCTCTCTCTCATATTTCCTGTCTCTTTTCTCTATTTGTTTTCATGCTCCATGTCCCCCCCCTCTCTCTAATGATTCATGTCTCCTTTCTCTCTATTTTTCTACGTCCCTTTCCTCTGTAGCATTTTTACTTTTTTCTCTTATTTTACAACTATTGTTCTGTATTTCTCTTTCTCTCTTTTCTCTCTCTCTTTCACTCTCTAATCTTGTCTTCCTTCTCACTTTCTTTTTTTTTTATTACTCTCCTTCTTCTTTTCTTTTTTTACTCTCTTTCTTCTTTTTTTTCTTAGACTTTTTTTTACTCCTCCTCCCTCTTTACCTAATGACCCTTTGTGCTTTATACCAGCCATTTAGAAATTACAGAAATTATTAAAGGGAGATAATTCACAACTGACTTCTATCATAGAAAATTTTCTAAGTCATAATAATGAAATGAAATTTATTGTGTACAGTGCTCAGGTGCACCACAACTCATCAAAGTCTCATGTCTAGTACACAGAATAATGTATTAGTGTCAGGAGCATGAATAGCATACAGTAATAATATACATGTATGTGTACAGTGCTCAGGTGCACCACAACTCATCAAAGTGTCATGTCTAGTACACAGAATAATGTATTAGTGTGAGGAACATGAATAGCATACAGTAATAATATACATGTATGTGTACAGTGCTCAGGTGCACCACAATTCATCAAAGTCTCATGTCTAGTACATAGAATAATGTATTAGTGACAGGAACATGAATAGCATACAGTAATAATATACATGTATGTGTGCAGAGCTCAGGTGCACCACAACTCATCAAAGTCTCATGTCTAGTACACAGAATAATGTATTAGTGTCAGTTTACAGTAATGATATACATGTATGTGCACGTGTGTGTGCATATGTGTGTGAAGAGGGGTATCAGGTATAGTGTTGGTGGACTACAGGAAGCATGGAGGCTTTGAAAGATGCAGTGTTTCTGTAGCCCACAACAGATGCAGGCAGTTTATTTCATGCTTCGGCAATTCTGAGCGTGAAAAAATGTTTCCGAAAGTCATGTGAGCAATGGTGTTTTCTGACTTTGTAGGCATGCCCACGTGTGTTTTGCTTTGATGCGTATCTTATACACAACTTGAAACTAATTGGAGGTGTCTCAACGGTACCTATTACTATGCATATATTTGTAGATTAATACAATTTGTTTTCTGCCTCTACATTATTCGCACGTATATGATGCTTGTATGTCTGTGTAACGGATAGAGCGTTACTGGTGGCCGAGTATGTTTATAACAGTAAAATTCCATTTCTAAAAGTGTTGGTGTGTAGATGGCGTGGAGGTAAGATGTCTGACTGATGACAAATCTGTCGGGTTTCGATTCTCAGCCTGAAGCAGTCTGCCTTGTCTAGTTACACTGATGAGCAGTGAAATAGCGAAACAGGATGGTATATGAATGACAATATATATATATATATATATATATAAAACACATGGGGGAATTCCTCTAAATTTAGAGAAATTACAAATGCTTGTTTATGTGTGTGTGTATGTATATATATATATATATATATATATATATATATGTAATTGCTTGAAGCATTGTTAAGTATGTTATAATATATTAATGATTTGAAGGCCATTACAATGCGTATAAAAAATAAAAAGATGTTATTTTTGTCTTATCGATTTCAAAGAAACTTTATCTTCTTATAGTTGGTAAAAGAGGGAACATTTATAGAAAAGAGAGAGAAATAAATGTTGGGATGAATAGAGAGAGGGGGAGAGAGAGAGAAATGGGAGGAGAAATATTGTGAGGCAACAGAGAGACAGAATAGGATGAAGAGGGCTGTGGATAATAGTGAGAGGGAGAGACTAGGAAGAATAGAATTTGAGAAAATGAAAGAGACTGGAATGAAAACAAGAGAGATGAAAAAGAGATGTGGGGAAAAAAGAGAGAGAGTCAAAATGGAGATAGAGATTAGGTTGGGGTAAGAGGGGAAATGAAAGTGAAAGAGAAAGAGACCCCAGAAATAGATGAGAGAGAGAGAGAGAGAGACAATAGAGAGAGAGAGAGAGGGGATGAAGTAGAAAGAGAAAATAGAAATTCAGCTCTTATCAATAAATAGAAATATACAGAAAAAGGGATTTCCTTTTGATAATTTATAGAACAAGATATTCCAATGGCTAATCCTTAAATATATGTGTGTGTGTGTATATACACATATGAGTGTGTGTGTGTGTGTCTATATATGTGTGTATATATATATATATATGTATATATATATATATTTGTGTGTGTATGTGTGTATATATATATTTGTGTGTGTGTGTGTGTGTGTATATATATATATATATATAAGGTGTGTGTGTATGTGTGTATATATATATTGTGTGTGTATATATATATATATGTGTGTGTGTGTGTATATATAAGGTGTGTGTATGTGTGTGTATATATATATATATATATATATATAAGGTATGTGTATGTATATATATGTGTGTATACACATGTGTGTGTGTGTATGTATATATATGTGTGTATATGTATATATGTGTGTGTGTATGTATATATATATGTGTGTATATGTGTGTGTATGTATATATATATATGTGTGTATATGTGTGTGTATGTATATATATATGTGTGTATATGTGTGTGTGTATACACATATATGTGTGTGTGTGTGTATGTATATATATATATGTGTGTATATGTGTGTGTGTATACACATATATGTGTGTGTGTGTGTATATATATGTGTGTGTGTGTATACACATATGTGTGTGTATACACATATGTATGTGTGTGTGTATACACATATGTGTGTGTGTATGTATATGTATATGTGTATACACATATATATGTGTGTGTGTATACACATATATATGTGCGTGTATGTATATATATGTGTGTGTGTATACACATGTATATGTGTGTGTGCATACACATGTATGTGTATGTATATATATGTGTGTGCATACACATGTATGTGTATGTATATATATGTGTGTGTCTGTGTGTATACACACATATATATATATATATATATGGATATATGTGTGTATATTTAATTATGTATATATGTGTGTGTGTGTACCCATGTAAATGTTCATACATGAGTGTGCGTGTATGTGCATATGCATACATGTCTGTGATATATACACTTATGATTAAAATTAAATGCAAAAAATCATCTTAATCTATAAAAATCTTTAGTGCTCTCTGCACGAAACTGCAGAGCAATATCACAATATATTCCAAATATAAAATGAGATAATGATAAAACAGGATAAAATCTCACAACTTAGAGTTTCACGTCGATTTTCAAGTGAGATAGTATATGACATCTTGAAACTCTGTTGTATTGTTATTTATTTTTAGTCTTTTTTCTTATCTTATATATATATTGTATGTATGTGTGTGTATATATACACACACACACACACACACACATATATATATGAAGAAAAGGAAGTGAATCCGACGGTATGTAGTATATTAAGAAAGATTGAAAAAACACAGGTTTAAATGAGTTAAGTGCTGAGTTTATTGACCGACGCTGCAGTGTTTCGATCTATTAATTAGATCATCTTCAGGGCATTTGTTGGTATATGGAAGGTAATAAGAAATTTTTTTATCAGTCCGTTTAAAATTTGAAGTTTGAAAAAAGGAGACGGTTTGAAATATTTTTAGTTTAGTATTCTCTGTGCATGAGAATATTTGACGTCATATTTCAAACCGTCTTCTTTTTTCAAACTTCAAATTTTAAACAGACTGATAAACAAGGACTATCACTCGCTTTTCTCGTTATTCTGTGATAAAAAAATTTCTTATTACCTTCCATATACCAACAAATGCCCTGAAGATGATCTAATTAATAGATCGAAACACTAAGCGTCGGCCAATAAACTCACCACTTAACTCATTTAAACCTGTGTTTTTTCATTCTTAATATATATATTATATATATATATATAATATATATATATATATATATATATATATATATAGTCTGTGCTTGTTTGTATTAATGTGTATATACATTAATAAAAAAAACAGGAAATGATCTTACTCGAACACGAGTTGACAGCCATTATACATGTGCATATGTATACATTTGTGTGTATCTGTGCATGTATGTATGTATATATATATATATATATATGCTTATGTATGTCTGTGCATGTTTGTATTAATGTGTGTATACATCTGATCATGTGTATGTGCATATAACATACGTGAGTGTGATATATACAATTAGGATTGAAATTTAATTCTAAAAGCATGTTTGTATATATGTTCATATATGCTTGGGTGTTTGAGGAATGTGTTTCTTTCCAAACAAAATTACAAAAAAAATAAAAAAAAAACAAAAAACAATTAATTTGAACAATGAAAATGAAAGAATAAAGAATTCTCAATATCCAAATTTAGAAATCTGCATATATGTGTCGTAATACCAACGCATTCATATTCACGCGCATCACTCCCACATATCTAGATGAATATATGTATATGTATATATATATATCTATACAGAAATGGGCATGTGATTAGAGACAGGTATCTCGGAGACTAACTGGTGTGGATCGTTAGCGCAATTTCTCCTGTGGGTCTCGGTCAAGTGCCAGTCGGTTAGTTTATCTGCGGCGCAAGTGAACAAAATCTTGGAGTTTCACATGCTAACCAATGGATATTGAAGCAAATAGATATTTCTGTTGACAACCAGTTGTTTTTTTAATTCTTTAAAAAAAAAAAAAACAAAAAAAAAACCCTCTCGAAAACCATAATTTGATTCTTGCTGATCTGGACTGCCTGAAAAAAATAAAATCGCAAAACTGGAGAAGATACGTGATTCAGAGGTGAGAATTTTTTTATTTGTACCCAAAGAAATGAATTCGGAAAAATACACAGTAAATATTATTGGTGGAATTGACTTTGCTCAAACAAAAGAAAAAAAAAAAAACAAACAAAAAGAAAAAAAAAAGACACTCGCTTTACAGGAATTGATCACCCAATTGTTAAAGAAAATACAAAATCAACACTCAAAATTCTTCAAATTCGATTAGATAATTTAAACAAGTGTCTAATTTGTGCTTTTTCAAGGACTTAAAAAAATTTTTTTTTAAATATTAAAAGATAAAAAAAAAAAATAAATGAAGAAAAGTGGATAAAACAAAACTAAAATCCTAACGGGGGAAAACAAAAACCAAAACAAAACAAAAACACAAAATTGAACTGAGAAAACTTTTCCATATCCTCAATACAGACCCTCCTCAAAGGGAGAGAATGAAATTAAGATGTTTTCGTCCTCCAAGGCCTTGGTCTCACTGATTAGACGGACGTTGAAGAATAAAAAATCTAGAGAAAGAAAAGCCCCTTCCATTTTAGACACTCTAAGAAAGTGGGGGAAAAAGAAAGTTTTATAATTTAAACATTTTTTGAAAAGTTGATTTAAAACACAGAAATTTTTTTAAAAAACAACAAAAAACAAACAAATTTAATATCAACGACAAAGCTTAAAGATAAAATATTTATTAGTCCTAAATAATAATTAAAAAAAAAAAAATTAAATTAAACACATACACACCAGCAAACTTAAATTAGTTGATAAACGCATTTCAGTGTGTATATTTAGCATTAAATTAAGTAGATAATTTACACACTGTTGTTACTTAAAAAAAAAAAATTTTTTTTAAATCCTCATATCCTATATAAAACAAATCGTTCTCAAACCAAAATATTGTGTTAATCAATAATTCTTTTAAAAAAGAAAGAAAGAAAAAAACCTGCTCACGTTTGCGTACTACTTAAAAAAACACTATCCAAACCCTAAAAAGTTGGTGACCCTCATACACAACACAGGTCTTCGAAGATCTATTTTCAGTTCGATTAGCTACACACATAAAAAAATTAAACACAAAAAAAACTCTTGTCACTGTTATCCACACACATACACGCGCTCTCTAAGAATAATAATAATAAAAAAAACTAAACAATCGCATCCACACTGTTCGTAGTATTGACAATCTTTCTATCACGCCGGTCGCTCGCTGCTGACCCACACCCATTCATACACCCATTCATTCTGAGTTTTACGACGACCCCCCGCCCCGGCCCTCTCCCTTGCGAATTTGGTGAGCCAGAGAGAGGGTTATCAATTGTAGTAGTAGCAGTGTGAGTGAACAATTTTAAATAAAAAAAATAAAAAAAAGTCACCCTGGGACAAAAAGAGAGCACCCCGAACCCGGCGGCGGAGGAGGGTAACGGGAAACCTGTCTTGGGTAGAGGAAACCCAGACGGGGCACGCGAAACTGAAAGCCTCGTCTTTCCAGCGGCTCTGCTCACTTCTAGAATGGAGGTATTTTTAATTTAATATTTTAATTTTAATGTTTAAAAAAAAAATTTTTAAGTTTTTTTTCTTTCTTTTTTAAATACCATATTTCATATTGCTTTTAGTAATAGTCATAGTCGAAAAAGTGGCCGCGTTTGACTTGTTTTTATCTTTATTTATTTATTTAGAAAAAAAAATGTAGTAACTGGTTCTTAAGTTTTTGGTCTTGCAAAATCTTATTTATTTTCTCTTTTTGCCTGTGGTTAAGAAAATTAACTTCTTAACTGGTTTGGCTTGAATTCGAACCTATGCGATCGTTCTACGAATGTACTGTTTTTTTTAACCCTTTCATAGTGGATATTGGAAAAAGGGTCATTTTCCCTAAATCCAAAGTGGTCTCTCTGTATAATATTTGGAGAAGAAAAAAAATCTCTACATGAATGAAAATATGGGATCCCCCCGTCTCTTTTACGGTTTGGTTTCATTCATGGAAATTAAGATTATATCACTGACCCGAGGGGATATTTTTTTTTTTTTTTTTTTGTGGGTTTATTGTCATTTTTTCATGCGTGCATGTTTACTGTTGTTGTTGTTGATATTCGAATAACCAAATTATCTTCCCGATTCAATTCGCTCTGATGAAGACCGAAGATATATAGATCAATTGAAACGTCATTTGTGGGGGAAAATTGTTTCTTTCTTTTTTGTCTTTTTTTGTTTTGTTTTTTGTGAAAGAATTGGAGATAGATATATTTGCCTTTTGTTGATAAAGTGGGCGATAAGTTTGCCTTAAATTTTATTCCATTATAATGGCAATAAATAAGCAGGGTCGATGACACTCGGTGCCGCGCTTTGCAATAGGAAAACTGTCCGAGAGCCCATTCCGTTTGCGCAAAGTCTAGTACACGCAAAATAAATGAATAGAAATATATCGATTTATATTCATAGTTTAAAAAAACGAATTAGTCGAAACAAACAAAAAAATGTTTCTAAATTTTGTTTCTTTTACTAGGAAAACTAGGACTATCTCATAATGTTAAAATTCTATTAAATATTTTTGGTAGAATTTTGAATAGCAAGAATTTATGGGTTAGTATGGGACTGAATATTATGTTTAAAAAAATAAAAAAAGATGAAAACTTAGTTTTTGGACAATGCTATACAAAAATTTGATATTAGATATGTGTTTGTTGGTCGCTTTATGGGTCTTTTTTTACTTCTTTTTTTTTTGTGAGGAGAGGGGCCTTACTTAAAGAATTTGAATTTTCTTAAAGTGATATCGCGAAGAATGGTCACGTCATCCAAACACAATTATGCGTGGAATTTAGCCGACTGACCATTTTTGTTTACACTTTTTTTGTGTGTGTTTTTGTTACTGTTTCTATCTTGAATTAAGATTAAGTAACCTTTATAATGTTTAATTTAAAATTTCATATTGTTACTTTATTTTTTTTATTATTCTTTCTTTTTCTTTTCTTTTTTTAAATAATTTTTTTAAGGAATTATTATTTTAAAAGAAGCGTCTCTTCATTGTTTTAATTTTTTATTTTTCGTTTTTTGTTTTGTTAATCATCTTAGTTCGGCTTAAGCTAAGCTAAAAAAAAAAGTTAAACTTTAAAGAGATAGTCATAAGATTTTTTTTATCAAATCAAATCAAATGTTTTAGACCATTATTAAAAAAAAATCTTTCCCCATCTTTTTAAATGTATTTTGTTTGTTTATTTATTTTTTGGGGCATTTAAGATAATTTCCATCCTTTTATCAGTGGAATCACTTTTTTTCCTTTATTTTTCTCAGCGCTTGGTAAATTTTATTTTTAACTTAATAAACTTTACCCGTCTCTTTTGAAGGGGGGGGGGTTAAAACAACTTTGATCCCTTTTTCAATAAAATTATTATTATTTACTCCTTTTGAGTTTTCACATCAGCATTGGCTGATGGTCTTCACTAGAGTCTGAGTGACAGCAAGTCTCCTCAGGTCTCCAGGACTCTTCTGAGTATTCTGACAGATTGCAGCAGTGCAGTGTTCTGTATTATTATTATTATTATTATTATTATTCAAATTTATCAGTCCTTTATAAATTTTACTTTTATTCTGCTGTATACTTACACGCACATAAAAAAAAGCATACCCTGTTGTGCCTTTTGATCTGATACAAAAAAGAATCGAGGGCCCGTTCTCCCCACTTCAGACTGCACCTCTCTTATTGCTAATAAAAGGGTTACGGCCAGGATCAATCGCCGTTGTTTGTGGTCTGCCAAAAATGCAAGTGCTGAGGGAACTGGACAATTTGTGTCTCTTCTCACACGTACGCGTGAGGCGCCTTTGCCTTTTCTAATGGCCTTTCAAATCATTGCTGGTGACTTTGGTTCTTACTTGATACCCCGCTCTTCTAGCCTTGTACCAAACTAAGCTACGGTTAGAAAATTGCTACCCACACGTTTTCGCACTAGAACCCCCACTTTAAATTCGGATCACTTCCGCAGTAAAGGAACTTAAAAATTTGTCTGCGAAATATTTCAAAATCGTTAGTAGAAGATCGATTATCAATTGAATTGAATTGAATTATGTATTTTGTTCGTGCCTTACTGGAAGACCCTGATACCGAAGATTGAAAAAAATTTTCTCTCTTTTTTTTTTCTTTTTTTTAAATATGGGGATATCCAATCTGCTGTGTCAACCCCCTCCCCCCTTATATTTAACACAATGAAACTTGAATAAAGGTTAATATTATCTTCAAAAAATTTTCAGAAGAAACATTAAAAAAGACTCCTGATGATTTTAAAAAAAAAAAAAAAAAAAAAAAAAAAAAAAATTTCAGCTTCTAGTCGTAACTTGTTTTTTGGCTACGTTAAATTTCAATTGATTTAATGGTGTGAAAATGTAAACATTGTTTTCATTCATAATTTTCATTATTTCCGAATGCAGAAAATTTTTTAAAATTCATCAGGAGTTTTTTTTTAATGTTTCTTCTTTTGAAGGGTTAAAAAAAATGTTGAAGATAATATTAACCTTTATTCAAATTTCATTGTGTTAAATAAAGGGGGGGGGGGTAAATTTTACACACGTCAGATTGGACATCCCTAATGAAATAAAAGTAATTTTTTTAATGATTATTTTAAAAGAATTGTTGAAATGATGTTTTTGGACAGCATGAATATTAAATAAAATATTCTTTACTGTATCTAGTTTAACCAACCTGTTTGCCACTAGTAGGATGCCACCCTGTCGGTGGGGCGTTAGAATGCACCTCTGCAGAGGGGTAAGACGCCCCCAACATTGGGGCCATCTGTTGGCCGTGGGTGGCGATCCGTGATGCTTAAGAATAGAAGCCAGGTGGTTGAGCAGTCCGTGACTTGCAATACTCCACTTTGGTCCTATCTTGGGCTAGACGAGCGGTCGGAGAGGCCCCCTTTGATCAATGCCATGTCATGTCAAGCCCTAGCACTTATGATTGCCCCAACCCTATTGCCCTTATGGCAAGCCCCAACCCCTTTTTATGGGTGCTGGAAGGCGGTGGCTGAGGGTCTACATGTCCTGGGAATGACGTTAAACTCTATCTGATGGTGAGATTCCAGTTCTGGAGGTTTGGGGAATGTGGAGCACCCCTTGATCACCATTGCTCCCTGGTCCACTCTGACCCGGAGTGGTAGTACCTGTTAGGGTCCCATCTATGGGTTAAATAGAAAAATGTATTTATAAAAAAAAAAATTGTGTATCCATTAAGAATGAATTTATTTCAAAACTTAATTGGCATTAACTCTTAACATCCTGTTGAGAATTTTCTAAGTCCAGAGCCCCATTCCTATAAGGATATATATAAATGTCTAAAAATGGCCTTTTCATTAAAATTTACCTGTTATTTCTCGTACATCAAAGACTGCTAAATATGTTTAATATTATGTTCAAAACAAAGGCTATCATTTGGGGTAGATTAAGAAAACAAATGTGACTTCCAGCTGGTGGAATGAGGTGGTATAGGACTTTAAGAGTTTTAAATGACCAACTGAAGTTGATATGCCGTAAAACAAAACAAACCAAACCAAACCAGCTATGGGTAAATAGTAGGGTAGACTGGGCTCTTTAACCTTGGTCTAGGTAACCAGTCTAGGAGAAGGAAAACTCTGAATTCAAACCTATTAAACTCTACTTAAGAAACTGATATGTCACATCCTACTTGTGCAGAGAGGTTGGTAAATATATATCATCATCTCACTAATAATGTTGTATTTATCCAACCCTCTAAGGTCGGTTTAATGTAGGGACCTGGCAGGTTGTTGTGGGGGGGTCTCTGTTATAGCTCATCTCCATCAGACTTCCCTTTTTGGAGGGAGGGCCTCAAGTACCGGGCAATAAACCCAGTAATTCCCCTTGTTTGTTTCACTTTGAGGAAGCAGTTATGTTTTGGTTGGCCATTTTCATTTCACCGTAAATCTACACTGAAAATACGAATTTGTTTGAATCAATACAACTGCATGTGTTAACACGAAAATTTAATCTTAGTCTAAAAGATGTAGATGTTTCTCCCACATATCCGCTGTTTATGCATTGTGTGCAGTATATGTAATATGGCTATCGCATGTTAGGTGTGGCGGATGGATTGTTATGTTCGTGTAGGGTATTTTTATTTCGGTTTCCGTGTATATATGGCTGCAAATTTGGCATCTAGGCTTGTTGCATCTTTTGTTACCTTTCTGTACGGTGTTATGTTAGATAGATAGATAGATTTTAAAACTACGAACTCACGTGAGGGGACTGAACGCCGATATCGGAATACTCCGTTATTACAAATATTTTACAGACGCTGCCGCTGTCAATAACAACAAAGACAAAGGATCCGTTGAAAAAGGGTATCTAACGATCCTGAAAATTTATGATAACAAATAATAAAAAATAAGGGAATCCAGTACTCCATAACATCGAGTTCCTTCATTTATTATTAAATGCTTCATAATAACGCCCAACTTCAACATGACAAAGCATACAAATATATACCGAGAGAAGCATACGGAGACCCCTAAAATACAACATGAATATCATATTTATTAGTTACATATATGTTCCTACGCCCACACCATAGCTAAACTTGAAACCACAGAAAGTACCACACCCTATATTTTTTTTCCCCTATACATAACATACCTATGATGAAGTGGCGTAATGGTTTGCAAGTTGGTCTTAGCAGATCCATTACAACTGAACAGAGAGTTTGATCCTTGCTGGATAGTTGTAATTTTGTGTCACATCCTACTCGTGGCGAACGGGTTGGGTAAATCCCAACATATGATGAAGTTTAATTTAT
The DNA here is from genome assembly GCA_023376005.1 of Doryteuthis pealeii. NCBI lineage: Eukaryota > Metazoa > Mollusca > Cephalopoda > Myopsida > Loliginidae > Doryteuthis > Doryteuthis pealeii. The sequence continues at coordinate 114,665,074 of CM042151.1, read as the reverse complement.
AAACTAGGGACTCTAAGAGATAAACAACAATCAAAAAAAAAATTTACTGTAGATCTTTGTATGTATATAAACCCTCACACGAGCAGGAATGCGACACAAGGTCAATTTCTTAAGCGGAATTTAACACGGTTGGAATCAGAAATTTTCCTTCTCCTAGACTGGTGCATACCAAGGTTTATGATTTAAAGAAATCATTGCTTATTCTTGAGGTAAACACAGAAATTTTGAATAAGTTTCCAGCAAAATCTAAAGTTATATACTTTTAGTCGATAGTTTAGTTCAAATCTATTGATAATGGAAATTAGGTGTATCTTTCTGTCTGTAAACCAAAACTATGTAACAGGCATTCTCAGTGATTGTGTAAGTCTATTAATGAGTATTTAATTTATATTCAAAATCATTATACATAGAATAAAAACGAATATCTGTGTTATATGTGCTCAAATTTGAGTAAGCATTTTTTTAAAATGTTTTTATACACTCACACTTTTTTTTTTTGATTAAGAAGAAATTAACCAAAGGTTTTAAAAATAAAGAAATAAATCTCTACGATTTTGTGTAAAATTTATGTGCAAATATTCAAATAATTTTTAATTGATAATTAACTCTAAAGTCCTATACCACCTCATTTCCGCCCAGCCGGAAGTACAATTATTCATTTTCCTAATCCACCCCAAATAAATAGCCTTTGTTTAAATGTAATATTAAACATATTTAGACGCTTTATTTAAAGGAAATACGGGTAACTTTAGATGCAAAGGTCATTTTGCCATTTTTTTATATATCCTTATAGGAATGCTTTGAACTTGAAAATTATCAACAGGATGTTACGAGTCAATAGATTACGCAACATTTTATTTAAGGAGAACAAAACTAAGTTCCATTTCAAATTGTTTTTAATATTTTTTTTTACTCGTTTAATAAATTTGATGATTTTCCTTGCTTAGGATACAAACCTCTGACATTGAATTTTTAACTGCTTTTTTAAGAATTAATTTTACCTGCCCGGATGGCGTTTTTTTTTTTTTTTTTTTTTTTTTTTTTTTGCTAGTTAAATTAGTATATACAATTTAAAAGAAATGGAAAATTTTTTTACTGGCCCTTTTTAATTGCTTTATTTAGATTGTCTTTATTTTTTAAACGGAGAAAAGTATTGGAATATCGGGTTCTGAAGTGGAGGTATAAAATGTTAATTGGCTGCAGTTTTCCTCATCCTGCTCAAGGACATAAACGTCATTATGAACAATGACAAACGTCCACTGATGGAATTAATTTTTCTCTTAACCCCTTATAGATGAAGCAATTGCCGCGTTCCGGTAAAATAGACAAAACTACTTTATGCTTATTTTACCGGCCCTGTAAAAAGTTTTTTTTTTATATGAATGGTGAGTAATGTTATAAATAACAACACAGATTCATGAGCATTTGAACAAACGTCACTGTTGGAAATTAATTTTTGTATTTCCTTCTTAACCCTTATGGATGAAGCAATTTTGCTGGTTCGGAAAATATAGACAAACCTTGCTTTTATGCTATTTTACCGGCCCTTCTGTAAAAAGTTTTTTTTTATTATGAATGTGAGTAATGTTTAAAATAAATAAACAGATTCATGAGCATTGACAAACGTCCACTGTTGGAAATTAATTTTGTAGTTCCGTTCTTTCCTTTATGGATGAGCAGACCAGATTTTGCTGGTTTCCAGGATACTATGACCATACTTTTAATGCT
>CM042151.1:114625128-114663336 GCA_023376005.1 Doryteuthis pealeii | reverse complement strand
GCGAGATATCTTCCGGCTCATTAGGCATACTTTATTATTTATTGGCTCTACTTAATGTATTGAGCATTTTAGTATATTTAACTTAGGCAACTCTTGTAGTATTTTTTTTTTTTTTTTTTTGTTCATTTTAATTTCAGGAAGTGCAGATGATCTGGTCTTTTCTTTTCTAGGTTTCTCCTAATGGATCATCAGGGTAATTCTGACTAAGAATTATCTGATGATCTGCTAGGAGAAACCTAGGTATTTATTCTCCGGCTCATAGCATACTTTACTTTTTTTTTCAATTTTTAAAATAAATTTTTTCACTCCAGGCAAAAGTTTGTATTGTGTATTTACAGACTATAAAGTCAGGAGTTTTTTTTTATACAGTCACAGAGTGACAGTTTAGAAATATATATATATATATATTATATATATATATATACAATGAATAGAAATGAATGAGAAAAGTATTGGCATGAAAAGGTGCTCAATGCTAATAAAGCAGAGCAGATTTATAAATCATTGTATATTATGGATTTGAACTCATGACTTAAAGTTTCATGGTTATGCAATCATCAGATGAGTCTAATGGTTGAGATCTTAAAACCAGTAGTCAAATGGTTGAGATTTTTTTTTTAAATTAAAAAAAAAAAAAAAATTTTTAAGATCTCAACCATTTGACTCATCTGAGGATTGCATAACCATGAAACTTTAAGTTATGGAGTCCAAATCCATAATATTACAATTGATTAATATATATATGTATATATATATGTATATCCTATATTTTTTAGCTATAGCCTGTTTTTCTTTCTGGCCAATAAACTGGCTGACCTACCATAATGCTTTGTGTCTAATTTAGGGTACCTCTATCAACCAATCAGATTCTTTTCCCATAGTACAATGTAAATGAAACCTTAATCAAACATTGTATCTTTCATAAAGCTCTTCACATTATCCAACTTGATACATTGAACTTATTACATAATATAGAAAATTATCTTATAAACGAAGGAATTATAACTTCAATTAGCATTAACCCTTTCAATTCTACTCTGATATATACTTATATATTATTGTATAACTTTTTTTCTTTCTTGCAACATCAAGGTTTTTGTTTTGAACTCATATGATTTCGTTTCCACTCATAACAACACGGATTATAAACAAGCTCTGATGACGATTTTCATAAAATCGAAATATTGTTCAATATCAGCTAGTTATAAAATGTTTTCACTTTAACAGCATTTTGTGGGTGTTTTCATATCTTTATATATATATATATATATATATATATAATATATAAAGAAAGTATTTGCGAATAATACCAGTTGTTGATTTTTGTAAATTGTTAATTGTTATATGATAATACTTTTGGGACATTTTTGCCCCACCTCTAAAGACATCCCGAAAAAAAAAAAAGAATTTCCTATTTGGATTTAAATATACATTAAATCTAAGTGTTTTCTGAATATCTCACATACTTATTTATATATAATAAATCTAAGAAATAGTTTAAAAAAAAAAAAAAAAAGAATTTTGCCAAATTTGGATTGAAAGGGTTGTCTTATTCTCTCAAAGAGTTTTGGTTTTACCCTTCCAGAGAAACTTTGGTTATCAGGTAGGTGGCGTTGGCCTTTCTTTTTTTTTTCTTTTAAACCTCAGTTTCTGTTATCTTATTAAATTAAACAGCCACAAATTCTTTAAGTTTTAAGCTCTTATCTGTAACAAGTCTTGTGTTTCCTAGCAAATTTTTGATGGTTTATATCATAAGCATGATTCAATTTAGTTTAAGTTTTTTTCTCTCTTTTTTTTTTTTATTGAGCTGTTGTCATGACAACTGCATTTGTTCTGGGATTGTTTTAATGTCAACTGTAGCATTTAATTATTTATTTTTCTGCGGTTCCTTTTCTATTATTTGTTTTTTTCTTTCTTTTCTTTCTTTCTTTTGAGGGTCAAAATTTCAGGTCTGTTTACTTCATGAAATGAGTTGTAAAAAGATTTTATAAGTTCAAATTCCTTAACATGGTCTGTTCTCATTGCACAATGTCATTTTTCATATATATATATATATAATATATATATATATATATATATATATATATATGTTATATACACCTCTCCCTCAAATTTCAGCTCTGTTTACTTTATTATAGGTTCAAATTCTCAACTTGTTTTTTTTTTTTTTCCATAGTACGTCATTTTTCACATTTGGTAATTATATATATATATATATATATATATATATATATATATATATATATTTGGGAGATATGTGCTTAATTGAAGTCATACCTAATTTTGGAAGTTAATCAATAATAATTAATTAATTAGGCGGGCATACCTATTCAAATGTAAGGCTAATCAAATCAAGAAAAATCAATCTCTGTATGTACATTTCCAGTTCCTTCAGTCTTTTCTCAAAGCTTTTTGCGACTGTTCCTAGTGCACCAACTGCAATTGGTAACCTCTTTCACCCTCATATTCCACAGCTTTTTTAATTCTCTGGCAAGGTCCAGGTATTTGTTTCTCTTTTCGTTTTCCTTCATCTTCACCCTGTGGTTGGTAAATTCTCTTTTTTATTATTATTATTATTTCACTCCTTGAGGAGAGTTTTTCATACCTGCCTTAGCTGGTGGTCTTTCACTGGAGACTGAGTGACAGTAATTCTCCTCAAGTCTCCAGGATCTTCGTAGTATTTTAGCTGATTTTAACATTGCTGTTGTTTGAATGGTCTCGATTCTTCCTCTGCTTTGTAATTCACCCAGATTCTTTTCCAAACCTGGTGACCATATCAATGGCATCCGTTACAATTGTGGGACCTTTTCCTTCATGTTCCAGTTATTCATCTATTAATAATGGAGATTCGTTTCCGGTTTTTTGTCTGTAACAAAATTACGTCACTGCTTACATCACATTACCCAAAATCGTCATAACATAGAATAAAATTTATTCTACGATTTTTGGCATGTTCAAAATTTTTGAAGTGTATTTATTCAATAAATACACTCAAGTTTGAACATGCAACATTAAGACAGTCCTCATTGTTTTTTAAAACAAGTTTTAATAAATACATGACTGGTATTATATATCTATATATAGTTTGTTTTATTTTAATACATATTTAAAGTTTACATTTCAAATTGTTTTATTTTTTAAATCCTTTAATGATTTGATGATTTTACTTACTTAGGGTACAAACTCGCTGACATTGAATTTTTTACTCCCACCCCTCAGGCAATATGTTCAACAAAATCTATTTTTATACCCCCGCGGGGGTGTTTTTCTTTGTTACTAGTAGTAATATAATAATAATAGTAGTTCATGTATAGTACACTTTAGACTCAATTGTTTTTGGGGGGGTAGCATCTGGTGTGAGTCTGTGTATGCACATGCACATTCATTTACACACACACACCATATTTCTATATTAATAAATGGGTGTGTATCTAAATAGAGATGTGTATAATTGCTTCAAGACAAAATTATTATGATTGGCCATTAGTTAATATATAACCTCATAAACATAATTTTTTTCCATTGTTGGCTATTTAAATAATAATAATCATAATTATAATTAATAGCCTGCTATAAAATGTCAACACCCATTATTGTTATCAACTTTTTCTTTCTTTTTCTTTTTGTCCCTCCACCCAAAATCCATTTATTCTGCATCCCTTGAGGAGGGGTTAAGCTTTTGGGAACAAAAAAAATCACTGTAAAACTTGTAAAAAATATTTATATAGTCAAATATAAATTTGAAGGCAATTTACAATGCAATGTAATAGGTGTTAAATGATGTTTATTTGCCTAAATATTTTCGAGAAAATTTCTCATCATCAGAGGCAAAATATTGTATTAGTACTATGTGTGGGAAATGCCCAACAGCTTCATCCAGGATTTGAACTCTGGTCGATGAGTTAATTTCTTACAATTAATAACCATTATACCACGCACCTCCAACTAAAATGACTATATAAATAAGTGTTTTTTTTATAGATTTTTAGAAGCATTGTATGTATGTGTAAAATATAAATTTGAAGGCAATTTACAATGCAATGTAATATGTGTTAAATGATGTTTATTTACCTAAATATTTTCGAGAAAATTTCTCATCATCAGAGGCAGAAGTACCAGTGTTTTTTTTTAAGCACTCATCCCACGGTGCCGGCGTAATATTTTGTTGTTATTAAGTTGGAAGAACGCCAGATATTTGAAATGTTCAGGATTTTCCATGATGGCATGTCGGTCTGTTATATATGCGCTCGTGCGGATTCTTCGAAATTCATTTTCCATCATGGAAAATCCCGAACAATTTCAAATATCTGGCATTCCTCCAACTTAATAACAACAAAAGATTACGCCGGTGCCGTGGGATGAGTGCTTAAAAAAAAACATGGTACTTTTGCCTCTGATGATGAGAAATTTTCTCGAAAATATTTAGGTAAAATAAACATCATTTAACACATATTACATTGCATTGTAAATTGCCTTCAAATTTATATTTTACACATACATACAATGCTTCTAAAAATCTATAAAAAAAACACTTATTTATATAGTCATTTTAGTTGGAGGTGCGTGGTATAATGGTTATTAATCGTAAGAAATTAACTCATCGACCAGAGTTCAAATCCTGGATGAAGCTGTTGGGCATTTCCCACACATAGTACTAATACAATATTTTGCCAAAGATTGACCTACAGAGCAGCAGACGGTAATGCGTTTCGGTTTTAATAAAACCGTTAACAGGGCTTAACGTAGTAATTGTGAATCCTACAAAAAGAAATTGGTGTAAAACAAGCAAAAGCCAGATAAACGTCTTTTCTGATTGTAATGGTTAAACGCGGAAATTGGAAAAAAATTTGAAATAACATAACGTTCAACCGTTACTATTGAAAGAGATGTCTATCTAAGTTTAACTAAGAAATGACAGTCCTGATGAGATCATTTAGATCGAAATCATGGTAGACTCTTAACTCTTTCTCACAATCAAAAGTGTTTTGGACAGATAAGAAAGATTGTTGCAAGGTTCAAAGTGGACACTTTGAACATTTAATCTCTCAAGTGCTCAATGTAAAATGTCTTATATGTAAATATAATGTATGTAAATATATGTAAATAAATGTCTAAATTTCTAATAAAGGTAAAATGATCAAGTGTTAACTGTAACCCTACTTTAGGCTCACCCTGTATGTGTATGTGTGTGTGTGTGTATATATATATATCCATCTTATTATAATGGAGATTGTGGGTTTTTATGTCTGTAACCGAAACTACATTACTATTCAATTCACAATTCCCTTTGTTATTTACATCACATTCTCCATGATTTTATTTTTATTTAAACTTCAATTATTAACAAAATTCTTTGACATCATTAAGACTGTTGACTATATCTACATACTAATAACATGCAATTGTATTTATATGTACAATAAAATAGAGGTTTACAATGTGAACGGGAAGGCTAATTTGTATATTGATATTAAAGATTTGATTTTAATAAATGTGTGCTTGGTATTATTGATTTCTAACTGTTTAGTTTTATCTTATTGAATATGAGCAAAAATCTCGGGGATAAATCTTAAAAGAAATTCATTAAAAAGAAGAAATAACTGTAATTTCATTCTTTACTTCTTATTATAACTAAATAGTTAATTTAGGAAAATTTACCAATGAAAGACGGGAGTAAGGGAAAATGATGGAAGAGTTAGTTTCAAAGTTGTTCTATTTTTAAATCATACCCCCTCTGTTCAAATATTTTTATTTGAATTCTTATTCAGTTTCTTTGGCTTTTCTAATTTAACATGATATTTTATTATATTAAAACTTAAATACTTGCACCCGGAGGGTGCATATATTTGCTAGTATATATATATATATCAATAAAGGAAGGAAGAACTCAACACCGTAATTCCATAATAAATTTATTTCGACCAAAATTGGGGCCTATATAAATCTAAGTTGATTTAAACCAGCTCCCCAAATTTTCGTTGTGATGTGCTTGTCCATAAGTGAATTGAGACCCATTTGATGAGACGAAAATTTGGGGGCTGTTTTAAATCAACTTAGATTTATAAAGGCCCCAATTTTGGTCGAAATAAATTTATTATGGAATTACGGTGTTGAGTTCTTCCTTCCTTTATTGATAAATATTGCTCTGTATATAATCTAAAAGGTTATTATACATTGAGCTCTCTTCAGTGATTTAAAGATTCGCTGTATTTATACATACTGGATCATCAATATTAATACAGTGGATCTTAGAAATCACATATAGAATCATCCCTTACTACCAAATTTTGGATAAATCTTATATGTTATATATATATATATATATATATATATATATATATATGAGTATAGATTAAATGCGTGGGCGGATGTGCTTATATTTGAAACTACCGCATAACTTTTTTGCAATATCAATGTTTTTGTTTTGAATTCATATTATTTTCGTCTCCGCTATTGATAAGGCTGGAGTATAAACAAGCTCTGAAGATGATATTTATAAATCGAGATATTGTTCAATATTAGCTATGAATATGATATAAAATATTTTCACTTTAACAGCATATTGTGTTGTTTTCATATCCTTTTATCTATACTCATACCGTCGGATTCATTTCCTTTCTGTTAACTTATATATGTAAGAATGGAAAATGAATCCGACAATATGAGGAAAAAATGAGTAAAGAAAAGAAATGTAGATGGATAAAAATGAATTTTATCGATATCACTTTTAATCGATATCACTTACACACGTGTTTCGGTCTGTTTATCAAAATGTATACGGATTTACGTTGTTATTATTATTATTAAAATAATCAGATGGAGTTGAAATGATGATAATAATAATAGGAAAAATGTATAAAATATTCCGTACACAGAGAGATTTTTTACGACATTCATCAGAGGGAATTTTTATTATTTTTTGAGTAGATATAAAAATCATTGGAGACAAGAACAGAATTTTAAATGTTCAAAAAAAAAGAATATTTTTTGAATCATTAGGAACGCAGAGGCCGTTAACTTATATATATATATATATATATATATATATATATGAGGATTATTTAGATTATTATCCTCATCTTTCTTGTTTTGATCACTACATTTCTGTTAATTTCTTATCTGGCATTCTAATATTGTTTGATATTTGAAGATCAAGCATTGCCAATATTCCATGAATTATCTTCATTTTTGTTGTTTTGATCATTTTGAATATAGTGTATATCTTGCCCAGTTCTAAGTTGTGTTCTTTTTTCTTATGTTTTTCCAGTTAACTGACGGTGTCAGAAACCTCCATATGAACGACGATCTGTCAAACTTGCCGCCACCACCTCCTGAGTTGCTGCAACAGCAGTTCCTCTACGGTACCATTCCGAATACAGCCCAGCAGCCCCTGTACGGCCAAATGGCATACTCAAAGGGCCAGGGTCACCTGTCCTACCGACCTGGTGATGGAGAGTTCCAAATGAAGTCAACCCAGAAAGCCAGCCTCTTCAACATCCCTACCTCGGAGACTCCGATTGTTGTCGAGAAGAGGTCTCCAGGTCACTTGGCCCCTACTCCACCAGAGAGCTTCAAGTTGGTTTCTGTTACTGATGAGAAGGAAACACCCCCACCTGTTCCCGCTCCTGTGCAGGCTCCCAAGCCTTCATTGGATGTCATGAACCAGCAGGTGCTGAAGTCTGTAGATGACCATGCCATTCAGGTGAGTGAATTTTTCCAAACGTTTTTATGGTCAGTAAGGGGTTTACCTCAACAATATAAACAATGTTTCATGTCGAAAGAAAAATGGACACATGGATAAAGGAGTTAGGTTAAGACAGTTCTAAGTGACAGTTATCTCTGGACTGCAGGTTCAATCCTGGCCAGGGGCAGCAGTAACATAGAATAATAATTAACACAGCTTAACGCCTCTACTCCTAGCTATGGTTAGTGGAATGAGAACAAGATACCTCTGTGGACTGAATAAAGGGTTGGGTTCAAAGTTCCGTAATGGCTCCCAATTATGACAAGAAGGTTTCCGAGTCCGACAAGAAATACCTGAAGAAGGCCGGAGGGCACATCGGCCGAAACGTTGCATCAAGCCTCATTTCAAACATTCAGAGAAATAGTAAGAATAAAAGACGCTTCTAATATTGTTTGTATAAAAAAAAAAAAACCACCAAAAATAGTGAAAAAAAAGTAAAAGTCTGGTTTAAAATTCTCAATACTTTTTAATCGTCAGTTTCTTTTTGTGAAACACAGGATTGCGCAAGTGCAGCATCCTCCATGAAACTTCTACTTTCCTAAACTGAAAATTCAAAGATGCTTTGAACAATAAAAAACTCACTGGAATAATTGTGTTGAATGCCAATGGGACTATTTTGGAGAAAACTGGTATTTCATTTCTTGTTGCTACAAAAAAATGAGAAAAGAGTAAAAGTCAACTTCAGAATTCCCAATACTCTTTACCCATCAGTATTTTTGGTGCAACACAGGATTGCGCAAGTGGAGCATCTTCTGTACTCACTAGACCGTTAGCTCTATGGGACTTTTTCTAGTTTCTTAAAATCAAAATTCACCTCAACAAGGCTAAGATTTAAGGATGCGGAAAACATTGAAAGAAATGCAACAGCAAAAGTGTTTCAGAGGTGCTTTGAACAACAAAAAAACTCACTGGAATAAGTCTGAATGCCAAGGGGACTGGGTTTTTTTTGTTGAGAAAATTGCTATTTCATTTCATTTCAAAAAAAAAAAAAATATGGAGAAAAGAGTAAAAGTTGGGTTCAGAATTCTCAGTCCTTTTAATCCTTAGATTTTTTGTGAAACACAGGTTTTTGCAAGTGCAGCATCCATCCTCCTAGAGACTTTTTCTACTTTGCTAAATTGAAAATTCAGAGATGCTTTAAACAATAAAAAAAACTCGATGGAATAAGTGTGTTGAAGGCCAAGGAAACTATTTTTGAGAAGATTGTTTTTTCATTCCTTGTTCATTTCTGTCCTGTCAAGGGGTTGGTGTGTGTGGGGGGGGGGTAGGGTAAAGGTCAGGTTCAAAATTTTTTTTTTTTTTTTTTTTTTTTTGCCAGCCAATGGGTTTGTCGGCCATTCTTATCTTGTTCGAACTGATAAGAAAATCTGATGCTTTTAACTGGACTTTTAACTGAGTCAAAGAGGACATGAAGTTGAAATCTCCTCCCAAAAGTTTATCTTTATTATAGTCACTGTTGATTTCTCGTATGTCATCTTGACTTTATAGATAATGTTAACTGGCCAGCATCCGAAATTGGTTAAATCCTTTAACGGACATAAATTCCCATCGTACCCCCCCGACGAAAGAAAAAAAAAATACTAAAAATCAGGGAATTAACCGAATTTAATGAAATTTTCAGTGTCGATATATTAATAAATAAACAATATAATGCACCAGTTATTTTATTTGAAAATTCTTACATTTTTTTCAGGTCAGTTAACTTTGAGCCATAACATGTATCGTTGAGGCATAACACAGATTCATAAACATACGTGGTTCAAAGTTAATTGACCTGAAAAAATGTAAAAGTTTTTAAATAAAATAACTTGAGTATTATATTGTTTATTCATTAATATATCAACACTGAAAATGTAATTCCTTGATTTTTAGTTTGTTTTTTTTTTCTTTTGGTGGGTTGAATAGGATTTAACCATGAAATTTATTGCGTATAGTGCTCAGGTGCACCACAACTCATCAAAAGCTCATGTATAGTACATAGAATAATGTATTAGTGTCAGGAACATTGATAGCAATAATAATATACATGTGCATGGAAGGGCGATATCAGGTATAGTTTTGTTGAATTACAGGAAGCATGGAGGTTTTGACAACATAAGTGAATTGCAATAATAATGAAAGTTATTACGTACAGTGCTTAAATGCATCAGAGTTCATCAAAGGCTCATGTATTGCAACAATACATATGTGTATGGAGGGGGGATAATTACAGGAAGCAGTGAGCTTTTGAAAGATGCAGTGTTTCAGCAGATGCAGGCAGTTTATTTCATGGACCTAAATTCCATCATTGTATGTCACACTGCCGAAAGAAAAAAAAAAAAAAAAACAGGGAATTAACCGAATTTAATGAAATTTTCAGTGTTGATATATTAATGAATAAAAATATAATGCACCAGTTATTTTATTTAAAAACGTTTAAATTTTTTCAGGTTAGTTAACTTTGAACCACATATCTTTGAGTTGTGTAACAGATTCTTAAAGATACGTGGTTCAAAGTTAACTGACCTGAGAAAATGTAAGTTTTTAGATAAAATAACTGTTTCATTATATTTTTATTCATTAATATATCAACACTGAAAATTTCATTAAATTCGGTTAATTCCCTGATTTTTTTTTTGGTTTTTTTTTTTTTTCTTTCGGCAGTGTGACATACAATGATGGAATTTAGGTCCATGAAATAAACTGCCTGCATCAGTTGTAGACTGCTGAAACACTGCATCTTTCAAAAGCTCCCTGCTTCCTGTAATTATCCCCCCCTCCATACACATATGTATGTGCATGCATACATTACTGTACGCTATTCATATTGCTGACATTAGTACATAGAATAATGTAATAATAATACATGAGCCTTTGATGAGCTGTGATGCATTTAAGCACTGTACACAATAACTTTCATTATTATTGCAATTCACTTATGTTGTCAACCTCCATGCTTCCTGTAATTCAACAAAACTATACCTGATATCCCCCATCCATGCACATGTATATTATTACTGTATGCTGTCAATGTTCCTGACATTAGTACATTATTCTATGTAAATACATAAGCAATTTTTTTCTTTTGGCAAGGTGACATACGATGGTGGAATTTAGGTCCGTTAAGTTTGATTTAACCCCTTTTTCTTTGTCTTTTTGAGCTTTCATTTTTACTGTGAGTATGATAATTAGTTGTTTTGTATTCATATTTATCTAATATATTTTTTCTCAAACATGTAGGTATCAAAAAGTTCTCACAACAGCTTCAAGGATCTTATCTGGGACATGATTTTCTCAAAGAACATTACCAACGATTTGGAGAAAGTCAGGTTTGTTATTTTTTTTATTTTTTAAAAAGTTTTTCTTTATGAAAAGTTTCACTTGGGTGTCCCAAAGATTTTTTGGCTGTTTCTGACCAGGAAGTGATTGGGTCATTTCTGAAAAGAGGATCAGATTAAAAATAGCTGATAGATAGTATTTCACCTCAGATGCCTACGCCGCATTCTACGCATTCGCTGGCAGGAGAGTGTTGGAACGAGCAAAATGTAAACAGCATGCAAAAGACACCTGCGCTGGCTTGGTCATGTCAGGAGGATGGACAAAGGCCGCATCCCAAAGACCTACTGTATGGTGAACTAGCAGAGGGCACCCGACTGGTAGGGAGACCACATCTACACTACAAAGATGTCTGCAAGAGAGACTGAAGACATGTCACATGGACATAAACACATGGGAGGCTTGTGCAGAAGACCGTGCGACTCCTCGTCAAACAAGGAATGAAAGGGAGTGATAAAGAGAGGAAAGAAGCCGCCACAGAAAAGAGAGCTAAAAGGAAGGAGAGACAACAGCACCCCCAACACCTACAGAAAGCATCACCTTTTGTTTGCAATCAGAGAGACTGCTATTCAAAGATCGGTCTGTTCAGCCACTCACGTAACTGTAGGTAAACAAAAAAACAAAATGGACACTACGCCATTGTCTTAAATAGACGGAAGGTTGCCAACAATATAGATAGAATTACAAATTACTTTTGCCGGATGAATATATGGTAAACTAATCATTAATTTCAAAGGACAAAAAGTTTATTACTAAGACACAGTGAAATAAAAATAATCTTAAACCAGGTGAATATATGTAATATTAGCTACCTAAATTTCTTTAGTTCTCCTGAGGAAGGTGTACCTTGAACACCGAAACTGTGGTAGGGAGAATAACTTTTTTACAACTATAAATGCTCTTTATTTTATGAGATATATTGAGCCTTTTGGATTAACTACTTATGCTACTGCAATGAAAACGTGGTTGTAACTTATTGATATATATATTATTATTTATATTTTTTGCTTGAAGGCAGTTACAATGTGTATATCATATAAAATCCGATAATTAATGAAAATAATCATGACAAGCGAACTCGGCAAACACCGCCCACCATGTATTTCTTACCAGGCGCTTTGTCGTGATGAAGGGTAGCAAGCATGCTGCCTGGAAACCAAAGGTAACAATTGCACCTTACTTTAAATATACGCCCTACATTTGGGGCGCTGGTGGTTGTCGTCAGTGATGTTATCTGCATGGGTCATTGGGAAGTTTCGGGTCTTCCAAGATCAGACTTCCCTTGCCATGCTGACCCTATCAGAGGTGATCACACCCTGATACCCCACCAACATTAGACGCTAAAAGACGTTTGACTTTTTATTCTTTTGGACGATTGTAAAATTCTAATACTGTGCATCTGATTGGCTGGCGCTAACAACCAATCAGATGCACGGCAACTTTCTATTTAAACGGAATACGTGGACAGTAACACTTTTCTTAAATGTATTGCACACTATAATATATATATATATATATATGTTGCATATTCATGCAACGGAAGATGAACTTTCCGGCCAAAAGACAAAATAGAAAAATGAAGAAATAGATAAAAAAAAAGAAACAGAAACTTCTCTTCTGGTCAATAATAAAGAAATAAAAATAAAGGAAGTTGTCCATTATCAGATCAAAAGATAAAATGCGTAGGCATATTCAGAAGGATGTAAAGACCAGATCAAAAGATAAAGATGCGTAGGCGTATTTATCGATATAAAGGCCAGAGGATTTGAGCCGACAGACAGAGACCCCAGCGAACAGCCGATAGCATCACCTCGCGTCTCCCGTCAATCTCGGGCAATTCATTGTGAACCCTGCACTCTTCATCAGCCACCTGGCATTTTCATTGTAAACCCCTACACCCCTCACCAACCACACACCGAAGAAAATAAAGACGGGTCCTATTTTTATATATACTTGTCTGTTGTTCATTGAAGTCCAGTAGCAGTCGACTATACAACATTATATATATATATGTGCACACACATTATTTTTTGTATTTTTCTAACTGTTTAAAAATATTCTTTTGCAGAGTTATCTTTAGATGGCTTGCCTCCAAAGACCTGAATGCTTTTGATTTCCAAAACCCAGCACCCAATAGTCCAGAAGAAATTTTGATGGGTTTGAAGACTGGAAAGACTACATATGCTATGGTGTTTGATATTTTGTGCAAGTGAGTTTTCCATATTTTTTCTTCTTCTTCTTCTTCTTCTTCGTTTTAGACCTATGTCCTTGTTAATTTTTGACAAAGAAGCATATATATATTTACCAACTCCTCCACACGAGCAGGATACGACACAAGGTCAATTTCTTAAGTGGAGTTCAACAGGTTTGAATTCAGAGTTTTCCTTCTCCTAGACTAGTTACCTAGCCATGATTAAAGAACCCAATCTGCCCTGCTATTTGCCCATAGCTGGAGGGAGAGTAGGATTCATACCTTTCCCAAGGGTATTAGCGCTAAGGGAAATGCAATTACCAAGTCCAGGATTTGAACTCGTGGGCGACGAGTCCATTTTCCATGACTTTAACCATTACACCAGCATATAGTTTAGTCGATAGAGCATCCATCGAGGAACCACAAGGTTCCGGGTTTGATACCTGACCCTCACCAACTCAGCACATGAGCAGCACAGATTGGATCTTTGAAGGTTACACCATCACCAATAATAGGCCCCCCCCCCTGCCTCCTTGATTTATTACCAATTATTGATCATAATAGTTAATTAATATTAATCATACTAGCAAAATAAAAAACGCCCTCTGGGCGATGTAAAAATAAATTTTTGAAAGATTTTGCTTGAGGAGGTGAAAGTTAAAAATTAAATGTCGGAGAGTTTGAACCATAAATCATGAAATCATCAAATTTATTAAAGGAGTAAGAAAAAAAAAACAATTTGAAATCGAAACTAAGTTCTATTAACTTTGAATATCTATTAAAATAAAACAAACTATATATAGATATATAATACCAGTCATGTATCTATTTAAACTTGTTTTAAAAAGCAATGAGGACTGTCTAATGTTGCATGTTCAAATTTTGAGTGTATTTATTCTATGTTATGATGATTTCGGGTATAGTGACGTAGTTTTTGTTACAGACAAAAACTGGAAGTGAATCTCCATTATTAATAGATGTAATTAATTAAATACTAACAGCTAAGTAGCTGTTAATTTAACCTGACAATTCAAGATATTTTGTTGTATACAGTGGGCCTAGTGGTGTGGGATGGTATTTCAAAATTTCAAGGGGGTGCCATCATAGAAAAAAGGTTGAGAACCAGTTTTAGTTGAAAATTTAATACAAGTTTTATATTTTTATCTAAACTTTGTTTTTGCCTCTGAGAGAATAAAGTTAGTCATAACAGAAGCAGATAACAAAAAAAAAAAACAAAAAAAAAAAATCTCCTGGTCTAGCACTAGTGAAAAGGGGATAGACTCCTTCACTGTCTAACTGATACCAATAATAGGCCCCTCTGTCTACAATCATAGTAGTTAATTAATTAAATACTAACAGCTAATCAGCTGACAATTTAACCTGACAGTTCAAGTTATTTTGACTTATGCAGTGGGACGAGGAGTGTGGGATAGTATTTCAAAATCTCTAGGGGTGCCGTCATAGAAAAAAGGGTAAGAACCAGTGGTAATTTATGAGGAAGTGCATCCCGGTCTCCTGCATCATAAATTGCTACCCGGTGACTATTAAAATAACAACCCCAGCTACGGTGTTACTTGAAAGAAAACAACCAACTTAGGGTGTTAAATGTATTTTTTGGGGGGGGGCTTCTCTTTTTTGTCGTAATTATTATTTATTTATCGTAATTTGTCGCAATTCTTATTTATTTATCGTAATTCCTGTTTATATATGAAGATGGATATATAGTCTAAGAAAGATAGATAAACAAACAAAATAATATAGATAGATATGAACAAATAGAGATAGATAGATAGATATTTTCGACAAGTAAATGTATTGGGGGGGGGTGTCGCTTTCTTTTTTATTAGCAATTATTGGGTAGCAATTTTTGAGGCAGGAGACTGGGACGCACTTCCTCATAAATTACCGAACCAGTCTTAGCTGAAAATTTAACTGAAATTGTATATTTTCATTTATTTATTACTAGAAGTGGCTACCCGGTGTCACCTGGGTAGTGTGAGGATTTTTAAAAAGTTAGTCTCGCAGATCCATTATTACTTATCGCGAGTGAGATCTTTGCTGGTTGCCCCATAAAAAATCCCCACGGAAATATAAAAAATATAGTAAGAAATTTCCATTAAATTTAAAAAAAATATAAATAATAAAATATAAATGATGCAATTAATTCAATCAATCAATATTATATTTCAAAGCGAAAAAATACAAAAAAAAAAAAAGATAAACAAAATAACATGCAAACGACTTTCCCTTCTGTTATATTTGAAAATTTAGATTTGAAAAGTAACTCAAATCTTCATTATTTTTGCTCAAAAACCAAGCCCTGGTGATATTTATATTTACTTTGTCGTTTTATTTTCAAAGTTTCCTCCGAACATACAGATACATACAACTGTCCTTTATATATATGTATAGATTATTATTATTATTATTATTTACTTATCTTTCCTTTGGATCACAATAGCAGTGTGAAGAGGGGGGGATTTGCTGCATGGGCAATAGTATATCCTCCAGGCTATGTAGGTCAAAGTAATTAAAACAAAAAAAACGAAACAAACAAACAAACCAAAAAAAAAAACTTTTACAGTATAAATAAAAAGACAAAATGCCGAAACTGTGAATAGAAGAAAAAATTATGGGAGTTATCCTGGTAGAAAATAAATACCGGAAATCAGAAAATTAAATGTAAAATAAAAACTGAGAAAATACTTTTTGGAAATTTTTTTTTTTTTTACTCTTTTTGATAATTATTTAATTGGCTAATATTTGGTAAGAGAAAAATTATACATTGACATTTGTTCTGTTCAAAATATGATGGGCTAAATTTTCAATATAGTTTTCTACATATAGCAATAATAAACTAAAGTAATTGAAATATATTTTTATTTTTTAAAAAATTTTTCAATCATTGGTGTGTGTGGATTGCGTAATGTTTTTTGGTAAAATACATATGTGACATCATCTTTGGCAATGCCTACCTAATCCCAGTTATCTACGGAGAGCTGAATGGGTGACCCAACGGGTCACATTTACAACCACACACCTAAAAAATGCACAATGTTACCTTTCGATACACACACACATACACTGTCCCATACCCACGCCGTAAAATAGAATATTTGACGTCACATTTCAAACCGTCTTTGCTTTTTTCAAACCTTAAAATTTTTTTAAACAAGATGAATAACAACGACTACCACTCGCTTTTCTCGTTATTCTGTGATAAAAAATTCCTTATCATCTTCCATATATCAACAAATGATCTAATTAATAGATCGAAACACTGCAGCGTCGGCCAATAAACTCACCATTTAAACCTGTGTTTTTTCATTTTTCTTAATATACTACATACTGTCGGATTCACTTCCTTTCTTCACACACACACACACATTATATATATATAATATATATATATATATATATATACACACACACACACTAGACAAAACGTGACCCATTGGGTCACCCATTCAGCTCTAGCTAGATAATTGAGATTAGGGAAAATAGAGTTAGCAAAGCAAATAAAAGATTTTAGATGGAAGGCTGCCAACCACCACCACCATTTACTTATTTATTTTTTTGGTAATCCGCTAATGTTATGACTTTAACTTTTCTCTCTTTCCAGTTATGCTGGTATCCACAGTAAGATCATCAGTGGTTTTGCCAAGGGCGCTGACTATCATCCAGGCCAGAAATTCACCCCCGGCAGCAACCAACATTCTTGGAACGCTGTCTACATTTACGGACAGTGGTGCCTTGTCGACTGCCACTGGGCTGCTCGTCGTATCATTGGCAAGCAATCGACCAACGATGAAGAGGACTTCCACTATCAACTTGACGAGTACTTCTTCCTTACCAACCCTCACCAGCTGAAGTTCACCCACTACCCCGATGAACAGAAATGGCAGCTGCTTGAACGTCCCATCTCCCTGGAAGAGTTTGAGAACCAACCTCACATGAAACCACAGTTCTTCAAGTATGATCTGGAGTTCATTAGCCATACTACAGCGGTAATCATCGCTCGTGGAGAGCTTAACATCCGCCTGGCGTACCCCCACCAGCGCCGACCCTTGGCCTTCAACTTCAGCATCCAGATGGAAGATGGAACAGAAGAATTCAATAACGTCAAGTTGAACCACTATGGTATGCAGGAGAGCTGCAACGGAATCGCTTCCTTCCGACTCCGACTCCCAACCACAGGTTCCTTTGTGCTGTATATCTACGCCAAGGAGGACCGACCGGAGAACAAGGAGAATGTCTATGCTCAAGTGTGCGAATACAAGATTGTACAAGAGAATGTGAGCTCACCTACACCTGAGCCATTCCCACCTTGCAGCTACCTGACCTGGGCCACTGGCTCCGCATTCCAAAAGTACGGCCTGCTTACGTTCCAGCAGTCAGCTACCATCCTGACCCGTGACGGCAAAGCTGAGCTCCAGATTCGTATGCCAGAGCAGCCGCGCCAGTTCATGGCCAAACTGAAATCCAACAACTTCAGTGACGATGACCTCGAAGGCTACATCATCGACCGTGTCGTAGGACAGACTGCCTATTTCACCATTTCCCTGCCTGGACGAGGAGAGTACGGCTTGGAGCTCTACGCCAACGATCCAGTCAACGAAGGAATGACCTTGTATCACGTTGCTCAGTACCTGATTGTGTGCAATGAAGATGTCAAAGCCCTACAGTTGCCGAAGCTCCCCCCTGGATATCTCGGACCGCAACCCAAATTTGAGGAATTTGGTCTCCGCACACTGAGTCATCCCAACAAAGTTGTCTTCCTCGAGGGCAACTACGTAGAGATTCAGCTGTCGACCGCCGAGTCTATGAGGGTAACGGCTAACCTGATTTCCGTCGAGGAGAACAAAGATTTCCCTGAGTGCGTGTTCACTCAGTCCGAAGGGTCCGTGGTCAGTTTTGTCATTCTGGTGTCCAAGCCAGGATTTTACAAGCTGCAGCTGTACGCTCTGCCATGCCGTGATACCAGCCAACAGCTTCCGGGAATCTACAATTACCTGGTGCATGTGCCATCCATCGTCAAGACTGCTTATCCGTTCCCAAAGCAGTATGCCCAGTGGAAAGAAGGTTGCTACATGTGGGAGCCCCTCATCCTTGCTCTTCATGGGGAACGCAAATCCCAAACCGTCAAGTTCAGAGTGTCCATCCCAGCCGCTAATGCTGTCGCCGTGGTTGCTGACCAAGACTGGACGACCCTGGAAAAGACTGGAAACATCTGGGAAGGCACTGTAGAATTAGGAAAATATTGGGGTACCAAAACTCGGGTGACAGTCAATGCCAATCTTGGTGGTGACGCCAGCAGTTTTGCCACACTTCTTGAATACAGTATCTAAAGATTTTTTTTTTAAATTAAAAAAAAAAAAAAATTAAAAAAAAAAAAAGAATTATCAGATATCTTTCCTGCCTGTGCTTTCTCCTGAACTTTTTTTTTTTTTGAAAATTACAAACTGCTTTTTTTTTTTTTTTTTTTAAATCTTGACGCATTGCCTTAAATAAGCTATTTTTCAACCAGCAAGAGACTTTTCTTATCTTTATCTCTCGCATTTAAAAATAAAATAAAATAAAATAAAAAAGAAAAGAAAAGCAAGCGAAAGAATCTTGAAAGATAACGTTAAGTAAAGGAGAATTTTAAAATATATTCTGCCATTCTATTAAAAAAAAAAAATTTTTTTTTTTTCAAAAACTTCAAAAATGTAAAAACAAATGCTATTAAATTTTTAATTTTTTTTTTTTTTTTATCAATTATCAAAAGAAAAAACAAATTTGAAATAAACGCCTTCAATAATGTTATTGCTAAACAAAAATTGTTTTGTTTTTTCTGATTTAAAAATTTAATTTAAAAAAAAAAAAAAAAAAAAATTATACCTTTGGTTATTTTGTTTTATTCAAATTTTTCGGACTGTTATCATCTTTATTATATTTACAACATTTTGGCTGATGTACTCTTTGACCTTCTTCAGGTGTTTCTTGTCGCAACTTGGGAACCTTCATGCCATGTCAAACTACCCCCTTCAATTTTTCTGAAATTTTGTCCAGGTGAGGGGACTATGTTAAAGTAAGACAATCCCCAAAATTGCAGCCTCCAATTATAAAAATTGGCCTAGTTATGTCGATTTTAAACTAAAAAAATTTGGAGGGGGGGGGAAAAATATAGCCACTTTTTGTAATCTATTTTTGTCTGTAAAATGTGTTCTAGAGCTTCCCTACTCCTAAAAATTGGTTTATAAAAGCTTGTGGAATCCGAAAATGCTATTAAAAAATTTTTTTTAAATGGGGGGGGGGTATCTTACCATAACATAGTTCACGCCTGGACAAAATTTCAGAAAAATTGAAATGGGTGTGTGGATGACATGGCCTGGATGATTTGACATGGAATTACCCAGGAGCCAATTGGATACATGGTGCAACAAATATAAGGGTTGAGTTAATACAGTCCTAAGTGACAATCATCTGTAGGTTGCAGGTTCAATCCTGACTACGGTTGAAAATAACATACTTAAAACCTAACTCCTCACAAGCAGTTAAGCGGAGTTTAACAGGTTTAAATTTTAAGATTTCCTTACCCTAGACTGGTTACTTAGCCAAGGTTAAAGAGTCCTGTCGCCCCTACTATTTGGCCACAGCTGGAGGGAAAATAGTTGAATAGCATACCTTTCCCAATGGTATTAGCACCATGTGAAATGCATCCATTTCCTACGACTCTAACCATTACACCACGCATCTCCATATACAAGAGTGGGATGATAATTTCATAGGTTGAAAAGTTTATATCTTTTTTATTAATGGAATTCAAGCACTGCAACACTGATAGAAGAAGTATAGTATTTACCGCGTACCCCACTTGTACGGGTCAGGCACAAAGTCCCTATTTATGTGGGACCACCCACAAGCCGAAGCTCATGGAGTGGCAGGTGAAAAATTGCGTCGATCCCGTCGGCATTCCCCCTCAAGGGGGGCGCCTCAGGCGCTGGGCAATAAACCCAGCCCTGCCCCTTTAAATCAAGGGGGCAGGTGTTGCCTGGGGGGATGGCCCCCTGGGATCGACGCTATTATTATAACATCACCGGTCCAGCGGCCGAAGCTCGCCGGACCCTCAGTCGAAACCGGGTAGGGAAGTATGTGGATCAGAAGAAGCGCTTGGTTGAACAATAAATACACATATTATTTATATATAAGTGTGCTCATATGGTCGATAATCTATCTATAGCAGTCCAGGACTTTCCTATCCGAGTATTGGTTTGGTTTGGTTTGTTTTACGGCATATCAACCTCAGTGGGTCATTTAATGCCGATAAAATTTTGAAATAAATCAATTCTTAATGGATAATACAATTTTTTTATAAATACATTTTTCTATTTAACCCATAGATAGGACCCTAACAGGTACTACCACTCTGGGTCAGAGTGGACCAGGGAGCAATGGTGATGAAGGGGTGCTCCACATTCCCCAAACCTCCAAAACTGGAACCTCACCATCAGATAGAGTTTAACGTCATTCCCAGGACATGTGGACCCTCAGTCACCGCCTTCTATCACCCATATGATATAGAGTTCAATTGGAAATTTCATGAAAGCTCCCAATTACGACAAGAAACACCTGAAGAAGGATGGAGGGCACATCGGCTGAAACACTGTATATAACAATAAAGATGAAGACAGTCTGAAAATCTAAATAACAGATTATCAAGCCTCATCTAAAAAATTCAGGTAATCTGAACATTAGCTACATAAATGAGAGTAACCTCCCCTTGTTTCTTTCACTTTGAGGAAGCTGTCATTTTAATTTCACCATGAATCTACACTGAAAATACAAATTTGTTTAAATCCATACAACTGCATGTTTTAACACGAAAATATCATAAAATGTGTTCTTAATAACAATTAAGAATGAACAATTAAGTTCATTTCAAATAATGTGCAAGACCAGTTAAGAACACATTTTATGATATTTTCGTGTTAAAACATGCAGTTGTATTGATTACGGTGAAATGAAAATGGCCGACCAAAACAGACGGCTTCCTCAAAATAAAAGAAACAAGGGGAGGTTATTCTCATTTATGTAGCTAATGTTCAGATTACCAAAATTCAGACAAATAATACCTTTGGTTATTGTTATAAAAATATACCCCATCATGGTTAGCAAGGTAGTCTTGCCAGTCCATTACTCCTGAAAAGTGAGTTCAATCCTCATCGGATATCTCATACTTGCAACCTTGTGTCACATCCTACCCGCAGTGAATAGAGATTGGGCAAATGCCTACTCCGGCTTAGCTCGGTCGGTAGAGTGTCTGACTAGGAACCACAAGGTTCCTGGTTCGATACTGGCCCTCGCCAACTCAGCGTATGAGTAGCACAGGGATCTGTGCGGTAAAGTGGGGAGCTGATGGTAGGTGTGGCGCTCCATCTCAGATGGCAAAAAACAATCTCCTTGGTCTAGTGCTAGTGAAAAAGGGATAGACTCCCTTGCTGTCTGGCTGATACCAACTTTAGGCCACCCTGTAGACTTACTTACTGTATTAATATCCTATGATAGATTTTATACAGTGTAAGTATTTACTCAACCCATCCACCACAAAGTCAATTTTACAGCTGGAGTACAGCTGGTTTTGAATTCAGAGTTTTCCTTCTCCTAGACTGGTTGCCTAAACAAGGCTAAAGAACTCAATGTGCCCTACAATTTACATATATATATAAAAAAGTCAACGGGGTGGCCTAAAGTTGGTATCAGCCAGTCAGCGAGGGAGTCTATCCCCTTTTCAATAGCGCTAGACCAAAGAGATTGTTTTTTAGCATTTGAGGTGGAGCGCCACATCTACCATCAGCTCCTTACTTTACCGCACAGATCCCTGTGCTACTCATACGCTGAGTTGGCGAGGACCGGTATCGAACTAGGAACCTTGTGGTTTCTAGCCGAACGCTCTACCGACTGAGCTAACACACATACCAATCCCTCCGCACAAGCAGGATGTGACAGGGTCAATTTTTTATGCAGAGTTTAACAGGTTTGAATTCAGAGTTTTCCTTCTCATAGACTGGTTACCTGGCCATGGTTAAAGAGTCCAGTCTGCCCTGCTATTTACCCATAGCTGGAGGGAGAATTGGATACATACCTTTCCCAAGGGTATTAGCACCATGTGAAATGCCAACAGCTTCGTCCAGGAATTGAACTCGGGTTGACGAGTCCATTTCCTACGACTCTAACCATTAGACCACGCACCTCCATATACAATTTGCATATAGCTATGAATGTTGTATACTATCTTTCCTTACTTCTATTCTTCTAGCGTCTGGACTTAGTCTTGGGGACTTCGTGTCTGGTCTTCCATTGGGGATTTCTCGTTATCAGAAGCCCTGTGTCATTGGTAGTTTTTAGATAATAACACAAGACTTCGATTTAACTTAAATCATATTTTACTACTTGCGCAGATTGAGTCGGCTGCGTGCATAACACGACTTTCCACCATCGTGGTCTTTGGCCGATCTGACTAAAAATCTATTTCTAATCTAAACCAGAAGAGGGTCTTCTCCACCGATTCTCACGGTATCCTCCGGAAGGATCAGGACTGAGGTCAAGCCTTGTCATTCAATTCCTCAAGAGCATTAGCCAGAAGTGAAATATTCAGAGTTTTCCTTCTCCTTGACTGGTTGCCTAACCAAAGCTAAAGAACCCGATGTGCCCTACAAGTATATCTGTGAGTATATCCGGTCGATTCGTTAGGGGGAGATAACTCTCCCTATACAGATATATATATATCTTTCATAAGGGCATTAGCAAGAAGTGAAACAAAAACAATCTTGTGTCACATTTGAACTTTAATCTCAGATTCCATTTCCTACAACGATAACCATTACACTCAGTGTGACTCTGAAATAATACTAGATATATATTTACCAACCCCTCCATAGGAGCAGGATGCGACACAAGGTCAATTTCTTAAACGGAGTTTAACAGGTTTGAATTCAGAGTTTTTCTTCTTCTAGACTTGCTGGTATACCAAGGTTAAAGAGCCCAGTCTGCTATAGTAATTTACTAAGCTTAACTTTGATGTGGCACAAGGCCAGAAGTATGAGGCACCCAGTGAGAATCGAACTCACTAATAATAGTGTGCAAATCTAGCTTGCTAACCATTACACTACGTGAGGTGACCAAGATCCTAGTCTGATATAATATATATATATGCTTAAAGGCAATTACAATGCGTATATCGCATAAAATTCGATAATTATAGAAGATAAATAATGACAAGTGAATTTCGGTAAAGAATTATTCTGTGTGTAGAACATCGTACAGACTGTTTCAACTTTATTAAGTCTCATCAGCGATATAAACTAATGATTTCCCTCCGACAGAAATCGAAACCGGGACTTCAGCAGGATAGTCAGAAACCATACTGCTTCGGCCACGATACAGCACAGGAAAATCCTTGCGAAATTAATCTGTCAATGATACTGAGATGTCTCTACCATATGAGGTAAGGGACGTTGAGTGAATAATAACAAACCCGGGCCTTATGCTCTTCGGCGAAGGAAATAAGATTTTTGGATGTTTGTTTATTTTAGAAGCATTGTTGACTAAAGTATATATTATTATTTATATTTTTGCTTGAAGGCAATTACAATGCGCATATCGCATAAAATTCAATAATCATAGAAATTTAGAAATTTATTGAATTTTATGCGATATACGCATTGTAATTGCCTTCAAGCAAAGATATAAATATTAATATATACTTTATAAAAAATAAACATCCAAAAATCTTATATATGATGCATTTCAAGTCCACCAACGACAACATTGTTTAAATATATCGTCCACTCTGGGGTTTTTTTCTTCTTGGGGTCGACACCCAACACAGAAGAGAGACCAGCATTTCAGCTGTTCAGAATTTATTTTTTTATTCTTTAACAGAATGAAATTGTATGGGCAGATTCCTCATGTGATTTAACATTGACATGTGGAGGTGTTTATCGTTCATGCAGAAAGCCATGCATGAAGAGAGAGAGAGAGAGAGACTTAATACAAGTATTTGATGGATTTCAAGTCCGCCAACGACAACAGAGCAGATCTGTAGATGGGCTACCAGCTAAGTTGGTATATAGAGCAATATAATTGCTAAAGAAAAACGCTTAAAAATCGGCCATTTTGCAATACAAAACCGGAAAATGTCCGATATTTAAGCCTTTTTTTACCAATTATATATATATATATATATATAATATATATATATATATATAATAAAGTAATCCACAGACACGTGTTTCGAGGTATCACCTTTCATCAGTGTGGTTAACAGCTACCTCTGGCCGGGTTCGAGACCCGAATGAACTTTTGTTCGCCAAACCTCTTACCCGTGCGACCACAAGCAGCTGTCAAATATAGGAGACTATTTAATCGTTACATTTCTAAGTGGAAATGAAATTCACTAGAGGCCTCAAACTTTGTTTATGTAAACAGAGCGAGGTTTAGCTGTACGCCGAATACGGTGAATTTTGCAATTAAATCCCTGAGGGTAAGTAAACAAACAAATGTGTTTATTTTATTTTTTTATATATGGCTTTAAGCCGACAATTTTTGGAGGATATGTGCTTAATTGAAGTCATACCTAATATTGAAAATTAATTAGTTAATAATTAATGAATTTAGGTGGGCATATATGTTCAAATGTAAGGCTAAACGAATCGAGAAAATGTCAATCCCTGAATGTACATTTCGACCTATTAGGTCTCATCAGCAAGGTTATAGACATGGAAGACTGCTCCGTGTGTGATTCGAAACCTCGACTGTCAAGCTGACAGGCAAAGTCTCTAACCATTACACTAGCTTGCCATTCTCACATTCTATATATAAAGAAATATTCTGTATGTATGTTTGTACAATGACTGGGGGGTGCACGTCCTTTTATAAAGGAAAACTGGTGGAGACCATCAAAGACCAAAGTTCAATAAAACCCACACCCTATTTTTGTTCGAGATGGGGTTAAAAAATAATTTTTTACCCCTAATTTTCTATCAGAAAAGTTAAATATAAAATATAGTAAGGGTATAAAATCAATATGTTAAAAAATTCATTTTAAAAAAAGATGAAAAAGTAAATACAAATTAATAAAAACCAAAGAAAGGAGAAAAATACAAAGAAGAAAAATAAACAGCTTAAAAACAAATATCTTATTATAATGGAGTTAAAAAAAAAAAAAAAAAAAAAATCTTTCAGCTTACGGAAATAATGAAAATATGAACGAAAAACAATGTTACATTTTGCACCTTAACATTCAATTGAAATTTAACGTAGCCAAAAACAAGTTTATGATTCAGAAGTTTTTTAAAAAAGTCTATAAAAAATTAAACTGATGGTTCAATTTCATGAAAATTTCCAGAATTTACTTATTCATGATGAAAATATGTTCTGAAATAGTTTTTTCCTTAAAATATTATAGGGGAAACTATTTTATGAGATCTACCCCACCCCCCTATTTTTTTAATGAAATAATTAAAAAATGAAACTGACAAAAACTTAGTCTTATATACGAAAAGTAAAAAATCGTTTCTTGTCTGAATTTAATTATAATCAGATTTGTAGAAGTCTTCAACTGCCAGAGGTTTTTTTAGTAAAAGAAACCATGAATACAGATTCTAAAAAATATCAATAAAGAAATTGAACCTTGTTGTAAAACGGGACTGTTTACTTATTTTCAAAATAACGAAGTGAGTAAACTTTCCCCCAATCAGATAATTTGATCTTTTGAATTAACCGTTTTTTCTGCGTAGGCAACTCCTTTTGTTTGTAATCTGTAGGATTCAACTAGAAAAAGTTCAAAAAACGTTTCGTCCTTCATGATATGGCCTAAACTAACGTGATGTTAATTTGTTGGTTACCTATCTGTAACAAGGCCACCAAAATTATCTTGCTCATGTATATAAGAGAAATTGAGAATATTAAAATTTGGTACATTCCGAAGCAAACGCTGTGGATCGTCCCTATTCATATGAGAAATGATAACCAAATACTGACACATCCTGTTATTTACAATTCAAGGGATGAGAAACTCTGAATATACAACAGAACTTACGTGACGGAAATTTCCCTCCTACAGACCAGAATAAAACCCCAGGAGTGACCAGATTTTACTAACGAGGATGGGGTGGGGGTTTACGGCAGCAACCCCTAGGTATTATGCCAAATACTAGGTAAAAAAACTGTTTTAATGCCATAAAAGTTTTGAAATAAATCAAGTTCTTAAATGCGAATAATACCAATTTGTTTACTAAATTACATCTTTCTATTCTAACTGCCATAGATGGAGACCCTAGCAAGGTACTCCACCCTGGTCAGGGACGATGGAGCAATGGTGATGAAGGGGTGCTCCCACATTCCCCCAAACTCCAAAACTGGAACCTCCACCAATCAGATGAGGTTAATCGTCATTTCCAGGACATGTTACCCTCAGGCCCCGCCTTCTACACCCATATGATAAAAAGGGGTTGGGGCTTGCCATAAGGGCAAGTAGGGTTGAGGGCAATTCATATAGTGCTAGGGGCTTGACAGTATTAGGGTGCGTGACCAGCCGATTTGTCGAGGGGGCCTCTCGACCGCTTCGTCTAGCCAAAGATAGGGCCAAAGTGGAGTTATTGCAAGTCATTAAACTGCTCATCCCCCCAGGGCTCTATCCCTTAAAGAAATCACGGTCGCCACCCACGGCCAACAGGTGGCCCCATTCAGGGAAGTCTTAGACCCCTCTGCAGAGGTGCCAGTCCGGCTGCATTCTAACTGCCCCAGCCGACAGCCGGGAGGAATAAGGGCTCCTAGAAGGTAGGGGAAAAGCATATGTGGAAAGAAACAGGTTTTCAACAATTGCAGGTAAATATTGCCAGAGAGATTTTAAATTTTTACCATCAGAGGGAATATCAATTTCATGTTGGGCTGTAGCTCAGTCGGTAGGAGTGTTCAGCTGGAAACCACGAGGTTCCTAGTCAATACCGGGCCCTCGCACAACTCAGTGTATGATGAGCAAGGGATCTGTGCGGCTTAAAGTAGGGAGGCTGATGTTAGGTTGGGAGCGCTCCACCTCAAACACAATCTCCTTCATCTAGCGCTAGTGAAAAAGGAGATAGACTCCCTTGATGATTGGCTGATTACCGACTTATAGGCCACCCCCCGAAGGACTTACAGTGTACCGGCAATTTCCCTGTTTAAAATTTACCCCCCCCCCCCCTATATTTAACAACAAGGAAATATTTGTCTTTGAAATTTTTTGTCCATTCAAAAGAAGGAAACATTTTAAGAAAACACATGATGATTTTTGGTTTTTTAATTTTCAGCTTACGGAAAATAATGAAAATATAAACGAAAAACAATGGTTTTTCATTTTTGCACCATTAAAATCAATTGAAATAACGTTAGACCAAAAACAAGTTATGACAGGAGGCTTTTAAAAAATTCTATGAAAATCAATCAATGATTGGATTTTTTCATTGGGGAAAATTTCCATAATTATTTACCCTTTTGATAAAAATTATGTCGTGAAAAGTTTTTTCCTTAAAATATTTTACTGAAGAAATATTTTTTACAAAGTTCGATTTTTATGAAAATATTGAGTATATAATGAACCGAACAGAAAAACGATTTTTTCACTTTTTTTCTATAAAAGGCATAAGAGTGCTAATTATATCAGCAGATTTTTGATTATTTTTAGCAGAATTCTGTATTCATGTTTTTACTAAAAAGCTCTCTTATTGAAACTTATAAAAAAATCTTCTGATATAATTATTCACTCTTATCTTATAAGAAAAAAAGTAAAAAATCGTTTTCTGTTGGTTCATTTTTTCATATTCATAAAATGAACTTGTAAAAAATATTTCTCATAAAATATTTTAGGAAAAAAACTTATTTCTGACATATTTTATCAAAGGTAAATAATTATGGAAATTTTCATGAAAATCCAATCATTGATTGATTCATAGAATTTTTTTAAAAAGCCTCTAGTCATAACTTGTTTTGTCTACCGTTAAATTTCAATTGATTAATGTGCAAAAATGAAAAATTGTTTTTCGTTTAAGTAATCATATTTTCCGTAAGCTGAAAATTAAAAAAAAAAAATCATCATGTGTTTTTCTAAAAATGTTCTTCTTTTGAATGGACAAAAAATTTTCAAGACAATATTTCCTTGGTTAATTAGGGTGGTGGGGTTAAATATTTACAGGGGAAATTAGGCGGGTAACTACTGTAAGTCCTCGGGGGTGGCCTAAAGTCGGAATCAGCCAATCTCAGAAGGAGCTTATCTCCTTTTCACTAGCGCTAGATGAAGGAGATTGTGTTTGAGGTGGAGCGCTCCAACTACCATCAGCTCCCTACTTTACCGCACAGATCCCTGTGCTACTCATACCACTGAGTTGGCGAGGGCCGGGTATTGAACTAGGAACCTCGTGGTTTCCGCTGAACACTCTACCGACTGAGCTAAGCCAATGAAATTGATAATTCTCTGATTGGTAAAAATGTTAATCTCTCTGGCAATATTTACCTCAATGTTGAAAACCTGTTTCTTTCCACATATCTTTTCTACCTTCTAGGAGCCTTAATCCTCCCGGCTGTCGGCTGGGGCGTTAGAATGCACCGACTGCACCTCTGCAGAGGGTAAGACTCCCTGAATGGGGCCACCTGTTGGCCGTGGTTGCTGCGACCCGTGATTCTTAAGGATAGAGCCCTGGGGGATGAGCATTTATGACTTGCAATACTCCACTTTGGCCCTATCTGGGGCTAGAACGAGCGGTCGGAGAGCCCCTCCGATCAATCGGCTTGGTCACGTCAAGCCCTAGCACCTATATGATTGCCTCAACCTATTGCCCTTATGGCAACGCCCAACCCCTTTTTATCATATGGGTGCTAGAAGGCGGTGGCTGAGGGTCTACATGTCCTGGGAATGACATTAAACTCTATCTGATGGTGAGGTTCCAGTTTTGGAGATGGGGAATGTGGAGCACCCCTTCCTCACCTTGCTCTCTGGTCCACCTGACCCGGAGTGGTAGTACATGCTAGGTCCCATCTATGGGTTAAATAGAAAAACATGAGTTTATAAACAAAATTGTATTATGCATTAAGAATGAATTTATTTCAAACTTTGTTAGCATTAAACAGTTTTTTTAACCAATAAAAGTATTGGCATAAAATAACCTAAGGGGTTGACATGCCGTAAAACCCAACACCCAACATCCTCGTTAGTAAAATCTGGTCACTCTGGGGTTTTATCTGGTCTGTAGGGGGGGAAAAAAATTTCACGTCACGTAATTCTGTTGTAAATAATATCAGAGTTCTCTCCCTTGAATTGTAATTACAGGATGTGTGTCAAGTATTTGAGATTATCACATTTCTCAATATGAAAGGCGATCCAGCGTTAATGTGGAATGTACCAAATTTATAGTATTCTCATTTCTCTTCATACATAGCAAGATAATTAATTGTGAAGCTTGTAATCAGTAGGTACCACCAAAATAACATCACGTGATCAGTTTAGGCCATATTGAAGGAAGGAAACGTAAATATTTTGAACTTTTTCTTATAAAATCTCACAAAAAAAGAAATAACAAACATAAAGAGTTGCTACCCAGAAAAAACGCGTTAATTCAAAGATCAATTATCTGATTGGGGGAAAGTTACTCACCGTTATTTTGAAAAATAAGTAAAACAGTCCGTTTTTTTACAACAGGTTTCAATTTCTTTATTGATATTTTTTAGAATTCTGTATTCATTGGTTCTTCTTACTAAAAAAACTCTGGCCATTGAAACTTCTTACAAATCTGATATAATTATTCAGACAAGAAAACGATTTTTACTTTTCGTTATATAAAGATAAGTTTTTTTGTCAGTTCATTTTTTTTAATATTCATTAAAAAAATAGGGTGGGGTAGATCTCATAAAAATATTTCCCCTAATATATTTTAGGAAAAAAACTATTTTCAGACATATTTTCATCAAATGATAAGTAATTCTGGAAAATTTTCATGAAAATTGAACCATCAGTTTATTTTTTTATAGAACTTTTTTAAAAAACTTCTGATCATAACTTGTTTTTGGCTACGTTAAATTTCAATGATTTAACGTTGCAAAAATGTAAACATTGTTTTTCGTTCATAATTTTCATTATTTCCGTAAGCTGAAGATTTTTTTTTTTTTTTTTTTTAAATCATCAGGAGTTTTTTTAATGTTTCCTTCTTTCGATTTGGACAAAAATTATTCAAGATAATATTAACCGTTATGCAAGTTTTCATTTTGGGGGAGGGGTAAATTTCACAGGGAAAATTGGTGGTACCTTGTAATCAGTCACTAACCACAGCGACCTGGCTCAGAATGTGTACAGGGAGAATGTCACGTACAACTGCGGCTGACCCTACTGGGAGAGCTACATTGAACTACCCAGCGTTGACACTCTAATTATCCTGAGGGTCGTGAGCTACGAGAGATATAGTCATCACCCCACCCCCCACGAAGAGTTTTAGGGTCAATGTTATAAAAAAATAACCAATAAACGTCTGTTTTTGTTTTGTTTTGTTTTTTTTTTAGGTTAGGGGGAGAAGCTCTCAAAGTAGTTTTAACTTACGAGAATCGAGCCTCTTTGGTTTGAATTCAGAGTTTTCATTTAAGACCGGTTTCCATACCAAAGTTAAAGACGCTGTGTAAGCGAGATGGAAGGTCTGAGTTTTTGCGAGGACTACTATTAGAAAAGGAGGAAGAAGAAATATGAGATAGTAAAGGCTTTAAAAAAAAAAGTGATGAACATATAAACAGGTTTGTCGTGAATTTGACCGGGGCGTGACCCCCCCCCCCCCCCCCGAATGGAGAATTGAAAGCCAACCAGAAGTTTCAGGTGTTGACGCGGAACCGGAAGTCTCAGGTGTTGACCAGAACCGGAAGTCATGTGGTGACATGGAACAATGATGAAAAATACCGTCGTCTTTTTGCTTTCCGAGGCCTAGGGGAACGGATGGGCCTTCTGGTCCCTAGTGTGGATCGCAGTAATTTAACAGTGTCCTCTCTCTCTCTTTCTCTCTGCCTTTCCTCTCCCGCCAACAACCCACGAGACAAGCCCTGGAAATAAAAGCTAAGCAGCTTGTGATGATATATTTCTCGCGTTGTACTTTTTGTCGACAAGATGACCGCCACGTGCCGAAACACCTTTTTAGTGTTGTGAATTTGGAGGCACGTTGACAAGACCCGCTATACAACATATATTCGATATTAGAACGTTACACCTGTTTATTGAGCATTTATTTACATTTATTGAAGATCGACTGATTTTAATGGCATATTAATCTGTCTGGGGATACTTTATGCATAGAGGTTAGGAAAGCATGTACATTGAACATTTATATTTACATTTTTTGTTGATTGATTGATTTAATGGCATATCAACCTGTCACATTTTACGGTTTATATTTGTAAAATCAAGTTTACAAATATATAACCGTAAAATGTGAAATTGCAGACACATTAGAGGGATGAAATAGTATCCTGAAGACGGCAAAGCCTGAAACCTTTGGTAGATACTCACTAAAACCTTTGTATAAACAGTTATATTTGATAAATAAAACTCTTACATTTGTCATTGAGCACTTTATTTTCCTTTATTTCATCTCGGAAAAATTACCAATATATATATATTAAACCTTTTGTATAAACAGTTATATTTAATAAATATATATTATATATATATAATATATATATATATATATATATGTTTTTTTTTTTATGTTGAAGTTGGTCATTATTATGAAGGAACTCGATGTTATGGAGTACTGGATTCACTTATTTTTTATTATTTGTTATCATAAATTTTCGGGATCGTTAGATTCCCTTCTTCAGATGAATGTTCGCTCCTGTTCAACGGATTCTTTGTCTTTGTTGTTATTGACAACGGCAGCGTCTGTAAAATATTTGTTAATAACGGAGTATTCCGATGTGGCGTTCAGTCCCTTACGTGAGTTCGTAGTTTTAAAATCCATTTGGTTTCTGCTTGTTTTCGAGATTGCGTTGTTGGAAATATGTGGTCTATTAAATACATTTGAGGTGTGTAAGGTTGTGTGGTAGGGTGTTAAAATGAAGTGCTATTGTACTATGCGGGGATTTGAGTTTATTGTGGATTTGTGGTTATTTAATCTTAGTCTAAAAGATGTAGATGTTTCTCCCACTATTCCGCTATTTATGCATTGTGTGCAGTATATGTAATATACAATATTAGGGTATAATATATAATATATATATATATATATATAGCCATATGTATATATATATATGTAAAAATGGAATAGAATTGAATCCGACAATATGAAGAAAAATGAGTAAAGAAAAGAAATGTAGATGGATAAAAATTAATTTAATCGATATAATCGATATCACTTACACATGTGTTTTTGTCAGTTTATCAAAATGTATACGGATTAACGCTATTATTATTATTAAAATAATCAGATGAAATTGAAATATGATAATAATAATAATAGGAAAAATGTATAGAATATTCCGTACACAGATTTTTTATGACCTTCATCAGAGTGAATTTCAATGGATTTTCTCTACTCAAAAATAAAAATTCACTCTGATGAGTCATAAAAAATCTTTCTGTGTATGGAAGTATGGAATATTTTTACATTTTTCTATTATTATTATTATTATCATTATTTCAATTTCATTTGATTATTTTAATAATAATAATAGTGTAATCCGTATACATTTTGATAAACAGACCGAAACACATGTGTAAGTGATATCGATTAAATTCATTTTTTATCCTCTTACATTTTCTTTCTTTACTCATTTTCCTCATATTGTTGATTCAATTCTATTCCATTTTTACATATATATATTATATATATATATATAATATAAATAGATACTAAAATGACCTGGTTAAGTTTCTGTAAGTATTACAAGTCTATTGCTAGTTTTGATTTGCAATCCTTTTAAGATTTAGTCGAAATGAAGGAATCTAATTAGTATTTCCTTGTTTATCTCCGTTACATTGAGAATTTGGATATATTACGAAAATGATATATACAAACTCAGAACCACACTCCCAGACATATCAACAAAGACCACAATGACAACATGCACACAACACTATATATATATTATATTATTATATACTTCGCGCCCGCAAGAATAACTGGAAATAATTTTACTAAAAAATGCATAGGAAATGATTAACAAAAAAAAATGCATTGGAAATGATTTTTACTATGAAAATGCATTGGAAATGATATTTTACTATGAAAATGCATTGGAAATGATATTTACTATGAAATGCATTGAAATGATATTTACTATGAAAATGCATTGGAAATGATATTTACTATGAAAATGCATTGGACAATGATTTTTACTATGAAAATGCATTGGACAATGATTTTTACTATGAAAATGTATTGGAAATGATTTTACTATGAAAATGCATTGGAAATGATATTTACTATGAAAATGCATTGGGAAATGATATTTACTATGAAAATGCATTGGAAATGATATTTACTATGAAAATGCATTGGAAATGATTTTTACTATGAAAATGCATTGGACAATGATTTTTACTATGAAAATGCATTGGACAATGATTTTTACTATGAAAATGCATTGGACAATGATTTTTACTATGAAAATGCATTGGACAATGATTTTTACTATGAAATGCATTGGACAAATGATTTTTACATGAAAATGCATTGGACAATGATTTTACTATAAAATGCATTGGACCAATGATTTTTACTATGAAAATGCATTGGAAATGATATTTACTATGAAAATGCTTTGGAAAAGAATTTTTATTATGAAAATGCATTGGACAATAAAAATGACATTCACCATAAACACAGGTAGCACAAAATTATCATTCTCTTGCAAATTGAACTAGAAATTACCTTTCATCTAATTTCAGTGGCATCCTAAGTGTATCTGTTTGTTTATTGATTTTAACGGCATATCAACTCATCTAGGGTTATATCATGCCTAACGGTTAGGAAGTATACATATCGTGTATTTATATTTATACTTTTTTAGTAATTGTTTAAATGTGTTAGTATATACGGGGATTATGTTGTATGGTATTGATTAGGTTTATGTTTATATTCTATGGTATAATTTTATTTCTCTCAAAAAAGAGAGAATATCCTCCATGTGACATTTTCAAACAGATCTTTCATATTGTTTGCTTTAAAATAACGGTTTCTGATGTGGTGCAAAAAACCTGCATTCCATGAATAAGTGTTTAACTTCAAAGGTGTTTGACATGTTCCACACTGTGGTTGTTTTCTTGTTTGAGTATATAGGAGTGTGTTAGTCTTGTATGACCAATGCGTAATCGGGACACACATGACTTGTTCCTTTCTAGACTTCTAAAGTTTGGTCTCCAGCCTCCCAAAATGGGTTTGATTAGGAAGAGTTTATTGTGGATGTTGTTATTCCCAGTGTTTGTTGCCATTTTGTATGAAGGAATCTATTAATTTTAGGTTTCAATTCAGTATATGGTATGTTGAAATTAAGTGTAATGCTCTAAGGATGCGATGGGTAAGAATTTAAGAATAAGTCCAGGGTATCATTCAAGGAGCATTGCCCAGGTATTTAATTTTTGGATTAGGTTTCTGATGACATTTTCAAATACGTCCTTTATATTGTAAGAGAAACAGCTATCCAGTGTCACCTGGGTAGAGGAGGAGTGCAAAAAAAAAAAAAAGTAAGAATTTCTGGTGTATTGATTTGTTTACTTTGAGATTTACAAATGCTGGACATTTAAGTAGAATTTCAATGCCAATTCTATGTATATTTTAATTCTTAAATATTCTTCGGATATAAATCAAATCTCCATAAGTTTTTGCGCAAAAAGCACAAACTGGTGATATTCAATGTGTACATATATATATATATACTTAGTTGTTAATTGTTTTATTTCAGTAGTTTCATCTGGACATACATACATACCAACTGCCCTTTATATATGAATAGATAACAAGACACACACACACACACACACACACACACATATAGATTACAGACAAAAAATAGATTACAAAAAGTTGCATTTTTTTGCGAACCCCCCTCAAATTTGGAGAGCTAAAAATCGACAATAACTCCGCCAATTTTGAAATTGGAAGCTCAAATTTTAGGATTGTCTAACTTTAACATAATTCACACTTGGACAAACATTTTTTAAATTGTAGGGGGTGTGGGTAACATGGCCTGGATGATTTGACATGGAATTCCTGATCTTTTAGGTATTTGATAAAGGAAAATCTTAAATGATGTAATACTAATGATCTTTTATTCTAAAACTAGAAGTGCATCTATAATTTATGCCTGGTAGAGGGGAGGGACCCTGGTGTATTAATTTGTTTACTCTTGAGATTTACAAATGCTTGGACATTTTTGTTAAGTAGAATTTCAATGCTATTCTATGTATATTTTAATTTCAATGCTTTTTCTATGTATATTTTAATTCTTAAATATCTTCAAATATAAATCAAATGCTTCATAATTTTTCCACAAAAAGCAAAAACTGGTGATATCTAATGTGTGTGTGTGTGTGTATATATATATATACACACACACACACATTAAATATCACCAGTTCTTGCTTTTTTTCTCAAATCCGGCCAGGGGTAGCTGTTAAGGTATAGCCACACTGATGAAAGTGAAACCTCGAAACACGTGTCTGTGGATTACTTATTTATTATATATTACTCCCACTTTGGTTGAGTTCTCTTAATAGGGATTAATTGCAAATTCACCGTTCTGGAGTCTAGCTTACCCCTGCTTTATTTACAAATGTTTGAGGACTCTAGTGAATTCATTTCCGCTTAGAAATGTAGGCAATTAAATATTTCTCCTATATTTGACAGCTGCCTTTGGCCGCACGGGTATAAAGGCTTGGCGAACGAAAGTTCATTCGGGTCTCAAACCCAGCCAGGGTAGCTGTTAAGTATAGCCACACTGATGAAAGGTGAAACCTCGAAACACGTGTCTGTGAATTACTTATTTATTCATATAATATATATATATAATATATATATATATTGGGAGATTATGTTGCTTAATTAAAGTCATACCTAATTTTTAATTATAATTAAATGAATTAGGGGCGTGCATATTGGTTAAATGTAAAGCGTAAACAAATCGAGAAAAAGTCTATCTCTGTATGTACATTTCAGCCCATTAGGCCTTCATCAGCAGAGCTATACAGGGCAGTGCTTTGTGCGTGATTCGAACCTACCTGTCAGGCTGACAGGCAGACACTCAAAAGTGCGAAATACATATCAGTTAAAATGAACAAGAAATTCTGGGGAAGCCTCTAGTGTAATGGTTAGAGTATCCGCCTGTCAGCCTGACAGGTAGGGTTCGAATCACGCACAAAGCACTGCCCTATCTATAACTCTGCTGATGAGGCCTAATAGGCTGAAATGTACATACAGAGATCGACTTTTTCTCGATTTGTTTACGCTTTACATTTAAACGATATGCATGCCTAATTCATTTAATTATAATTAATTAACAAATTAGGTATTGATTTTAATTAAGCACATAATCTCCCACAAATTGTCGGACGACGCCATTTCAAACACATTGTTTTGACTACTTCACACATATATATATACATATATAATATATATTAATAATATATATATTTGATTTGTCGTTGATTGTTTTATTTTCATAGTTTCATCTGTACATACATACACACCAACTGTCCTTTATATATGTATAGACTGAGTGCGAGGGAGACTATTTTGAAGAAAATTAATGTTTTATTCATTGTTCATTTATGTTTTGGTAAACATGACTTCCATCTCAATACTTCTTTAACTCACCTCTTAGAGTAAACCATCAGAGTAACCTGCATTGCCAGGGATTTAAGAAGTTAAAATGAAATCTCTTATCTATATTTATATATCTATTAATAATGGAGATTCGCTTCCGGTTTTTGTCTGTAACAAAAATTACGTCACTGCTTACGTCACATTACTCCAAATCGTCATAACCTAGAATAAATACACTCAAAATTTGAACATGCAACATTAGACAGTCCTCATTGTTTTTTAAAACAAATTTTAATAAATACATGTACTGGTATTATATATCTATATATAGTTTGTTTTATTTAATACATATTAAAGTTTACATTTCAAATTGTTTTATTTTTTAACGCTTTAATGAATTTGATGATTTACTTACTTAGGGTACAAACTCGCTGACATTGAATTTTTTTACTCCCACCCCTCAGGCAATATG
The DNA here is from genome assembly GCA_023376005.1 of Doryteuthis pealeii. NCBI lineage: Eukaryota > Metazoa > Mollusca > Cephalopoda > Myopsida > Loliginidae > Doryteuthis > Doryteuthis pealeii. The sequence continues at coordinate 114,625,810 of CM042151.1, read as the reverse complement.
TTTCAAAAATCTATTTTACATCGCCCGGAGGGTGTTTTTTTTTATTTTGAACTAGTATAAGATTAATTAAAGTTATTCTTGTCTATATATTTGTTTTATTATCTTTTCTTCTTTATATATCATAGCAAATACATGCACCTTCCGGGTGCAAGTAATTAAGTTTAATGTAATAAAATATTATATTAAATTAGAAAGGCTAATAAGAGTAAATAAGAATACAGATAAAAAGATTTGAAATAGAAGGAGGTATAATCGAAAAATAGAACAACTCCCGTCTTTCATTGCTAAAATTTTCCTAATTTAACTATTTAGTTAAAATAGGAAGTAAAGAATAAAATTAGTTATGTCTTCTTGCTAAGGAATTTCTTTTTAAGATTTATTGAAGATAATTTTGCTCATATTCATTAAGATAAAACCAAACAATTAGAAATCAATAATACTAAGTATATATTTATTAAATTCAAATTTTTAATATCAATATGCAAATTAGCCTTCCCGTTCAGACTGTAAACCACTAATTTGTTGTATATATAAATACAATTGCATATTATTAGTATGTGGCACTTTTATTAATAATTGAGGTTTAAATAGAAATAAAATCATGGAAATGAGATGAAATAATTAAGAAAATTGTGACTTGAATAGTAATATAATTTCGGTTACAGACAGCAAAACACACAAT
>CM042151.1:114591149-114625118 GCA_023376005.1 Doryteuthis pealeii | reverse complement strand
TTTGTGTTGGGCGGCCATATTAGGCATGTCCATGTGCTGGTTTCCATAGGAGAAGTCGCGTATGAATTCGTCCTTACTCTTCCAGCATGTCCAGCATGCCTTGTCCTCTCACTCGGATGGTCTGTGGAGAAGAGGAGAGGTGGCCGTACGCTGCTTCCGTGTGAGCGCTGTTTCTACGACTTCTTCAAGACCGTATGCAACATTCTTGTGCAACTCCCATTATCTTTTCTCAAGGCGCCTCGTGGGTCTGTAATAACAGGGTTATTATGCAAGCGTATGGTGACGAGAAAAAACAAAACACGGAATTTGAGTTTCAAAATTGTATGTGGATAAAATAACATGAAAATCGATGAAGCTGAAATTGGAATTAAGAGAGAATCTGATTTTGGAGATAGTAGTAAAAGGATATAAAAGCAGTAAAAAATGTCAGGATACCGTTGGTAATGTGGTAGTGGGATGGTGATGTAGGCAGAATTGTGATGATAGTTGACGTATTTTCTTGGTATGCTGAACGAAGGGGAATTGTTTCGCTTGTTGACTGTCGTTCAGATTTGGTAGAGTAGTGAGGTGAAGCCGTCCGCCTGTGATGTGGTCTGCGCGTGTCACTGGTAGTCTGCTGTCGGCTTTTCAAAGCCGATTTATTATAGCCTGTGTTGATCCGGAAATCGGATCACCGAAGCTTTTTTGGGGGGGGGGAGCTTTCGAGTTGCGATGAAAATGTGGTTATTACCAAAATATATTTATTTTAAATTGGGATTTCCTCTTTTTTTTACCAACCGGAACTTCAATTGGAGCCTATGCGCAAAAACGTGTTAAATTGGCATTTTCTTTTAGGCTACATCGAGTTAAACTTCCGGTGGGCCGTTTCCCACCAACTTATGTTTTGTTGTTGTCGAGTGTGCGTATCTTTTTTATTGCGTTGTTGCACGAATTGAATTGTAATTGTGAATCGGGGAGATTATCTATTATCGTTAGTAACAGGTCCAAGTGGTGTAGCCATACAGCAGTACTGATACAAACATAGCCTGGAAGAATTTTCTATTTTAACTTGTCAGTGAGATCGACTCCATATGATTGATAATTCCGTTTATAAGCCGACCATGCCTATTTCAGTCATATGGAACTATCAGTCATCAAGCTTGCTAGTGTTGTTCGGTGTAGTGCTTACAGATTTTCGTACGCTTCCTTGAATAAGCATCCATGCAGACAATTGCCTTTGACAAGATTATCACAGTCAAGGACATAGTGTCTGGCATGATCAAAAATTGATCAATAACGATGGCGCAATATTTGCAAGACCAAACATATTTCTTTATACTCTCCGAAAGTAGATTCCATATTTTATTTTTTGGCCCCAAACCCAAAAAAAAAACGCTGGCAAATGACCAAATCTAAGGAAAAAAGTAGAAATCGGTTACACCCTCTCACTCCAGTGGGTTAAAACTGACCGTATGGTAAAAGAAAGAAACTAAATGGTTGTTATTGCATTAATTTGTACAAGGGTTTATACTAGTGACATGGAGCAAAGGACAAAAGGAAATGGGCCCGGAGCAGACATTTGCAAATTGAAGATCACATAGGTTGAGAAACTGTCAGGTTAACCAGGTTTTGATCCATTGCACGCTTACACACACACACACACACACACATTATATATATATTATAATATATATATATATATATATAATTAATGATATTATGGATATTATAAACTATAACTAAAGTTGTGCTACGCAATCTCAAGATGAGTTCAAAGGTGAGATTTTAAAACCAGTAGTTGTTTTAGCATTATATAAACGTGAAAGCGTGTTCACGCGATGAATGATTAATGCTAAAGTTTTTTTGTTTTTGAACTGTGGCAAATATTAGCATTATAAACAAAATTAGCATCATAACATCATCACGTGACCGCTTTACGTTTATATAAACGCTAAAAAAACTACCTTTTTTTTAAATCTAACCATTGATCATTGAGATTGCCGTAAGCATGAGACTTAAGTTATGAGTTTATAACATCATAATATCATTAATTATTGCATTGTAGATCTGCTCTGCTTATTAGCATTTGAAGCACTTTTTATGCCAATACTTTTCTTCATTTATTCTCTATTATTCATGTTTATATACTAGCAAATATATGCACCTCCGGGTGCAAGTTTTTAAGTTTTGATATAATAAAATATATGTTAAATTAGAAAGGCTAATAAAAAAAAAAAAAAAAAAAAAAAAAAAAAAAAAAAAAAAAAAAAAAAAAAAAAAAAAAAAAAAAAAAAAAAAAAAAAAAAAAAAAAAAAAAAAAAAAAAAAAAAAAAAAAAAAAAAAAAAAAAAAAAAAAAAAAAAAAAAAAAAAAAAAAAAAAAAAAAAAAAAAAAAAAAAAAAAAAAAAAAAAAAAAAAAAAAAAAAAAAAAAAAAAAAAAAAAAAAAAAAAAAAAAAAAAAAAAAAAAAAAAAAAAAAAAAAAAAAAAAAAAAAAAAAAAAAAAACAACAATAAGAATGCAGATAAAAAGATTTGGAACAGACGGAGTATTATCGAAAAATAGAAACAGCTTGAAACTAACTTCTTCCATCATTTTCCATTACTCCTGCTTTCATGGTAAAAAATTTCCTAATTTAACTCTTACTTAAATAGGAAGTAAAGGAGAATATACAGTTATTTCTTCTTCCTTAATGAATTTCTTTTAAGACTATATTCCCAGAGATTTTGCTCATATTCATAAGATAAAACCAAACAATTAGAAATCAATAATATGAAGTATATTTATTAAAATCAATTTTTTAAGATCAATATGCAAAATTAGCCTTCCCATTCACACCGTAAACCACTATTTTGTTGATATATAAATACAATTGCGTATTATTAGTATGTAGTATGGTCAACAGAATTAATAATGCTAAAACAATTTTATTAATTAATTAGCGGATTTAAATAAAAATTAAAATCATGGAGAATGTGATGTAAATAACTAGGGAACTGTGAATTGAGTAGTATATTAGTTTCGGTTACCAGGACAGACAAAACACACAATCTCCATTATAATAAGATATATATTATATATATATTAATATATATATATATAGATAATGTGTATGCTTGGCACATCCACACTTGAATAGGCCGTAGTAAACCAAGGTAGATTATTATTAGGATTTATTAGGTTTTAGGAATTCGCTGAAAACGAACAAATAATTTCCATGGCCTAGGATTCCCAAATACACACCAAACCACAAACGCACAACACATAAAAAATAAAACAACACACACACACACACAAAAAACAAACATACACACATAAACAAACACAACACACACACAAACACACCACAAGCAAAATCAAAAATTGCGACACGTAAACGCACCACATTGAGTGCTCGATATTTCTGATTGAGCGTTAATAAAAATAGAAATTCATTTCAACTTAAATTTTAATACAACTCTTATGTAATATATAAAAAAATATCTTTTTTTAATTGAAATAGATCACTAAGTAGGTCTGAGCCTATTCTAAGTATGACCAGGTTTGAATTTCAGAGGTTTCCTTCTTCCTAGATGGTTGCTACCAAGGTTAAGAGACCAGTGAAATAGATCACTAGTAGGACTGAGCCTATGTCTGGCATGACCAGGTTTGAATTTCAGAGTTTTCCTTCTCGCCTAAGCTGTGCCTAACCCAAGTTAAAGAGCCCAGCTGAAATAGAGTCACTAAGTAGGACTGAGCCTTTTGCAGTGACCAGGTTTGATTCAGAGTTTCCTTCTCCTAGACTGGTTGCCTAACCAAGTTAAAGAGCCCAGTGAAATAGATCACTAGTAGGACTGAGCCTATTCTGCAGTGACCAGGTTTGAATCAAGTTTCCTTCTCCTAGACTGGTTGCCTAACCAAGGTTAAAGAGCCCAGTGAAATAGATCACTAAGTTAGGACTGAGCCTATGCTGCAGTGACCCAGGTTGATTCAAGAGTTTCTCTCCTAGACTGTTGCCAACCAAGGTTAAAAGCCCAGTGAAATAGATACTAAGTAGGACTGAGCCTATTCTGCAGACAGGTTTGAATTCAGAGTTTTCCTTCTCCTAGACTGGTTGCCTAACCAAGGGTTAAAAGCCCAGGAAATAATCACTAAGTAGGACTGAGCCTATTTCTGGCAAGTGACCAGGTTTTGAATTCAGATTTTTCCTTCCCTAGAGGTGGCCTAACCAGTAAAGAGCCCAGTGAAATAGGATCACTAAGTAGGACTGAGCCTATTCTGGCAAGTGACCAGTTGAATTCAGATTTTCTTCTCCTAGAAACTGGTGGCCTAACCAAGGTTAAAGAACCCAGTGAAATAGATCACTAAGTTAGACTGAGCCTATTTCTGGCAGTACCAGTTTGAATTCAGAGTTTTCCTTCTCCTAGATGGTTTGCCTAACAAGGTTAAAGAGCCCATGAAATAGTATCACTTAAGTAGGACTGAGCCTATGTTCTGGCAGGGACCAGTTTGATCAGGTTTCCTTCTCCTAGACTGGTTGCCTAACCAAGGTTAAAGAGCCCAGTGAAATAGATCACTAGTTAGGACTGAAGCCTATTCTTGGCAGTGACCAGGTTTGAATTCAGAGTTTTCCTCTCCTAGACTGGTTGCCTAACCAAGGGTTAAAGAGCCCAGGAAATAGATCACTAAGTAGACTGAGGCCATTCTGGCAGTGACCAGGTTTGGATTCAGAGTTTTCCTTCTGCCTAGACTGGTTGCCTAAACCAAGGTTAAGAGCCCTGTGGAAATAGATCACTAAGTAGGACTGAGCCTATTCTGGCATGACCAAAAGGTTTGAATTCAGAGTTTTCCTTCTCCTGACTTGGTTGCCTAACCAAGGTTAAAGAGCCAGTGAAGATAGATCCACTAAGTAGGGAACTGAGCCTATTCTTGCAGTGACCAGGTTTGAATTCAGAGTTTTCCTTCTCCAGACTTGGTTGCCTAACCAAGGTTAAAGAGCCAGTGAAAATAGATCACTAAGTAGACTGAGCCTATTCTAGTAGTGACAAGGTTTGAATTTCAGAAGTTTTCCTTTCTCCTAGACTGGTTGCCTAACCAAGGTACCAGTGAAATAGATCACTAAGTAGGACTGAGCCTATTCTGGCAGTGACCACCCAAGTTGGAGATTTAAGAGGTTGAAATCAGAGTTTCTTTTCTCCTAGACTGTTGCCTAACCAAGGTTAAAAGAGCTCAGTCTTGCTCTACTAATTTACCCATATTTTGGAGAAGAATATTGGATTCATACCTTTCCAAGGGTATTAGCACTATTGTGAACTGTTAGCTTTCTTTGTATGGCATATTGATTTCCATGGTTATTTAATGCAAATCTAATCCTTGTAGAAGAACAGTTAGGAGTACTAATTTAACCTAATAGCTGGGATGAGGGGTATAACCTTTGTTTTTGTTTTGTTTACGGCATATCAAACCTCGGTGGTCATTTAATGCCGACAAAGTTGTGAAATAAATTCATTCTTAATGTCATAATACAATTGTTTAAACTCATGTTTTCTATTCAACCCATAGATGCCCTAACAGGTACTACCACTCCGGGTCAGAAGTGACCAGGAAAACAATGGTGATGAAGGGGTGCTCACATTCCCAAACTCCAAACTGGAACCCACCATCAAGATAGAGTTTAACGTCATCCCAGGACATGTCGAACCTCAGGTCACCGCCTTCAGCACACATATGATAAAAGGGTTGGGCTTGCCATAAGGAGTAATGACAATGAAAAGATGATTCTAGTAATCTGAACAGGTAGCTACTAAATGAAGTAATCTCCCCTTGTTCTTCACTTGAGGAAGCTTATGTTTAGTCGGCCATTTTCATTTCAACTGTAAATCTACACTTGAAAATATAAATTTGTCGAATCAATACAACTGCACGTTTTACACAACATAGCATATAATGTGTTCTTAATAAACATTAAATTCATTCCAAATAATGCGCAGCCGCAATTAAAGAACACATTTTATGATAATTTCATGTTAAAACATTGCAGTTGTATTGATTCGAACAAATTCATATTTTGCAGTGTAGATTTCGATGGTGAAATGGAAAATGGCTGACCAAAAACATATGTTTTTTCCTCAAAGTGAAAAGAAACAAGCGGGAGGTACTCTCATATATGTAGCTAATGTTCAGGATTACCAAACTTAATTTACCACATACAGAATTTAATTAAATATTATTTTCAGTTAAATTTACAGTGAAATCAAAATGGCTGGACAAAAAACATATGGCTTCCTCAAAGTGAAAGGAAACAAGGGAGGTTACTCTCATTTATTGTACTAATGTTCAATTACCAACTTATTTACACATACAAGATTAATTAAAATATATTTCAGTGTAAATTTACAGTGAAATCAAAATGGCTGACCAAAAATATATTGGCTCCTCAAAGTGAAAGAAACAAGGGAGTTATCTCATTATGAGCTAATGTCAGATTACCAACTTATTTACACATACAAGAATTAATTAAATATATTCAGTGTAGATTTACAGTGAAATGAAAATGGCTGACCAAAACATATGCCCTCAAAGTGAAGCAAACAAGGGAGGTTACTCTCATTTTATGTAGCTAATGTCCAGATTACCTGGACTCTATACTTCCTGGAGCACCAAAAACTTTTGTATTGAAGTTATTATGGACATTATCATGAACACTTATAAGTGCATCACCAGTATGAGGTCTTGTCTAGGATTTGAACCCGCATTGACAATTCCCATTTCCTATGGACTCTAACCATTATCCACATAATGTTAGAGTCGTCGGGAAATTTTTGGAAACCTTTTGGTTTTCCCCGGGGGGGGGGGGAAACCCCGCCGAGTTCAAATTCCTAGACAAAGCTGTTTGCACTTCACAAGCGCTAATTAACCCTTGGAAGATATTGAATAATTTCCCTTCCAGCATGGGTAAATAGTAGGGCAGACTGGACTCTATAACTTTGGATAGGTGACCAGTCTAGAGAAAGAAAAACTCTGAATTCGACCTCTTAACCTCCACGTTCGGTGTCACACCAGAAACAGGCTCAGTCTACTTAGTGATCTTTTCACTAACTGCTAACTAACTATGGTCAACATATTAACTCCAGAGTCCCAGTGAGTTTCGCGCGCTGCACCTTACAGTTAACATCGTTGATCTCAGGGGACCATCCCCTTGACGCAACAATTGCGGGGAGTTTGGTAATATATAGTGAATGTCACTGGTTTAATTTTGTTTTTTTATCTCCCAGTTATTTACCAAAGGGAAATTAATCAATTGTATTCTTTTTGTTTAATTGATTTATGTTCCTTGAACATCTGCACACGATTCATTAAGTGTCATATTCCTGTTTTCGTTTTTATGTGTTTTGTATCTCTTTGTAATTCATTTTGGTACATCCTTAACCTTCAATTTTCATTTTGTAAACCTTATATATATATATATATTATATATATATAATATATATAATATATATAATATTATTATCTTATGTTTATAATGGAGATTGTGTGTTTGTTTGTCTGTACCGAAACTAAATCATTACGCAAGTCACAATTCCCTTAGTTATTTGACGTCACATTCACCAGAATTTATTTTCTTATTTAAACCCCAATTACTGATAAAATAAGTATACCTTATTAATACTGTTGAGTAATCTAACATACAAAAATACATGCAAGTATATTTATTATTCAAAAAATACTGCGATTTACATGTGAACGAGAAGGCAATTTCATATTTGATAATTAAGAATTTGATTTTAATAAACTAGGCTTAGTATATTGATTTCTAATGTTTGGTTTTTATCTTAACGAATCTGATCAAAAAATCTCTGGGATAATCTTAAAAGAAATCCAATAAACAAGACGAAAGAACTGTAATTTATTAAATACTTCATAATCTAACAAATAGAAAATTAGGGAAAAATGAAAGACGGGAGGGTGATGGAAAAAGTGATGGAAAGAGGTTAGTTTTAAAGCTGTTCTATTTTTTATTATACCCCCTCAGTTTATCTAAATAGGTTTCTAATTTGATACAATATTTTATAACATCAAACCTAAATACTGCCACCCGAAAGGTGCATATATTTGCTAGTTATTATAATGGAGATTGTGGGCTTTCGCTGTAACCGAACATATACTAAAGTCACAATTCCCATTTATTATTACATCACATTCTCCATGTTTATTTTATTAACCTCAATTATTAATTAAAATTGTTTACATCATTAGACTCTTGACCATATCTGACATACAAATAACATGGCAGTTGATATTTATAAATACAAGAAAATAGCGGTTTACAGGTGAATTGGAAGGCTTAATTTAGCATATGCATCTTTAAAAAAATGATTAATAAATATGTCTTAATATTATTGATTTCTAATTGTTTGTTTATCTTATTGAATATGAGGCAAAATTCTCTTCAATAAATCTTAAAGAATCCCTTAACAAAAGAAATAACTTAATATTATTATTTACTTCCTATTTTAACTAATAGTTAAATTAGGAATAGGAGTAATTTGAAAATGATGGAAGAGTTAGTTTCAAGTTGTTCTATTTTCAATCATACCCTCTGTGCCCAAATTCATGTTATCTGCATTTTTATTCGTTTCATTGCCTTTCTAATTATATGATATTTATTATATTAAAAACTTTAAATACTGCACCCGGAGGTGAATATATTTGCTAGTATATAAAATTGTTTCTTTATAGTATCATGAAGATGGTGTGTGTATGGGTAATATTAAAAGATTTTGAAGGCAATTTACAATGCAATTATGTGTTGAATTATTTAACTTTGGTGTTTTTTTTCAAAAAATTCAACACATATTGCATTGTAATTGCCTTCAAAACGTTTATTACAACATCAACACATGCTTCAAGTACTATAAAAGAAAACAAACTTTATTTCACTATGCGCGAGCAAGGCTTATATTATAGTAAAATAAAAGAATTTCGAACCAATTTCACCGCGGGAGCAGCCGAGCCGTGGGATAAGTACTATAAAAAAAAACAACCAGTACTTTCAATAAACTCTGAAGATGGAATTTTACTCACGAAAAATATTTAGTTTTGAAAAAAAAATAAGCTAAATAAATTCAACACTATGGCATTGTAATTGCCTTCAAAATCTTTATATTACATATATATATATATTTTTTTTAAAATTTTGGGATGAAACAAAGAATCACTATGCTCATTTGAAAAATGTGCAGGACTTACATCAGAAAATTTGAAAAGAATAACAATTAACATATGAAATTGATTAAAATAAGCACAATTAAAAACAATTTTCAATAGGGTTAAAGGGAATTAACTTTACGAATTTTTATAAAATAAGGAATTTTTTTTTAAATTCAAAAATATTTAATCGAATACATAAGGAGGTCCGCAATAACCAACCGACGTTAATTTGCGATCATAAACATAACAACACAAAATCTCTTCAAAGAAACACCAGGAGCAACCTGATTTGTGGTGAAATAACTGAAACCTGGTAGTTGCCTTATGAAAAACTTTTATATTTAAAAAATTCAGAGAATATATATTTATATATATATAATTATAATATATATATATATATATTAAATTTTAGTGGGTTTGTGGTGGACTTAAAATTCTAAGCGATTTGTTGGTTATTTTATTTAATAGTGTAGAGGCCTTTAGTAGGGGTTCACAGTTGATATTAAATGACGATTAAAAATTATGACACAGTTTAGTAGAAAATATGGAGAAAGATAAAAACAAGATGCATTAATTATTGAATAACAATAAATTTATTCAGAGACCAAATTTGGCAATAATCAACAAAAGAAAAAGAGATAGTGTAGATATGATGTGGAAAAGGTTGCTACGAAATGTAAAATTGTAAAAGTTTGTCACCGAAATGTTAATGTGAAAGTTGTGGTCTTTCGTCAAAGTGCGACTAGAGGTGGACAGAAATGAGAATTCAAGTTTGTATATACGACCTGCTGAAACGGATTCTTGATGTAGAACGAAGTGGTAAGAATAATGTGGGGGGGGGGGTGGGATAGTTAGTACGAGTGTCGTTAATTGTGTTGAGGCGGGTGAATCGTTCATCGGAACCTTTCTTGGTCGTGTTCTATCTGCCGCGAGTGGATTGTGTGTCTTGTTTTGTTCGTTGGATGTGTCCGGGTTTGAATGTGAGATGAAGTCTGTGTAATTGCTGATTTTCTTCTCTGTCTTTTATAATTTACAAGATGAGATCAAAGTAATTAATTGCGCAAACGCCGGACGTAGTTGAAAGCACACTGTTTTCGCCAATTAAACTTTGACCAATATATAAACAATTTGTGTTTTAAGCACTTTTCCTTAAGTTAGGGAAAAGGATTGTGTTCGGTGTTGGTTTTAATCTCTTAACAAACATCAACGCGGCGAGAAAAAAATTTTTTGTAAAAAAGAAAAGACCAAGATTAATCGTTACCAACAAAAAATATCTATTAGTACAATATCTTTTGCCAAAGAAAAAACAATTTATATATATATATATATATATTATATTATATATATATATATATATATATATATCGAAATAAATATTTAGACAAAACCAAACACATGATGTTAAAATTCGCTGACATAATGTCTGTTTCGACCCTTTATGAAGTGGCTTCATCAAGAGCGAGTTGTGTATGATAGAGAAACGCGCGAAAGGCAAAAACCCACTGTTATGAGACGAAAGTGGTGCAGATGAAACGTTCAATATTATAGCCGGAATTTTTTTAATAAATTCTTTTTTTTAAATTAGAAAATGCTATTCTGTTTTTGAAAAAAAATTAAAATAAATTTGATTTTATTTATCAAATCAGTAGCATTATAGTCCACAAAGAAAAACTCAAAAGAGTTGATGTAAATGGTGTAGTTACCGTCTTCGCCTTCAGCTTGACAGTCCGAGTTCGATCCCGCACAAGGCGGTCTTCCTATCTATAGGAACTGCTATGAGGCCTAATATGGGCCGAATGTACATACAGAGATTGATTTTTCCGATTTGTTTAGCCTTACATTTAAAAATTGCCCGCCAATTAAAATTATTAATTAATTAACTTTCAAATTAGGTACGAACTTAATTAACCACATAGTTCTCCCAAACTATATATATATATAATATATATAACAAGAAGACTTAGAATTTTCTGCATTTTATCTATTTCAAGGAAGCTTAGACACTAAGCTGCCTGAAAAGACTATAATTCAAAAATTCTAGTCTTCTGTTATATTTTTACTTATAAATTTTGCTCTGTGGACTAACAATAAGAAGCACACATAACTCTGCAAACTGTGACGTTTTTTTAAAAAAAACTCCTATTGTCGTAAAGAAGATTCTTCTCGGATTTTTGGATATTATATATACTAGCAAATATATGCACCCTCCGGTGCAAGTATTAAGTTTTAATGTAATGAATATCAAATTAGGAAAGGCCTAATGAAACTAAATAAGAATGCAGATAAAATGATATTGAAACAGAGGGGGTATAATCTAAAAATAGAACAACTGAAACTTACACTTCTATCACTCTCGTCTGTCATTTACTAATTTTCCTAATTGATAACTAGTTAAAATAGAGAAGTATAAGCGAATAAATCAGAATATTTCTTCTCGTGAAATCAATTTCTTTTAAGATTATTGAAGAGATTTTTATCGATATTCATTAAGATAAAACCATACGAATTAAAAATCCGATAATACTAAGCACATATGTTATTAAAAATCAAAATTTTTTAATTCAATATGCAAATAAGCCTATACTGTTTAATCATATCATACAAATGAATAATGATGCAATTTGTATTTATATATACACTAAAAGACAGTTTAACAGGTGAACAGGAAGGCTTTGCATATTAAATTAAAAATGTGTTTTAATAAATATTGCTAGTATTATCGATTTTTTAATCGGATGGTTTTATCTTTAATGAATATGATAAAAAATTCATCAATAAATCTTAAAAGAAATTGATTCACGAGAAAATATTCTTGTTTTATTCTTTACTCCTATTTTTAACTAAGTTATTAAATCTAGGAAAAATTAGTAATGAAAAGACGAGAGTGATAGAAGTGTAAGTTTTCAGTTGTTCTATTTTTAGATTAACCCCCCTCTGTTTCAAATCATTTTATCTGCATTCTTATTTAGTTTCATTAGCCTTTCTAATTTGATATATCTATTACATTAAAACTTAAATACTTGCACCCGGAGGGTGCATATATTTGCTAGTATATATAATATCCAAAAATCCGGAGAAGAAATCTTCTTTACGACATAGGAGTTTTTTTTAAAAAACGTCACAGTTTGCAGAGTTCAATGTGTGCTCTTATTGTTAGTCACAGAGCAAATTTATAAGTAAAAATATAACAGAAGACTTAGAATTTGAATTATAGTCTATTTCAGGAAGCTTAGTGTCTAAGCTTCCTGAAATAGACTATAATGCAGAAATTCTAAGTCTTCTGTATATATTATATATATTATATATAATTTGGGAGAAATGTGCTTAATTGAAGTCACCTAATTTTGAAAGTTAATTAATTAATAATTAATTAATTAGGCGGGCATATCTAATTTAAATGTAAGGCTAAACAAATCGAGAAAATCAATCTCTGTATGTAAGTTTCGGCATATTAGGCCTCATCAGCAGTTCTATAGATAGGAAGACCGCTATGCGGGATTCGAACTCTGACTGTCAAGCTGACAGGCGAAGACCAACCCCTACACCATTTACATCAACTCTTTTGAGTTTTCTTTGTGGACTATAATGCTACTGATTTGATAAAATTAAAATAAAATTTATTTTATTTTTATTTTCAAAAACAGAATACGCATTTTCTAATTTTAAAAAAAGAAAATTTTAATTAAAAAAATTCCGCTATAATATTGAACGTTTCATCTGCACCACTTTCGTCTCATAACGGTGCACTTTCGCCGTTCTCTCTATCATACACAACTCGCTCTGATGAAAGACCCACTTCAATAAAAGGGTCGAAACAGAATTATGTCAGCGAATTTTAAACATCATGTGTTTGTTTTTCTAAATATTTATTTTCATAATTATATTATATATATATATATATATTATATATATTATATATATATAAATTGTTTTTTCTTTTGGCAAAGATATGTACTAATAGATTATTTTTTGTGGTACGGGATTATCTTGGTCTTTTCTTTTTTACAAAAATTTTTTTCTCCCCGGTTGATGTTTGTTAAAGAGATTAAAACAAACACACGAAACACAATCCTTTTCCTAAACTTAAGGAAAAGTGATTAAAACAAATGTTTATATATTGGTCAAAGTTTAATTGGACGAAACAGTGTGCTTTCAACTACGTCCGTGCGTTTGCGCCAAAAATTAATTACTTTTTGATCTCATCTTGTAATTATAAAAGACAGAGAAGAAATCAGCAATTACACAGACTTCATCTCACATTCAAACCGGACACATCCAACGACCACAAACAAACACACAAATCCCATCTCGCGGCCAGATAGAACACGACCAAGAAACAGGTGTCCGAATGAACGATTCCACCGCCTCAACACAATTACGACACTCGTACTACTACCATTATTCTTACCACTTCGTTCTACATCAAGAATCCGTTTCAGCAGGTCGTATATACAAAACTTGATTCTCATTTCTGTCCACATCTAGTCGAACTTTGACGAATACACCAAACATTTCACATTACACATTCGTGACAAACTTTTACATTTTACATTTCGTAGCAAACCTTTCCACATCATATCTACACTATCTCTTTTTCAAATTTTGTTGATATTGCAAATTTGGTCTGCTGAATAAAATTTATTGTTATTCAATAATTAATGCATTTTTTTTCATTTCTCCATATTTTCTACCTAAACTGTGTCATATTTTTATTCGTCATTTTAATATCAACTGTGAACCCCTACACAAGGCCTCTACACTATTAATAAATAACAACAATCGCTTAGAATTTAAGTCCACCACAAACCACTAATAAAAATATATATATATATATATATAATATATATAATATATATATATATATATTTCTCTGAATTTTTTAAATTATAAAAGTTTTCATAAGCAACTACGCAGGTTTCAGGTTATTTCACCATCATCAGGTTGCTCCTGGTGTTTCTTTGAAGAGATTTTGTGTTGTTATGTTTATGGATGCAAAATTACGTCGGTTGTTATGCGGACGCTCCTTATGTATTCGATTATATTTTGAATTAAAAAAATTCCTGTATTTATAAAAATTCGTAAAGTTATCTCCCTTTAACCCTTGAAAATTTGTTTAATTGTGCTTATTTTAATCAATTTCATATGTTAAAATATGTATGTCTTTTCAAATTTTCTGATGTTAAGTCCTGCACATTTTTTCAAATGAGCACTGTGATTTCTTTGTTTCATCCCCAAAATTTTAAAAAAATATATATATATATATGTAATATAAAGATTTTGAAGGCAATTTACAATGCAATACGTGTTGAATTTATTTAGCTTTTTTTTTTTTCAAAAACTAAATATTTTCGGAAGTAAAATTCCATCTTCAGAGTTATTGAAAGTACTAGGTGTTTTTTATAGTACTTATCCCACGGCTCGGCTGCTCCCGCGCGTGGAAATTGTTCGAAATTCTTTTAATTTTTACTATAAATATAGCCTTGCTCGGCATAGTGAAATAAAGTTTGTTTCTTTATAGTATCTTTGAAGCATTGTGTGTATGTGTAATATAAAGATTTTGAAGGCAATTTACAATGCAATATGTGTTGAATTTTTTGAAAAAAAAAACAACAAAAGTTAAATAAATTCAACACATATTGCATTGTAAATTGCCTTCAAAATCTTTATATTACACATACACACACCATGCTTCAATGTACTATAAAGAAACAAACTTATATATACAGCAAATATATTCACCCTCCGGGTGCAAGTATTTAAGTTTTAAATATAATAAAATATCATATTAAATTAGAAAGGCCAATGAAACTGAATAAAAATGCAGATAACATGATTTGGAACAGAGGGGGTAGTGATTGAAAAAATAGAACAACTTTGAAACTAACTCTTCCATCATTTTCAATTACTCCTATTCCTAATTTAACTATTTAGTTAAAATAGGAAGTAAATAATAATATTACAGTTATTTCTTTTTGTTAAGGGATTTCTTTTAAGATTTATTGAAGAGAATTTTGCTCATATTTCAATAAGATAAAACTAAACAATTAGAAATCAATAATATTAAGCACATATTTATTAAAATCAAATTTTTAAAGATCAATATGCAAATTAGCCTTCCAATTCACACTGTAAACCGCTATTTTCTTGTATATATAAATACAACTGCATGTTATTTGTATGTAGATATGGTCAAGAGTCTTAATGATGTAAAACAATTTTATTAATAATTGAGGTTTAAATAAAAATAAAATCATGGAGAATGTGATGTAAATAATAAATGGGAATTGTGACTTTAGTAATATAGTTTCGGTTACAGACAGAAAAGCCCACAATCTCCATTATAATAACTAGCAAATATATGCACCTTTCGGGTGCAAGTATTTAGGTTTTGATGTTATAAAATATTGTATCAAATTAGAAACTATTTAGATAAACTGAGGGGGTATAATAAAAAAATAGAACAGCTTTAAAACTAACTCTTCCATCATTTTCCATCACTCCCGTCTTTCATTTTTCCTAATTTATCTATTTAGTTAGATTATGAAGTATTTAATAAAATTACAGTTCTTTCGTCTTGTTTATGGATTTCTTTTAAGATTTATCCCAGAGATTTTTGATCAGATTCGTTAAGATAAAACCAAACAATTAGAAATCAATAATACTAAGCATATATTTATTAAAATCAAATTCTTAATATCAATATGCAAATTAGCCTTCTCGTTCACACTGTAAACCAGTATTTTGTTGAATATATAAATATACTTGCATGTTATTTGTATGTAGATTAATCCAACAGTATTAATAAGGTATAACTATTTTATCAGTAATTGGGGTTTAAATAAGAATAAATTCATGGTGAATGTGACGTCAATAACTAAGGGAATTGTGACTTGAGTAATGATTTAGTTTCGGTTACAGACAAACAAACACACAATCTCCATTATAATAAGATAATAATTATATATATATATATATATATATATATATATATATATATATATATATTAAGGTTTACAAAATGACAATTGAAGGTTAAGGATGTACCAAAATGAATATTACAAAGAGATAACAAAACACAAATAAAAACGAAAACAGGATATGACACTTATGAATCGTGTGCAGATGTTCAAGGAAATAAATCATTAAACAAAAAGAATACAATGTGATTACATTTCCCTTGTAAATAACTGGAGATAAAAAAAAACAAAATTAAACAGTGATTCACTATATATTTACCAAACTCCTCCGCAATTGTTGCCTCAGGGGATGGTCCCCTGAGATCAACGATGTTAACTTGTAAGGTGCAGCGGCCGAAACTCACTGGACTCCTGGAGTTAATATGTTGACCATAGTTAGTTAGTAGTTAGTGAAATAGATCACTAAGTAGGACTGAGCCTGTTCTGGTGTGACCACCACAAGTGGAGGTTTAAGAGGTCTGAATTCAGAGTTTTCTTTCTCCTAGACTGGTCACCTATCCAAAGTTATAGAGTCCAGTCTGCCCTACTATTTACCCATAGCTGGAAGGAGAATATATAAATTCATATCTTTCCCAAGGGTATTAGCGCTATGTGAAGTGCAAACAGCTTTGTCTAGGATTTGAACTCGGGTCGACAAGTCCATTTCCCACGACTCTAAACATTATGTGGCATAATGGTTAGAGTCATAGGAAATGGAATTGTCAATGCGGGTTCAAATCCTAGACAAGGCACCTCCATACTGTGATGCACTTATAAGTGTTCATGATAATGTCCATTAATACTTCAATACAAAAGTTTTGGTGCTCCAGGAAGTATAGAGTCAGGTAATCTGGACATTAGCTACATAAATGAGAGTAACCTCCCCTTGTTTCTTTCACTTTGAGGAAGCCATATGTTTTGGTCAGCCATTTTCATTTCACTGTAAATCTACACTGAAAATATATTTAATTAAATTCTTGTATGTGTAAATAAGTTGGTAATCTGAACATTAGCTACATAAATGAGAGTAACCTCCCCTTGTTTCTTTCACTTTGAGGAAGCCATATATTTTGGTCAGCCATTTTGATTTCACTGTAAATTTACACTGAAAATATATTTAATTAAATTCTTGTATGTGTAAATAAGTGGTAATCTGAACATTAGCTACATAAATGAGAGTAACCTCCCCTTGTTTCTTTCACTTTGAGGAAGCCATATGTTTTGGTCAGCCATTTTGATTTCACTGTAAATTTACACTGAAAATATATTTAATTAAATTCTTGTATGTGTAAATAAGTTGGTAATCTGAACATTAGCTACATAAATGAGAGTAACCTCCCCTTGTTTCTTTCACTTTGAGGAAACCATATGTTTTGGTCAGCCATTTTCATTTCACCATGAATCTACACTGAAAATATGAATTTGTTCGAATCAATACAACTGCATGTTTTAACATGAAAATATCATAAAATGTGTTCTTAATTGCGGCTGCGCATTATTTGGAATGAATTTAATTGTTATTAAGAACACATTTTATGATATGTTCGTGTTAAAACGTGCAGTTGTATTGATTCGAACAAATTTATATTTTCAGTGTAGATTTACAGTGAAATGAAAATGGCCGACTAAAACATAAAGCTTCCTCAAAGTGAAAGAAACAAGGGGAGATTACTCTCATTTATGTAGCTAATGTTCAGATTACCTAGAATCATCTTTTCATTGTCATTACTCCCTTATGGCAAGCCCCAACCCCTTTTTATCATATGTGTGCTAGAAGGCGGTGACTGAGGGTCGACATGTCCTGGGAATGACGTTAAACTCTATCTGATGGTGAGGTTCCAGTTTTGGAGGTTTGGGGAATGTGGAGCACCCCTTCATCACCATTGTTCCCTGGTCCACTCTGACCCGGAGTGGTAGTACCTGTTAGGGCCCATCTATGGGTTGAATAGAAAAACATGAGTTGATAAACAAAATTGTATTATGCATTAAGAATGAATTTATTTCACAACTTTGTCGGCATTAAATGACCCACCGAGGTTGATATGCCGTAAAACAAAACAAAACAAAGGTATGAACACCCTCATCCCCCAGCTATAGGTTAAATAGTACTACTACTGTTCTTCTACAAGGATAGATTTGGCATTAAATAACCCATGGAAATCAATATGCCATTAAACAAAGAAAGCTACAGTTCACATAGTGCTAATACCCTTGGGAAAGGTATGAATCCAACTATTCTTCCTCCAAATATGGGTAAATAGTAGAGCAGACTGAGCTCTTTAACCTTGGTTAGGCAACCAGTCTAGGAGAAAGAAAACTCTGATTTCAAACCTCTTAAATCTCCACTTGGGGTGGTCACTGCCAGAATAGGCTCAGTCCTACTTAGTGATCTATTTCACTGGGCCCTTTAACCTTGGTTAGGCAACCAGTCTAGGAGAAGGAAAACTCTGAATTCAAACCTGGTCACTACTAGAATAGGCTCAGTCCTACTTAGTGATCTATTTCACTGGGCTCTTTAACCTTGGTTAGGCAACCAGTCTAGGAGAAGGAAAACTCTGAATTCAAACCTGGTCACTGCCAGAATAGGCTCAGTCCTACTTAGTGATCTATTTCACTGGTCTCTTTAACCTTGGTTAGGCAACCAGTCTAGGAGAAGGAAAACTCTGAATTCAAACCTGGTCACTGCCAGAATAGGCTCAGTCCTACTTAGTGATCTATTTCACAGGGCTCTTTAACCTTGGTTAGGCAACCAGTCTAGGAGAAGGAAAACTCTGAATTCAAACCTGGTCACTGCCAGAATAGGCTCAGTCCTACTTAGTGATCTATTTCACTGGGCTCTTTAACCTTGGTTAGGCAACCAGTCTAGGAGAAGGAAACTCTGAATTCAAACCTGGTCACTGCCAGAATAGGCTCAGTCCTACTTAGTGATCTATTTCACTGGGCTCTTTAACCTTGGTTAGGCAACCAGTCTAGGAGAAGGAAAACTCTGAATTCAAACCTGGTCACTGCCAGAATAGGCTCAGTCCTACTTAGTGATCTATTTCACTGGGCTCTTTAACCTTGGTTAGGCAACCAGTCTAGGAGAAGGAAAACTCTGAATTCAAACCTGGTCACTGCCAGAATAGGCTCAGTCCTACTTAGTGATCTATTTCACTGGGCTCTTTAACCTTGGTTAGGCAACCAGTCTAGGAGAAGGAAAACTCTGAATTCAAACCTGGTCACTGCCAGAATAGGCTCAGTCCTACTTAGTGATCTATTTCACTGGGCTCTTTAACCTTGGTTAGGCAACCAGTCTAGGAGAAGGAAAACTCTGAATTCAAACCTGGTCACTGCCAGAATAGCTCAGTCCTACTTAGTGATCTATTTCACTGGGCTCTTTAACCTTGGTTAGGCAACCAGTCTAGGAGAAGGAAAACTCTGAATTCAAACCTGGTCACTGCCAGAATAGGCTCAGTCCTACTTAGTGATCTATTTCACTGGGCTCTTTAACCTTGGTTAGGCAACCAGTCTAGGAGAAGGAAAACTCTGAATTCAAACCTGGTCACTGCCAGAATAGGCTCAGTCCTACTTAGTGATCTATTTCACTGGCTCTTTAACCTTGGTTAGGCAACCAGTCTAGGAGAAGGAAACTCTGAATTCAAACCTGGTCACTGCCAGAATAGGCTCAGTCCTACTTAGTGATCTATTTCACTGGGCTCTTTAACCTTGGTTAGGCAACCAGTCTAGGAGAAGGAAAACTCTGAATTCAAACCTGGTCACTGCCAGAATAGGCTCAGTCCTACTTAGTGATCTATTTCACTGGGCTCTTTAACCTTGGTTAGGCAACCAGTCTAGGAGAAGGAAAACTCTGAATTCAAACCTGGTCACTGCCAGAATAGGCTCAGTCCTACTTAGTGATCTATTTCACTGGTCTCTTTAACCTTGGTTAGGCAACCAGTCTAGGAGAAGGAAAACTCTGAATTCAAACCTGGTCACTACTAGAATAGGCTCAGACCTACTTAGTGATCTATTTCAATTAAAAAAAAAGAATATTTTTTTATATATTACATAAAGAAGTTGTATTAAAATAAGTTGAAATGAATTTCTATTTTTATTAACGCTCAATCAGAAATATCGAGCACTCAATGTGTGCGTTTACGTGTGCATTTTTGATTTTGCTTGTGGTTGTGTTTGTGTGTGTGTGTGTGTTTGTTTATGTGTGTATGTTTGTTTATGTGTGTGTGTGTGTGTATGTGTTTGTTTATTTATGTGTGTGTGCGTTTGTGTGTTTGCGTGTGTATTGGAATCTTAGGCCATGGAAATTATTTGTTTCGTTTTTCAGCGAATTCCTAAAACCTAATAATATCCTAATAATAATCTACCTTGGTTTACTACGGCCTATTCAAGTGTGATGTGCCAAGCATACACATTAATATATATATATATATATATATATATATATATATATATATATCTTATTATAATGGAGATTGTGTGTTTGTCTGTCTGTAACCGAAACTATATTACTACTCAATTCACAGTTCCCTTAGTTATTTACATCACATTCTCCATGATTTTATTTTTTATTTAAACCTCAATTATTAATAAAATTGTTTTACATTATTAATTCTGTTGACCATATCTACATACTAATAATACGCAATTGTATTTATATATACAACAAAATAGTGGTTTACGGTGTGAATGGGAAGGCTAATTTGCATATTGATCTTAAAAAATTGATTTTAATAAATATATGCTTCATATTATTGATTTCTAATTGTTTGGTTTTATCTTATTGAATATGAGCAAAAATCTCTGGGATAAGTCTTAAAAGAAATTCATTAAGAAGAAGAAATAACTGTAATATTCTCCTTTACTTCCTATTTTAAGTAAAGAGTTAAATTAGGAAATTTTACCAATGAAAGACAGGAGTAATGGAAAATGATGGAAGAGTTAGTTTCAAAGCTGTTCTATTTTTCGATAATACTCCCTCTGTTCCAAATCTTTTTATCTGCATTCTTATTTAGTTTTATTAGCCTTTCTAATTTAACATGATATTTTATTATATCAAAACTTAAAAACTTGCACCCGGAGGGTGCATATATTTGCTAGTATATATAACATAGAATGAATAGAGAATAAATGAGAAAAGTATTGGCATAAAAAGGTGCTCAATGCTAATAAAGCAGAGCAGATCTACAATCAATAATTATGATATTATGGATGTTATAAACTCATAACTATAAGTCTCATGCTTACGCAATCTTCAGATGAGTCAAATGGTTGAGATTTAAAAAAAAAGGTAGTTTTTTAGCGTTTATATAAACGTGAAGCGTGTTCACGTGATGGAATGTTATGATGCTAAATTTGTTATAATGCTAATTTTGCCACAGTTTAAAAAAAACAAAAAAACTTTAGCATTATATCATTCCATCGCGTGAACACGCTTCACGTTTATATAAATGCTAAAAAACTACTGGTTTTAAAAATCTCAACCATTTGACTCATCTGAAGATTGCGTAAGCATCAAACTTATAGTTATGAGTTTATAATATCCATAATATCATTATATATATATATATATATATATATATATATATATATATATATGTGTGTGTGTGTGTGTGTGTGTATAGCGTGG
Organism: Doryteuthis pealeii; assembly: GCA_023376005.1. Taxonomy (NCBI): domain Eukaryota; kingdom Metazoa; phylum Mollusca; class Cephalopoda; order Myopsida; family Loliginidae; genus Doryteuthis; species Doryteuthis pealeii. The sequence goes on along the minus strand of CM042151.1, from coordinate 114,603,374 downwards.
ACATGGAGTCAAAACCTGGTTACTGACAGTTTCTCACCTATGTGATCTTCAATTGCAATGTCTGCCCGGGCCCATTTCCTTTTGTCTTTGCTATGTCACTATATAAACCCTTGTACAAATTAATCAAAACAACCACTTTAGTTTCCTTTCTTTTACCATACGGTCAGTTTTAGACCCACTGGAGTGAGAGGGTGTAACCGATTTCTACTTTTTCCTTAGATTGGTCATTTGCAGCAGTGTGCAATAATATGAATCTACTTTCGGAGAGTATAACAAAATATGTTTGGTCTTGCAAAATATTGCGCCATCCGTTATTGCATCAGATTTTGATCATGCCCAGACACTAATGTCTTGACTGTTGATAATTTGTCATAAGGCAATTGTCTGCAATGGATGTTATTCCAAGGAAGCGTACGAAAATTGTAACACTACACGAACACACTAGCAAGCCTTGATGACTGATAGTTCCATATGACTGAAAATAAGGCATGGTCGGCTATAAACGGATTATCAATCATATGGCAGTCCGATCTCACTGACAAGTTAAAAAGACAATTCTTCCAGGCTATGTTTGTATCAGTACTGCTGTATGGCTACACCACTTGGACCTGTTACATAAACGATAATAGATATCTCCCGATTCACTAATTACAAATTCAATTCGTGCACACACCGCAATAAAAAAGATACGCACACTCGACAACAAACAAAACATAAGTTGTGACGCCAACCGGAAGTTTACTCGATGGTAGCCTAAAAAGAAATGACCAATTTAACACGTTTTTGCGCATAGGCTCCAAATTGAAGTTCCGGTTGGTAAAAAAAGAATGCCCCAAAAATAAAAATAAAATAATTTTGTAAATAAACACATTTTCATCCAATCGAAAGCTCCCCCCCCCCAAAAAAAAAGGCTTCGGTGATCCGATTTCGGATCACACAGGCCTATATAAAATCGGCTTTGAAAAGCCGACAGCAGACTAAACCAGTGACACGCGCAGACCACATCACAGGCGGACGGCTTACACCCTCACCTACCTCTACCCAAATCTGACCGACAGTCAACAAGCGAACAATTCCACTTCGTTCAGCGATACCAAGAAAAATACGTCAACTATCATACACAAAATTCTGCCTACATCACCATCCCACTACCACATTACCACGGTAATCCTGACATTTTTACTGACTTTATCATTCCTTTTACTACTATCTCCAAAATCAGACTTTCTCTCTTAAATTCAATTTCAGCTTTTCATCGTTTTCATGTTATTTTATCCAATACAATTTTGAAACTCAAATTCCGTGTTTGTTTTTCCTCGTCACCATACGCTTGCATAATAACCCTGTTTATTACAGACCCAAACGAGGCGCCTTGAGAATAAGATAGATGGGAGTTGCACAAGAATGTTGCATACGGTCTTGAAGAAGTCGTAGAAACAGCGCCTCACACGGAAGCAGCTGTACGGCCACCTCTCCTCTATCTCACAGACCATCCGAGTGAGACGGACAAGGCATGCTGGACACTGCTGGAAGAGTAAGGACGAATTCATAAGCGACGTTCTCCTATGGAAACCAGCACATGGACATGCTAATATGGGCCGCCCAACAAGGACCTACATTGACCAACTCTGCGTGGATAATGGACACTGCGCAGAGGACGTCCCTGGGGCAATGAATGATACATAATGTTAGTGAGACATTGTCATGGATATAATACATGTGATAGTTGGTGGGAGTCCCCATGGCATAGTGATTGGTTGGTTTTTGGTTTGGTTTTACGGCACATCAACCTCAGTGGGTCATTTAAGCCAATAAAGTTTTGAAATAAATCAATTAATGGATAATACAATTTTTTTTATAAATACATTTTTTTTATTTAACCCATAAATGGACCCTAACAGGTGCTACCACTCCGGTCAGAGTGGACCATGGAGCAATGGTGATGAAGGGGTGCTCCACATTCCCCAAACCTCCAAAACTGGAACCTCACCATCAGATAGAGTTAAACGTCATTCTCAGGACATGTAGACCCTCAGTCACCGCCTTCTAGCACCCATATGATAAAAAGGGATTGGGGCTTGCCATAAGGGCAATAGGGTTGGGAAAATCATATAGGTGCTAGGGCTTGACGTGACCAGCCGATTGATTGTGGGTGGTGACCCGTGATGCTTAAGGATAGAACCCAGGTAGATGAGCAGTTCATGACCTGCAATACTCCACTTTGGTCCTATCTTGGGCTAGATGGCTGGTCACGTCAAGCCCTAGCATCTATATGATTGCCCCAACCCTATTGCCCAGAGGACATCCCTGGGGCAATGAATGATAGAGAATGTTAGGGAGACATTGTCATGGATATCTATGCTAATTGCGCGACATGATGGTAGTGATGTTGATGATGATGATGATGATGATGTTTCGTACGAGGAAACAATATTCAACCTACTATCGTTTTTTTAAACAATTTTGTAAGAGACACTCCAACCTAATATTACTGTTTCTAATTTGAGATGCAAAGTTGAATATCTTGCATTGCTAAAATTCCTATACAATGATTAGCTGGTGTTGGAATCTGGGCGTAACCGTATTTGTAAGCACATGGCTCAGACGACTCCCATTTCTAAGTTTGACAACCTAGCTAAAATCTGTGTTCCTTTTTCCGGTAATTTATGAGGAAGTGCGTCCCGGTCTCCCGCCTCAACAACCGCTACCCGGTGACTATCAAAATAACAACCCCAGCTCGTCGTAATTCTTGTTTATTTAGCGTAATTTGTCGTAATTCTTGTTTAGATATGATGATGGATAGATAGTTTGGAATAGACTGAGATAGATAAACAAACAAAATAATATAGATAGATATGAACAAATGGAGATAGATATTTTCGACAAGTAAATGTATTGGGGGGGGGGTCGCTTCTTTTTTTGTCGTAATTCTTGTTTATTTAAACTAAAAACAAGACATTAAACAAACATGAATAAAAAAAATCTTAGTATTTAAAGTAATATAGATAAATATGAACAAATTGAGATAGATAGATAGATATGAAGATGGATAGTTTTGAATAGACTGAGCTGGGTCGTTATTTTAATAGTCACCGGGTAGTAATTTTTGAGGCAGGAGACCGGGACGCACTTCCTCATAAATTACCCTTTTTCCTTATATTTTATCTAGAACAAGGATTTAAATGGTGTAAGTTAGGGACTGGCAAACTGAGCCTAAAATGCGTTTTTGACAAAATGACTTTAGCCCCCCTACAGAAAATAATTTACCAAAAATCAGGAAATTATCGGATTTTAATGAAATTTTCAGTGTTTATGTATCAATGAATGATCTTTATAATGCATTATTTATTTTATTTCAAAACTTTCTCATTTTCTTCAGGTTACTTAATTTTGACCCCCTTGTGTTGGGGGCGTAAAATGTTTTGCAAGTTGGTCATATATTGTACTAATTACAATACAAATAAAGAGATAAAAGACCGAACTTATGAATAGAAACAAAAAAAAAAAATTTTTACGGTTGCGCTTCTATGAGAAAATAAGTACCGAAAATCGAAAAATAAAATGTAAAAAAAAAAAATAATAATTTAGTTTTTAGAGATTTCTTTTTTACTCATTTCGATAATTATTTAAATGGCTATTATTTTATAAAAGAAAAAATTATACATCGATGTTTTTTCTGCTTAAAAAGGGGAGGGGGTACATTTTCAATCGAGTTTTTCTTCAAAACGTATACTTTTTTCGAAAAAATGAGGTTTGCATTAAATAGATATTTATTTTTAGAATCTAAAAATATAACATTTTAAACTTAAAATTCGAATATTTTTATTTCAAATGAATTTTATATATTAATTTTTCATAGCAAAAATACTAAATTAAAGTTTTGAAATAAAATAACTGGTGCATTATAAAATTCATTAATTGTTAAATCAATACTGAAAATTTCATTAAAATTGGATAATTACTTGATTTTTGGTAAATTTTCTTTCCATCCCAAATGTTACGTTAAAATTGTAAACAAGCGCCTAAAACCATTGAAAAGGAGGCTGAATGGTGGATCGAGTCGAAATTGACCAAAACAAATAGTTTTAAATCTATTAAAAAAAACTGCATAGGTAATTATAATTTTTTTTTTTAATGATGGTTATTATGTTACTACTTATCGATTTAGACAAAAGTTTAACCTTAAATAATAGATTTTAATTATTCTTAATTCGCTTTTAAAACTCGTAGTATCGATTTTTTGCTAGTCCCTAATTTTATAACTACGCGGATAAAACTTTCTATGAAACAAGGTCTGATCGAAAAAACAAAAACTAAAAAAAAACAACCCTACCCTAGTCCGTACTATATAAAAAGTCGTCGCTTGGGGTGGCCCTAAAGTCGGCCATCAGCCAATCAGCGAAGGAGTCTATCCCCTTTTCACTAGTGCTAGACCAAGGAGATTGTTTTTGCATCTGAGGTGGAGCGCCGCTAAACCTACCATCAGCTCCTTACCTTACTGCACCATATGCCTGTGCTACTCATACGCTGAGTTGGTGAGGGCGGTATCGAACTATGAACTTTGTGGTTTCTAGCCGAACGCTCTGGGGTTTAAAAATGAAAATATATCTAAGCAATGTCGAGTCCTTTTTTGCTGTCCGGCAAATGTTTATTCAGGCGCATTTTGTGATCGTCTGCACTGGATGATACTCGGGATGACGTTGTATGGAAAGATGAAATAAATGAAGTGAATCTTCTGATGTCGACTATGGATCAGACGATGATTGGAAATTTACACTACAATGATGCTGACATGTTTTGGTAAAGAAGAGAACAGTTTTTCTCGTTATTCCTACCATAAAATAAACTGAACCGTCATTTTATGTCCGTATTTTTGCAATAAATGTTTATTTTTCTTGCACCCGTTATTTTACAGTAATGAATATATTTTCTTTATTTTAATATTCACTACAATGTGTGTATTCTACAAGTTTTTATTTTGTTGAGAATTGGGGATTGAATTAAAGAGCTCGATTTCTCATATCACTAAAGTGTGGTTTTAGCATATCAACTGGAATAGCTGTTATCTCTCTACGGATGCTTTCTTTCAGTTTTCGCTGTCGTGTGGGGCCTGCCTGTGTATACCCAATCTTTCAGGTAACCCCACACTACAGCAAACAGAAAGAAGCACAGTAGGAAGATGATATAACATAAAGTGTATGGTAGCAGAGAAAATAGACGAAAGAATTAGATTTTCATTTATTTGAAATAACAAAAGTCGGAAATTTAGAGAAATGATTAGTCTTTCTTTCTCACTCGGCGAAGTGGTGAGAAGGTAAGTGGGTGAAAATCTATTTCTTAGCCGCGGTGACATGGTTGCTTGTGTGCGTGGTGATGTGTCGTGGGTCGTGTAGGTTTCAACAGTCTTTTGATCTTGTCCGAAAAACTGACGCTGATGTACCAGTATTGGAGTTGACTGCTCTTGTGACTTTTAGTCTGCCATTTTTATAACTATGTTTAGGATCGAGATCCGCTTTTGAAAAGCTTTGGAGGAAAGTTGTCATTGGTTGAAAAAATAAATCAAAACCGGACTTTTTTTTAATTGTCTGTAGATTTAGAATTTTCCCCGCAAATTTGCGGTGGAGCCTCATGCGCAGAAACATGTTTTGTTCATCTTGGATGGGCTACTGTCGGGTCAACATCCGTTTTTGATGATTCAACCAATATCTTTGTTAGATTTTGATTCCGAAAGTGTTTTCGTTTGTTTTGTTGGTGAGTGTCTGTATTGAGTTAATGAATTTGGTGAATCAGGAGAGATATTCATTTTCTGTTATATTACATACAGCAAAATGGAATGGATGCTGTATGAGATCCAGTGCATTATGCCAATCATTCAAAACTGCTAATTACTGTTGGTTTTATTATTATTATTATTATTGATTATTATTATATATTATTATTATTACTGTAACAGGATTTTAACGGTTTCTGTGAAATTTTCAATCAAAATATTGTGTTTTTGTTATTGTTTTATTAATTAAAAACTCGTTTGAATAAGAATTGGAATAATTTCTGTTTAAATTAAGAGTTGAAATCATATACCGTAAATCCACGAGTATAGTCCATCCTTTCGGAAATTATAATCGCGCAGGGAATTTTTAGAGGGTGACTGATACCTCTGAAAACCTAAACCTTGTGGTTATAATATGCACTCCTTCTCTAACTTGAGATCAAGCAGGTCTTAAACATCCTTGGTTTGTAGTAATGACGAATCAGGGAATTCGTCAGTTTTTATAGGGGTGTACGGACTAAAGAACTCCATGAAGAGCAGGGTTCTGCTAAAAGAATGTAAAGGACTTTGCCCCACCTGTTGAAAAAAAAAACAAAAAAAAAAAAAAACGGTCTGTTTTACTTATTTTTCAAGATAACTTGTGAGCTAATTTTCCCCAAACGATAATTTTGATCTTTGAATTAACTGTTTTTTCTTGTTAACACCCATTACGTTCGTTATTTCTTTTTTGCGAAAAAAAAAAAGTCCAAAATATTTCGTTACTTCTTCAATATGGCCTAAACTCATCACGTGACGTATTTTGGTAAGAGGTGACTAGTGTGTCTATATCCCGTGATATACACCGTAACAGATCAAACGGGAAGGAAATACGAAATTAAGAAAACGTGAATTTGTCAGCTAGAATCCCGAAAATCGGTTAATTTTGAGGGTTTTTTTTTTATATGTTTCAGCATTTAAAGCAATAACACTGATTATTACGGTTTTGATCATCCAACTTTTAGAAGAAAAAGGCGCGTAAGAAATCATAATATTGCCGATGAAAAGTGCGTGCTTTTTATACATATGTACCCCATACGAAGAACATTTGACATTTAATGCTTACAATGATACATACTATTGCATATTAAAGAAAAAATACATAAATGTGGTCTCAACAACTAAGCCTGTACCAATTGTCCTATGAACAGCAGTATGTGGAAAGGGGAAAATGAGGGAAAAGTCTTACTTGATGAATGTAGCAGATAATAAGCCACGTGTGCTTTACTATCTCTTAGCAGGGTGATAGAAATCAAACGGCTTACTATTCAAAGAACTGAGTCAAAAGGAGTTCGAGGAAGGATCTATACGCTCGCATGTCATGGTTAACCCACTGGGCCCTGAATAAGTATGAAACCCATAAGGATTAAGCCTAGAAACTATGGAAGGTTAGAATTATGAGATACTCTGGTGTTAATATTTAGACACTGACTAATTAATAAGCAGGGTCCGTGTTTAGCTCGTATTGGATCTTCTAAGAGATTAGTCGGTTATGTGAAAGTGGTAGAGCGGTTCGACTGAGGAACTAGCTAAGTTTCTTTTTCCAAGTACCGGGCCCTCGTGAACTCAGCGCCGAATTCGTGAGATAGGCACTGCCATCTGTGTGGGTTAAAGTGTGAGATGATGGGTTTAAGTGTATCGCATCCGGGTCCCAGACGCTAATATACAGTCTCCTTGGCTTTTTAGCGCTAGTTTGAAAAGGGGACCTCGCGGATTTAACCCTTTCGATTGTCATGGCATGGTACCGTAACTTTATACGCGCCAGACTCCTCTATTATGCGACTTTATTCGTTTTCCTGTCAAGTTTTGCACTATAGTTATTCTCCTCTAACAGACTTTACTTACCCATTAAATGCCTTAAGTACTACTAAAAAAAGCTGACTCAATGGGGCTTAAATTGTATTTATCTACCTTTGAGACTAGTTAGTCTGAGAGCTAGAGCCGTTCGCCTAGTAAGAAGAAACCACAATGTGAGTTCCAGTTCGGACTGCGGTCACCCGCCAATCTCAGCGTTATGGGCTAGTAGCACAGGGATAACGTGTGCGGTTAAAGAAGGAGCTGACGGTAGTTGTTTGGACGCGTCCACCCTCAGAATGCTAAACACAATCATGTCCTTTGGTTCTGGTTTCTTCGTTTTTATAGCGCTCAGGTTGAAAAGGAGGATAGACTCCCTTGGATAACAGAACCTGAGGCTGGCTCCTTGGATATACCCGACTTTAGGCCGCCTCCCGGACGATAACATTCCTACTTTATTACGTTGCTCTTAAACCATTTTTAGGGAATTAGGAATGGCCTTTCAGTTTTGAATAAACATAACATATAAATTAGAGAATTGATCTTGTATATGCAAACGATAGGCTTTCTCCGGAAATTTGCGAAGAAACATTCAGACCTATATGTTGCCGAGTCAGTAAACTGAGTATAAAAATTTTGCCGAAGTGTGAAATAAAGTCCAAATAGGCGGTCTATCTTCCGTGTTGCCTGCAGTGTTTCCGCCGATAGAGTTGGTGTTAGTATTTAGCAGCAACCCGGGAATTTTGAACCGCCTTCTTTCTTTTCTCTCAGACAGCAACGAGCTTCAGACATTGGTTAGACGCCTGACGCCTCTAACCTTTAAGTGTGTGTGTGTCACGGGGAGGAACTTTGTACTCCACGAGCAGTACCAGTATTGGTGACTTCGCTTACGACACAGTCTACCACTTTTCTTTGTGATAGGTTTTATGTATCTGCTTATGTTCTATATCTTGTTGTCTGATGTATTTCCTCCGGTCGCTCATAGCGGAATAAAATATTGTATTATTCTAAATTCGCATTTGTCGGAATATTTTATGTACATCATTTTGATTACCCTCAGTTCGCGAAAGATCATATTTAAAGTACTATCAATGAATCTTTACACGGATAATTACCAGCAACTTATTCCCTATATATCGACACTACTTATCAATCCTCCGAACTACAGACATCAATATAGATTAGTAGAATTATATAGCCTCTGTTATTGCACGCAGGTAACTGTCCGGCGGAATCTTTATGTTCATTAGCAAGCGGACCTGTCAGGTAGCTTAACTGACCATCGCATTATTTGATAATTAATCGCCCTTTACAGGTTTGATATGTTTACTTGAGAGCTATTTCACAATATTGTTTGAATGTAAAAAGTAGAATTATCTTGGATTTTAACTCTTGCTCTCTCTCTCTCTTACTCTCTGCTCTCTTACTTCTCTCCTCTCTCTCTCCCTGTCTTCTCTCATTCTTTCAATTTATTAACTTTCCATTACTTCAATCTTTGTCTTCTGATCGATTGAAAAAAATAGCGTTTGATTCGGCTTCGTCTCTTTGGTTCCCCTTTCTCCCGTATCTATTCGCTTCCCCTTCTTCTATTCATTCTTTATCCAGTGTTTTTTGACAATGTAGACACTCGTCCTATTCTCTTCCTTGTGCGGCCTTTCTTTCTTTTTGTCTTTCTTTTCTCTTACATAATAAATTTACACGTGATGGACTCCATTATTTGGTTGAGGTGCGTACTAGCTCATAAGAAATAATGAACAATTCAGTTTGGAATATGGCTAACACCAGGATTATTCAGATTTACATTTTTGTGCATGTCAATCCTTTTGACGATTTGTGCTCGGACTCATTTTTATGCTAGGGTTGTGTTTGCTCACATGTACAACGTCGGAAGATTGCGTGCGGCGTTGTGTTGTGTGTTGTGTGTGTGGTTGTGTGTGCGCTTATGTGTGTTGTTTTGGTGTTGGTGCCTGTCCGCATGCCCTCCTCGCGTTCTTGGCGTGCGTGTCGGTGTGGGATCGCTTGTGGCGTGCGTGCGATATTCTATTCGGTTTGGTACAGTGAGAGACATTATATTAAGCGTTCTGTGAATAATTCTCTACCAATAGTCATATACTGAACCCCCTATTTTATGATCCGTTGCTTTTATTTGTAGTTGTGAAAGATAGTGAATTATATACTCTAATATTTCTTTCACCCCGTTTATTTTTTACTCAATACAAATATATTTTATTATTTGTTTGTAATATTCATTGTCAAATGTTGCATATTCTAAACTGTTATATAATATCAATTTCTGAGTAATGTCTTATAATGTTATATTCCAAATAGATGGGGAGGCTCGGCTTATTTACAACTTTATAGGCATAAATTGGATTCCTTCCTTTTATGACTCCCATAATTTTGTTTTTCGTCGCTTTCTTGGGATGATTAGACATCTCGCACTGTTTTTATTTATCATAGCCATATTGTGAAGTTTAGACTAACCAAGCCAAAAACTGACACAGTAAATAACAACAACAAAAAAAGGGTGAATATTCAACTTGTTTACCTCTGTAAATTCACTGCCACGTTTCTAATTATTCAGGCCTGGGCAGGCAGGTTTTACGCTCCATTTTATGGTCAGGAAATTTAACGTTTGTAAATGAGTTGATGAGTGCTGTCAAATACTGAACCAACCGCACTTGTAAACTACAACAAATTCTACACGCGAAGACTCAATACAGCTTTCTAGATTATAAACTTTATGATAACGTGGTGACATTATTAAAATATTAAAGAAGGTATATTATATTTGTATTTGTAACAAACGGGAAATTGCAAGAAAAATAGAATGCCAAACAAGTTTTAGATTGCATAGAACAACGGACATTTACAATATGGCCACAGTTGGCTCTCAGGTTGTCATTCTATATACTCAGAGATAGCGAATTTACAAGCAGCACTAAGTAGTCCTTCAAATATACCCTTTCATCAGTTACATAGGAAGGAGGGGATATATACAATGTCATATTGTCCTTACATGTCTAACTGCGAGCCATATTCGCTGTATAATTGAGTCTCATTCGGTGGAGAACGCATGCCCGCCACCTTACAGCGGCTCACATGCTCTCTCTCTCCGCTCAATGTAACTTACGTAATACCAACAGACGGATGTTCCTCTTTGTTTGGAAAAATTCTAGGTCTAGAGATGAATTTTATATTTTTTTTATAAAAAGGTTTGGTAAATTCCTGTCCTAACTGCAAAAGTTTGTCTCAGGGATTCTATCGTGTGATGTTGCCCGAAGCAGCTAGCTCAGAACATATTGTTTGGATAGCCTTGAATCGTCTAGAATGAACACTGAATTTTCCACATATGGATTTGTTTAATCACATGTTGAGAGTAGGAATTTTATATCCGGTACTTCCATGTTTGGCTGTGTAAGATCAGGGAAGAAGAAAACTTAGGCTTAATTCGTAATACGACAACTTATAACTTGTTTTTTGTGTTATATTTTTTTTCTTACTTCCGCCTCACTTGGCTGTTGCTTCTAGACTTCATGGTTGTATGCCGAAAGAAACAAAAGAAGGAGAGCGTTATCACAATAAAACTTATCGATTTATTAAATCTTCTCATTAAGGATTTTTATCTTTATTATATGTTATATTATGAAGATAAGAAAATTCTGATATGATGAATTATTGTTAAGTAGTGTGGCGCTTGAAAAGGTAATAATTTTATCAACAGCCTGTTGATTGGGTTACATGTTTAAGATCATTACCATAATTCCTTGCTGTAAATGTAAAATAACTTGAAATTTCTGGTTTTATTTATTTATTTCATAATTATACACAAAAATGATGTTTGATAAGAGTTTTTTTAACAACTTATTTTTTCGCTCGTTAAAAACAAGTTTACGTACATCTGGAACATATGTTGGTCGTTCCAACAAACGCTTGTTTCTTAGCTTAAATCATGTCTTACTTTTTGTGTTATTTTCTTTTTTTTAAATTAGAAGAAATTGATATATGTGTCCGTGATAAATTATATAGATTATTAATGTTTCTTTTTTTAATATTTTTTTAAATATTTTATTTACCTTAATATATAAAAGATATATATGCTCAAATATATGTATCTTTTTTTCTTAAATTCTCTTATTTTCAATTTATTATTATGCAACATAGGAGTATTCTCTATTAGATACGCGTAGAATGGAGGGCAATAATCAAGGGATGATGTGGATAGGACTGTTAGCCGTAATCACTTCATTATTTTTAATTTTTTATATATCTGATTTCTAGTATAAGTTGCGCTGCTTTGGACAACTGGATCTCCGGATATTTTATTACTGTAATTAGTTTACAATATATGACCATACTTTGAAAACATTTTACACCGCCAACTAAGGGGGTAAATTAGCGTACCTGAAATTAAGTGAGGAAAGTTTTTGAAATAAAATAATAGTGTCGATATATAAAGATCAATTCCATTGATAAATAACACTAAAATCTTCATTAGAAATCGATCAATTCCTGATTTTTGGTAAGTTATTTTCTGTGTGGGGGGTTAGATGGCAGCGCCTATAGGTCCATGCTTTCGTCAAGAAGACGATTTTCTTTATAGGCCAACTCATCATTTGCCCTGC
>CM042151.1:114523635-114591049 GCA_023376005.1 Doryteuthis pealeii | reverse complement strand
AAAAGAGAGAGATCCCTCTCCATGAACCTGTCATACAGCTATGACTGTCTCTCCCTTTCTCTGCTACTTGATCCAACCTCATTAACGATAAACTGGGAGGGGACAGGTGGACTTATACCAAGTTAAAACTTAAATCCTACGACTCTTCTCCCCTCTTCCTTTTCTTCTCTCTCCACTCTTCATTTCCTTCTCTCCCTCTTCATCTCAATCTCTCCCCTCTTCATTTTCCTACTCTCCCCCCCCCCTGTACAAAATTCTACTTGCCACCCTGCACGTAAAACCAAACCATGGGTAGCAGCATGGTGGATGTGAGATGCGGCGGAAGAGCCTAAATAGGCCAACGGTGTATATCATAAGATGCTGGGCGGATGAACCCTGAATGGGTCAACGGCCAGGATCAACAAGTTCAGTTAGGTAACTACTGCTCCTCATCTCTAAGACCGGCGCCTATTGATGAGTCAAACAGCTACCGATAGATATCGATGACCTTGACCCACCGAAACCATTCATGACATTACACAAAGTTCAAAAATCATGTAGCAACGTACCCTCTGCTATAAAAAATGGTACGCGATCTGCTGAGGCTCGAGCACCGGTCCCAGTGTTCGATAAAATACCTTACGGAGCTCAAAAAACACGACACATTTAAATCACATCATTCTCAGCACAGACAAGCAAGGCATACAACCTAGAGCAGACATAACCCTAACCGCACTATCTAATAAGAAGACACAGAACCCAAATCCAATACAAACCTACTTAGATGTAAAAAATCTCTCAAGCTAGCAACATTTAACGTTAGAACACTAAAAATGATAGGTCAACTCCCTGAACTCACGGCGTCCGCAGCCGAAAAGAATATAGACATCATATGTGTACAAGAACACAGACTTTACCATGGTGATATAGAAATAAATACCATGAATCTGGAAATGGCTGGACGTTTGTGTCAGCATCTGCATGGAAAAACTCTGTCAATGCCACTATAGGAGGTGTAGGAATGCTTCTTAGCCCTCGAGCACTAAAATCACTTAACAGCATAGAAAAAATTCAACCTAGAATCATGAGCGCCACGTTTAATGGCAATCCCTGCCTGACTATAGTCCTCATGTTACAGCCCCACAAATGTTAGCGATGAAACAAACATCGAAACATTTTACAATGGGCTATCCTCTCTATGTCGGCACACCCCCCAAACATAATGTATTGATCATTGGGGGAGACATGAATGCACAGGTAGGAAGAAAACGAAAACAATAGATTCAGCTTACATAACACCCCAAACAGGAACGGTGATCTCTTAGCGGAGTTCTCCCTTGAGAACAGGCTTGTTTGTCTAAACACCAAATTCCAAAAACGGAAGGGCAAACTATGGACATACACGTACCCAAATAGCACAAAAGCGCAACTAGACTACATCCTAATAAACAAAAAATGGATAAATAGCACAATGAACTGCGAAGCATATTCCTCCTTTGAAGGAGTATCCTCCGATCACAGAATAGTCACAGCAAAAATTACGATTAAGCCTACGTAGAAACAAAAACAAACAAGTAAAACAACATACGATCTGGTCGACACTTGCTAACAGCGATATAGGCAATCGCTACGCTGTAGCAGTAAGAAATAAATTCAATATCCTCCAGGAGTCATCTGAAAGCTTCACACCAAAACGAAGAATACGAAAACTTTGTTAGTGCACACCTAGAAGCAGCAGCCGAGTGCGTACCAACCAAACAAAGTGCTAACAACACTGTTCCTTGGGAGACTGAAGCAGTTAGACAAAGGAGAAACGATGTAAAAAAAAGCAGCCCAACGCAATAAAATAAAACCAACTAACACCAATCTACACAACCTTAAGAAAGCCCATATAGAACTAACCAAAGTATACAAAAAAGAACAAATAGAATATATCCAAGCACAAATAAGTAATATCAGACAATCAGTGGAAGACAGACAATCGAGATTAGCCTGGCAAACAGTGAACGAAATTAGCGGTAGGAAAGGTACCTCTAGATCAAAGCTAAAGGCAACCAGCCAAAAAGATAGACTTCAGAAATGGAAAGACCACTTCCAGAAACTTCTGGGAACCCACCTAAAATCATAGAAAATAACATCCAAAAAAATCATAGATAGACAATTAGATATCAAACTAGGGGATTTTTCAATAGAAAACTCAACGAAGTCCTAAAAAAACTAAAAGGCAGAAAAGCTGCAGGACTTGACGAAATACCCCCCGATGTATGGAAGTCAGGTAAGTTCAATGACATACTTCTTAGGCTATGCAACGCAGTATATAGGCAAAACAGAATAGATAAATGGACGAAAGGATGCATTGTCCCATTCCCCAAAAAAGGAGACCTAGGAATAGCTAAAACTACAGAGGCATAACCCTTACTGCCATTGCAGCTAAGATATATATGCCCTTCTTCTTAATCGAATCCGACCCGAGATAGAGAAAGTCCTCAGGAAAAACCAAAATGGCTTCCGCAGAAATAGGTCCACAACCTCTCAAATCCTGACTGTACGACGCATCATAGAAGGGGTTCGAGCAAAGAATTTGGAGGCAACATTACTATTCGTAGATTTCTCCAAAGCATTTGATTCTATACATAGACGGAAAATGGAACAAATACTACTGGCATATGGTCTCCCAAAGAAACTACTGACGCTATAATGATGCTCTACAAAGATACTAAAGCAATGGTACGCTCACCTGATGGCGATACGGATTTTTTTGACATCGTCGCCGGAGTCCTACAAGGTGATACATTGGCACCATATATATTTATAATATGCCTAGACTATGTACTCCGAACATCTTTAGATACCATAAAAGAAAAAGGTTTTACACTAAGAAAAGCAAGAAGCAGGAGATATCCTGCACAAACAGTCACAGATGCAGACTATGCTGATGACCTCGCACTTCTTGCAGATACACCGGCACAGGCTGAGACACTACTGCATAGCCTGGAGGAGGCAGCAAAAAGCATCGGCCTGCATGTGAACTCTGCCAAACAGAGTTCATGAGCTTTAGAAAGAAAGGAGACATCTCCACGTTAGACGGTAAGCCCCTTAAGCCAGTAGAACAATTCACGTACCTGGGTAGTAATATCTCATCCACAGATAACGATATTAACACACGAATAGGAAAGGCATGGATGGCCAAAACAAATTGTCTGTCATATGGAAGTCTGATCTCACTGACAAGCTAAAGCGACATCTCTTCCAGGCTGTAGTCATATCAGTACTACTGTATGGCTGCACTACCTGGACCCTAACGAGGCGCCTTGAAAATAAGCTAGATGGGAGCTGCACAAGAATGCTGCGAGCAGTTCTGAACAAGTCGTGGAAACAGCATCCCACAAGGGAGCAGCTGTATGGTCACCTGCCCCCTATCTCACAGACTATCCGAGTTAGACGGACTAGGCATGCAGGGCACTGCTGGAGAAGCAAGGATGAACTGATAAGTGATGTTCTCCTGTGGAAGCCAACACATGGACATGCCAGTGTGGGCCGTCCAGCAAGGACTTATATCGACCAGCTATGTAAAGATGCTGGCTGGCGATGAATGATAGGGAAGGTTGGCGAGAGATCGTCTTGGATATCCGTGCTGCCTGCGCGACATGATGATGATGACAATATCTTGGTAATCTGAACATTAGCTACATAAATAAGAGTAACATCCCCTTGTTTGTTTCACTTCGAGGAAGCCGTTTGTTTTGGTCGGCCATTTTCATTTCACCGTAAATCTACACTGAAAATATGAATTTGTTCGAATCAATACAACTGCACGATTTAACACGAAAATATCATAAAATGTGTTCTTGATAACAATTAAGTTCATTTCAAATAATGTGCAAGCACAATTAAGAACACATTTTATGATATTTTCATGTTAAACATGCAGTTGCATTGATTCAAACAAATTTGTATTTTCAGTGTAGATTTACGGTGAAATGCAAATGGCCGACAAAAAAAAAAAAAAAAAAAAAAATGGCTTCATCAAAGTGAAACAAACAAGGGGAGGTTACTCTCATTTATGTAGCTAATGTTCGGCTTACCGCAAAAAAAATAGAACAATGAAGAAGAGATATGTAGACAAGCAAATTAACGAGGTACAAGAGGTACGAGATAAACAAGCAAAAAACAAACACAATGTAGATTCCTCTTTGTTCCTTTCAGAATGTCACATGCGACCAACAACGACCAATGAACATCTTGGAGGACAGTTCAGAAATACTTGATAATCTTTCAAACTTAAAAGGGTAATTCCATGTCAAATCATCCAGGCCAGGCCAGGCCATACCGCCCCTTCAATTTTGTCCAAGTGTGGATTATGACAAAGTTAGCCAATCCCCAAAATTTGAGCTTCCAATTCCAAAAAATGACAGAGTTATGTCAATTTTTAGCTCTCCAAATTTGAGGAGGGGGGGTCGCGAAAAATTCCGACTTTCTGTAACCTATTATTGTCTGTATAATGAGTTCTAGAGCTTCCCTACTCCTAGAAATTGGTTTATAAAAGCTTTTTATCCCAAGGAATACAAAAATGCTATCAAAGTCTTAAAGTCAACCAATTTTATGTTATTTATGATTTCTTCATAGCAAGATCAATATCCTGATGTGGCACTGAGTCTACAACAACAATTTTTTTCTATCTTTATTTCACATATATTGAACATTATTTGTACCAAAAAGATAGTTTGATATTTGGGTATGGTTTAATGTTAACATAGTCCACACCTGGAAAAGATTTCAGAAAGATTGAAGGGGGTGGGGGACAATTTTACTTTTTTCTGGATGACTTGACATGGAATTACCCAGAATCATCTCTTTCTAATTAAATAAAAAGTGCTCTTGCATCCATAACTGAATCTATATCATTCTTACTAGCAAAAAAACCCCAAAAGAAACAACAAAGACAAAAACACCCTCTGGGTCATGCAAAAATTAATATTTCAAAAGATATTGCCTGAAGGGGTGTGAAAATTAAATAAATAACATAAAATGTTTAATATTTTAAAAAAATTACTTACTTAAAAAAGCATCGTATACACTCCACTAAGATATTTGTTTTACGACAGTAAGGACCTCCTGTTACATAATTATTGGATCCCTAATACTTTTTTAAGGTAGTGTAGAAACATAATGGCGATTAGTGCAGCTGATGGCCTTGAGAGTGAGTGACGGTGCTTGACCTCACTCTCACCTTGCTTTCCGGGGATAAATCGTGAGAACCGGAAGTCATAGAAGACCCTGTTCCGGTTTAAGGATTTTAAGTAAGTTTCAGTCAGTTAGCAGGTAGAAGCTCGAAGGTGTAAGTCGCATTTCTATGAGCATCCTGTCATCTGCGCAGATTGTCTGAGTTGGGGATTTACAAATAAAGTAACATCAAAACAAATCGAAGTCTTGTGTTTATTATCTAAAAACTAACAATAACACAGGGCTTCTGATAAGGAGTGATCCCTAACAGAAACCAGACCCGAAGTCCCTAAAGAAAGGCCAGACTTTAGAAGAGACCAGACCAAGATGTTAGACGATCAGAATAGCAAAGCTGGCCAGAAGAGAAGACGACTAGAAGTAAGAAATAAGAAAACATTATATAGATTTCGTACTGTGAAAACGTCAGTATATAACACTCCTAAAAATTTCTGATTTAATTATTCAGACTCTTTATCTTTAGAGAAAAATTTTTAAAGTCATAGTAGTAAAATATATTGGTAAAGAAGAACAGTTTTCTCGTTTATTCCTACCATAAAATAAACTGAACCCTCATTTTATGTCCATGTTTTTGCAATGTTTTATTTTATTTGCACCCATTATTTTACAATACTAAATATATTTCCTTTATTTATTTTAATATTCACTTTAATGTGTATATTCTAAAAGTTTTTATTTTGTGAGAATGTTTAGTTTTAAAGTGGGGGCTCGTTTTACAATTTAGGCATAAATTGGATCCTCCTTTTATGACCGTAATTTTGTTTTTTCGTCGACGATGATTAAAATCTGACGTTTTTATTTTAGAGTACCAAAGCCAAAAAGAAAAGAAATAACAACAACAAAAGGTAATATTCAACTTTTTACTTGTAAATTCCTACCATAAAATTAGGCTTGGGCATTTTATGGTAGGAATTTACGAGTAAAAAGTTGAAGTGTAAAAACGAGCCCCCACTTTAAAACTAACCATTCTCATAAAATAAAAGCTTTTAGAATATACACATTGAAGTGAATATTAAAATAAATAAAGAAAATATATTTAGTATTGTAACATAACGGGTGCAAGAAAAATAAAACATTTATTGCAAAAACACGGACATAAAATGAGGGTTCAGTTTATTTTATGGTAGGAATAAACGAGAAAACTGTTCTTCTTTATTGAGAATTCTGGGTATGGGGGGGGGGTTATCGTCCTTGTCTACGAGCCTCTGTTTCAAACCAACCAATCACGAGCCAGCATACTTTGGCGGCAAAGCCGAATAAGCAAACACCCTCTTCTGATCCAGGTTTCAAAGGGAACAGACCTAAATAAGGGTCGCTCCTCTTCCTCAACAACCAGCATCAGAGTCGGACATCAAACAGAACGTCTATCATATCCGAACTATCAGAAGGCCGTAGCAAGGGCTCCGATAATACCCTATCTCAGGACTCAGATAAGTTATTACAAATTATCTACATTTGTGCAGACGAATTAAAGTTTGCAATCCTTATTGTTATTCTGTAATACACGTCTTTTATTTCTATTTCTAGTTGTTTGGTTATTTCTTTAACTCTTAACCTGTCTGCCACACCTCGTGGTTAACTCCATAATAGCAAACTTGGAGTACTGTCGTTTCGTGTCTATTTTCTTTATATCTTTATCAATATATTTTGTTAGGATTTCATAAAATTAGATATGGGAGGTAGGATCAACCTAGTAAAAAAAAAAACATTTCCCCATATATATTTTATGAAAAAACTATTTTAAACATAAATTCATCTAAAGGTGAATAAGTATCGAAATTTTTGTGAAAATTTGACAATTGATTTTTCATAGAATTTTAATATTTTTATATACGTTATATACACAAATATAGATATCTCCTGATTCACTAACTCAGCAATTCAATTCACGCACACACCGCAATAAAGAGATATACTCGCCAACAAAATAAAATATAAGTTGCTGACACCAAACGGAAGTTTACTCAACGTTAGCCTAAAACGAAGTGACCAAATTAACACGGTTCTGCGCATAGGCTCCAGCAGAGCTTCCGGATGGAAAACAAGAATTCCTAAACAATAAAGAAAATAATTTTGTAAATAAAATTCGCATTTTCCTCCAATCCAAACGATTTGCGGGTGAAATGAAAAAGATCTCAGTTGATCCGATTTTGGGTCCCGACAACTTATATAAAGTCGGCTTTGAAAAGCCGACAAGTCAGAGATACCCGGGCAGCCTACAAGTCCACATCAAAGGAAGCCGTCGACACGAATTTTACACCTCAGGTAGACCAACCTATATCTCTCACCTACCCCTTAACCTCATGACCCTTACTGCCGACCGACTCTTAAAGGGACAACATCCTATAACAACAAGAATACACCCAACTATGATACACGATACCAACCCGCTATCGAATACTCCCAGCACAAGACGCTGCCCACCTAATCAACACCTAACCACTAACACTGGTTCATCTGCCCACATCACCACCTACACTACAACTGATTCGGCCACCGGACATTTCACAGATTTTATTATTTACGTTACAACTATCACCAAAATCTCCTTTAAATTCATTTCTATCTTTTCCTCGCTTTTCATGTTCCTTTTTCCAATACAATTATTGAAACTTAAGATCTGTGTTTGTTTTTCCTTGCCACCATACGTTTGCTACTGTTGTATATTGTACAAACGAAAATAGGAATTTCTGGTTAAATTAAACAAAGAAAAGACGGAAAAAAATGACAAAGGACTTTTTTCCCGGTAAAAGCGAAAAGAAGTTAAAAAACGGAAGAGAGGGTTTCCAATCAAGGAAGCAGGGGGAGGATAAAGAAATATATAACAAAGGTCCGTTATCAGATCAAAAGAAAAAGATGTGTAGGCGTGTCGTCAATACAAAAGCCAGAGGGTCGAGTCAGTCGTGAGACAGGCAGACAGGAGACAGTGAACAAGTGAGTGACCACACTCACAGTCACAGCTGATGGGCTGTGAGCCGTCACCAGCCCCCTTTACCCCGACATCGCCAGTCATCCCAACGGTAGTAGTAGTCATCATCAACTATTGTAAGCCCTGCTTAATGGCTAATACTATTTTTTTTTAAAAAAATAGATAGGACCCTAACAGGTACTACCACTCCAGGTCAGAGTGGACCAGGGAGCAATGGTGATGAAGGGGTGTTCCACATTCCCCAAACCTCCAAAACTGGAACCTCACCATCAGATAGAGTTTAACGTCATTCCCAGGACATGTAGACCCGCAGACACCGCCTTCTAGCACCCATATGATAAAAAGGGGTTGGGGCTTGCCATAAGGGCAATAGGGTTGGGAAAATCATATAGGTGCTAGGGCTTGACGTGACCAGAGGGGGCCTCTCCGACCGCCCGTCTAGCCCAAGATAGGGCCAAAGTGGAGTATTGCAAGTCATGAACTGCTCATCCACCTGGGCTCTATCCTTAAGCATCACGGGTCGCCACCCACGGCCAACAGGTGGCCCCATTGGGGGAGTCTTACCCCTCTGCAGAGGTGCAGTCAGTGCATTCTAACGCCCCAGCCGACAGGGCGGAATAAAGAAGGGTCCTCTCTTTGTACATACGTATCTGTTGTTTATTGAAGTGCAGTAGTCGGTAGTAGCTGAATACTAACATACATCGCTTTGGGTACAGTGAAAAGCCCAGTACTAACATACACGATTTAGGGTTCTGCATAGTTCTTCTATGGGTCTGTCGTTTTTTGTTTTTGTTTTTTCTTTTATTTTAATTTTTTTACTATGGTGTATATTTTTGTGCAAGTGGATGGGATTTATGCTGTTCTTTTTTTTTGGGGGGGGGGGTAAAATGTACATATTGGTGGGTGTCTGTGGATTTGTGATAAATATTGTGGATGGAGAATGTTTAGATATTAGAAAGAAAACTTCTTTTTTTTTTAAATTCCTTGTCTTAAAAATGAGTAAAGTTTCAAAGTATATGGATATATGTATATATGGTCTTGAATAATATAGACTAGCTGAAAACCTGCTCTACAAGCCTTTTTTTTTTTTTAAAATTTGCCCATGGTTTAATGGTTATCATTATGAGAAATGGACTAAGAGGAACAAGTTCAAATCTTGGACAAAGTCAGTTGCCTTTCACATAGCATTATTACTCTTAGGAAAGGTATGATTCCAACTATTCTCCCTGCAGCTATGAGTAAATAGTAGGGCAGACTGAGCTCTTTAACCTTGGTATGGTAACTGGTCTAGGAGATGGAAAACTGACTTCAAACCTGTTAAACTCCTCTTAAAAATTGACCTTGTATTAAATCCTGTTCATACAGAGGAGTTGGTAAATACATAAAAAATAATTCTAAGCTAATTCTGTTCTATAGTAATGATACTGACTATAAAAACAGATACTCTTTGATAAACTTACTTAATTCCTGGAATTATTGTGATGTAAGCAGTGACATAGTTTTGGTTACAGACAAATAGAGACTGAATCTCCATTATTAATAGATAGATTCTATCGTAAATCATGTTCGGTACTACTACAAAACACATCACGGGGGAACCCGGAAAGCACCGTCTGCCCCTTATGAAGGTCCACCTGAAAACCACCTTAAAGAAAAATGGGGTTTTCCCCTTTTTACTTTAAAATAACTGACTTTTTTTTCTGAGGACAGCAGCAACTGTTTTAGAATGCGTGTCCTTGTGTTGTTTTTTTTTTTCTTATGTTTTTTGACTTCGAAGTGTAACTTTTTCGTATGATATTTTACTCTAATTTGCTCCCATAGTTTTTTTCTATTCTCACTAATGTCTTCAGACTTTCAAAACTTATCCCCCCCCCTTTACCACGAGAAATTAAACCTACCTAAATGCCATGCACTGTTGTGTTCAATATGGGAAATTATTTTTAGAGTAAGTATTATAGTAGGTACCACCAAAATAAGTCACATGATCAATTTAGGGCATATTGAAGGAAGAAACGTAAATATTTTTTAACTTTGTTTTTTTCTAATCTCACAAAAACGAAATAACAAACATAAAGATTTGCTACAAAGAAAAACAGTTAATTCAAAGATCATATTATCCGATTGGGGAAAAATTACTCACCGTTATCTTGAAAAATAAGTAAGACATTCCGTTTTTTTTACAACAGGTTCAATTTCTTTATTGATATTTACGAGGTCTACCCTCCTGGTAGACCTCGAAAAAAAAATATTTCCCCTAATACATTTTAGGAAAAAACTATTTCAGACATATTTTTATCAAAGGGTATGCAATTGTGGAAATTTTCGTCAAAATCAGATCATTAATTTATTTTTCATGGAATTAAAAAAAAAAAAAAAAAAAAAAAAAAAAAGCCTCTAGTCATAACTTGTTTTTGGCTACGTTAAATTTCAATTGATTTAACGGTGCAAAAATGTAAACATTGTTTTTCGTTCATAATTTTCATTATTTCCGTAAGCTGAATTTTTTTTTTTTTAATCATCAGGAGTTTTTTTTTTATGTTTCTTCTTTCGAATGGACAAAAACTTTTCAGGATAACTTTAAGCTTTATGCAATTTTCATTGTGTTAAATTGGGGGGGGGGGGGGGTTGTAAATTTCACAGGGAAAATTGGTGGTAACTAATAATTACGATCACGGTTAAGCACCCCACGTCATCTAATTGTTAGCAAGCTTGATTAGCAGACCAGTGTCCGTGAGTTCGATCCTTAATCGGAGTCTCATAGTTCTAGCCTTGTGCCACAACTAAGCTATGCTTCGTAAATAACTATTTGGATCAAGGTTGTTCTCTGGGTCTAAAGTAACTTCGATGTAAAAACTCAGTCGGTATTTTGTCGTCTGCTCTCTTTTGAATGAAAATATTGTACACAATAGTGTATGACGTCATACTTTGTTGTATACATTATTTACAATCGCGAATAGACACCAATTCTTTATATTAAGTACCCACCAATTCATTTCAAGAACTCAGACATAGATACAAAAAAAATATAAATCATTGGTATTTTTCAGAAATTTGTTGTTAATATTACACAATTTATTTTGCAGGTGGACTATCTATAGCCTGACACCGGTTACCTACCCCATTTCTTTGTCTTGTACAGTAGTTAAGAAAATTTCTACCTTATTCTTAACTTTAATTTTGCTTTTATTATGTAATTTTAAAGCGAAATCAATTAAAAAAACAAAAACATTACGCACGTCGGAAAACAGATCCATTCAAATGTGAATTACGTACGTTTGTTTTGGGTTTAATATTACAATGCGTCACAAAAAAGCACTTGCAGTTTCGTGAATCTTTCAAATTATAATGAAGTAAAAACAAAAACAAAAGGTAAGTCTAAAGTATATGATTGTTTATTTTAATTAATGGAAACTAATTAATTTTTCCTAATTCCTAAAAAAAAATAAAATCAAATTAAATAAAGATTAAATCTATGCAGTTCATTCGTGACGGAGTTTAGGGTGATCAAAAAAACAGGAAGACTAAAATTAAAATAAATATTAATGAAATTAACAAACGTGAACTGAACAACAAACCGGGTGTAAATAATATTCAGAAATATTTCTTTTTGTGAATGAAAACAAAACTCATAAATTTTGTTAACATTCTCTAAATTAAGTTTTTGTTTCTTAATTTTTGTCTGATTTTATTTTTTTAATAATTTAAAAAGATGTTTTGCTTTAGTGAAGGTTTTAAAACTGACACGAACGTTTTATTTAAATCATTTATTTACATTTACGCGGTGTTAACTTAGTTAATTTTTTAAGAAAATAATTGTCTTCCGTGTTAATGCACTTGATCCATCATTTCTCCTTTTAGTCAGGTAGATCGAACAGTGAATAATTCATTTAAAAATTCGGTTAATAATAATAAGTTAATAGCTGGGTCCCCCAGGGTACGGAGTTATTTGTGTGAAGGTCTGTTCTGTTTCTAGGTTTTGAAGAATAAGAATAAGAAATGTTATTTATCAATAGTAGGTACAAGTTATAAAGAATAAGTAAAAGAAAAACTTTATTTTTGTTAAACTACTATTGAAGGGAGGCCATGCCTAATAGCGTGAAGCTAAGCCCATGGACATGACCACCCTTGGACGCTCACAGGAAACGATACAAGACACACCAGACAATACAAACATATAGATATATATCATGATACAAATTAGCTGTGTGAGAATCTAAATGCAAATCTGTTGTTTATAAGAGGCAATAAAATGCTTTTTCAAAAGTTTTTTAAAGACAAACTAATTTACCGAAACAAGCTTCACCTTTTCCTCCTTTTCTTCATCAAACAATACCGAATCTATTTGTTCGACTCTATAAATTATAAAATATTAGGTCTAATTTTATTCCAGAACGAATTAAACTTTACTTTTAAAACCATCTGAGATATCACAGAAAGAAAACAAAAATAAAACAAACAAAAAACAAAAACAAAAAAACCCCAAACAAACAAGACCAAAGACATGTTGGAATTTTAGAATTAAACACACCACAAACTATTTTTTTTATTTTTTTTTATTGATTTAAATTATTTCTTTTTTTCTTTTTAAATATCTTCAGTGAGCATTAATATTTTTTTAAGTTGCGGAGATTCATATTATCAAGATATATATTTTTTCTTCTTTTCAGAAAGTTATTTCATTAATTTTTATAAATTCAATATAAAACAAGGTGTCCACAAAGTCTGGGTACATGTGCTAAATTAACCATATCTGCCTTCACGGAAAAATAACATAAATAAATACAATATTGAAATCTCCGTGTACCCAGACTTTGTGTGGACACCTTGTATTTGATATTGAATTTATAAAAAATTGTTCATTGTTCATGAAAAAAAAAAAAAATAAATAAATAAAAATAAAACACAAACCTGACTTTAATTCCGGTGTCGGACTTAGGCATTTCCTCTGAAAAATACAGCCTTCCCCACGTGACTAAGCAGGCGCGAAATAAGAAATTAATAACATCAACTAAGCAATTGTACATTAGTCACGTGTGGATTGTGGGTATTTGAAAGGAAATACTGAAAGTCTTTCACCAAACACAAAATGAGGGGCTGTTTCATCATAGATATACATTGTAAATTGAACCCCCTTTTTAAAACTTGACGAAATAACATTAAAAAAAAAAAAAAGAAAAAGAAAAAAAGAAGAACGGAATATTTTCAATAACGAATATGCTTCCATATTTTACATTAACATGTTGCCTATGTTTGCTGGTAATTTTCACCTTTAGTTGTTAAAATTCCTAGCAAATAAGGCATTTAGAGTAACCTCCCTTGACTTTCACTTTGAAACAAACCGGTAGCTATTTTGAAAATCTCCGTGTGAAATAAACAAATCTTAGAAACTTTTTCGAAAACAATACAACTGCATGCTTTAACACAAAATATCATGAAATGTGTTCTTAATAACAATTAAGTTCATTTCAGATAATTTTATGCTAGGAATTTAGCCAACTGAGTTTCACTTTGAAACAAGCCGGTAGCCATTTTGAAAGTTTCCATGAGAAATAAACAAATCTTAGAAACTTTTCGAAAACAATACAACTGCATACTTTAACACAAAAATATCATAAAATGTGTTCTTAATAACAATTAAGTTTATTTCAGATAATTTTATGCTAGGAATTTAGCCAGCAGACTTTCACTTTGAAACAAGCCGGTAGCCATTTTGAAAGTCTCTGTGCGAAATAAACAAATCATAGAAACTTTTTCGAAAACAATACAACTGCATGCTTTAACACAAAAATATAATAAAATGTGTTTTTAATAACAATTAAGTTCATTTTAGATAATGCGCACGCACAATTTTATGCTAGGAATTTAGCCAACTAAAGGTGAAAATTACCCGTTTGCTTAAATGGCAGTTTGTCCTTACTGACATTGACACATTTCCTTTATTACATTAGGTACAACCAATTTAACCCCCCCCCCCTATATTTAACACCATGAAACTTGCATAAAAATTAATATTATGTTGAAATTTTTTTCCATTTCAAAGAAGAAACATTAAACAATCTCCTGATGATTTAAAAAAAAACATTTTCAGCATACGGAAATAATGAAAATTATGATTGAAAAACAATGTTTTCATTTTTGCACTGTTAAATCAACTGAAATTTAACGTAGCTAAAAACAAGTTACAATAAGAGGATTTTTTAAAAATTCTATGAAAAATCAATTAATTGTCCGATTTTCACAAAAATTTCCATAACTATTTACCTTTGGATGTAAATATATCTGAAATAGTTTTTTCCTAAAATATATTAGGGGAAATATTTTTTTACGAGGTCTATTTTATTTTATGAGATGAAAAAAAAATGAACCGTCCTAAAACGTTTTTACTTTTTTTCTATAAAGATAAGAGTCTGAGTAACTATATAAAATAAATTGTATAATATACAACGCAGTAGGTTTTTTTTTAAGAAAAATTAATTAATTCTGAAATAAAAAGTGCCAAAAAAATGTCATAATATTATTTGAAACCTTTTTTTTTTTCTTTTTTAATTGATATGTGCTATATTCTATTAACTTGTCAAAAAAAAAAAATTGTTTTTAAGAAATTAATTTTTAAGAGATTTTCAATCTTTTGTGTGCTTAAATAATCTTTTATTTTTTTATGTTTAAAAATCTTTTTTTGTGTGTACAAAACGAATTTTTCCTGGATATTTAAATATATGAATTTTAGAATTCAGGTGAACTAAAAATTTGTCCGATCCACAATATATTAATATTTTTAAAAGAATTTGTAATTTTTATTGTTGAATAGTAATGTTTGATTCTTATAAAATACGGAAGAGCAAAACTGACAACATCTGTAATACTTATTGTCTTTTCTTTGCTTTAGTTATGCTATAAGTTCAACTAAAATATTCCAGAATTATTCTAAAATTACCACAAAAAAAAAAAAATCTTTAAAAATCGTTGAAAACCAATAATCGGTTTTCGAATATGCACAAGAAAACAATTATGTCGAATACAGCCACCCATACATTTAAATGTATAATTATCAAAGAGAGATAATATGTAAAGTTACAATCCCTGTTTCCACAAGAAAAAAAAACCCTTTTGTATGTAAAACAGATTTTTTTTATTTTTTTTTTTTATTAACGGTGAGTAATTTTCTCCAATCGGATAATTTGATTTTTGAATTAACTGTTTTTCTTTTGTAACAACTCTGTATAATTATTACTTTTTTTTTTAGAGAGATTTAAAAAAAATAAAGTTAAAAAATATTTACTTTCAGTTATTGAAGATGGCCTAAATTGATCACATGACTGGATTTTGGTTACCCCTATGGTACACATTTGTTAGTGGTACACATTTGTATTAGATTATAATGATGTTGTTGATGATGATGATGATGATGATGATGAATTTAACTTGCCCTTTGTTGTTGTTGTTGTTGTTATTGTTGTTGATGATGATGATGATGAGGATGAAGATGAGGATGATGATGATGAATTTAACTTGCCCTTTATTATTATTATTATCATTATTATTGTTATTATAATTATTGTTGTTGTTGATGATGATGATGATGATGATGATGATGATGATGAATCCCCAGTGGGGAGTAGCTCCATATTTGTAGAGAATTAGATATACACCAGTAAGTGTTGAAAAATATTCGTCAACTTCTGATTAATTAAAGTAATACCTGGATACCAGAGATCTCAATTGGATTCCTATTCTCATTAAATAAAAACTATTTTAATATAAAAAAATGAATCTTTCATTTTAAGTTTTATTTAAAAAAAAAAAAAAAGGTGCTATTCGCTGAATTGTGTCCTGGCCTCCTGCCTTAAAAAACGCTAGGTGGTGAGAGCTGAAAAAACAATACACTCTACGAATGAAGTCCCTAGCTGAAGTGGTGCCTGATGAAAAAAATATTTGAACCTTCCCCTCTTTAAAATATTTAGGGAGGGGGGGCTAAATATTTACATTTACTTGTCAATTAAAATATGGCTTGCATTTAACGCCTTCAAACCACAAAAAATTAAAAAAAATAATAATTTGTCAATAAAAACGCCTTCAATCCGCTAAAAAAATATCTTTTTTTCAGTATTTTCATTTTATTTTTTTCAACAATCAATTACAAATAAAAAATAAAAACATTTTTTTTTGTATTTTTATTTTATTTCCAACAATCAATTACAAATAAAAAATCAAAATATTTAGATATTCTTCATTTGTAGGGTGGGTTGTTTTTTCAGCTATCACCGCCTAACGTTTTTTAAGGCAGGAGACCAGGCCGCAATTCTGCAAATAACACAACAACAAAAAAAATAACAATATTAGTTTATCTTTAGTGCAAAATTAATTTTTTCATATATGCTGTTTATATATATTTGTTTACTAACAGCTGGTGAAAAGCAAAATTCCGTTCCTTTCAAAACTGATCTCTGCTGGGGTATCTATTGGTGACCTGATCCAATTTTTAATAGAAAATAGAATCCAAAGTTGATTGATTCATCTTGGATTTTAATTGGTTATAAAATCTATTTTCTAATAATTTAGGAGGGAAAAGATTCTTAAATTATTTATGCTTTGGATCCTACAAACTTCCTGAGGCAAAACAGATCTTATTCAAAGATGCTTATTGATAAAAGAAAACCCAAAATGCTGATTTAGATCTCATGGCTCTTGGAGCCTCTTTTTTTGCACAACTAACTCAGTTACTCATACACAGAAGCACCTGTTAGGGGGGGGGTCCCATCAATGGGTTAAATAGAAAAACATGAGTTTAAAAAAAATGGGTAATCTGAACATTAGCTACATAAATGAGAGTAACTTCCCCTTGTATCTTTCACTTTGAGGAAGCCTTATGTTTTGGTCGACCATTTTCATTTCACCGTAAATCTACACTGAAAATATGAATTTGTTTGAATCAATACAACTGCATGTTTTAACACAAAAATATCATATGTATTCTTAATTGTGCTTGCGCATTATTTGAAATGAACTTAATTGTTATTAAGAACACATTTTATGATATTTTCAAGTTAAAACATGCAATTGTGTAGATTTATTTTATTATCCAGATTAAGTGGACCTGGAAGTAATTGTAATGAAAGGGTACTCCACACTCCCCAGGTCTTCAGAAGTGGAACCTCACCATCAGAGGAAGTTTAGTGCCATCCACAGGACACTCGCTTTTTTTTTGGTGGGGCGGGGTCTTACTCCTCTGTAGGGGATACAATCACTATATTCTAAGTCAGTGATTCCCAACGTGGGGCCTACGCCCCACTGGGGGGCAATTCAATAATAATAGGGGGGGGGGCAATATGAAAAATATTGTAATATCAACATTTTTTTTATTTTACCCTATATGGGTAAAAATTATAAATTTATAGGGTAAAATTGTAATTACAACCTAGCTGAGCACAAAAGCTTGTACAATCTAGTCAAGTGTTCACCCACTAATGTTATCGTGCATCTGGCACCAACTATATGCGTGGCTTCTGACTTGTTTAAGTTCACAGACTTACAAAAATCACCCACTCACTCTCTTGATGTTAAAATTCTTAACAGAAAACTTGATTACAGCAAATAAACCCCTATACATTTTTGAATACCTAATTACCAATGGAAGTATTTGGCATAAAATATCCCAAGGGGTTGACATGCCGTAAAACCCAACCAATCAAACCAAACCAAACCATCTGACTTGTTTAACTTTGCAGTTCTTCATCTGTTGCCCTACCCTACAATTATACACATTATAAAATGGATTTTCTTTGATTAAATTTGAAGTTAAACCCTTTAGTTTTATTTGAAAGATACCATTTTTTATGTTATACTTCTTCAAAACTGATATTGTTATATCATACTAAACAATTAACAGGTGGGGGACATGAAGAAATTTGTGATAAAAAGTGGGGGCCATGGTACTAAAATGGTTGGGAACCACTGTTCTGAGTCTTGTGAAAAGGGCAGGTAATGTTTTGAGAGATTCGTATAAAAAATCAATTAAAATTAGGAACAGGTAAACAATACATAGATGAACAAATTCGTGCACCTGTTGATTCAGGAGGATCAAAGGAAATTCTTAAAAGATTCAACAAAAAAACTAATAATCTGATTTTAATAAAATTTTCAGTATGTGAAGTAATAAAGGAGAGCTTTTATTTTAAATAAATGTTTACTCTAAATTAAAACGGCTAAGTATTTTTAAATCAAACACACACGTACACACATATTAATGTATATGAACAAGGCATGCACGCAAACAGAACACACACACCCTAGAAATAATACACACACACACACACAAACAAACAATGTGTTTTGATATGGCTTTTTTTTAGCTGACAATTTTTGGGAGAATATGTGCTTAATTGAAGTCATACCTATCGACTTCAATTAAGCACATATTCTCCCAAAAATATATATATATATATATATATATATATATATATATATATATATATATATTCTAAGCTTCTAAATCCAACACATACATACACACATATTAACACAAATCCAACACACACATACACATATATTAACGTATATGAACAAGGTATGCACGCAAACAGAACACACACACCCTACAGAACACACACACATGGTGTTGAGACTTATGAACAAATACACCGCACACACACAACAGAACAACAGGTGATTTTGATAGTAAATTTACACACCTGCACCCATAAACAATCAAACAATATCTGGAATGTTAATCTCAGACACATATTGATTAAACAAAAAAGGGATCAGATGATCCTGTTAGTTAACAAAAAAAAACATGCTTAGAGGCGAGCCAAATCTGGAACAATAATTAAAGAAAAAAAAAAAAAGGGAAATGAACAGACACACAAACATAAACGCACACACACACACTTACAAACACCCCCCCCCCACACACACACAGAATTTAGAAGACATGAGACAGAACCAAATGAACAGCCACTAGCAACAACTTCAGTTCTAGTAATCTTTTGTAGAAGGGATTTTTTATCCCGAAATATTAAGAATTAAAAACAATTTAACAAACAACACCACAGTTACCTTCTTTTTTCTTTACACTTGCATTGTGAGAGCCTTCAAAAAACCAACCAACAAATTTTTTTGTTAGTTTTTGTTCATGCATCGATCCGTCCATATAGTGAACAATAAGTTTCTCCGTAATGTTTTTGGTGGCTCAACATGAATTTTACATTTTTGAAAAGAGAATTCAATGACAGAAAAAAAAGGCGATGTTTTGATAAAGTCAGTAGTACATCTTACATTTTGAAACTCAAATCTCATAAATATGAAAATATATTCTATTTTGGATTTTTTTCAATCATTAGTTTATTTTTTAAGAAACTAACAACAACTACTACTACTAAACGACTAAATGTTTAACTTATCTACCTTTTTATTTTTTTATTTTAGAGATGTTTTAAAATTGATAAATGTAAAATGAATTTCTCATTTCACTGGCTGACAAGGGGTATTTGTTTAATTAAAGAAAAGATTGTATTAACACTATATAGCTAGAAATAATGAGGTTTCATTATAATAGTCTCCATGAAAAAAGTATTGAAAATAATTTTTTATGTAAAAATGGTTGTCTGTTTTTTATACAGTACAATAACAGCCTTGATCAATAGGTGATAACAATGTGTTAATGCCATTTCAAGCAACACACAGCAATACTGCTATGATATAAAGATTCTATGATGTTTCTGATAGAATTTTATTGTAAATAATTTGATCTAAATACAATTTAATTTAAACAGAAATTACACATTACATAGAAAATGCTGTAACAGTTTAAAAAATGTAAACAAAAAGATGATCTAATACAAAAAAATATCTGTTATGTGTAACAGAAATCTGTTTTTTTTTCTTTTTTAACACATAAACTTGGAATTTTTCTTTATATTAACTAGAAGCGGCTACCCGGCGTCACCGGGATAGAAGCGGGATTTTTTAAAAAGTTAGTCCTGCGGATCCATTAGTACTGAATTGTGAGTTGGATCCTCGTAGAATGTCCAATTAAATCCTTACGTAAAAAAAGAACTTGCATTGATCCAGCCACTTTCCAAAAAATGTTAATGTTTACTATTTAAAATATCAAATTTAAAAAGTTAGTCCTGCGGATCCATTATTACTGAATCATGAGTTGGATCCTCGTAGAATGCCTGATTAAAATTCCTACGTAAAAAAGAACCTTGCATTGATCCAGCCACTCCCAAAAAATGTTAATGTCTATTATTTAAAATATTAAAAACACAAAAAAAAAATTCCATGCTGTTATCAGTTAAATTTTATTTTTTAATCATCTTCACTAATATAAATCAAATCTTTATTATTTTTGCTCAAAAACCAAACCCTGGTGATATTTAATGTATATATATATTTACTTTATTGTTAATTGTTTTATTTTCGAAGTTTCCTTCGGATATACACAAACACACAACTGCCCTTTATATATGTATAGATTACATTAGGACATACATACACACAACTGCCCGTTATATATTTATAGATTACATTCAGACATACATACACACAACTGCCCGTTATATATTTATAGATTACATTCAGACATACATACACACAACTGCCCTTTATATATGTACAGATTTAAAATGTAAAAGAAAACAGTAAAAAGATTTCCATTTCTTATTAATGTTTTAAAATTATTCATTTATTTGATATATGTTAGGTTTGAATGTAGAACTTGTCTGCGTTAAATACATTAGTGTATAAATAGATACAATTATCTAGGAATGCTCATATGATTATAACTATAGATAAGTATATCTCTCTACGTTTATATATGTAATCTTGTTTATATGCATAGAATTTGTTTGTATCTGTAGAGGGATATTAGTGAGACCAGAAATTCTGTATGTGTCTTCTCTCTCTCATTCGTTCCAATGGTTGTTGGATTGCTCCTTGCTTTTGAGAAACTGGAAACATGATCTATCTATTGTAAGATCAGCTCATACACATACTGTCCACTGTATGATTCTCTGACCACCCACCCTTATTGGTCATAGCCCCTGGTAGGTCTTATGCACAGCATCCATGTTTATTGTTATTAAGAACACATTTTATGATATTCTTTTGTTAAAGTTGCACTATTTTTGCCTACTTTTTGTTGATCACTAATAATTTCATTTAAAAGTCAAAATCTATTAATGATAGAGATTCAGTCTCTTTTTGTCTGTAACCAAAACTATGTCACTGCTTACATCACAGTAATTTTTTAAAAATTCAATGAAAAATCAGTCAGGAAGTCAAATTTTCACAAAATTCTAGTACTTATTCACTTTAGATGAATTTATGTTTAAAATATTTTTTTCCTAAACTACATGAGGGGAAATATTTTTTTGCGACCCCCCCTCCCCAAACCTATTTCATTTTATGAAATCCGAACAAAATATATTTTACTCGTACGATTATAAAATCTTTCTATAAAGAATAAGATTCTAAATAAAATAAGTTTTAGAAACGAGGTCCTTACTGTTGTAAAACAAAACAAATATCTCAGTGGAGTGGATGGAATATGATGCTTTTTAAGTAAGTAATTAATTTTGTAAAAAAATATTAAGCATTTTGTCACAAAGTGTCTGTCTATTTATTCAAACACCTTCGCCAAGTCGTGTGTGTTAATGACAGTCCCACAATTTTGCTGACAACAAGTTTGGCTTCCCGGGCCTTTTACAAAGAAGTTGTTTCGCACCGTGCGCTCAAGGATGTACAGACAAACACCGTAGTTCAAAATAGTTCTTTATTTTTTCATACGGCACATGCCGTGAAAACTTTGCTGGCACGTAGGGACTTGCACATTAAAAATAGACCAATATCTTAGTGGTTCTTATACTAAGAATTGCGGTTCCAAAAAGTTGCTCACAATGGGAGCCTCAAAAAACTTGACTTGCCCAAGTGGGCATCTCAACAGAAAGACAGATCCTTGCCAGGACTCCTTTAGACCTGACAATACCAAAATTACTACTCAGTCCAAGACTTTATCTTTTATTTAAAACCCTTTTCTATTTCACTGCACAAACAGCAGTGAGTTACTCATCATATAACACAAAGGCAAAATAAGCACTCCAAACAATCTCAAAAATGCACTTACACATATATTTGGGGTTATTAAAAACCCAAGAACTATTACTTATAAGGTAACCATCTTTACCAGGAGGATGATCAGGGTCATAGGGTACTTTATTTGGGGTAAGAGGAGGAAGTGGGAAGGGGAGGTCTAAAGCCGGACATGATGCCCATGACAAGACAAAATTTAGATTACTGCTGGAATCTGCCTAAAACAGTGACAGCCACAGTGTGGTCCTAGGTGATTATTGAAAAAGCCTGAAAGTCAAATACTTAGTTACAAGTTATTGATGATTTCTGATTTTGTTCATAGCAAGATCAATATCTCGATGTGGCACTGCATCTATGACAAAGATATTTTACTTTTATTATTTCATGTCTATTGAACATTATTTGTATCAAAAAGATAGTTTGGTTTTTGCTCAGAACCGAAGCTACAACATTTTGTTAAAATCTGTTTAAATTTCTCACTTCAGTCTTTCTGAAATTTTGTCCAGGTGTGGACTATCTTAAAGTTAGACAATCCCCAAAATTTGAGCTCTCAATACCAAAAATTGGCAAAATTATGTTGATTTTTAACTTTCCAAATTTGGGTGGTTTGTCGCAAAAAATGGCGACTTTTTGTAATCTAATTTTGTCTGTAAAATGAGTTCTAGAGGTTCCCTACTTCTAAAAATTGGTATATAAAAGTATTTTTGTGCAAGGAATCCACGAATGCTATCAAGAAAGTCTGAAAGTTAACCAGTTTTAAATTATTAATGATTTGCAAAATTTTAACTGATGTTGTAGCTTCAGTTCTGGGCAAACACCAAACTTTCTTTTGGTACAAATAATGTTCAATATATGTGAAATAATAATAGAAAAATATTTTGTCTTAGATTTAGTGCCACATTGGGATATTGATCTTGCTAGGAAAAAATCAGAAATCATCAATAACTTAAAAGTATTTGACTTTCAGACTTTTTCGATAGCATTTTTGGATTTCTTGGCTAAAAATACTTTTATAAACCAATTTATAGGAGTAGGGAAGCCCTAGAACTCATTTTACAGACAAAAAAAGATTACAAAATGTCGCCATTTTTTGCGAACCCCTTCAAATTTGGAGAGCTAAAAATCAACATAAGTCCGCCAATTATTGGAATTGGAACTCAAATTTTGGGGAATGTCTAACTTTAACATAGTCCATACCTGTACAAAATTTCAGAAAAATTGAAGGGGGTGGGTGACAATTTTACTTTTTACTGGATGATTTGACATGGAATTACCCATATATATATATATATATATATATATATATATAATCACTATATATATATATCCTTATATAAAATGAAAATGGAAGTGAATCTGATAGTATGTTAAGAAGAGAAATAAAAGAAAGAAAGTATAGAATGGATAAAATAGGATTATTTTAATTAATTTAACTTACATGTGTTTCGGTCAGGAGTTTATCCATGTGTACTTTATTCTATCTATTATTATCTTTAAATTATTATTATTTCATTTCATTTTGTTATTTAAAAATAATAATAGTTTGAATAATGTACACATGGATAAACTCCTGACCAAAACACGTGTAAGTTAAATTAATTAAAATAATCCTATTTTATCCATTCTATACATTCTTTCCCTTATTTCTCTTTTCAACATATATATAATCACTATATATATATATATATATATATATATATATATAGAGAGAGAGAGAGAGAGAGAGAGAGAGAGAGAGAAATAAAATTGATTATGATTAATGTAGATTCATCTAAAAAATTTGAGAATGTACCTGAAAATTCTTTTTCTTTTCTTTTGCAGTTCCTGTGTTTGAATTTCACAGTTGCATTATCATGTGCTGCCATCAATGGCTAAGACTGCCTTGACTGAAATTAGGTTTTCAAAGCCATGAATTACACAAGGTCAACATCTTGGCGCTCTCAGAATGAAATGCAGTAGAAACGGACAAGTAAATAAAGCAGCATACTAAAGGATTAAAAAAAAATCCACTTCCATTTTGGACTTAGCTGATAAAATTTCACTCATATCGAACATGGATACCTTTAGTATAAAAGGAGCTTTGCCCTGTGACATATGTGGATACATAGTATCTTGTAAATCACATCTCGAACAACATATGAGGAAGCATACAGGAGAGAAACCCTATGTCTGTGAGGTTTGTGGTGCAAAGTTTTCCCGTGTCTCAAGCCTCAAAGTACACATGTTGTCACACACGGGCGGTAGGAGTTTTCACTGTGAAGTGTGTGGTTCGAAATTCGCCCAAGGTTCACATCTCAAACAACACATGATGAGACACACCGGAGAGAAACCATTCCAATGTGAAGTTTGTGAAGCAAAATTTGTACAGAGCTCAATTCTCAAACAACATCTGCTAACCCACACTGGAGAAAAACCTTTCAGCTGTGAGGATTGTGGATCCAAGTTTACAAATAAATCACATCTCAAACAGCACATGCTAATACACACAGGAGAAAAACCATTTCCATGCGACGTCTGCAAAGCCAAATTTTCACGTAAATCACATCTTAAACGACACATGATCATACACACCGGTGAGAAAACTTTTGAATGTGACATTTGCGAGGCAAAGTTCGGTCAGAAAACGCAACTCCAGCGTCACATGTTAAAACATAGTGGCGAGAAACAATTCCACTGCGAAATTTGCGGGGCTAAATTTCTTACCAGTGCAGACCGCAAAAAACACATATTTAAACACATTGAAGAGAAACCTTTCAATTGTGAGGTTTGCGGATCAAAATTTTCTAGCAGTTCTGATCTCAGTCAACACAAAGAGACACACTGTAAACAAAAAAGCCAAAAGAATTAGAATCTCAAGATTAGTTTTGCATTAGTATTATCTGTGTTATTCGGACTATTGTTCCCATCTTCGTTTCGGACGATATGCCCTCCGGCCTTCTTCAGGTATTTCTTCTCGGACTCGGGAACCTTCTCGGACTCGGGAACCTTCTTTTTGAACTCGGGAACTTACTTGTCGTAATCGGGAGCCATCACGGAACTTTGAACCTAACTCTTTATTTAGTCCACGGGGGTATCCTGTTCTCATTCCGCTAACCATGGCTGGGGTAGGAGTTGTGTTAATTATTTTTCTAACTTTCACTCAGGATCAGGATCCAGAGATAACTGTCACTTAGAACTGTCTTAACCTAACTACCTTATCCACTAGGCCATGTGTCCAATTGGACAAATAACAATGAAGATGGGACAATAGTCCGAATAACACAGATAATACTAATCTTCAAGCCTCATCTCAAACATTCAGAGAAATAGTTTTGCATTGTAATTATCTCGCATTTCAGAAAACATTTCTCAACATTTCTTAACATTCTGTACATACTCATTTTCAAAACAATAAGAAATACGAGGGTCGGCTGAAAGGTTCATAGGCTGACCAAGATACTCTCATGGAATGTGACCAAATAAAGTTTATTTTTTGGTAATTCTTAACTTGTTCCTCGTAAATCCCTACCATAAAATAAACTGAAACCTCATTTTATGTCCGTGTTTTTGCAATAAATGTTTTATTTTTCTTGCACCCATTATGTTACAATACTAAATATATTTTCTTTATTTATTTTAATATTCATTTCAATGTGTATATTCTAAAAGCTTTTATTTTGTGAGAATGTTTAGTTTTAAAGTGGGGGTTCATTTTTACACTTCAACTTTTTACTCGTAAATTCCTACCATAAAATGCCCAAGCCTAATTTTATGGCAGGAATTTACGAGTAAAAAGTTGAATATTACTTTTTGTTGTTATTTCTATTCTTTTTGGCTTTGGTACTCTAAAATAAAAACGTCAGATTTTAATCATCGTCGTCGAAAAAACAAAATTACGGTCATAAAAGGAGGATCCAATTTATGGCTAAATTGTAAAACGAGCCCCCACTTTAAAACTACACATTCTCACAAAATAAAAACTTTTAGAATATACACATTAAAGGGAATATTGAAATAAATAAAGGAAATATATTTAGTATTGTAAAATAACAGGTGCAAGAAAAATAAAACATTTATTGCAAAAACACGGACATAAAATGGGGGTTCAGTTTATTTTATGGTAGGAATTTATGAGGAACAAGTTAAGGATTACCTATTTTTCAACATAGTCCCCAAACATTTCTAACATCGGTGTTGCACTGCTTTGATCCCATAGGTAAAAAATCATCAACAGCAGATACAATGTCATCATATGAATTTTTCAACCTATAGTCCCCATTGCAGTCTACACACATCAGTGTTGCAGTGATTGTACCCCACTGGTCAAAAAAAATCATTGTATGAACTTTTCAACCCACCCTCGTAATATGCACTAAAATTGAATATTTGGATTTTGAACAAAACTATGAACATATTTTCATCCGTGTGTCGATGAAACAAATGCAATAAAAAAACGATTTGATATTTGTAAATTTTATTTTGGTGTATCAAATGTATTCTTTTATTTTTCACAGACCTTCAGGTAATCTGAACATTAGCCACATAAATGAGAGTAACCTCCCCTTGTTTATTTCACTTTGAGGAAGTTGTGGTCGGCCATTTTCATTTCACCTTAAATCTACAATAAAAATACAAATTAGTTTGAATCAATACAACTGCATGTTTGAAAATATCATAAAATGTGTTTTTGATTGTGCTTGCGCATTATTTGAAATTAATTTAATTGTTATTAGGAACACATTTTATGATATTTTCATGTTAAAACATGCAGTTGTATTGATTCAACAAAATTCGTATTTTCAGTGTAGATTTACGGTGAAATGAAAATGGCTGACTAAAACATAAAGCTTCCTCAAAGTAAAATAAACAAGGGGAGGTTACTCTCGTTTATGTAGTTAATGTTCAGATTGCCGACCTTCACAGCTTCTTTCATTCACACAACTAAAGACTGTAACTCTACTATATTTGATACTATCATTATACGTATACAAGGTCATTCAATAAATAAGGGAATTTTTTTGAAAAAAGCAAAATGAATTTTTTGAATTTTTTCAATAAATGTAAATTTTGCATTTTTGAAATTATAGCAAAAGTTATTTTAATCTTGCAAAAATATTTGTTTTGGGGCTATTCAAAATGGCATCAATCAAACACAATGCTTCAGGTTTGAACAGAGGTCTGTTATGAAATTTATGGTGGGTGCTAAGTGCAAAAAATGGAGGCGCGTAGTCTAATGGTTAGAGTCATAGGAAATTGACTCGTCAACCTGAGTTCAATTCCTGGACTGAAGCTGTTCACATTTCACATGGTGCTAATACCCTTGGGAAAGGTATGAATCCAATTCTCCCTTCCAGCTATGGGTAAATAGTCAGGCAGACTGGGCTCTTAACCATGGATAGGTAACCAGTCTAGGAGAAGGAAAACTCTGAATTGAAACTGTTAAGTTTCTGACCGCCATCATTGGCCAGTTGAAAAGGACTTAAAGTAAGTCCTGAGCTATGGAGAATCCTTTGGTAAGTGAATAAGTCCTGAGTTATGGAATCCTACGTAGTGTCAAAGGTCCAGTGATATAATCCTATGTTCCGTCGTCCATGAAGGTTCAAAGCATTGTGCGTAGTTATGACCAGAACAGCCGGTATAAATAACAATATCAGCAGCAGAGTACTGCCAGTGATTGGCCAAGAATATGGTCACATGATTATCGTGAGTCTATAAATAAGAGTGGGCATCCGGCACACACCTTATATACACAAAAATCTCAACAGAAACCTGTTAAATTCTGCTTAAGAAATTGACCTTGTCAAGAATTTGAGCCAACTGAATTAAACACCAAAAATTGAAGCGGGCTATTAGAAAGGGTAATTTTCAGCCCAGCAACATTCAAAGTGGAGAAGTTCCAACATGTAGTTTATGTGGAAGAATATGTCTTTCCAGGGCTGGCCTGGTGAGTCATCTGAGAAAACACAAGGATAGAGTGTCAAATGCTACTGGCACCCAACTATATGATAAAAAAAATAACAAAAAAAAAAAAAAAACGGGAAATGGTCGAACACGAGTTGACGGCCATTAATTAATTATATCTTATTAAATTACGTCACTGCTTACGTCACAATACCTGCAGGAATTGCATAAGTTTATCAATGAGTATTTAATTTATAGGAAAAATCATTAATACATAGAATAAATCTTATTTACTAGAATCAACCTTATTTGTTGCTGATGAAAATTTGCCTCAAAACAACCCCTGTTATTAGTACGTTTAAAATCCTGCAATATGTCTTATATATCACTAAGAAATAAGGTTTACATAATATATGGTGGGCTAATTTGCATACTGGGTTTATAAAAACTGGGTTTGATAAATAATTACTATGTATTATTGATCTTTAATATTATTGTTTTATTCTCCAACGTATTAAAATCAATCCTATGAATGATTTTATTAGAAACCAATTAAAATATAATTAGAATAAGTGTAATCTTTTTATATGCGTTCTTATTTAATTTCATTAGTCTTTCTAATTTATTATATTTCATTACATTAAAACTTATATACTTACGCCGAAGAGAAGCATATTCTGGCTAGTATATATCATTAGGAATACTATTTAGCTGTATCTTTTGTTTTATATATAACAATGGCAGATACAATTGTAGGACCAAGTAACCAATAAGCACCCCAAATCATCAACTTAATGAAAGGTTCATATTTTAACTCATCACCCGTAAGTTTTGCTTTCAAATGTTTGAAAATAAATGAACAGACGATTTTTGCAATTATATTGGATCTGACAAAAACAAATTTTACAAATTTTACAAATTGTGTGATGCTATTTCTGAACGACATCCTTTTATTTAAATAAGCATAAAAATATTTTGTAAATAAAAACTATATTTTTATTTAAATAAACATAACTGCATTTCTCTTCAGATTAATTAAAAACTATTTTAGTATAAAAACGTCTTTCGTCTTTTTTTAAATCATCGTAAGTGTTGAAAAATATTAATAAATTTCTGATTAAAAAGTATTTAAAAAAAAATTTGCTATTGAATTTTAATTTGATTATGTGTACCAACATCTATTTATTTAATTTATTGTGATTTCAACATTTCCATAAACTTCTGATTAAAATCATTTTTTTACAAAAATTTAGAAGCAGAAGTTACTGGTGATGAGTTAAAATATGAACCTTTCATTAAGTTGATGATTTGGGGTGCTTATTGGTTACTTGGTTCCAGATCTCAAATGTCATAAATTGATACATGCTGGGGAAAGATTGTTCCATTGTGAAATTTGTGGCACAACATTTTTGCAGAGTTCACTTCTTAAACAACACATAACACACCTGGTGAAAAACTGGGAAGAAAAAAATTTCTCTGTCATATTTGTGGTTCAAAGTTTTCCTACTGTTCACATTTGAAAAAACACACAGTAATCCATACCAGAGAAAGAAAAAAAAACTCCCATGTAATATTTGTGGTTTAGAATTTTATTTCAGGTCACATCTTAAGCAACACATATTGGCACACACTGGAGAGAAACCCTTCCATTGTGAGCTTTGTGAAGCAAGCTTTACCTGTAGCTCCAATCTCAGAAGGCATATTTTAACACACACTGGAGAGAAACCCTTCCATTGAGGTTTGTGAAGCAAACTTTACCTGTAGCTCCAATCTCAGAAGGCATATTTTAACACACACTGGAGAGAAACCCTTCCATTGTGAGGTTTGTGAAGCAAGCTTTACCTGTAGTTCCAATCTCAGAAGGCATATTTTAACACACACTGGAGAGAAACCCTTCCATTGTGAGGTTTGTGAAGCAAACTTTACCTGTAGCTCCAATCTCAGAAGGCATATTTTTACACACACTGGAGAGAAACCCTTTCATTGTGAGGTTTGTGAAGCAAACTTTACCTGTAGCTGCGTGAGCTTTACCTGTAGCTCCAATCTCAGAAGGCATATTTTAACACACACTGGAGAGAAACCCTTCCATTGTGAGGTTTGTGAAGCGAGCTTTACCTGTAGCTCCAATCTCAGAAGGCATATTTTAACACACACTGGAGAGAAACCCTTCCATTGTGAGGTTTGTGAAGCAAACTTTACCTGTAGCTCCAATCTCAGAAGGCATATTTTAACACACACTGGAGAGAAACCCTTCCATTGTGAGGTTTGTGAAGCAAACTTTACCTGTAGCTCCAATCTCAGAAGGCATATTTTAACACACACTGGAGAGAAACCCTTCCATTGTGAGGTTTGTGAAGCAAACTTTACCTGTAGCTCCAATCTCAGAAGGCATATTTTAACACACACTGGAGAGAAACCCTTTCATTGTGAGGTTTGTGAAGCAAACTTTACCTGTAGCTCCAATCTCAGAAGGCATATTTTAACACACACTGGAGAGAAACCCTTCCATTGTGAGGTTTGTGAAGCAAACTTTACCTGTAGCTCCAATCTCAGAAGGCATATTTTAACACACACTGGAGAGAAACCCTTTCATTGTGAGGTTTGTGAAGCAAACTTTACCTGTAGCTCCAATCTCAGAAGGCATATTTTAACACACACTGGAGAGAAACCCTTCCATTGTGAGGTTTGTGAAGCAAACTTTACCTGTAATCTCAGAAGGCATATTTTAACACACACTGGAGAGAAACCCTTTCATTGTCAGGTTGTGAAGCAAACTTTACCTGTAGCTCCAATCTCAGAAGGCATATTTTAACACACACTGGAGAGAAACCTTCCATTGTGAGGTTTGTGAAGCAAACTTTACCTGTAGCTCCAATCTCAGAAGTGGAGAGTGCAGTAGCTGAAGGCATAGAGAATATTAATATTAGATAGAAATATTTGAAATCATATAACTGGGTGCAGATTATTTGTATTAAGAATAGTTTTTTTTAAGCTATAATGGTTTACTAAGGATTGTTGTCATTAGTTACTTGAAGGGACCATATGACGTTTAGGCACCCTTTTTGATCTCGATTCAGAAGGACATGTTTTTCATTTACACCGTCAGTATCCAGTTGTTTGTTAGGGGTTAGGGTTAGGGGTTAGTTTTATAATTAAAAAAACCTCTAAATCGTCTGTTAACAAACAACCGGATATTGACGGTGTAAATGAAAAACATGTCCGTCTGAATCGAGATCAAAAACGGGTGTCTAAAGGTCATATGCTCCACTTGTAGTTATATAATTGCATTAAATAATTTAACCAGAGTTGACATACCATAAAACTGTACGAGAATTATCTCCCTTAGAGAATTGGTATGTCCGTTAAGGGTTTCGTAGAGTGTCACGTGATAGTCACAGAAACCTTTTTTTGATCTATTTGCCTCTATTATTTCAACAGTAGAGACTTCAAGAATTAGACCTCATGGTTATAAACTGAATTCAAACAGAGCTAGAAGACACCCTACCCCCCCAAAAAAAAACCAAAAAACAAAAAAAAAAACCCCAAAACTAATAAAAGGAACTGGCTGTTTTTTTGTTTTGTTTTAGATGAGATAATTCATTGAAACTCCAGTGTCTGGCAACTGACCTGGTAAACGCTCATAAGGTCATTTATCATCTTAACAACAATAACCTTGAGCACCTTTTTGATCTCCATGTTTCTAACACACATGGGCATCCCTTCAAAGTCAGAAAACAGCATTGCACACATGACTTGTGGAAACATTTTTTCATGCTCAGAGTTGCCGAGGCATGGAATAGGCTGCCTGCGTCCGTTGTGGGCTGCTGAAACACTGCATCTTTCAAAACCTCTATGCTTCTTCCTGTAGTCCTCCAACAAAAGTTCAT
Source organism: Doryteuthis pealeii (assembly GCA_023376005.1). Taxonomy (NCBI): domain Eukaryota; kingdom Metazoa; phylum Mollusca; class Cephalopoda; order Myopsida; family Loliginidae; genus Doryteuthis; species Doryteuthis pealeii. The sequence goes on along the minus strand of CM042151.1, from coordinate 114,559,042 downwards.
TCATTGATAAATCAACACTGAAATTTCATTAAAATCCGATAATTCTCTGATTTTTGGTAAATTATTTTCTGTAGGGGCGGGGGGGCTAAATTCATTTTGTCAAAAACTCATTTTAGGCCAATTTTGGGTATCCCTAGCCAACATTATACCTCCACACACATATGCACGCACGCGCACACATACATGTGTACGATTCAAGCTGATAATACTTGAAGATAAAACTCCGACAAAGGTTGATAGACAAAACATTTTATATACAACACAGGATAAACAAGGTACATAATACATAGAGGTGTACATAAACATACATACATAAGTAATACAAAGTTACATGTAAAAGGATAAACATAAAAGCAACAGACATGAGACTAAGAATAGTCCATGCTGCATAAATCATTTACAGTGATTAGTCCGGCGTTGAGGGCCGAAGCCCCAACGAGCAGGGGGTAGACCAGAGTCTAACCCATAGTGTCTCGTAGGTCGAGCAACAGGAAAAGAGAAAGAGACGTTCAAATCAGCCGCTTAAATATCCAAGGCCCCTAGCGGGAACCAGCGAAACTAAATGGGCAGACAACTCCCCAGGCAAATACGAAAATAACGCCTACACATGTATATTATTACTGTACACTCTTCATGTTCCTGACAGTAATACATTATTCTGTGTACTGGACATGAGACTTTGATGAGTTGTGATGCACCTGAGCACTGTACACAATAAATTTCATTATTATTATTATTATTATTATTATTATTATTATTATTATTATTATTATTATTTATAATTAGTAATTTACTTATTTATAATAATAAATTAGTAATTTATTCATAATGGTAACATAATAATTTACTTATCTATAATTTCTTCATTTTTGATAATAGATGCGAAAATCAGTGTGCCAGAATGTAACTTTTTCAACTTTACTCCTAGAGGTCGTAGCCAAACATATCATACCATTTTAGAATTAGACCGACTTCATTAGCAAATTCAAAATTTTGCGGGGCGAATCTGGACCCGCTATCCTGAAATTTAGGATTCCCAAGTTTTGGGCGATTTTATTTTTCGTGATTTTTTTTTGCGACGAATTTTTAAAAAAATTTTTTTTTCTATACTAACAATTTTTATAACTTGAACATAAATTTGGGAATAACTAGCTTAATTGCTCCCTTATTTGTTGGCTTTTAAACTAGCATTGTTAATATTTACTAGGTATACCCAAAAAACGTCTGCTAGGTTTTTAAAAACGAATTAAAATGAATTAAATCTATTATTTAAGGTCAAACTTTTGTCTAAATCGATAAGTAGTAACATACTGACCATCATTAAAAAAAGAAAAATATCATTACATATGCAGTTTATTTTTAAAAGATTTAAAAGTATTTGTTTTGGTCAATTTCGACGCGATCCGCCATTCTGTTTCTTTTTCAATGGTTTTAAAGGGCTTGTTTACAATTTGAATGTAACTTTCGCGATTGCAAAAAGATTTACCAAATATCAGGTAATTATCCGATTTTAATGAAATTTTCAGTATTGATTTATCAATTAATGAATTTTATAATGCATCAGTTATTTTATTTCAAAACTTTAATTTAGTATTTTTTCTATGAAAAATTAGTATATAAAATTCATTTAAAATATGAAAAGCCTGATGTCGTTTAAAATGTTATATTTTTAGATTCTAGAAATAAATATCTATGTAATGCAAACTTTATTTTATTGCATCAAAGTATACTTTTTGAAGAAAAACTCTATTGAAAATGTACCCCCCCCCTTTTAAGCAAAAAAAAACTATCGATAATTTTTTCTTTTATAAGATAATAGCCAATTAAATAATTATCGAAATGAGTAAAAAAGAAATCTGCAAAAAATTAATTATTTATTATTTTTTTACATTTTATTTTTCGATTTTCGGTACTTATTTTCTCATAGAGAAGCCACCGTAAATTTTTGTTTGTTTCTATTCATAAGTTCGGTCTTTTATCTTTTTATTCATACTGTAAGTAGAAAACTATAAGACCAACTCGAAAAAATGTTACGCCCCCAACATATGGGGGGGGGGTAAAATTAAGTGACCTGAAAAAATGAGAAAGTTTTGAAATAAAATAAATAATGCATTATAAAGATCATTCATTGATAAATAAACACTGAAAATTTCATTAAAATCCGATAATTCCCTGATTTTTTGTAAATTATTTTCTGTAGGGAGGGGTCATTTTGTCAAATTTTAGGCTCATTTTGGGTATCGGCTTTCGCGTGCTTACAGTACACGTGGGGACTTATTGTTGGTCTACACCGCTTTATATACTCCATTTTGAGACCTATGCAATTGACAAGAGCGGTACGTTCGACATTTAATCTTGATTTCACTGCTTGGTATTTTAGAGAGGTTAACTTTAAAATATCAAACTACGACACAGATGTATGTAAGGTAATTGATATTTAGTCGAAGTTAATATCGAATTTGCATTATTGATTAAAAAAGAAAAAGAAAAAAGAAAAAAGTAAACTGCTAAAACTTTCTGTGTTTGCTTGTTGTCTTTCTACCAGATGTTAAAAGTTAAGTGAGTAAATAATAATAATAATAATAAAATGTATTTGGTAATAAAGGACTATTTGCTCGTAAATTCCTACTATAAAATAAACTGAACCCCCATTTTATGTCCGTATTTTTTATTAAATTTTTTATTTTTCTTGCACCCGTTATTTTACAATACAAAATATATTTTCTTTATTTATTTTAATATTCATTTCAATGTGTATATTCTAAAAGTTTTTATTTTGTGAGAATGCTTAGTTTTAAAGTGGGGGCTCGTTTTACAATTTAGGCATAAATTGGATCCTCCTTTTATGACCGTAATTTTGTTTTTTCATCGACGATGATTAAAATCTGACGTTTTTATTTTAGAGTACCAAAGCCAAAAAGAAAAGAAATAACAACAACAAAAAGTAATATTCAACTTTTTACTCGCAAATTCCTACCATAAAATTAGGCTTGGGCATTTTATGGTAGGAATTTACGAGTAAAAAGTTGAAGTGTAAAAACGAACCCCCACTTTAAAACTAAGCATTCTCACAAAATAAAAGATTTTAGAATATACACATTGAAGTGAATATTAAAATAAATAAAGGAAATATATTTAGTATTGTAACATAACGGGTGCAAGAAAAATAAAACATTTATTGCAAAAACACGGACATAAAATGGGGGTTCAGTTTATTTTATGGTAGGAATTTACGAGCAAATAGTCCTTTATTACCATGTATTTTGTCAACTGTCAGTGGTTGAATTTTATTTCTGAAAGAAAGAGCAAAGCAAACGGAGACGTCCGTAGACAGAACAGCTCGTAAAAGAGCGAGTCGAGAGAGAGAGACACTCGATTTACTGCAGAAAATTGATTTACCATAATAAATACATTTATCACAGGTTGCTTTTGAAAAATCCAGTATGGGCACCCCAGGTTCGCTGGCATTTTCAATCGCACACTGGGAATTGCGAATAACCCCATCTTTCCCGTCGTATTACCCGGCTACTGCAAGCTGGATTACAATACAAAGTTGACATTTCAAAACAAAAACAAAAAAACTAGGAAAAGATAACTCATGTACGTTAAAAAGTCGAAGATCATTTTTACATTGTATTTTTTTTATTGTAAATAGGACTCGACTGCCGTAGAAAATCAATATTTGTCAAATTTGATAAATTGCCTAAGTCGAGGAAAATTTTCTGAATGCTCACTAGGTACCACCAATTTTCCCTGTGAAATTTACGCCCTCCCCTCCTATATTTAACACAACGAAACTTGCATAAAGATTGATATTATCTTGAAAAAAATGTTGTTCAGTCGAAAAAAAGAAACATTAAACAATAGGTACCACCAATTTACCCTGTGAAATTTACCCCCCCCCTATATTTAACACAATGAAACTTGCAGAAAAATTAATATTATCTTGAAAAAATTTTGTCCATTCGAAAGAAGAAACATTAAACAAACTCCTGATGATTTTTCAATTTTCAGCTTTCGGAAATAATGAAAATTATGATTGAAAAACAAGGTTTACATTTTTGTACCGTTAAATCAATTGAAATTTAACGTAGCCAAAAAAAAGTTATGACTACCGGCCTTTAAAAAAAATTCTATGAAAAATCAATTAATGGTCCGATTTTCACGAAAATTTCCATAATTACTTACCTTTTGATGAAAATATGTCTGAAATAGTTTTTTCCTAAAATATATTAGGGGAAATATTTTTTTTACGAGATCTACTCCCCCCCATTTTATTTTATGAGATAAGAAAAAATGAACTGACAAAAAACGATTTTTATTTTTTTCTATAAAGATAAGAGTCTGAATAATTATATCAGAATATTTTTATAAGTTTCAATGCCAATTCTTTTTTTTTTAGTATAAAAACCATGAATAGAGAATTCTGCTAAAAAAATATCAATAAAGAAACTGACAGTGTCGTAAAAAAAAAACCGGACTGTTTTACTTATTTTTCAAGATAACGGTGAGTAATTTTCCCCAATCGGATACTTTGATCATTGAATTAACTGTTTTTCTTCATAACAACTTTTTATGTTCGTTATTTGTTTTTTGCGTGATTTAAAAAAGCAAAGTTCAGAAATATTTACGTTTCTTCCTTCAATATGGCCTAAACTAATCACGTGACCTATTTTGGTGGTACCTAATAAATAAATAAAAAAAAATAAGATCAACACACACACACACACACATAGCCATGTTCAATACTTTCAATACTTACAATACTGGTCCTCGGGGCGGGGGGGGGGGTCCAGTGGCTTTGGCTCTGGACCGCTTAAGTAATTAATTGCATTCATCCCAGGGCCTATCCCTCAGGGCAACACCTTCCTGCTTGTTGTAAAGGGGCAAAGCTGAGTTTATTGCCCAGTGCCTGAGCTCCTCATCTGAAGGGGAATGCCGATGGGATCAATGCATTTTTTGCACACACCATCCCATGAGCTTCAGTTTGTGGATGGTCCCACATTAAAAAGACCTTGTAATAATCTTACTTCAATCTATGGAAGATTAAAAAGGACATAAGTTATTCCCTTTTTATCATCAAACATATTAAAAAATTATATGTTCTCATGACCCACTTCGAAAAAATTTCACTTTATGGCCACCCATAGAGTCTTCACCAAAAATCAAGATAAATTTTTACCTAAAAATCAAGATGTTTACGCATTTATCTCCCTTTGAACATGGCTACACCATGCACAACACACACGAATAATATTTTCAACTATAAAATAGAATAACAATAAAAAGAGCATAAAAACTCGAGTCTCTCATTACTGATCCTCAGTTAAGTCAGGTAATATTGCTCTGCCTTACTGTACATAGAACAGGATAAAGATTTTACAGACTAAAAACTGTTTTATATATATATATATATATATATATATATATATATATATATATATATGTGTGTGTGTGTGTGTGTGTGGAAGCCAGCACATGGACGGGCCAGTGTGGGCCGACCAGCAAAAACGTACGTTGATCAGCTCTGTGCGGATGCAGGATGCTGCATAGAGGACCTCCCGAGAATGATGAGCGATAGGGACGAATGGAGAGAGATTGTCATGGAAATCCGCGCTTAAAGCGCGACATGATGATGATGATGATGATGATATATATATATATATATATATATGGTCTTCCGATCTATAGCTCTGTTGATGAGGCCTAATAGGCCGAAATGTACATACAGAGATTGATTTTTCTCGATTTGTTTAGCCATACATTTAATAGGTATTCCCGCCTAATTCATTATTAATTAATTAATTTTCAAAATTAGGTACGACTCCAATTAAGCACTTATTCTCCCAAAAATTATCGGCAAAAAGCCATTCCAAAACAAACCGTGTTTACAACTTATCATATATATATATATATATATATATATATATATATATATATACAAGTTTTGTTGAACTGTACAGACAATTCCTGTCGGACAAGTTTTTGGTTGATCCTTTCTAATTTTCGGGCCATCTTTTTGGTGTCAGGGTGGAATTATTTTATGCCAAAAACATTTTGTCTTATTTATTCTTGATGGGTATTCATCATTTTTTTAAACTCAAATTTTTTTCAAACTCAATTGTTCTTCTATTTAACACATAGATAAGACCCTAACAACAGGTACTACTACTCTGAGTCAGAGTGGACCTGGGAGTGATGGTGATGAAAGGGTATTACACATTCTTCAGAGCTCCAGAACTGGAACTTCATTAGGAATGGAGATTTGCCATATGGGCAATAGGGTTGCCCAACATAGTGAAATGAGTTAACCTGGAACACACACACATTGTTCATCATTCAATGCTGTAATAGCAACTGAAATGGCATGACTAAATGGAATGTTTCGTTTCCTACCTGATGATGGCAAACTGTATTGCCGAAAGCGCTCGTATCGAAACCTTTGGTGGACTGTTGCACCAGTTCCACCCTGACACCAAAAAGATGTTCTGAAAATTAGAAAGGATCAACCAAAAACTCGTCCGACAAGAATTGTTTGTACAGTTCAACAAAACTTGTATAAAAGAAAAAATGCTGCCAAAATACATTTATATTTATATTTATATTTCGATTTCTGTCGGAGGGAAATCGTTAGTATATACCGCTGATGAGACTTAATAAAGTCGAAACAGTCTGTACGGTATTCTACACATCGAGCCATCCTTTACTGGGATTACACTTGTCAAGTTCATTTTCTATAAGAAAAAGTATCGAATTTTATGCGATACATGCGTTGTAAGTGCCTTCAAGTAAAAATTTAATATATATATATATATATATATATATATATATATATATATATAATATCCAAAAATCCGGAGAAGAAATCTTCTTTACGACATAGGAGTTTAAAAAAAAAACATGTCACAGTTTGCAGAGTTCAATGTGTGCTCTTATTGTTAGTCACAGAGCAAATTTATAAGTAAAAATATAACAGAAGACTAATAATTTTTGCATTATAGTCTATTTCAGGAAGCTTAGTGTCTAAGCTTCCTGAAATAGACTATAAAGCAAAAATTATAAGTCTTCTGTTATATTTTTACTTATATATTATATATATATATATTTGGGAGAATATGTGCTTAATTGAAGTCGTACCTAATTTTGAAAGTTAATTAATTAATAATTAATTAATTAGGCGGGCATATCTATTTAAATGCAAGGCTAAACAAATCGAGAAAAATCAATCTCTGTATGTACATTTCGGCCTATTAGGCCTCATCAGCAATGCTATAGATAGGAAGACCGCCTTGTGCGGGATTCGAACTCTGACTGTCAAGCTGACAGGCGAAGACCGTAACCCCTACACCATTTACATCAACTCTTTTGAGTTTTCTTTGTGGACTATAATGCTTCTGATTTTATAAAATAAAATAAAATTTATTTTATTTTATTTTCAAAACAGAATACGCATTTTCTAAATTTAAAAAAAAGAATTTTAATTTAAAAAATTCCGGCTATAATATTGAACGTTTCATCTGCACCACTTTCGTCTCATAACGGTGCACTTTCTCCGTTCTCTCTATCATACACAACTCGCTCTTGATGAAGACCACTTCAATAAAGGGTCGAAACAGAATTCTGTCAGCGAATTTTAACATTATGTGTTTGTTTTTTCTAAATATTTATTTCATATATATATATATATATATATATATATATATATATATATAAATTGTTTTTTCTTTTGGCAAAGATATTGTACTAATAGATTATTTTTTGTTAGTACGATTATCTTGGTCTTTTCTTTTTAACAAAAAATTTTTCTCCCCGGTTGATGTTTGTTAAGAGATTAAAACAAACACACGAACACAATCCTTTTCCTAAAACTTAAGGAAAAGTGATTAAAACAAATGTTTATATATTGGTTAAAGTTTAATTGGACGTAATTATAAAATACAGAGAAGAAATCAGCAATTACACAGACTTCATCTCACATTCAAACCGGACACATCCAACGACCACAAACAAACACACAAATCCCATCTCGCGGCCAGATAGAACACGACCAAGAAACAGGTGTCCGAATGAACGATTCCACCACCTCAACACAATTACGACACTCGTACTACTACCATTATTCTTACCACTTCGTTCTACATCAAGAATCCGTTTCAGCAGGTCGTATATACAAACTTGATTCTCATTTCTGTCCACATCTAGTCGAACTTTGACGAATACACAAACATTTCACATTACACATTTCGTGACAAACTTTTACATTTTACATTTTACATTTCGTAGCAAACCTTTTCCACATCATATCTACAGTATCTCTTTTTCAATTTTGTTGATTATTGCAAATTTATTCTCTGAATAAATTTATTTGTTATTCAATAATTATATGCATTTGTTTTTATCATTTCTCCGTATTTTCTACCTAAACTGTGTCATATTTTTATTCGTCATTTTAATATCAACTGCGAACCCCTACTACAAGGCCTCTACACTATTAATAAATAACAATAATCGCTTAGAATTTAAAGTCCACCACAAACCCACTAATAAAAATGATATATATTATATATATATATATATATATATATATATATATTTGCTGAATTTTTTAAATATAAAAGTTTTTCATAAGCAACTACCCAGGTTTCAGGTTATTTCACCATCGTCAGGTCGCTCCTGGTGTTTCTTTGAAGAGATTTTGTGTTGTTATGTTTATGGATCGCAAATTACGTCGGTTGATTGTTGCGGACGCTCCTTATTTATTCGATTATATTTTTGAATTAAAAAAAAAAAATCCTGTAATTTATAGAAATTTGTAAAGTTATCTCCCTTTAACCCTTCGAAAATTTGTTTTTAATTGTGCTTATTTTAATCAATTTCATATGTTAAAATACGTATGTCTTTTCAAATTTTCTGATGTTAAATCCTGCACATTTTTCAAATGCACTGTGATTTCTTTGTTTCATCCCCAACATTTTTTAAAAATATATATATATATGTAATATAAAGATTTTGAAGGCAATTTACAATGCAATACGTGTTGAATTTATTTAGCTTTTTTTTTTTTCAAAACTAAATATTTTCGGAAGTAAAATTCCATCTTCAGAGTTATTGAAAGTACTAGGTTTTTTTTTTATAGTACTTATCCCACGGCGATATTGTAATCATCTGTTGTTTAAGAAGTTGATGAACGCCGTATATTTGAAAATTTTTTCCGTGATGTTAAATCCGGCTCGGCTGCTCCCGCGCGTGGAAATTGTTCGAAATTCTTTTAATTTTTACTATAAATATAGCCTTGCTCGGCATAACGAAATAAAGTTTGTTTCTTTATAGTATCTTTGAAGCATTGTGTGTATGTGTAAAGATTTTGAAGGCAATACAATATGTGTTGAATTTTTTGAAAAAAAAAACAACAAAAGTTAAATAAATTCAACACATATTGCATTGTAAATTGCCTTCAAAATCTTTATATTACACATACACACAATGCTTCAATGATACTATAAAGAAACAAAATTTATATATACTAGCAAATATATGCACCCTCCGGGTGCAAGTATTTAAGTTTTAATATAATAAAATATCATATTAAATTAGAAAGGCCAATGAAACTGAATAAAAATGCAGATAACATGATTTGGAACAGAGGGGGTATGATTGAAAAATAGAACAACTTTGAAACTAACTCTTCCATCATTTTCAATTACTCCTATTCCTAATTTAACTATTTAGTTAAAATAGGAAGTAAATAATAATATTACAGTTATTTCTTTTTGTTAAGGGATTTCTTTTAAGATTTATTGAAGAGAATTTTGCTCATATTCAATAAGATAAAACTAAACAATTAGAAATCAATAATATTAAGCACATATTTATTAAAATCAAATTTTTAAAGATCAATATGCAAATTAGCCTTCCCATTCACACTGTAAACCGCTGTTTTGTTGTATATATAAATACAACTGCATGTTATTTGTATGTAGATATGGTCAAGAGTCTTAATGATGTAAAACAATTTTATTAATAATTGAGGTTTAAATAAAAATAAAATCATGGAGAATGTGATGTAAATAATAAATGGGAATTGTGACTTGAGTAGTAATATAGTTTCGGTTACAGACAGAAAAGCCCACAATCTCCATTATAATAATAATAATAATAATATATATATATATATATATATATATATATATATATATAAGGTTTACAAAATGACAATTGAAGGTTAAGGATGTACCAAAATGAATATTACAAAGAGATAACAAAACACAAATAAAAACGAAAACAGGATATGACACTTATGAATCGTGTGCAGATGTTCAAGGAAATAAATCATTAAACAAAAAGAATACAATGTGATTACATTTCCCTTGTAAATAACTGGAGATAAAAAAAAAAAAAATTAAACAGTGATTCACTATATATTTACCAAACTCCTCCGCACTTGTTGCCTCAGGGGATGGTCCCCTGAGATCAACGATGTTAACTTGTAAGGTGCAGCGGCCGAAACTCACTGGACTCCTGGAGTTAATATGTTGACCATAGTTAGTTAGTAGTTAGTGAAATAGATCACTAAGTAGGACTGAGCCTGTTCTGGTGTGACCACCACAAGTGGAGGTTTAAGAGGTCTGAATTCAGAGTTTTCTTTCTCCTAGACTGGTCACCTATCCAAAGTTATAGAGTCCAGTCTGCCCTACTATTTACCCATAGCTGGAAGGAGAATATATAAATTCATATCTTTCCCAAGGGTATTAGCGCTATGTGAAGTGCAAACAGCTTTGTCTAGGATTTGAACTCGGGTCGACAAGTCCATTTCCCACGACTCTAAACATTATGTGGCATAATGGTTAGAGTCATAGGAAATGGAATTGTCAATGCGGGTTCAAATCCTAGACAAGGCACCTCCGTACTGCGATGCACTTATAAGTGTTCATGATAATGTCCATTAATACTTCAATACAAAGGTTTTGGTGCTCCAGGAAGTATAGAGTCAGGTAATCTGAACATTAGCTACATAAATGAGAGTAACCTCCCCTTGTTTCTTTCACTTTGAGGAAGCCATATGTTTTGGTCAGCCATTTTCATTTCACTGTAAATCTACACTGAAAATATATTTAATTAAATTCTTGTATGTATAAATAAGTTGGTAATCTGAACATTAGCTACATAAATGAGAGTAACCTCCCCTTGTTTCTTTCACTTTGAGGAAGCTGTATGTTTTGGTCGGCCATTTTCATTTCACCATAAATCTACACTGAAAATATGAATTTGTTCGAATCAATACAACTGCATGTTTTAACACGAAAATATCATAAAATGTGTCCTTAATTGTGCTTGTGCATTATTTGAAATATATGGTTACTGACAGTTTCTCACCTATGTGATCTTCAATTTCAATGTCTGCCGGGGCCCATTTCCTTTTGTCTTTGCTATGTCACTATATATATATATTTACCAACCCCTTCGCACGAGCAGGATGCGACACAAGGTCAATTTCTTAAGCGGAGTTTAACAGGTTTGAATTCAGAGTTTTCCTTCTCCTAGACTGGTTGCCTAACCAAGGTTAAAGAGCCCAGTCTGCCCTACTATTTGCCCATAGCTGGAGGGAGAGTAGGATTCATACCTTTCCCAAAGTGAAACACAATTACTACGTCCAGGATTTGAACTCGGAGCGATGAGTCCATTTCCCATGACTTTAACCATTACACCATGCGCTTCCTCGTCACTATATACAAATTGTACAAATTAATCAAAACAACCGCTTTAGTTTCTTTTCTTTTACAATACGGTCAGTTTTAGACCCACTGGCGTGAAAAGGTGTAATCGATTTCTATTTTTTCCTTAGATTGATCATTTGCAGAAGTGTGCAATAATATGAATCTTTTTTCGGAGTGTATGATAAAATTTGTTTGGTCTTGAAAAATATTGCGTCATCCGTGATTGCATCAGATTTTTATCATGCCCAGACACTATTGTCTCGACTGTTGATTATTTGTCCTACAGCCATTGTCTGCGATATACGTTATTCCAAGGAAGCGTATGAAAATTGTAACACTACACAAACACACTAGCAAGCCTTGATGACTGATAATAAGGCATGGTCGGCTATAAACGGATTATCAATCATGTGGAAGTCCGATCTCACTGACAAGTTAAAAAAACAATTCTTCCAGGCTATGGTTGTATCAGTACTGCTGTATGGCTACACCACTTGGACCTGTTACATAAACGATAATAGATATCTCCCGATTCACTAATTACCAATTCAATTCGTGCACACACCGCAATAAAAAAGATACACACACTCGACAACAAACAAAACATAAGTTGTGACACCAACCGGAAGTTTACTCCATGGTAGTCTAAAAAGAAATGACCAATTTAACACGTTTTTGCGCATAGGCTCCAAATTGAAGTTCCGGTTGGAAAACAAGAATGCCCAAAAAATAAAAATAAAATAATTTTGTAAATAAACTCACATTTTCATCCAATCGAAAGCTCCCCCCCCCGAAAAACAAAAAGGCTTCTGTGATCCGATTTCGGATCACACAGGCCTATATAAAATCAGCTTTGAAAAGCCGACAGCAGACTAAACCAGCGACACGCGCAGACCACATCACAGGCGGACGGCTTACACCCTCACCTACCTCTACCCAAATCTGACCGCCAGTCAACAAGCGAACAATTCCACTTCGTTCAGCGATACCAAGAAAAATACGTCAACTATCATACACAAAATTCTGCCTACATCACCATCCCACTACCACATTACCACGGTAATCCTGACATTTTTACTGACTTTATAATTCCTTTTACTACTATCACCAAAATCAGACTTTCTCTCTTAAATTCAATTTCAGCTTTTCATCGTTTTCATGTTATTTTATCCAATACAATTTTGAAACTCAAATTCCGTTTTTGTTTTTCCTCGTCACCATACGCTTGCATAATAACCCTGTTTATTACAGACCCAAACGAGGCGCCTTGAGAATAAGATAGATGGGAGCTGCACAAGAATGTTGCATACGGTCTTGAAGAAGTCGTAGAAACAGCGCCTCACAAGGAAGCAGCTATACGGTCACCTCCCCTCTATCTCACAGACCATCCGAGTGAGACGGACAAGGCATGCTGGACACTGCTTGATGAGCAAGGACGAACTCATAAGCGACGTTCTTCTATGGAAACCAGCACATGGACATGCTAATATGGGCCGCCCAGCAAGGACCTACATTGACCAACTCTGCGTGGATAATGGACACTGCGCAGAGGACGTCCCTGGGGCAATGAATGATACATAATTTAGTGAGACATTGTCATGGATATAATACATGTGATAGTTGGTGGGGAGTCCCCATGGCATAGTGATTGGTTTGGTTTGGTTTGGTTTTACGGCACATCAACCTCAGTGGGTCATTTAATGCCAATAAAGTTTTGAAATAAATCAATTTTTAATGGATAATACAATTTTTTTATAAATACATTTTTTTATTTAACCCATAAATGGGACCCTAACAGGTGCTACCACTCCGGGTCAGAGTGGACCATGGAGCAATGGTGATGAAGGGGTGCTCCACATTCCCCAAACCTCCAAAACTGGAACCTCACCATCAGATAGAGTTAAACGTCATTCTCAGGACATGTAGACCCTCAGTCACCGCCTTCTAGCACCCATATGATAAAAAGGGATTGGGGCTTGCCATAAGGGCAATAGGGTTGGGAAAATCATATAGGTGCTAGGGCTTGACGTGACCAGCCGATTGATTGTGGGTGGTGACCCGTGATGCTTAAGGATAGAACCCAGGTAGATGAGCAGTTCATGACCTGCAATACTCCACTTTGGTCCTATCTTGGGCTAGATGGCTGGTCACGTCAAGCCCTAGTATCTATATGATTGCCCCAACCCTATTGCCCAGAGGACGTCCCTGGGGCAATGAATGATAGAGAATGTTAGTGAGACATTGTCATGGATATCTATGCTAATTGCGCGACATGATGGTAGTGATGTTGATGATGATGATGATGATGTTTCGTACGAGGAAACAATATTCAACCTACTATCGTTTTTTTAAACACTTTTGTAAGCGACACACCAACCTAATATTACTGCTTCTAATTTGAGATGCAAAGTTGAATATCTTGCATTGCTAAAATTCCTATACAATGATTAGCTGGTGTTGGAATCTGGGCGTAACCGTATTTGTAAGCACATGGCTCAGACGACTCCCATTTCTAAGTTTGACAACCTAGCTAAAATCTGTGTTCCTTTTTCCGGTAATTTATGAGGAAGTGCGTCCCGGTCTCCTACCTCAACAACCGCTACCCGGTGACTATCAAAATAACAACCCCAGCTCGTCGTAATTCTTGTTTATTTAGCGTAATTTGTCGTAATTCTTGTTTAGATATGAAGATGGATAGATAGTTTGGAATAGACTGAGATAGATAAACAAACAAAATAATATAGATAGATATGAACAAATGGAGATAGATATTTTCGACAAGTAAATGTATTGGGGGGGGGGGTCGCTTCTTTTTTTGTCGTAATTCTTGTTTATTTAAACTAAAAACAAGACATTAAACAAACATGAATAAAAAAAATCTTAGTATTTAAAGTAATATAGATAAATATGAACAAATTGAGATAGATAGATAGATAGTTTTGAATAGACTGAGCTGGGTCGTTATTTTAATAGTCACCGGGTAGTAATTTTTGAGGCAGGAGACCGGGACGCACTTCCTCATAAATTACCCTTTTTCCTTATATTTTATCTAGAACAAGGATTTAAATGGTGTAAGTTAGGGACTGGCAAACTGAGCCTAAAATGCGTTTTTGACAAAATGACTTTAGCCCCCCAACAGAAAATAATTTACTAAAAATCAGGGAATTATTGGATTTTAATGAAATTTTCAGCGTTTATTTATCAATGAATGATCTTTATAATGCATTATTTATTTTATTTCAAAACTTTCTCATTTTTTTCAGGTCACTTAATTTTGACCCCCCTTATGTTGGGGGCGTAAAATGTTTTTCAAGTTGGTCATATATTGTACTAATTACAATATAAATAAAGAGATAAAAGACTGAACTTATGAATAGAAAAAAAAAAATTTACGGTTGCGCTTCTATGAGAAAATAAGTACCGAAAATCGAAAAATAAAATGTAAAAAAAAAAAAATTTAGTTTTTGGAGATTTCTTTTTTACTCATTTCGATAATTATTTAAATGGCTATTATTTTATAAAAGAAAAAATATACATCGATGTTTTTTCTGCTTAAAAAGGGGAGGGGGTACATTTTCAATCGAGTTTTTCTTCAAAACGTATACTTTTTTCGAAAAAATAAGGTTTGCATTAAATAGATATTTATTTTTAGAATCTAAAAATATAACATTTTAAACTTAAAATTCGAATATTTTTATTTCAAATTAATTTTATATATTAATTTTTCATAGCAAAAATACTAAATTAAAGTTTTGAAATAAAATACTGATGCATTATAAAATTCATTAATTGTTAAATCAATACTGAAAATTTCATTAAAATCGGATAATTACTGATTTTTGGTAAATTTTTTTTCCATCCCAAATGTTACGTTAAAATTGTAAACAAGCGCCTAAAACCATTGAAAAAGAGGCTGAATGGCGGATCGCGTCGAAATTGACCAAAACAAATAGTTTTAAATCTTTTAAAAATAAACTGCATATATAATTATAATTTTCTTTTTTTAATGATGGTTATTATGTTACTACTTATCGATTTAGACAAAGTTTGACCTTAAATAATAGATTTAATTATTTTTAATTCGCTTTTAAAACTCGTAGTATCCGATTTTTTTGCTAGTCCCTAATTTTATAACTACGCGGATAAAACTTTCTATGAAACAAGGTCTGATCGAAAAAACAAAAACTAAAAAAAAACAAACCCTACCCTAGTCCGTACTATATAAAAAGTCGTCGTTGGGGGTGGCCTAAAGTCGGCATCAGCCAATCAGCGAAGGAGTCTATCCCCTTTTCACTAGTGCTAGACCAAGGAGATTGTTTTTGCATCTGAGGTGGAGCGCCGCTAAACCTACCATCAGCTCCTTACCTTACTGCACATATGCCTGTGCTACTCATACGCTGAGTTGGTGAGGGCCGGTATCGAACTATGAACTTTGTGGTTTCTAGCCGAACGCTCTGGGGTTAAAAATGAAAAATATTTCTAAGCAATGTCCGAGTCCTTTTTTGCTGTCCGGCAAATGTTTATTCAGGCGCATTTTGTGATCGTCTGCACTGGATGATACTCGGGATGACGTTGTATGGAAAGATGAAATAAATGAAAGTGAATCTTCTGATGTCGACTATGGATCAGACGATGATGGAAATTTACACTACAATGATGCTGACATGTTGGTAAAGAAGAACAGTTTTTCTCGTTTATTCCTACCATAAAATAAACTGAACCGTCATTTTATGTCCGTATTTTTGCAATAAATGTTTTATTTTTCTTGCACCCGTTATTTTACAGTAATGAATATATTTTCTTTATTTTAATATTCACTACAATGTGTGTATTCTACAAGTTTTTATTTTGTGAGAATTTGGGGATTGAATTAAAGAGCTCGATTTCTCATATCACGTAAAGTGTGGTTTAGCATATCAACTGGAATAGCTGTTATCTCTCTACGGATGCTTTCTTTCAGTTTCGCTGTCGTGTGGGGCCTGCCTGTGTATACCCAATCTTTCAGGTAACCCCACACGACAGCAGAACAGAAAGAAAGCACCCGTAGGAAGATGTATAACAATAAAGTGTATGGTAGCAAGAGAAAATAGACGAAAGAATTAGATTAATTTCATTTATTTGAAATAACAAAAGTCGGAAAATTTAGAAATGATATAGTCTTTCTTTCACTCGGCGAAGTGTGAGAAGGTAAGTGGGTGAAAATCTATTTCTTAGCCGGGTGACATGGTTGTGTGTGGCGTGGTAATGTGTCGTGGGTCGGTAGGTTCAACAGTCTTTTGATCTTGTCCGAAAAACTGACGCTGTGTACCAGTATTGGAGTTGACTGCTCTTGTGACTTTTAGTCTGCCATTTTTATAACTATGTTTAGGATCGAGATCCGCTTTGAAAAGCTTTGGGGGAAAGTTTGTCATTGGTTGAAAAAATAAATCAAAACCGGACTTTTTTTTTAATTGTCTGTAGATTTAGAATTTTACCCGCAAATTTGCGTGGAGCCTCATGCGCAGAAACATGTTTTGTTCATCTTGGATGAAGCTACTGTCGGGTCAACATCCGTTTGATGTTTCAACCAAATATCTTTGTTAGATTTTGTTCCGAAGTGTTTTCGTTTGTTTTGTTGGTGAGTGTCTGTATTGAGTTAATGAATTTGTGAATCAGGAGAGATATTCATTTCTGTTATATTACATACAGCAAAATGGAATGGATGCCTGAATGAGTCCAGTGCATTATGCAATCATTCAAAACTGCTAATTACTGTGGTTTATTATTATTATTATTATTATTATTATTATTATTATTATTATTATTATGTAACAAGGATTTTAAGGTTTCTGTGAAATTTTCAATCAAAATATTGTGTTTTTGTTATTGTTTTATTAATTAAAAACTCGTTTGAATAAGAATTGGAATAATTTCTGTTTAAATTAAAGAGTTGAAATCATATACCGTAAATCCACGAGTATAGTCCACCCTTGATTATAATACGCAGGGAATTTTTAGGGGCTGTACCTCTGAAAAACCTAAACCTTGTGTATAATATGCACTCCTTCTCTAACTTGAGTCAAGCAGGTCTTTATAATCCTTGGTTTGTAGTAATGACGAATCAGGGAATTCGTCAGTTTTATAGAGGGTGTACGGGACTAAAAGAACTATGAAGACAGGGTTCTGCTAAAAAGAATAAAGGAAACTGCCCCTGTTGAAAAAAACAACAAAAAAAAAAAACGGTCTGTTTTACTTATTTTTCAAGATAACGGTGAGTAATTTTCCCCAAACGGATAATTTGATCTTTGAATTAACTGTTTTTCTTTGTAACAACCCATTACGTTCGTTATTTCTTTTTTGCGAGATTAAAAAAAAAGTTCAAAAATATTTACGTTACTTCCTTCAATATGGCCTAAACTCATCACGTGACGTATTTTGGTGGTACCTATAGTATATCCATGATATACTAGTACAGAACAAAACGGAAGGAAATAGAAATTGAACTAATTTGCATAGAATCCCCGAAAATCGGTTAATTTTGAGGGTTTTTTTTTTATGTTTCAGCATTTAAAGCAATAAACTCAGATTATTACGGTTTTGATCATCCATACTTTAGAAGAAAAGGCGCGTAAGAAATCATAATATTGCCGATGAAAAGTGCGTGTTTTTATACATGCATAACAAGAACATTTGACATTTAATGCTTACAATATACATACTATTGGCATTAAAAGAAAGAATACATAAATGTGTCTCAACAACTAAGCCTGTACACATATTGTCCTATGAACAAGCAGTATGTGGAAAGGGGAAAATGGGAGAAAAGTCTTACTTGATGAATGTAGGTAATATAGCCACGTGGCTTTACTATTCCTTAGCAGGGGATAGAAACAACGTCTTTACTATTCAAAGAACTGAGTCAAAAGAGTTCGAGAAAGGATCTATGTGACTGTCATGTGACAAACCACGGGCCCTGAATAAGTATAGAAACCCATAAGGATTAAGCCTAGAAACTATGGAAGGTTAGAAATAGACTCTGGTGTAAATATATTAACTACACTAATTAAGGACCGGTTTAGCTCAGTCGGTAGAGCGTTCGACTGGGAACTGCAAGGTTCCTGGTTCGATACCGGCCCTCGCCAACTCAGCGAACGAGTAGCACAGGGATCTGTGTGGTAAAGTGATGAGCTGATGGTAAGTGTGTATCGCTCCGTCCCAGACGCTAATATACAGTCTCCTTGGTTTAGCGCTAGTGAAAAGGGGATAGATTCCCTCGATGTCTGGCTGGTACCGAATTTAGGCCACCCCGACGACTTTACTTTTTACTTTTGCACTAATTAATTTATCTACAAGTTCTACAAAAGATAAGACTTAAAATCTACCATGATTCAAATTGTAATTTATCTACCTTTGAGACTGTAGCTCAGTCGGTAGAGCGTTCAGCTAGAAACCACAAGGTTCCTAGTTCGATACCGGTCCCCGCCAACTCAGCGTATGAGTAGCACAGGGATCTGTGCGGTAAAGTAAGGAGCTGACGGTAAGTGTGGCGCTCCACCTCAGATGCTAAAACAATCTCCTTGGTCTAGCGCTATTGAAAAGGGGATAGACTCCCTCGCTGACTGGCTGATACCGACTTTAGGCCGCCCCGACGACTTTCCTACTTTACTTACGTTGCTCTAAACAATATTTAGGGAAATTAGAATGGCCTTTCAGTTTTAGAATAAACAACTATAAATAGAGAATTGAATCTTGAATCATAACGAACTTCTCCCAGGAGAACATTTCAACCTATTGTTGGGTCAGTAAAACGGTAATTTTGGGTGAACATAAGTCCAAATAGGGTTAACTTCCCTTGCTGCAGTGTTCGCCGATAGGTGGTGTTAGTATTTAGCCAGCAACCCGGGAATTATGAACCCCTTCTTTCTTTTCTCTCAGACCAGCAACGAGTTCACATGGTTTAGACGCCTGACGCCTCTAACCTTTAAGTGTGTGTGTGTACGGGGGAACTTTGTCCCCCAGCCAGCTACCAGTAAGTGACATTCCTTACGACACAAGTCCTACACCTATTTCCTTTGTGATACGTTTATGTATCTGCATGTTTATATATTTGTCTCGAATGTATTTCCTCCGTCGCTCACGGAATAAAATATTGTTATTATTCTACAACTTTGTCGGAATATTTTATGTACACTCATGTACCCACGTTGGAAAGTTATTCTAAGTCTTCTAACTTTAATATAAGAACTTTATATCGTACATTATCATCAGAACAAGAAATCATATAGATTATGATATTATATAGGCTCTGTTATTGCCGATACTGGGCAATCTTTATTTATTAGCAGGGCCTGTGGATGTACCACAGTATGATAACTTAATGATTACAGTGTTTGATATGTTTACTTGAGAGCTATTTCCAAATAGTTGAAATGTAAAAAGTAGAATAATCTTGATTTAACTCTCTCTCTCTCTCTCTCTCTCTCTCTCTCTCTCTCTCTCTCTCTCTCTCTCTCATTCTTTTTTTACTTTCCTTACTTCAATCTTTTCATTATGTTCGATTGAAAAAAAATAGCGTTATCGCTTCCGCTTGGTCACCCCTCTCTCTATCTTTCGCCTACCCTCTTTCTTTCTTATCATATTTTTTGTGTAGCATGTCCTTTTCCATCCCTTTCTTTCTTTTTTTCTTTCTTTCTTTCTAAAAAACGGAATGGTCCATTATTTAGCTGAGGTGACGACACTCATAAGAAATAAGAATTCAGTGGATAAGCAACACCAGATTATCAGAATTTACATTTTTGCATGTCATCCTGGACGATTTGGACGGACTCATTTTTAACCAGGGGTTGTTGCACGATGACAACGGTCGGAAGATTGCGTGCGTGCGTGTGTGCGTGTGTGTGTGAGTGCGTGCGCATGTGTGTGTGTGTGTGTGTGCCTGCCTGAGTGCGTGCGTGCGTGTGTGCATGCATGCGTGCGTGCGTATTCTTTCGTTGGTAATGAAGGACTATTTGCTCGTAAATTCCTACCATAAAATAAACTGAACCCCCATTTTATGTCCGTGTTTTTGTATTAAATGTTTTATTTTTCTTGCACCCGTTATTTTACAATACAAAATATATTTTATTTATTTGTTTTAATATTCATTTCAAAGTGCATATTCTAAAAGTTTTTATTTTCTGAGAATGTTTAGTTTTAAAGTGGGGGCTCGTTTTACAATTTAGGCATAAATTGGATCCTCCTTTTATGACCGTAATTTTGTTTTTTCGTCGACGATGATTAAAATCTGACGTTTTTATTTTAGAGTAGCAAAGCCAAAAAGAAAATAAATAACAACAACAAAAGGTAATATTCAACTTTTTACTCGTAAATTCCTGCCATATAATCAGGCCTGGGCATTTTATGGTAGGAATTTACGAGTAAAAAGTTGAAGTGTAAAAACGAACACCCACTTTAAAACTAAACATTCTCACAAAATAAAAGCTTTTAGAATATAAACTTTTAAGTGAATATTAAAATAAAGAAAATATATTTAGTATTGTAACATAACGGGTGCAAGAAAAATCAAACATTTATTGCAAAAACACGGACATAAAATGGGGGTTCAGTTTATTTTATGGTAGGAATTTACGAGCAAATAGTCCTTCATTACCCTTTCGTTCAGAGAAGGAAGGAAAAACCATTCCTAATGATAACAGTATCGGTAATATTCAATACGGGGGAACGATTGCCCCTTAACACCGGCTACTGACCTTTTTGCTTGCAACGTAACAAAACAGACGATGTTCCTGCTTTGTTTGAAAATTCTAGATCCAGAATTTTTAAATTTTTTTTAAAAATTTTGTAAAATTCCTGTCCTCACTGCAAAAGCATTTGCAGGTTTAACGTTATGATTGCCCGAAGCAGCAGTCAGACATATTATTGGGTTGAAATCGTTAGAAGAAGCACGAATTTTCCACATTGGATGTGAGGTGAGAGAAAGAATTTATATGGTACTTCCATTTGCTTGTAAGGAAGGAAGAAAGAAAAACAACTTAATTCGTAACAACAACTTAAAACTTGTTTTTTGTTATTTTTTTTCTTCTTCCCTCAATTGCTTTGCTTAGACTTCTGTTGACAAAAACAAAAAAGGTAAGAAGCTATCACAATAAAACTATGTTTAATTATCAATCATTAAAATTTTATTTATTATTATTGTTATTAATTTAAAAGAAAATTAATGATGGAATTTTTAAAAAATGCCTTAAAAGGTAAATAATTTATCAACAGCCGGGTGTTTAAATATTTAATTCCTTGTGTAAATGTAAATAACTTGAAAATTCTGGTTTATTTATTTATTTCATAATTAAAAAAAAAAGTTATAAGAGTTTATTTAACAATATTTTTTCTCGTAAAACAAGTTTACGTATTGAAAATATGTTGGTCGTCAACGTGTTTCTAGTTAAAATGTTTTTTTTGTTTATTTTCTTTTTTAAATGAAATGAAATCGTATGTCCGATAAAAGTAGATGTTTTAAGTTTTTTTTTTAAATTTTAATATTTACTTTTACCTTATTAAAAGTATTATTTAAAATGTATTTTTATTTTTAATTTCTTTAATTTTTATTTATTATTTAATTGCAAGGAGTTTATTTAGATTAGCATAGGAGGGCAAAAATAATATGATGTGGAGGATGTAGTAAAATCAACATCAGTATTTTTTTAATTTTTTATTGTTTCTATTCATAAGTTTGGTCTTTTATCTCATTATTTATACTGTAATTTAAGTACAATATATGACCAACTTGAAAAACATTTTACACCCCCAACATAAGGGGGGTAAAATTAAGCGACCTGAAAAAAGTGAGAAAGTTTTGAAATAAAATAAATAATGCATTATAAAGATCATTCATTGATAAATAAACACTGAAAATTTCATTAAAATCCGATAATTCCCTGATTTTTGGTAAATTATTTTCTGTAGGGGGGGGGGCTAAAGTCATTTTGTCAAAAACGCATTTTTGGCTCATTTTGCCAGTCCCTAGTATTGTATATTCATTCAAAGTGTTCTGGGCCCCGATTTGTCACTGTCCGCATTGGAAATCAAAACCAGCATTCATAATCATAGCCCCTTTTTAAATTCTAAAAAAAAAAAAAAAACCTGGGATCGAACACTGATCTTTGGCGTCGGTGGAAAATAATTTTTTTTTTTTTAGCTCCGAAGCGAGTCACTTTCCCTTTTTATTAAAAAAAAAAAAAATGTGTTGCGGGGATCCAACTGGCCCAAATAAACCCCCACTTTCGATTTGTTTAGTTTATATCATCTGATATAATTTTCCCCCAATTATCCATATGATAACCATATTCCTATTTGGGGTGAATTGTTAATCTTTCTTAAATATGAATGTCGTGCGAGTTGTTAATTTGTTTTAAAAATTATAGAACCGAATACAGATTTTGGATTATTCCCAGAATCACCTTAATTAAAAGGCGCGTGGTATAATGATAATCGCCGTAGAACACAGTGAAGCGAGTTCAAATTCTGGACGAGGCCGTTTGCATTTCACAAAGCACTAATACACTTGGGAAATGTATGAATCTAAATTGTTCTCCCTGGAGCTTTGAGTTAGTAGTAGGGCAGACTGGGCCCTTTAACTTTGGTATAAGGCCAATCGGTCCAGGAGAATGAAAACTCTGATATCAACACTGTTAAACTCTGCTTAAAAATTGACCCTGTGTATCATCCTGTTTGTGCGGAGGGGTTGGGTACATACTTACGGTAATAAAGGACTATTTCCTCGTAAATTCCTACCATAAAATAAACTGAACCCTCATTTTATGTCCGTGTTTTTGCAATAAATGTTTTATTTTTCTTGCACCCGTTATGTTACAATACTAAATATATTTTCTTTATTTATTTTAATATTCATTTCAATGTGTATATTCTAAAAGTTTTTATTTTGTGAGAATGTTTAGTTTTAAAGTGGGGTCTCTTTTTACAATTTAGCCATAAATTGGATCCTCCTTTTATGACCGTAATTTTGTTTTTTCGTCGACGATGATTAAAATCTGACGTTTTTATTTTAGAGTAAAAGCCAAAAAGAAAAGAAATAACAACAACAAAAGGTAATATTCAACTTTTTACTCGTAAATTCCTGCCATAAAATTAGGCTTGGGCATTTTATGGTAGCAATTTACGAGTAAAAAGTTGAAGTATAAAAACGAACCCCCACTTTAAAACTAAGCATTCTCACAAAATAAAAACTTTTAGAATATACACATTGAAGTGAATATTAAAATAAATAATGGAAATATATTGAGTATTGTAACATAACGGGTGCAAGAAAAATAAAACATTTATTTAAAAAATACGGACATAAAATGGGGGTTCAGTTTATTTTATGGTAGGAATTTACGAGGAAATAGTCCTTTATCACCTATACTTACTTAAAATCTTAAATCCAATAGAATAATTGATAAATAAATAAATAAATACATTTTTTTTTTTTTTTCCATCTGTTGATATCACGTTTCCAAAAGGACAGCTATGGCGATCAAGTTTTTTGCCTGTGATAACCAAACGGAACCCTAGAGCTTGTTTTTAAGCTGAGTATTTTTTTTCTAAAGAATTTCAAAACGTTTTTTGGACCAAGTAACCAATAAGCACCCCAGGTGGGTGCTGTTTCGAAAGGAACACCTTTTGCTTTTCACCGTAAACTGCTGGTTGTTTGTTTATACAAACAACAGACGATTTTTTTTGCATTAGAATTTCACTGTGAGATTTTTAAAAAGTTTATTCATGTATATTTACAACCCAAAGGCACGTTTTTAGACTAAAATAGATTTCGATTTTAATAAATAAAAAAAATAGTTATTTCATGTTGTAGTTACTTCAATAGGATTTTTTTTTAAGTTAAAAAAAGTTTAAACGAAAGACGCATTTTTATATTAAAATAGATTTTATTTAATCAGAAGAGAAATGCAGATACGTTTATTTAAATGAAAATAGTTTTTATTTACAAAATATTTTTTATGTTTATTTAAATAAATCATGCTTATTTAAAAAAACTATTTTAGTATAAAAACGTGCCCTTGGGTTGTAAATATACATGAACAGTAGGTACCACTAATTTTACCCTGTGAAATCCCCCCCCCCTCTATATTTAAACAATGAAACTTGCAGAAAAATTAATATTTTCTTGAAAAATTTTTTTCCATTCGAAAGAAGAAACATTGAAAAAATTTTTTTAATCATCAGGAGTTTATCCTGATGATTAAAAAAAATTTTTTTAGCTTACGGAAATAATGAAAATTATGATTGAAAAACAATGTTTTCATTTTTGCATTGTTAAATCAACTGAAATTTAACGTAGCTAAAAACAAGTTACATTAAGAGGTTTTTTTAAAAAATTCTATGAAAAATCAATTAATAGTCCGATTTTCACGAAAATTTCCATAAATGTTTACCATTAGATGTAAATACATCTGAAATAGTTTTTTTCTAAAATATATTAGGGGAAATATTTTTTACGAGGTCTATCACCCACCCCCCATTTTATTTTATGAGATAAAAAAAAATGACACGTCAGAAAAATTTTGTACTTTTTTTTTCTATAAAAATAAGAGTCTGAATAACTATATCAATGAAATTCTATAATGTACTGAGCTGTAGTTTTTTTTAGGAAAAATTAATATCGGAAATAAAAACTGCAAAAAAATGTCATTATATTAATATTTGAAAACTTTTTTTTGCTTTTGTAATTGTTATGTACTATATTCTATTAAATTGTCAAAAAAAAAAAATTTTATTTAAGAAATTAATTTTTAAGAGATTTTCAATCTTTTGTGTGCTTAAATATTTTTATTTTCTGCGTGAAATAAATTAAATTTTTTTTTTTCTGCATCAAAAAATCGAATTTTTCACAGATATTTAAATATATGAATTTTAGAATTCAGGTGAACTAAAAGTTGGTCCGATCCGAGCTAGATTAATATTTTTTAAAAAATTTGTAATTTTTATTGTTAAATAGTAATGTGTGATTCTTAGAATATACGGTGGCTTGTTGTTTTTGGTGCGTGTTCTTAGGGTTTGCTTTTAACCCCATCTTATTTGGTGATCGCTCTGAAAAGGAAGGAATTCAAGGAATGAAGAAGGAAGTGACAAAGACAGTAGGTGGTTTTATGATTTAGGCTTTATTCACTGGTTATAGCCACCACATGCCAAGGAAATATATTCCTGCCTAGTGTAGTGACTAGATACAGTCAAAGCCTAAACTCGAATGGCCGAGAGATTATCTTGGGGTTCAGAAGTGGGTCCTTTTTCTTGCACATGCACGGAGGGTACTTCCGGTGAAGATGCATGGGTGTTTGTTATTTAAAAAAAAGAAAAGAAAGTTATTCTAATTTTATTTTAATTACATTTTAATCCCCACAAGCTAAACTGCATATTTTTTGGTCTCTTAGTCAGAAAAATAACCTTAACTGGCACAGGGGCTTTGGCTTCTGAGCTGGTGGTGGTGGGGGGGGTATGAGCCAAAATGAATTGTATTGTCCCAGGGGATGATCCCTACAGTCAGCACCTGTCCCTTGCCTAAAAAGGGCAGGTTGAGTTTATTGTCCGGTGCTTGCAGTGCCCCAAAAGGGGGAATGTCAATGGTTTGTGTGTAGCTCCCCACTTAATGGCTTTATGCTAATCAGGCTTGACAGGCGACCCCGAAAATAAAAAAATTTTCTTGCAGGACTGAATTAGTTTGGTCAGTCCAGTATGACAATCCTTGATGGGTTATTTTATGCCAAATTCTGATTTTTTTTTTCTTGTAAACAAAATCATTTGGTTTCAAGTAACTAATGATTATAATAATCATACTTGAAACTATATAACTGTGTGGGGTATTTTCGCCTCCTGCCTCAAAAACCGCTAGCCGGTGGCTGCTGAAAAAAAAACACAAAGCTACAATTGAAATCCGTAGCCAAAATGGTGTCACTTGAAAAAAACACTAGGTTTAGGTTTAGGGTTGGGGTTTAGGGTTATTTTAATGGGAAAATAAATAAATAATTTGGGCTCTGTTTTTTTCTGGGTCCAGAAAAAACAGAACCCACACATATTGTAATAAAACTGTTAATTTTAACTAGGGGGGTTTAGGGTTAGGGTTGGGTTTTCGGGAAAAACACCCTAAGCTGGTTGATTTTTTTTTTTTTTTTTTTTTCAAGTGACACCGCTTGGCTACAGATTTCAATCGTAGCTGGTGTTTTTTTTCAGCAGCCACCGGCTAGCGGTTTTTGAGGCAGGAGGCCAGGTCAGAACTCCGCAAATATTACCACTGTGTGCAAATTATTTGTATTAAGTATAATTACTTGAAGCTATAATTGTTTACAAACAATTATTGTTTCAAGTAACAATTCTTAATATGGTTCCAAGAATTTCTGTCTAATACTGATAATTTGTGAACAATTCCATAGTTTCAAGTAACAATTCCTATTTGATTAATTGTAAGTATTTGTTTGCACAATTATTTTGTTTCTAATATTCTTATCTAATGCTGAGACTTGATACACAATTATATGGTGTCAAGTAAAATCATTTGTTTGCACACAGTTATATGGTTTCAAGTATTCCTATCTAATACTAATAATTTCTACACAATTATATGGTTCCAAGTAAAAATCATTTATTTGCACACAGTTATATGGTTTCAAGTATTCCTATCTATTACTAATAATTTCTACACAATTATATGGTTCCAAGTAAAATCATTTATTTGCACACAGTTATATGGTTTCAAGTATTCCTATCTAATACTAATAATTTCTACACAATTATATGGTTTCAAGTAAAATCATTTATTTGCACACAGTTATATGGTTTCAAGTATTCCTATATTACTTAATTTCTACACAATTATATGTTCCAAGTAAAATCATTTATTTGCACACAGTTATATGGTTTCAAGTATTCCTATCTAATACTAATAATTTCTACACAATTATATGGTTTCAAGTAAAATCATTTGTTTTCACACAGTTATATGGTTTCAAGTATTCCTATCTAATACTAATTTCTACACAATTATATGGTTTCAAGTAAAATCATTTGTTTTCACACAGTTATATGGTTTCAAGTATTCCTATCTAATACTAATAATTTCTACACAATTATATGGTTCAAGTAAAATCATTTTTTGCACACAGTTATATGGTTTCAAGTATTCCTATCTAATACTAATAATTTCTACACAATTATATGGTTCAAGTAAAAATCATTTATTTGCACACAGTTATATGGTTTCAAGTATTCCTATCTAATACTAATAATTTCTACACAATTATATGGTTCAAGTAAAATCATTTATTTGCACACAGTTATATGGTTTCAAGTATTCCTATCTAATACTAATAATTTCTACACAATTATATGGTTTCAAGTAAAATCATTTGTTTTCACACAGTTATATGGTTTCAAGTATTCCTATCTAATACTAATATTTCTACACAATTATATGGTTTCAAGTAAAATCATTTGTTTTCACACAGTTATATGGTTTTCAAGTATTCCTATCTAATACTAATAATTTCTACACAATTATATGGTTCAAGTAAAATCATTTATTTGCACACAGTTATATGGTTTCAAGTATCCTATCTTACTAATAATTTCTACACAATTATATGGTGTCAAGTTAAAATCATTTGTTCACACAGTTATATGTTTCAAGATTCCTATCTAATACTAATAATTTCTACACAATTATATGGTTTCAAGTAAAATCATTTGTTTTCACACAGTTATATGGTTTCAAGTATTCCTATCTAATACTAATAATTTCTACACAATTATATGGTTTCAAGTAAAATCATTTGTTTTCACACAGTTATATGGTTTCAAGTATTCCTATCTAATACTAATAATTTCTACACAATTATATGGTTTCAAGTAAAATCATTTTTGCACACAGTTATATGGTTTCAAGTATTCCTATCTAATACTAATAATTTCTACACAATTATATGTGGTCAAGTAAAATCATTTGTTTTGCACACAGTTATATGGTTTCAAGTATTCCTATCTAATTACTAATAATTTCTACACAATTATATGGTTTCAAGTAAAATCATTTGTTTTCACACAGTTATATGGTTTCAAGTATTCCTATCTAATACTAATAATTTCTACACAATTATATGGTTCCAAGTAAAAATCATTTATTTGCACACAGTATATGGTTTCAAGTATTCCTAACTAATACTAATAATTTCTACACAATTATATGGTTCAAGTAAAATCATTTATTTGCACACAGTTATATGGTTTCAAGTATTCCTATCTAATACTAATAATTTCTACACAATTATATGGTTTCAAGTAAAATCATTTGTTTGCACACAGTTATATGGTTTCAAGTATTCCTATCTAATACTAATAATTTCTACACAATTATATGGTTTCAAGTAAAATCATTTAATTGCACAAAGTTATATGGTTTCAAGTATTCCTATCTAATATTAATAATTTCTACACAATTATATGGTTTCAAGTAAAATCATTTGTTTGCACACAGTTATATGGTTTCAAGTATTCCTATCTAATACTGATAAATTTCTACACAATTATATGGTTTCAAGTAAATCATATTTGCATACAATTATATGGTTTCAAGTATTCCTATCTAATACTAATAATTTCTACACAATTATATGGTTTCAAGTAAAATCATTTGTTTGCACACAGTTATATGTTTCAAGTATTCCTATCTAATACTAATAATTTCTACACAATTATATGGTGTCAAGTAAAATCATTTGTTTGCACACAGTTATATGGTTTCAAGTATTTCCTATCTAATACTAATAATTTCTACACAATTATATGGTTTCAAGTAAAATCCTTTATTTGCATACAGTTATATGGTTTCAAGTATTCCTATCTAATACTAATAATTTCTACACAATTAATATGTTTCAAGTAAAATCCTTTATTTGCACACAGTTATATGGTTTCAAGTATTCCTATCTAATACTAATAATTTCTACACAATTATATGGTTTCAAGTAAAATCATTTGTTTGCACACAGTTATATGGTTTCAAGTATTCCTATCTAATACTAATAATTTTCTGCACAATTATACGGTTCCAAGTAAAATCATTTGTTTGCATACAGTTATATGGTTTCAAGTATTCCTATCTAATTACTAATAATTTCTAAACAATTATATGGTTTCAAGTAAAATCATTTATTTGCACACAGTTATATGGTTTTCAAGTATTCCTATCTAATACTAATAATTTCTAAACAAATATGGTTTCAAGTAAAATCATTTATTTGCACACAGTTATATGGTTTCAAGTATTCCTATCTAATACTAATAATTTCTACACAATTATATGTTTCAAGTAAAATCATTTTTGCACACAGTTATATGGTTTCAAGTATTCCTATCTAATACTAATAATTTCTACACAATTATATGGTTTCAAGTAAAATCATTTAATTGCACACAGTTATATGGTTTCAAGTATTCCTATCTAATATTAATAATTTCTACACAATTATATGGTGTCAAGTAAAATCATTTATTTGCATACAGTTATATGGTTTCAAGTATTCCTATCTAATACTAATAATTTCTACACAAGTATATGGTTTCAAGTAATCTCATAAAATTTAGGAACAAAAATATATATATATAGATGATTGTTACCTTGTGTGTTACGATTTTGTCGGCCATTGTTTAGCCCTCAAGCAAGAGTGCTTGTCCAGCGGAAATCCTTGGTAAAGAATGCTTTCGTTGTAAGTATAGAAAAACAATAGTATTTATTGTGCTAACAAGCGCCTATTTCAACTCTATGAATTTTATAAAATGTAATTCAAATGAAATTATTTCAAAAATAAACTTCATAGAGTCGAAACAGGCGCTTGTTAGCACAATATATACTATTGTTTTTCTTTATCTATACTGTAAACAATAAGATTTGATTCCATTTTTAATACACATACACATATATATTAACATACACATGGAGCAGGCTCCCATGTCTATTGTATCGAGATGGTGATTATCCTGTGTTTTGCGAGAACTACTATTAGAAAAGAGAGGAAGAAGAAATAAGAGATAGTAAAGGTTTAAAAAAAAGTGATGTTCATAAAACAGGTTGTCGTGAATTTGACGGGGGCGTTACCCCCCGAATGTAGAATTGAATGTCAACCGGAAGTTTCTGGTTTTGACCGGAACCAGCCTCTTTTTGCTTTCGGACGCGTAGGGTACGGACCGGACCTCTGGTCCCAGTTGTGACATCACAGTAATTTAACAGTGTCCTCTCTCTCTCCTTCTCTCGGCCTTTCCTCCTCTCTGACACAACCCACGAGACGTGCCCTGGAAATAAAAAGCTAAGCAGCTTGTGAAGATATATTCTCCCATTGTACTTTTTATCAACAAGATGACCGCCATGTGTGGAACACCTTTTTAGTGCTGTGAATTTGGAGGCACGTTGACAAAAACCGCTATACACATATATCGATATTAGAACGTTACGTATATCCGTTTGGTATCGTGAATATATCGCTACCGCCACGTTACACATATAACCTCTAATGAGACCTAATAGGTCGAAAGTACATTCAGGGACTGACATTTGTTTAACTTTTACATTTGAACATATATGCCCACCTAAATTCATTAATTATTAACTAATTAATTTTCAAAATTAGGTATGACTTCAATTAAACACATATCCTCCAAAAATTGTCGGCTAAAAGCCATATCAAATAAACACATTGTTTGTTTACTCTCATATATATATATATATATATATATATGTATACTTCGGCAGCATTTTTTCTTTTAGACAAGTTCTGTTAAACGCCACAGACAATTCAAGTCTGAGGAGTTTTTTCATGGTCCTTTCAATTTTTCTTGCGATCTTTAAAACTTTCAAACCAGTAGACACGTCCTCCAATGCTTATAAACAATCCCACTCTAACCATTCCCCCTCCCTTCCTCACAATTCTGTACCCCCCTCAAAAAAAAACAAAAAAAAACATTAATCCATTGTTTCGTACTAACTACCACCACCACTTTTTAAGCTACTACTCGTTCTTCTATAAAAACGAGCACTTGGAAAAAAAACTTAACATCGTTTCCCCACCTGATGATGGCTGATAAACCAGCCGAAAGCGCTCGAATAAAAGGATTTGGTGGACTATTACAACTTCTCCACCCAAACACAAAAAAGATCGCAAGAAAAATATATAATATATATATATATATATTATATATAAAAGATGTGAAGTTCTTATATTAAAGCTGGAAGACTCAGAGTAACCTTTCAACGTGGGTACAGGTGTGTACAGGTGTGTACAGGTGTGTACGTGAAATATTCCGACAAAGTTATAAAATAATAACAGACTTTATTCCGTGAGCAGACGGAGAAATACATTCAAGGCAGGAACACATATACAAAACAGATACATAAACGCATTATAAAGGAAGTAGGTAATTTATGAGGAAGTGCGTCCCAGTCTCCTGCCTCAAAAATTGCTACTCGATGACTATTAAAATAACAACCCAGCTCAGTCTATTAAAAACTATCCATCTTCATATCTATCTATCCATCTATCTCAATTTGGTCATATTTATCTATATTACTTTAAATACTAAGATTTTTTTTATTCAGGTTTGTTTGTTTGTCCCGGTCTCCTGCCTCAAAAAATGCTACCCGGTGACTATTAAAATAACAACCCAGCTCAGTCTATTCAAAACTATCCATCTTCATATCTATCTATCTATCTATCTCAATTTGTTCATATTTATCTATATTACTTTAAATACTAAGATTTTTTTTATTCAGGTTTGTTTGTTTGTCCCGGTCTCCTGCCTAAAATATTGCTACCCGGTGACCATTAAAATAACGACCCAGCTCAGTCTATTCAAAACTATCCATCTTCATATCTATCTATCTATCTATCTCAATTTGTTCATATTTATCTATATTACTTTAAATACTAAGATTTTCTTGTATTCATGTTTGTTTAATGTCTTGTTTTTAGTTTAAATAAACAAGAATTACGACAAAAAAAGAAGCACCCCCCCACCCAATACATTTACTTGTTGAAAATATCTATCTCCATTTGTTCATATCTATCTATCTCAGTCTATTCCAAACTATATATCCATCTTCATATCTAAACAAGAATTATGACAAATTACGATAAATAAACAAGAATTACGACGAGCTGGGGTCGTTATTTTGATAGTCACCGGGTAGTAATTTTTGAGGCAGGAGACTGGGATGCACTTCCTCATAAATTACCAGGAAGTAGATGTATGACTTACATCCTGAGGAATGTCACTTACTGATAGCTGTTTGGGGTGGAAGCCCCCCACTTAAGGATAAAAGGTACAAGCATCTAAACCATGTGAGGTGTTTGCCTGTCCCAGATAAAAAGATAGAATTTTCGCGGGCTCCCATTTAAATAGTCTAGGCCTTCTACTGGCGAACAACTGCAGCAAGGGAAGATAACTCTATTGGACTCATGTCCATTCGGAATTACCATTTTACTGACCAAACATATATATATATATATATATATGTATGTATATGAAGTAGTCAAACAGTGTGTTTGAAATGGCGAAGGCTGACAATTTTTTGGAAGATTATCTGCTTAATTAAAGTCATACCTAATTTGTTAATTAATTATAATTAAATGAATTAGGCGTGCATATCAGTTTAAATGTAAAGCATAAGCAAATCGAGAAAAAGTCGATCTCTGTATGTACATTTCAGCCCATTAGGCCTCATCAGCAGAGCTATAGACAGGGCAGTGCTTTGTGCGTGATTCGAACCCTACCTGTCAGGCTGACAGGCAGATACTCTAACCATTACACTAGCTGGCTTCCCCAGAATTTCTTGTTTATTTTAAACTGATATGTATATCGCACTTTTTGGGTGACTTATGCCATGACAGTATGAAGTGAACAAACAATGTGTTTGAAATGGCGATACAGAAACATTTTTTTTTTTTTTTCATGTGAAAATGTGTATTTATCCACATGAGCAGGATGTAACACAAGGTCAATTAGCTCAGTCAGTAGTGCATGCACTTAGGAACCACAAGGTTCCAGGTTCAATTCTGGCCCTTGTCAACTCAATCCTTCAGTAGCAGGGTTTGTGTAATGAAGTGGGGGCAGGGGCTCAGATGCAAAAACAATCTCTCTGGTTTAGCACTAGCGAAAAGGGGATAGACTTCCTCGCTGTTCGGCTGATACCGACAATTGGCCACTCTGCCAATTTTACTTTTTACTTTTTTAATTCAGAGTTTTCCTTCTTCTAGGTCGGTTGCCATACCAAGGTTAAAGAGACCAGACTGCTCTACTGTTTACCCATAGTGGAAAGGAAGAATAGTTGGATGTATACCTTTCCCAAGGGTATTAGCACTATGTGAAATGCAACCAGCCTTGTCTCATGCGAGAGTTTGTATGGGAAATTGCGGTCCCAAATACCACTAAGAAAGGAAGAAAAGGTTTGTATATTTTAAAAGTGTTTTAATGGTGCAAAGGGTTGCTAAAACTTATTGCTTTAGCGATCTCAAGTCTCATATATATATATATGAAAGTAACAATTCATGAACACACTTATCTTTGATTGTATAGCATTAATCTTTTAAGTAGTGTCTACTCAATATTCTTGACTTTGAAATGAGTTTGAACTCTGAAAGACAAACACTGACACATTTCAATCAGTTTAATGACTTTGTTGTTCTAAAACCGAATAATTGTGTGAACTTCACACTTAACGGTAGCATCAATTGGGAGCACCATAAAAAATGACTGACAAATGGCAAAGTGGTGTTACAATTTTTGTTGCCATTTTTAGGCTGCAGGTGAGAGCACTTTACAGTGGAAATCCCTTGTGTTCCTTAGTGAAGTATCCTTGGTGTTTCCTTAGTGTTAAGTAGAATCCTTTGGTTGTTCCTTGGTGTTCCTTAGTGTTAGGTAGAATCCTTTGGTTGAGCAGAGTCCTTGATTGCAGATCTGTTCATCCGCTTCAAATACCAGCAACTGAGAGGCTTTCAAGATCAGTGATTAAATATTTAACTAACCACGTATTCGAACATGTTGATTGGCTGATTGAATCCACGTGCCCATGCAAAGTCTATAAGTTTAAGTGGTGGACTTCAGCACACCTTATATATAAAAATATTCCAACACATAGTGCATGCAGAGGTAGTTGTGGGTGCATGCACAACAGGGTAGGTTAATTTTTCACTTTAAAAAAAATATCAAATTTGTAAGCTAAGGGTAAGGAACTTGGTAGACGAAAATTATGTCTGGTTTCGAGATATATATATATATATAGTTTCTAGAACTTGATTACATCTTGTTTCTGAATGGATATATAAAAAAAATTATTTCCCATTTATATAACATATGAATAAATAAAAAATTATCAAATTTGAATTTTATATAATTTTATACTTTGAATCTTTTTACATTTTTACATTTTTTTTTACATTTCATCTTTTTGGGCTCTGTTAAGGGAGGATAACCCATATTTTTCATATTTGTGATATATTATTGTTTGGTACTGTTTCACTTTTTTACTTCCTTTACACTCTTTTGGGATAATTCCATGACAAATTCATCCAGGCCATGTCACTCACTCCATCTCATTTTTCTTGAAACGAATAATTGTCAGATATATAGACTTCAACACCACATATATGGTCGGTACAGTAGCATGGGAT